>MPDP01000256.1:0-631867 GCA_030869315.1 Colletotrichum cuscutae
CGCTATAGAAAGAGAAGTGCGTAATCAGGTTACTACAGCATATACAGGTACGGGTCAGTATTTAGGAGGCGTTCTAGTTATGAGAGGTCAAGAAGATAGTTACGAGGAGAGTATAGAGAATGGGGCCGAGTTAGCTAACGCTGTTGAAGAACAAGCAGCAGAGGATGCTAATTCAGGTTTGGAGGCTGAAAGTGGGCCTGAAGGTGAAGTGGATTTAGGTTTTTACTATCCTGAAAGTAATGATGATCAAAATAGTGATTCTAATGATTCAGGTATGGGAGAAGAAGAAGTTAGCGATTCTTCTCAAGATAGTGGTTCTGAAGAAGAACAAATTAGTGATTCTTTCGAAGATAATGGTTCGCAAGAGGCGGATAATGGTTCTTCTGATCCGGCTAATGATAGCTCGGATTATGGTTCGTCGGACTCCGGGGATTCTCCTACTAGCTCAGATTATCATGCTGATGAGAGTACTAATGAACAGGGCTATGATTCTGACCAGAGTGAACAATGTTCAACTAATGCAGAATCTGTTAGTGATGGGGAACAATCTGGTACCGGGGCATTCTCTGACCCTAAAGAAGGTTCAGAGGATAAAGCTCATGTTATCGAATCAGATCAAAGTAATCAATCTACTCGGAAGAGAAAATTTGATGGGGAGGAGGATGATTATCCAAATCCTAAACGGCAACGTAAATCCGATTCTGACGATGATAACAACGGGAAAGGTGGTCCTGGTACAGGTTCTAGCGGAGGTGGTCCTAGTGTAAGTGGTCCTGAAGATAGTGGTCCCGGGGATAGTGTAGGTGGTACAGATAATGGTATTTCTAATAAAAGCCTTTTTAAGGATATATCATTATTTTTTTACGGTAAAGAGAGAGATGAAAACTTTCTATCACCCGTAGATTTTGTTATTGAAATTGAACAAGAAGAATGATTGGATATGCCTTCAATCTTTGACTCGTTTGATTTCTAAATTTTTAGAATAAATAGAAATTAAAACTAAATAAAATAAAACCAAAGGGGTATTATCTTAATGGTAAAGAAGAGCGTTACGGCCGCTAAGATATGAGTTCAAGTCTCATATACCTTTAGAATATTTGTATTTTAATCTTTGAACCCGGGAGCCGGGATTCGAGGCAAAATCCAGGTATTCACAATATAAATATATTGTACACGAATAGTTTGATATAAAATAAATAGAATATATGAGTTTGACTTTAATACTTTTTTTAATAGGAATCTTAGGGTTCGTATTTAATAGAAAAAATATCATATTAATGCTTATTTCAATCGAAATAATGCTATTATCTATTGTCGGCGAATCCTGTCAACTTGATGTCTACTGTCTAGACGTCTTGAGAGATTGCCATCCGTTGACCCATGCTTAATTTTGAGTCCTTCTCAGGAGATGGGACTCTAAGACCTTTATTTTGAAGGGGCTAGCATCAAATTGTTATGCCCTAGAGAACTCACTCTCGTCCTGCAAGAAGAGTGCAGGAAGGGTAGGTGTGGCCGTGAATGTTCCTCATCATCGGGGCACAGTCATGAACCCAGCAGATCGGGTGTGCTTGCGTCGATGCGGACCTCGGAAATATGGTTTTAGTCTTTTGCCACATGACGAACAGCTCGCAACTGGCGCAGACGAGAGGATCAGGTCACCGGTCCGCCTAGATGCAGTCTTCGCAAGTGCCCCGGAGATATTCTGCTTAACATCCCGGTCTCCGAAGTCTTGAACGCCCTTTTTTCATCTCTCTTCTTCAGTCGTGCAAGTGGAATGGACCAAGGATACTGAAGCAGGGCATTGTAGCCACAGGGATAGCATGTGCCGCAATCGTACTGATAAAGGAGGAGCCAAAGACCTTTTGCAAGATGGAATGTTGGTTGGATGAAGTTTTTGGCATGTTTTCCTGTCCGGCAATTCCATAAATCATTGACTGTGCACCTTGCTTCGTTGAATACCATGAACCTCATCTACCCCAGCTGATATTCAACCACATGGTTCGGAGGATCATCACCTTCTTATTCTACGGCTTCTTTATCTCAGTTGGAGTAGTTCCAAACCCAAGATGACGGAAGCTCCCACTAGTTGGCTACAGAACCTTGGCATTGCCATTGAGGTCGCTTGCCCAACTCTGGCACTCATTGCGATAAGTTTGCGACTCTACATCAGAATTGATACGAAGACCCTCGGCTGGGGTATGTTCTGCTCGTAAACACTTTATCTTTCCCATGAAACTGATCGTCACGCCCTAAGATGACGCCTGCATATGTGTCGCGATGGCTCTCTCAATTGCCCTAGCTATCGGATCTATTATATGTAAGTTCAGACTCATCAAGAGTCAGAGTTACCGAATACAAGCTAATATCTACTCATCTATCTAGGCATAAAAGAGCTCTACATAGGCATTCACTATTGGGACGTTCCCTTGCCCATGAACCCGACGACAGGAATGATCTGGATCTACATTGTCGGCGCTGTCTACAATCCGATTCTCGCACTGGTCAAACAGTCTGTCCTCATCTTCATGATCCGTTTCTCCGGTGTCAAAGACGTAGTGAGATACGTTGTCTGGGCAACAGCTACATTTAATCTCGCGCTCATGATCGCCACCTTTGTTGCTGTCATCTTTCAATGCACGCCCATTGAGAAGAACTGGAAACCGACCTTGGCAGGGAGTTGCATTGAGCAATTCTCGTTCGGAATATCTACTGCATGCTTGACTATTCTGACAGATCTTGTCTCTGTTGGTCTCCCATTTTACATCTTCCTGGGCTTGAAGATGCAGAAGAAAAGGAAGATTGGGCTGATGATTGTTTTCATGCTCGGAATCATGTCTGCAACCTTGTATCATCCCACATTCTCGTACATTACGGTTTGCTAACTATGTATTACTGGCAGTGTTACAGCCGTGAGCGTCATTCGTCTCTACTTCCTTGCCAAAAACTTCACCGACAAGAGTCTCGATGCGAACTTTTCCCTTGGTTTCTGTGTTTCCTCCATTGAGTGTAACTTGGCCATCATTACAGCATCTGCACCAGCTCTTTGGCCTCTTATTCGACGATGGATGCCTCAGCTGAAGTCTTCCAAGGACCAAGGCTATTATGAGCACCAGTATCACACTGGTCAACAAGGATGGATTAGGACAGGTGATGGCCGCGAAGGCGCGTCTTCAAATGTCAACGGGGACATCGGTCTGAGAGGTATCAACATCAGGTACACCAAGACTGAAACCCATTTCAGCGGCTCTTTTGCTCGAGACTCGGACGAGGAGTTGATGAAAGGTACCGGTATCATGCGAACAACCAACTTCGAGGTCACACACGATGACGATGACCCACGGAGTGTGGCACAATAACCACTGGAATATATCATTCTATTCACATTCGCGAGATGCAGCAACTCATTCATGAGGAAATTGATCGGTTGTAGGGAGGTGGGAGTCTCATGGCTTATTTTTATGACGACTCTTAGTGTCTTGATGTATGGTTTCCTACATGTTCAATTTTTATCATTTACTTGTCGTGACTCAAACTGAAACAATTCCTTGTTAGGAAAGAAGGTGGATTTTCGATGCAAAAGTTTTCCAAAAGTAGTGTGTTTTTATAAATCCAGCTACCTGTTGTGTACCTGGCTAGTCATCATGCGGTTCATTCTGTAAGGGCATCACTGGAGGCTGACCGGGCCCATGGCAATGAACTCTGAGGCTCCATGCGTGAACAGAAGACGGTTACTGATACAATGCTTCCTCCCATCTGTTCTGAAGTCAAGTATCGAGCGAGGCCTCATGATAATCCTGTTCGGGGGTTTTTGCTATCCTTGAAGTTCCCCTTACTTAAGCGGCTCCAGGGAGTCTCAACGTGCCTTACCTCAAGTAAGAATTTCCATCCCCGATCGCGTGGGCCAAGTGGAACATATGGTGGCAGGGACTATATCCGGAAATTATCCTGGGTTCATCCCAAGTAAGTTGAACGTAATCCAGAAACTCTGTTTGATGGCGTCGTCAGAACGTGTGTCAAGTAATTCAACGGCTTGGAGTTGTCCGCGTAATCAAATGTGTGCAGTCAAATAACTTCACTGACGATATTTTATTTCGGATTTGTGCGAATTTGGCTCAAGTTACCGTCCCGTCCCGTCCGCCACACCGGGACGATGTGGGGATCCTCCGATCGAGATCTGGGCGCGCTGGTATCACATGACCGTGACACGGTACGATACGCCCATATGCTATCCCCCAGGCTCTCCCAGGCTCTTGGTATTTGCACGGGGACATGATCAAAGAGGAACAATTCCTGCCTTCCATCGCGGCCAGGCCCTTGCATCTTACATGCAATGCGCGCGGCACGGGATTGCCGACTGAATCGCCTCATTCTTAGCAGTGGTGTTAAGACCCCGCCTGGTTTACCCCCTTAGGCAGGAGATGAATTGCCGTGTGGCGGCCCCATTTTCCCCGGCTCTTACAACCCAATTAGTAAATAAACTATGACGGCTGGATACAGGAACCATGGAATCACGACGTTGTAATTTGTTCTGTAGGGGGTGTAAGCTGGCCTCGCGCTAATGCCCAATCAGAAGGGGCCTTTTCCTCTTTAATCAGCGGGCAAAGGCTATCCCGTCGGCAGCTACTGGTTCAGATAAATATTCTCGTTGAAGGCTCCTGATTCTCTTTGAAGATTTCCTGAGTGACTCCGTCGTCCCAAAACACATTCGTTAACTACAATGGCCAGACATTGTGTCTCGTTCTTTGGGCTCATAGTCGCCGCCAGCGTCTCAGCCTTTCTGACGGAGGAAGAATTTCCCTGGCAACCTCCCGGACCAGGAGACTTGCGCTCGCCATGCCCCGGTATCAACACTCTCGCTAATCACGGATTGCTGCCGCGCGACGGTCGCAACATTGACCTGGAGGTTCTTGGGGAAGCCACGGCACTGGGCTACAACATGGAGCACAACACCATGCTGGCAGTCGGCATCCCCGCATTGACGACATCGACAACGGGAAATAGCTCGACTTTTCACCTCAGCGATGTCGATCAGCACATACCGCAAGTCATTGAGCACGATGGAAGCATAACCCGCGACGACAAGTACTTTGGCGACAGCAACAGCTTTAGCCATGCCGCATGGGGCCGCGCATTGGCTTCTTGGGGTGATATTGAGATCATCGACTTACGTTTTCCAACCCTTGTTGTAGTTGCTATCTTTCGCACAGCTAAGAAAACCCACTTGTAGTTCGCTGCTGCTGCCAGAGAAATCAAAGCCCGCTTCGAATGGGGCGAAGCAAACAACCCAGAGTTCAACGCCACCTTTGCGAGAACAGGCTCACTTCTTCAGTATGCCTTGCTTCTCTCGGCATTTGGGGATTACGGAAACGCCAACATGACTTTGGTTCGGTATTGGGTCGAGCATGAGAGGCTTCCACTGAGACTGGGTTGGCAACCACCTGTCAACAACATCAACTCCACCATGAACAGACTCATTGCTGCGAATATTTCTGCCTTGTGGGTTTAGAGTCTCGTGCATACAGAGAGCTCAGCACGGCGTTAAGAGAGACAGCAGATGCAAGGTCTGTTTTGTTGATCGCGCAGCCACCTTGGTGTAAATACGAAATGTCGGCTACATCTAACGATGCATCCTCTGTTCATATGAAAACGTCACACACTCAATGCATTCTTCGCCAAAAGATTGGCAAATTCAATCCAAACTAACTTAGTTTTGAGAGGGAAGCTACCAACTAGAGTAAATAGCACCTTCGTAGGCTTTGAGTTCAAGGCTCCCATCTTCAATCCTCTTGGCGTTGTTGCCAAGTAGCTGGTTCCAGCCATCAAAATCCTTTAGTCGTAAGTTTTGCTCCTTGTCTGAAAAGTTCAAGAGAACCAGTGCCTTCCTGCCTTCATAGCTTTCCATGGTGAAAGCAAATAGTTCCTCGCTTTCCTCATAGTCCTTCACTTCGGAGAACGTGCCGTATACAAAAATGTCCTTCTCTTGCTGTCGAAGGCTCAAGACTCGCCTCCAAAACGCTAGCACGTTGTCCTTATCCTTCTCTTGTCGCTCAACATTCCACTCGCCATAGTCATCGTTGACGCGCATCCACGGTTTTGAGCCCTTGGTGAAGCCTCCATGTGCTTCGGCACTCCACTGCATGGGCAGTCGCCCATTGTCTCTCGCCTTGATTCTCATCTCCGCCAAAACATCCGACATATCCGCGTCTTTGCCCCTCTTCTGAAGCACGCTATTGTAGTAGTTCTTGCCCTCGACATCGGCATAGTCGTCAATCGTCCAAGACTCTGGGAGGTTTGCCATTCCGATTTCTTGCCCCTGAAGCAGAAATAATGTGCCGCTCAGAGTGCCAAGATAGATGGCCAACATCTTGGCGGCCTCTTTCCTGTACTGAGGCAAGTCCGACGCGTATCGTGAGAGCGAGCGGCCAGAGTCGTGGTTGTCAAAGTAGACCGCGTTCCAGCCGTCACACTTCAACATTGCCTTCTGCCAGAGGTTGGTAATGGTCTTGAGTTTCGAGAGGCGGTAGTCGCCGTGCTCGTACTTGTGGTTCTTGCCAAAATCCATATCCACGATGTCTCCAGTGAAGACCATGTTGAGTTCGTGTCTATCCTTGGCAACATACTCGGCGACGCTGTTTTCATCCTTGGTAAAGCCTAATTCACCGACCGTCATGCAGCTGTACTTGTCGAACACCTTCTCGCGCATCTCCCGGATGTACTCGTGCATCCGAGGACCACTGGCATAGTACAGATCACCGGGCTGGAACTCCGAGTCGGGCCTCGTTACAGGTGCGTCAGGCAGGTCGGGGTGTTTTGACATGAGATTCATCGAGTCGATTCTGAAGCCATCGGCGCCGCGATCCAGCCAGAACTCCATATCAGAATACGTCGCGCAACGCATGTCCTCGTTGGTCCAGTTGAGGTCTGGTTGTGAAGGCAGGAAGAGCGAAAGGTAGTACTGCTCCGTTTGCTCATCCCATGTCCAGGCACTGCCACCAAATATGGAAGCCCAATTATTGGGTGGGTGGCGGTTGCCACTCGAGTCGATCTTGGGGTCTCGCCAGTGTAGGTTTCCCTCTTACAGGGGAATTGGTTCGAACCGTGGGTTGACGAAGAGATTAATTTAACTATATAAATTTCTACGTACTATAAAAAGGAGGTTCTAACCACAGGTTAGGCTAGCTATAATAATCTTAAATAAGGCCCCTAATTAGCCCCTACGTTAATTAACTATATACCGCGGTCGAATTAGACTTCCGATCTAATACTAACTTTTTTTTTTTTATTAATTTAATTATTATAGTTAGAGGTATAATTTAACCTCGGGCCCGTTTACTAGGTCGTCTCCTTTTCTCCCTTTTTTTTATTCTTTTTATATAACTTATTCTTTTATTCGTATATTAACTTTTTTACTACTTACGAATTACTCTAACCCCTTATTAAGTATTACTTTTATAAAAGCGTTAGTAAGGTTATCGTCGTTATTAATCTAACGGATCTCGAGGATCTTATGCTTTTTGTACGATTATTTAAGGGTTATAATATTAATTATAAGCCTCTTTTCTTTTATAGTTCTTAATTTAATAAGATATTCGTATAGTAAATAAGAATCTATATAAACGACCGTTAAGATTAGTAAAAAGCTAAGTCGATTAGTAATTCTCTTTAACGTTATTAAAATTGCGTAGGCAAAGTTAACGCCGTTAACTATACCGTAGATTTTTAATACTAATATACTTCTTATTACTTACTTATTTTTAGTTAACGAGTAGTAAATAATATTATTATATATTATAAATTCGCTCTTACTTATACTCTTATTAGTAAGAATAATAATATACCCTAATTATAAGGTAAGGTCCTTATTATTTATAAATAAGCTATTTATAAATACGTAAAGCTTACTAACCGCGAGGTTAATTAGGTAGTAAACGAGACCTCGATCGAGATTTAAGTACTGCTACTTAAGCTACTTATTAAGTACCTCGACGTTTTATTTATTTAGCTCTATAGCTTATGCTACTTTAGTATAGTTAAAAGTTACCTCGGGCTAGTATATACTCGTAATATATGCTCCTTGCGCGAGCTTAGCTTTATATCGCTTTTTAACGTCGATTACGTTTAGATCGACGAGGCTAATTTTCTTACTTTATCCCTTTTATTAAAAAATAATAATTTCTTTTTTAATTATAAAAATCCCGCTATTAAACGCTAATAGGTTATTTATTATAAGGACCTCTTTTAGCTTCGCTACGAAGCCCGCTTTTTAAAGCTTCTTATTTTCCTTTTTTATAAAGTTAATATTAAATAGGCTTAATATATTATTAGTTTATATTTTAACGATTCTAAATTAGTCGCCTACGTACTTAGAGATTAATAAGCACGGGTCGTACGTAAATATAATTATTAATAATTAATTAATATAAAAATCGTAATATATAGCCTACTAATAGGTGCCCGATTTTGCGAGCCTATATAGTAGTTTAAGTACTTCGATAATCGTACTTTCTAGGTACTTACTAGCTATTTCTTTTAGTAAATAGGTTAGAATTTTCTTTATAAGCCCTGTGGCCGATTGGGTATATACTTAGGTAATATTACGGCTCTAAATCTCGTACCCCTTTTTTTATAGCGATACTATTAGTGCTATTATTAATCGTTAGTTATAGCGTTATACTATAAGTAATTATATAAGTAGCGTCGCTTTTTTAACGTCGCTGTACTCCTAAATTACGTATCTAGACTTTTTATATAATTAAGGTGTTCTTTTCTTTTTAATTTTACGAACTATTTACGATTTAAATATATAGAGGTTTATATACTTCTCTAAGTCGTAGAGGATAAATTAATAAACCCCTCGATCGTAAAGAGTATTTGCTTTGATTAGATCTAATTCTTTATACGGCTTTTTAGTAGTTATAATTATGCTTTTTTTACGTAGTTTAACTACTAGTTCGAAATTAGCTTTTTCTTTTATTATATAAAAAGTGTTAATTACCTCGTTATTAGTAATAAATTATTACGTTAGTATTTACCGTCGTGGTCTTTTATAACGTCTCGCTAGTAGTATTAGTACCTTTTTAGTAATTTCTTTTTCTTTATTATCTATTAGTACTACTACGACGATTTTATTAAGGATAATTTCTTATACCTCTACTGCGGGTTATATAGTTTCCCCTAGCTCTTCTTTTTTTTATAAGTTAGAAATTACCTCGCTAGGATTTATATAATATAGTTTTATTACCGTAATTAATACCTCGAGGGGTTAGTTACGATCCCTTGCGACTACGTACGATCGCTCGTTAATAGAGATTAATTTATATAGCCTAGTTTATTATTAAGTAGTTTCGTACTATACCTATATATCCGAATTTAGTAGTATATTTAAATTACTTCTTATATCGGGCCTATTATACGTAGTAATTACTTCGTTAACTTACTTTTTTATACTCACTTTACGTAGTACCCGCATTACTTTTTTAACTACTCGGGCTCGTTAGCTTACGTTTAGTAATAGTAGCGAGGCTAAGGTCGTTTTTAGATATACTCTAAATACGAGAAGCGTCGGTATGAGCCCATTAGGCCCTATAGTATCGTTATAATATTTAAGTACTATTTAGAGGTATTCGTTTTTAGTAGAATTTGGATTTTCTTTTTTAATAATTCTGAATGCCCTTTTTAGCTACTAGTGTGCCCTTTTTACCTTTCTAATACTATAGTACGCTTTAACGGGCACGACTTTTAGCTATATACCGTAGGCCGTCGTATTTTCTTTAAATTCTGCTAATTTAAAGCTAGTACTAGCGTTAGTTCTAATACTATTTAGCGGTCCCTAGTATATATTAATCTAGCTTTTTTATAGGGCTATTTATACTATTTTTACTTATAGATCCCGGAGGAATTACCCTGCTTAAAAAGATATAGCTACGTTAATTACGTATAGGACTAGCCGACTATTTAAGTAGAAGATATTAACGATGATTTCTTAATTAAAGTTGAGCTCATTACGCAATTTAAATTTAAACTTACGTAAGCTCTGCGTATTTATTTAGTATTAGTAGTATACTTTTATTAACTACTCTAGCACCCCTATTTTAATATTATCGTTACCTAATCACTTTAAGAGGTAATATAGTCTCGTAACTAACGGGTAACTAAATCTTCGGTATAATCGTTTAAGCTCACTTTCCGTTAGGTAATTAATTAACTTCGTATCGTTAATAAGCCTTATAAACGCGTACCCCTATCGTCGTTCGATTATCTCGAAGTACTTACTACTAGAGATTTTATCCCTCGTATTATTAAATATAATACTTAGTTAATCTATATCTTTTAGACATAGGAGAAATAGTATATTAATAAGTAAAATATAAAAGGTTATTGTTCTAAAGTACGTCTCGATTTTTATTATACCTAGGGCGACGATTTCTTTACCTAGGCCGAAGCTAATCCTTATAATACCCACTATTAACGTGTTAAGTATTATTAATACGATCCTCTATAGTACCTAAAATTACCCCTTTCTTCTTATTAATTATTATAATACCCTAGTATCTAGGATAATCCTCTAGAAAGTTTCTAGGCTATACTTTTTACTCGCGTAGAATACCTATACGAGCTTAGTATTCGAGTAATCTAGGTAGTATAAAAAGGACCCCCCTAGCTACTATTATAATTACTTAGTACCTAATTTTTTTTTAGTTATTAAGAGAGGTAAATCTAGTATTATTAGATTTATTTTTTTAGCTACCTCCGTATTTATTACCTAAGGGACCTTCCTTTACTATCTGTAGAAAAAAGCTTACTTATTAAGAGCTTTTACTACCTTTTACTCGTTTATTTTCGTATATTCTCTAGAGGCTAATAGGGCGAAAAAGGAGTAATTAATATCGTCGACTTTGTTATAATCTAATTCGTTAGTATAGGGTATGAGGTCTTCTTTATTTTCTAAATTTCTTAGCGGATACTTTAGGCCGTTAATTTAGTTACCTATACTAGGTTTTATGCCCCTGGATGTGCTTTTATATATTACGAGGAATTAGTTAAATCGATTAGGGCTAGTTTTGCTTTTTATTACCCTCGACTTTTAATACTATTCGTATAATTTAGTACGTTCTTTTTTAGAGTAGTTACTTAACTAATATCTATTTTTTTTATAAATAAAGTATTGCTTCTTGCGTTACCTTATTTATAAATTAAATCTATGCCTATTTAATAAATCTAGTCCTCTTTACTAGCGATTACCGTACTTAGCTTTTTTTTTTTTTTTATTATACGTTCGATTGACCTAGTGCTATTAGTAAGGGCCGTTGTACGCCTAGAGGTGGGTTTAGTATAGTATTCTTATTTTAATATTAAAACTAGATCTTAGCCTTGAGTAGAGCGTTTCGTAGTTTTCGGGTACTTAGTATAGGGTTATTTTTGTTTTTAGTATATGTTAAACTACGGTATAAAAATATTTAACTTTCTGCTCGTTCGTCCCCTTATTTAGCTAGGTTTTTGCTAGCTTATTGATTTAATTAATAAGCTTTTCGAGGATTTTTATTTATAATTTACCCTCTATTATCCTAGCTATAAATATAAAAGAAATTACTTATAGCTCGGATAAGAGCTTTAGATTCTTATTATAGGTCTCGAAGCGGCTTCGGATTACGTTAATAATACTAAGAAAGTCGTTTTAATTAAGATTACGTACTGCTTCGTAATAATAATTAAAAGCTTTACTTATAAGTACGATATTAATTACCGAATAGTACTAGTGTTCCCTAATTCCGACCTTTTTATAGTAGTTATAAAATATTGTTAGGGTTTTTTATAAGACCTTATATTTCCCCCTAGAGTACAATTTCTCTTTTGGAAAGATCTTTTTGAGGTTTATAAATTACCTCGTATTTACTACTAGATTTTTAGTATTTATATGCGATCCTTGCGTTGTTACGTACTGTTAGTAACTTTAGGTCGTTTACCTCTTTTCTTATTAGCTAATTAGTACTAAATTTCGGATTAGTAGCGGCGACGAGCTATAGATCGAAATAGGCGGAATTATTAATTATCGGACTTATAGTATAATATTTTACCTCTATATATCTTTCTATAATAATAGATTGCTATTAGTAATTATAGGGAGGAAATTTGCGTTATTTACCCTTTTTTTAAATTTATTAAAGCGATTATACACCCTATTAACTTATACTTAGTTCTATAATATAAATTCCTTTTTTATAATTATTACTACTAGGATTTTATATAGCTCTTGTAATTATAATTACGCTAGTAATACCCCTTGCCCATAGAGGAATTTATTAACCGCTTTTACGATTCCTAAGCTTACTCTTATAAACTATATATCTAGCTAATAACTAAGGTCGTTTATAATCTTATAAAATAGGGGTTACCCCTATAGTCCCTTTCTCTTATAGACCTTAGTTAAATAGATTAATACTACGTTAATTTACTTGCCGTTAGGCTAATCTATAATCCGGTATATCTACGTTCTCTAATAATCTAGGTTAATATTTACTTACTTATAAGGGATTGGGATTCTATTTAAGATCGGGTTTCTTCTTCTTTTTTTTTATACTAACTTACTAAGGGTTATACTCTAGCCTATACCCGTATTAGTAGTCACTAGCGTATTTAATCTCAACGAGGATATATTTAATCTGCGTATTAGTTATAATAAGCCCGTGCTTTTACTACTTAACGAATTTATTAGGGTCTAGGAGATTCCCGCTTCCTCTTACTATCTTATTATTACTTTTATTTTTATTATTTCTAACGATTATTACTACCCTTTTAGATCGCTAGCTATCGTACTTACTAAGACCTCCTTTTTATTTAAGATAAAAAGGTAGGTTTTAGTAGCCCCTTTTTTTAATAATAGTAGTAGACGTTTATATTATTATAAGAAGATATAGTAATTAGTCTCGTAATCTCTACTATTTACTAATTTTCGCTATTCCGTACCCTTTTAGCTTCCTAAGCCTCGTACTCTCCGTAATTTCTAAATAGCTTCTTTCCTTAACCTACCTCTTTTAAAACAGTATTCTATAAAAATAATCGAATATAAATACTAAGTAGTTCGTAAAAGATCCGTATAGGTTATTAAATATAGTTAGCGAAGTTAAGCCCCCCCCTTTTTTTATAAGATTGCGTACTTTAAGAACTTATTAAAAATATTACTTATTACTCGTACTCGATAGGGTTAAATACCTTAGAGATTTTTTTCTTACGGCTCCTCGGTACCTTATTTTATATCTTTTTAAGTAGTCTTTTTCGTAGCTTAATTATTATTAAGTAATTATTACTTCGCTAGTAATTCTTTTTACTAATTTAGCTAGTTAATTTCTAATCGCGGGCCGGCCGTAGTAAAGTTATTTAATAAGAAAAGCTACTTAAGGCGATAGTAAAATACTAATTACTTAAGCAGTTCTATTAATTAACGTAGTTTAACGTAATAAACGTCGACCTCTCGTAAGTAATAAAGGTCTATAATTACTTAATTCCGTACGGTATTTAAGAATTATCTCCTTTTTTATCTACTTTCGTAAGGTTATTTAATACGAATCTCCTATTTTATATAGTATTAAGAGGTCGTTTCTTTTATATAGCGAGATATTTTACTAATTTATAATAGTAGAATTTAATTACTAATTAGTATAGGTTTCCCTTTTATAAAAGAATTAGTTCGAACCGTAGGTTAACGAAGAGATTAATTTAACTATATAAATTTTTATGTACTATAAAAAGGAGGTTCTAACCGCAGGTTAGGCTAGCTACGATGATCTTAAATAGGGCCCCTAATTAGCCCCTGCGTCGATCGACTGTATGCCGCGGTCGAATTGGACTTCCGATCCGACAGCCAGAAATACCAGTCCCTCTTGGAAGATGACTTTGACGAGCGAGACTCTCTAAACCACTCGTGTTCATCGCTGGTGTGATTGACGACGAGATCTAGGAGGACCTTGATGCCCCTTTCATGGCACCCCTTGATCAAGCTCTCTGCATCTGCAATAGTACCGTATGGCCTGTGAATGTCGCGGTAATCGGATATGTCGTAGCCCATGTCATTTTGAGGGCTCTTGAAGATGGGAGAAAGCCAAATAGCCGTGGCTCCAACGGATTTGATATAGTCCAGCTTCGAGATAATTCCGGAAATATCACCAAGTCCGTCATTGTTGGAATCGAGAAAGCTGGCCGGGTAAATCTGGTAGACGACAGCTTCTTTCCACCATTGTCTGTCTGGGGGACCTGAAGTCGCCATAGTGGCTCTGGTGAAAGAAAAGACCGTTGGAAGAGCTTGTGTTTTGACAATAAGGCGTGGGTAGACTTAAGAGTAAGGACAGTCGTAGGTTTGCAACAAATGGGCGTTTCAAGAGGTCAAGCTTGTTCACTTCTTATGTTCAGTCTCCAGACTCCCAGCTTTTTGAAGTTGGCTCATGGAAAGTTAACCCCGCAGCTACCTACCCCAGATCATCGAGTCTCAGTGATGATTGGGGGTTGGTGCCAGAAACATTCGCACTAATGGCAGCCTCATCCATATAACTTGCGTGGCGTGGTGAAGACGGCTGAATTTCCATGGTTGAATTGTGATTCGTCCGCATCAGCGTGGGGAAGCTGCTAGTGCTTGGCAGCAGTCATTCCACACTGCAGTGTAGATAGATGCTGGAGTCAGCCCAAGATCGTTCCGTGGGGCTGCAAGCTTAAGACACTAACACAGATCAGTCCAAGTTGCCACCTTTCTGCGGTGGACTAGGTTAAATTACTGGTGAGATGTGAGGGCGTTGTCGGAGGAGTTCTTTTGGTCTCGAATTCGAGACACAGAGTTGACCGAACTACCTGCCTCTTTGTGGATACCACGGAGAGACGCGGAGAAAAAGACAAATACGGGGAAGGCAAATTTTGCTGGACTCTGAGAAAACCGTAGTCTGCACGTGGGACTATGGGGCTGAACGACGCTCAAATTCTCGGGATATTTAAACGGACGAGTGGCTGGTGGCTAAAACGCTCCGCTGGGTCACAGTGCCGAAAACAAGCCTCACGCCGCACTTTGACAGCAAGAACACTCCATGTTATTTCTAAGGTTGCTTTCCTTGAGTACTCTTCACATTGGCCTACCTTATTCATTCAACTTTGTAAATCACACATCTTGTCAACATTGTCTGGCTTTGTTATCCATCTATTCACACAACCACCAGGCGAAGGTTTTCGCGCAGTTTCTAAGAGGATCCGTAGTTCAAAGTCGCATTTCTGTGATTTTTAAGGTGCACATACTAAGTACTTGAGTAAGAAACCGAAACCAACATCCGATGCTGTAGCGTCCGCGCCAGAGCTGCAGTGCGAATAACTCAAGACACCAACGTGGAGCTGCTAGTTGAAACTGGATTCAGAGTGAATGGTATTGTCGACTGATTTCATCATGTCTTATGACCAGATGAGTAGGCCCCGCCATGCCTGGCCCAAGTCTTCGGCGAGCAAAAGATGCCTCGGCCGAAGTCCGAAATCAGTTTTGTTGCATTAACTTCGGAAATAATACTAGTCAGAAGTCCTCTAACATGTAGCTACACAGACACTGGAGGGCAGATTGAGCAGTCTCGTGATACACACATGCTGCAATCCGTAAAATCGAGCCATGTTTCCCTACAGATTGACAAGGGCCATGTTAGCTCGTCATCGAGTTGATCGTACTTTGTTGACGTTCCGGTCTACGCGAGTATGTGTTCGACCAATCTTTTTGTTCAAGGGTCTCAAGACCATCTCTGACCCGCGATTCTGGTCCTTGTTCTTCATGTATAGGTATTTAGACAACTCTGGCCCACAGGCTCATCACTCATCGGTATCCAAACTTCCGTAAGTGAAGCTATAGTCACGATTCTAGCGAATTTGCCAAGACTTACAAATCTGATTGTTCAGTCTCTCGATATTTCCTTCCATAGACCATGAATGGCGTGAAGATGGGATCATCGCAGTTTTTTGCGTGGAAATGTTCATCCCCAGAAGGTGGGTGCAAGCACCTTTCACGACTTATTGCCGTAGCTCGTGGCTGAAGTGTTGTGTTAGTGAGTTGCCAGTTCTCCACCAGAAAGTTGAACAACCAATCGAAATTCAACCATTCCAACCGGTGCCAACAAAGATCAATGATCCACCAACTTGGTATTTCGAGCGAGACATGCGAATATGAGCAGACACACAGACCGGTCCAGTCAGATGGCGAATCCAAGGACTTGTTCTCCTTGCTAGTGCGTCAAATTCCCCCATGGCGAGTTCCCCGTGGGGACTGCTGCCACGGCCCACAGGTGTCGTCCGATGCAGATGTATAGAGTATTCGGAACCGAGCACATGGCTCGCTGAAACCTCCTATTCCAATTTGTATAAAGTCTTCAGAGCCCGCCTACCTAGTTCCGAATAACATTTCCCTCCAGCTCATCTAAAATCGTTTGGTTTAATATAATTCTCCCGGCTCGATCCTCTCATCTTGTTTCCTTCCACAATGGACGCCAAAATAGCAGAGGCGACTACCGTCGTCGACCACGACCATATCGAAAAGCTCGCCATTGCGGACGAAGCCGTTACAAAGGCAACTGAGAACCAAGACCTGACCCCCAAGCAGCAGTACCAGCGTCTTTGGGCAAACCTCAAGCAAGACAAGCGTTATGTCTTCTGGGCACTCTACATCATGTCCCTCGTCTTCGGATGGGGGTACGACTCTGGACTTTCAGGAGCTGCCATTGCCTTTCCCGAGTTTCGCAAGGCTTACGGAGACTACTACCAAGTAGGAGACCAATATGTCATCCCCGCCCTCTGGCAATCTCTTTGGAACGCTGCCAGCACCATCGGTCAGGTCTTCGGTGCCTTCCTCACCGGTCAATTCGCCGATACCGTTGGCCGCAGAGCCGTTCTCTGGACAGCCGTCATTCTCTCCCTTTCTTCCTCATTTGCCCTGGTCTTCGCTCCAAGTCTGCCCGTACTCTTCGTCTCCAAGCTGCTGCTCGGTTTCTCAGTCGGCTTGTCAACCGTTACGCCTCCGCTCTACGTTACCGAAAATGCTCCTCCTGCACTTCGAAGCTCCCTCAGCTCGCTGACCAACGTCATCATTGTTCTCGGTTTCTTCCTGTCTTCCATCACAGCATGGGGTTCCTCCAAGATTGAAGGCCAATGGAGCTACCGCCTGGCGTTCGCCATGACTTTCCTTGTCCCGACCCTCTTCATGATTGTCCTGCCGTGGCTCCCCGAGTCCCCCGTGTGGTACGTCAAGAAGGGCAGAGACGAAGATGCACGAAAGGCCATCTTCAAGCTCTATGGAAAGAATGTCGATGTTGAGGAGAGACTCAACTTCATCAAGTCCGAGCTCGAGCTTGCTGCTGGAGAAGCCAACATGGCTAAGCAGACCAGCTGGAGAGCCATCTTTTCCAAGGAGCACCGTTTCCGTACGCTTGTTGCGGTTCTTGGATTGCAGTCGCAGAACTTCTCCGGTGGATACTTTGCAAGTGAGTAATTGTTACACATTCAAATTGACGAGCAGATTGCTAACCAAACGGTTCCAGACACCTACCAGACCTACTACTTCGAGCTTATCGGTCAGGCTGATCCCTTCGGACTCACTGCGATCTCCTCCACCCTTCAATTCCTCTCGAACTGCGTAGCAGTCACAGTCTCCGACGTACTCCCGCGCAGAAAGTCTTTGGTCGGCGGTGGCGCGTTGCTGTGCTGCTGGTCTATCATCATCGGTGGCACATCTCTCGCTGGAACTGCAAACTACTCGGCAAACATGGCTCTTCTCGCATTCATGATCACATGGTCGATGTTGTATACCGCTACAGTGGGATGCTTCGGCTGGGCCGTCGCTCAAGAGACTGCCTCCCAAGCCACAAGGCCCAAGACCATCGCCTTCAGCTTGGTGTGTCAGCAGCTTACAGCCCTTCTCTTGTCCTCGGTGTTCCCATTCTTCATCAACCCTGACCAGCTGAACTGGGGTGGAAAGATCATGTTTCTGTTTGTCGGCGCCGAGGTGTTCGTCCTTGGACTTCTCTTCTTCTTCCAGCCCGAGACGAAGAACAGAACCTACCAGGATATCGATCACATGTATTCCCAGGGGATTCCGGCAAGGAAGTTTAGCGAATACGTTGTGGTGGATGGAGTGGCCGTCAAGAAGGCCACCTCTTGAGTCAGTGCAGAGTACACTTTTTCATAGGCACAGGAATGTTTTTGAGTCTGTTGTTTATCTAGGCTTCCAAACCATATCTTCATATAAAGCGATCCGTTTTCAAGTTTTGAAAATTCAGCCTAAATTTTGACAAAGGATGGGGAAGAGATACCACGCTAGTAATGAAAGTTCCTTACTTGGGTTAGTTCAGAAATTGCCCCCAGAACGACGTTGCGGAGAGTGCGGAGTCTTACCATAAACCTGGAGAACTTCTGCCCGCAACGCGAAGTAACCCCCTACCACAACCTTCATCCATCCTGCATGACGCTTTTCTTATCTTTGCCTCTTCACGATCTATCTCCTATTAATACATATCATGTCCCAAGAAGCCAACACACGGTACTCTAAGAGGCTACCCAAGGTTCGACAGGCTTGTGATCCATGTCACTCGCGCAAAATCCGCTGCGATGGGCGCTGGCCCTGCGCAAACTGCCAGGAGACAATATTGGAGTGCACCTACGTGGCGGTTCCGAAGAAGACCGGGCCGAAAGGTCCCCGTCATGCACGGAAATTTATCCAACGGCAACAGATCAATCCACAACAGTCTACATCCTTTGACGTGAACCCAGATGTAAGAGAAACCGGATACGAGTCCCAGACGAGCAGATCACCACATGCAGTCACGCCACCATCACCGACTCAGAATGCGGCTCCGAGGGACCCCGGCTTTCAAGCCTCGCCCCTAGTATCGACTGATATCATACAGTGGTGTCTCGATGCCTTCTTCAGGCACAAATACCCACTTACACCCATCTTACATCGACAACAAGTCGAAGAATGCATACGCGATCTCTCAATCTCACCCGAGAAATACGGGCTTATGACAGCTTGCTCAGCCGTCATATCCCTCTCGCCCGAGATCCTACAGCCACCAGACCCGCCCTCAAATACGTCGACCGAAGTGCCTGCGCCTATTCTTCCAACAACAGAGTTTCTCATCTCAGAAACTCTTCGAGCTAGACGTCAATGCGATCTCGCCGAGCATCAGTCCTTACTTCATGCGCAAACCTCCTTCTTCCTATTCTCGGCCTTCTTCTGCATGGACAACGATAATGCTGCATGGTATTATCTCCGAGAGTCAATCACCATTTTACAGACGCTACGCCTACATGAAGAAGCCACGTACAGCGACATTAACGATCCGGTCCTGGCGACGTATGCTCGACACATGTTTTGGGTTCTGTTCATCACGGAAAGAGCATATGCGCTGCAGAGGCACAGGCCGCTGACACTGCAGAGCACCTTGGGCCTACCCATTGTTGACCCTCTAAGCTCAGATGCCGCAATCTTACCCGGGTTTCTTGATCTCATCTCCCTTTTCCGGCACTTCGATACCGACTTCATAGCAACCTGGAATTCGTCCACGCCATCCACAACATCGTCTTCGGAAGCAACAAACCCAGAACATCTCTCGAAACTACAAACCGTCCTGAAGTACGCGATCCCAAGTGTCTCAAACTATTCCGAGATGCAGCAAGCCGACCTCTTGATCTCACGGCAATGGCTCAAGGTCATTGTGTGGAAGCTATGCGTGTCCAAGACGCTGTTATCTATCACGGATAGTGAAGATAGCATGTCGCTGAGCTACCCTACCGCCGTGGCCCGCGACGTCGTACTGATTTCGCGGCTGCTGCCTACTAAGGCATTTGAAGCCAACGGTGTCGGCATACTAGAGAAAGTTTTCGATGTAGGATGCTCACTGGCAGATCTGATATCGCTCGGTCCAGCCATGAATCAGTGGTCCGCTATGCATGTCGGTCCGATTGATATCTTGATGGAGATTGTAAGAATAGTTGGGACAACTCTTGGCGGAAGTTATAAGCATTTGGATATATTGTATAGCAAGGCAAATGACTGCTTTTTTATGAATGTTGACAGGATGATAGCTCCAGGCGAAGCCATTCCGGAGGCTACTGATATTGAGGAAGTTCTCGAATAGACTACGCGATAATCGCGGTTCCAGGCAATATCTCAATCACATTTTCGAGCAAACCTATCTCGGAGCCTGTTGATGGTAGAGTAACAAGATCTGGCAGTTTGACCATGACTTCTTGTCGTGATGGCTTCAACCCACCATAACCTCACCGCACGATACGGAATCTCGATTGTATAATCACCAAGATCCTCGCTCGTACTCCCTACTTTCGGAGCGAGCCTCTTACCTATTTCCTCCTTCTGATAGGCAACCGTTCTCTACAGTCCATGCCGATGCCCATGTTGTGACCACCAAACACTTCTTATGTTCAAACAGGACATCTGCTGTTATTGTCTGACCCGCTCGCTTCCGGGTTATGTGGCGCGTAATCTTGACTTCGCTACTAGGTATCTTGTCACGCATCGACATAAACTTTGCGTTGCTATTCTCTTCTTCTCACATTTGCAGGGATTCTCCACATGCTGATCAACTCACTGCAGGCGCTGAATGGGTCTCAGAGCCCATCACGTGCCGTGCAGATACACATAATTCCTTATGTATACCCCCAGGCGAATGACTAGCAACTCGGCACAAAAGTAGGTGGTGGCACATGGTCAATTCAGCCCGACCGTGTCTGCAAAGTGGAAAGGGTTATCAAGCGCATACTTATATGCGCGACCACTTATCGGCCTTATGCAGCCAGGGAAGGGAGAACGGGGCAGGGCCGGGGCAGGGCTGAATTCCTTATGTCATCCCACCGTGTAGGGGTTATCCTTGCGGTGAGGACGAGTAAGATGGAAGATGGCAAGTCTTATTATTGGGGAATGAGATACCTACATACATACCTGGGTAGCTAACTACGCAGTAGGTTGATTGGCATCTGAGTTGATTGGCCATACGGGCCGGGCACGCTAACGAAGAGGCGTAGTCAAATGTGAAGGAGATGCAAGGCACCCCTTCGCGACCTTTTTGTATGCGGGGGTCGAAGACCATGTCGCAACTCGGGTTTGGATTTTGATACAAAGACGAACGAACTTGCTCAAACTCCATGTGCGTTCCCTTTCCTGCTCTTAAATCTACGGTCTTGACTGCGCGCTGCAGCGTATAGGCGCAGAATTGGCTCAACAGTCAGGAGTCCTAGCTAGGATCGCTGCCCTGATCATGGGCATATCCACGGAGGCCGTCATCGCTCTTGTCGCTCTATTCATCGCCCTCCCCCCCATCATATTCAAAATGTTGCAATGCATGCGGCAAAAACGGCTGCGCACTGAGCTTCCAGGTACTGTTTTCTTGGATCTCTTCTCACCTACACCGATTCCTGTACAAATAAGGATAGTAACCTTTGACTTGTCGTTCAATAGCGCCAGCGGTTTCCTCGCTCGCTCAGACCCAAACACGGTGGACACCTGGCTCCGATGCCTACACGAGCTTTTCGCACTTACACCCCTCGAATTTGACCGGAGCACCACGAACGCATCAGAATCTTTCTCACGAACGCGCGTGATAATGGAGTACACGAGGGTCACGGTGAACCGTCGAGGCCTATAAGCCCGCATATTGGCAATCTACAAGGTTTTCCTTTGTAGATTGGCCTGTACATCACCAACAATGCGAGAGGAGGAGCTGCATGCCACCGCTAGATTTAGGCTCGGTCGCCCTCGGCGCGGTACCTTCGGATGTCAACCTTAGGGAATTGGAACCAGGCCTTCGGCGCCGCACCCCACTTCGACGGGACTGTCGGCCGGAATATTGGGACAAAAGCCAAAACTTGCATCACACGCTACGACCATAGAAACACAGCATTTCAGGCGTTTGGATATTGCTAGACAAGATCTTTGAGAGTAGAAAGACTTTTCAATCTCCACGTTGCTATCTTCCCATCAAACGGCGCAACATGCATTTAACTCTTATCGCATTCACCCTGCATTCTATGAGATGTTTGATTGGGCCAACATGCCCTGTAGAGCACTGGCGTCACCCACCCACAGTGAAACTTGAACGCTATTTTGTCTCTGGTACGGAGGTGCGTCTCAATAGTCCTTGCAGTTGCTGCCAAGCCCTGAACCCATAAATAGGACTACCTTCGACTAATCAGAGGCCACAGATTATTCTATCCTACTTTAATTACTTTTTACCCTAGCACTACCTATAGTAACCACTTTAACTTATATACCGCTATTATAATTATTACGAGGCTTATAAGAATATTAAAACTACTAAAACTACTAAATTACTACTTCTAGAGCCCTTTTTTCCCCCTTAGTATAGATCCTAAGATACTAATAAAGAAAAAGCTAGATCTAGGCATTAGGGTAGTTATTTTAGCTTTATAAAGTCGTATAATTAGGTAAATTACTAAATAGATATTTTAGGCTCTAAGAATTCTAATTCGTACTATTTTTAATATTCTTACTTATATAAAAAAGAACGGATTTAACCTAGCTACTCCTACTTTTTTAATTTAACCTGTTTATTATAAAAATACCTCCCGAAGTAGCTACTTAACTAAATAAACTAAAGAGTTTAATAATACTATTATTTATAAGGTTTACTACGACTAGTATAGCTATAAAAAGAACTATATTAATATTACTAAAGACCTCTTAAGAAATAACGGCGTTAATATATTAATAATAACTATTTAATAAATCCTTTATTACTACGGCTTTTATAAGACTAAGCTAACTTATAAGCTAGGCTTAATAAAAAAGATATAATAAGAGTAACTTAAGTAGTACTTTAACTACTAGTACTAGACCCTCGATAATTAGAAACGGGTTATATAGTTAGATAAGACCGTAATTACTCTTAACTACTATTATAGTAGTTATAAGCTCTAGCGCCGCCTAGACAAGGCCTATACTAAATAGTATATATAAGAGAAATAGAAGGGTTATTTTAAATTTATATTTTAGGGCTTTTTTATATATAAAAAAAAGGGCCGTACTACTATTAAATTCCCGAAACTATTACTGAGAAGAAGGCTACCGAAGTAGAGATTACTTAGCTTAATATTAAACTTAAGCCCGTTCGACGTTAGTAATAGGAGCTTAAGAGTAGTATAGAGCGAATAAGCTTATGGAATCTACCGGGCCGTAAGCTCTAATTTAATTAGAATACGAAATTAAATAAGTTAGTATAGAACGGTAAGGGCGGAATTAACTAGTATAAATATTATAAAGAGATCTTATTACCTAAATTATTCTCTTAGGTTAAAGGATTACTTAGTAATTTAATTATATAAGAGGATAAGGCGCTAGCCTACGACTATTATTTTACTTATTATACCTATAGCTTATTTAAGATATAAAAGCTTTTTTAGCTAAGTAATTCGCCTAACCTTAATCCTATCGAGCCTTACTAACCGTAGATAAAGAGATAGACTATTAAAAAGGGGGTACCTAAGTCCTGAGTAGAAGTAATACGTTGTTAGTAAGAGTGCTAATACGTATTACTACTAGAGGAAATCTAAAAATAGATAGAAAGGATATTTTACTATATCGAGTAGATAATTATGCTAAAGGGTAGTAATAAATATAAAGAGGGTTAACGGGCTGGATTATATTATTAAATAGTTACTATTTAACCTTAATTAACGCTTTTTTATTATAAAATCGATAATAATTAACGATAATTATAGTGGCCGAATTCTGCCGCTTATATATACCCTAGCCAGCCCCTTGTTGACTCCCCTGTCTGTGGCAGGGGTTGGGCTTGGTAGCAACTGCAAGGACTATTGAGACGTACCTCCGTACTCCGTAGAAGCATCGCGATACTTCAGATGTCGTGCGCGATCGAAATCTATTAAACCCGAAGACCGCCCAATGTTTCTTTAAATACCTCAAAATTTCCCTCATTCTTCCGATCGTAGACCGCAAACCAGACTTCCCTCCACCATCCACCCCCAAATTCAGCCTCGCCCAGCACCTCAAGCCAACACTTGACAATCTCCTCAGGTGGATTTCTGAATGCACCGCACCCCAACGCTCCCAGCACAAGCAGACTGTGCCCCCGACTCGCCGCCATCCTCAAACAAAGCCTCATCTTACTCATCGTGAGCGTCCGATCAGTCTCCTTTGCAAACTCATACACTTCTTCGTCCCCAGCAGGCGTAGAGATTTTCCGCTTCACAACGTCCGGTCTCCGAATTGCAGCAATGCTAAGCACACTCACGACAGGTAAATCGTCATATGCAACTCGCGGGACGAGAAGTTTGTGACCGCTCGCCATATCACCTCGGATGACAACCACATCAGGCGTGTAAAGTCCCCCGCGGCGCTTGAAGGGATAATACCGCTTATGCAAGCTGAGATACAGCGACGAGCGATAACACATGGCCTCCTCCTGCGCAATCGCACCTTTCAACCATCCGCCGCCGGCGTGGATATCTGAAGCCATATTCAGCACAGCCACACGCCCGCCATCAGGTCGGCGCGCAGCGAGTTCGATCGCCGCATTGAGCGAGTCCTCGTTGACGATCTTGATCTTTGCGCGCGGGGTGTGTCCCGGGCAACCTGAGGTTTTGAGAGGCGGCAGGTAGTCCAGGTGCAGATCTTCTGATTTCGAGGCGTTGATGTTGGGCAGGTGGGGAAGGATCTGGGGAAGCGCGGAGCGGGTTTCTGCTGCGACGGCGGCGAGTGATGGACTTGAGCGATCTGATGGTTTTTGGGCGGGTTTTGACGAGGATGAGGGGCTTGGTGCTGATGATGATGACTGCGTGGGGGACTGTCGATTGGGCGAGCGAGGTTTCTTCTGTACTCCGCCGCCGTTCCTAGAGAAGGCGAAGTCGAAGAGGTTTCTCTGCGGCATCGTGATGTTTGATGTTGAGACGCTGCTTGACGGTTGAAGTTGACAAAAGCTTTAGGTTGAGATGAAGGATTGATATGGCGTCTTGGGATAGATGCCTAGCCCTGAACGAGGCGCAATGCGCCTAGAAGCGAGATCCTTGCTGCGGGGTCAATGGTTCGGACGGTTGGTGCTGTGTGTGCCTGGAGATCTCTTGCGCCGCCGAAATTTGCAAGGATGCGCGTTCTGATTGATGAACTACCAAGAGAGGCAATGTATTCGCGGAATCGCTGACGTTAAAAGGTGGAGAAGAATCCGAGATGTTGGATTGGAAAGAAATAAGGTTGCCGATGTTCAGTAGCTGCCGTCGATATTAGAAGTGAACCGGCTGACCGGGCTGACTCACTAGAGGTGCCAATTTCTCTCCAACCGTTCGGACGCACGTGTTGGTCAAAAGCCGTTGCAACGCAAGGCGCATTGAGAGCGAATAGATAAGGCAAGACACAAGTGGTAAGAGCAACAGAGAAGGAGCTGGCGACAGGTAATTCGTGTAATTGCGCTTGTGGCTCTTCACGCGGACACTCCGTGGTTTCTATGTTCCTATGGGTATCGAGGCTGGGTGTTGGGCATGGGTATCATTTCAGATTTTGTCTAGATGATTTATACATGGTGTTACAAAACTTTACATCCTTCAACGTGCCTCTCATATCTTTAATAGGCATCTTTAGGCTTTTGTCTTTATGGCTCCCTCAGGAATCGCATCCTCAGCCTCAAATTTGCGCGGGATAAGACCTTCAGCCATATCAATCGCGCTCTGCATGTCATTCTTGTTGAACAAGAACAAGCCCTGGATCGCAGCTGTACTCGTGAACCGGTTCGCTGTCTCCCCGGTGCCGTTACCAAAGAGACCCAGATCTTCCAGTCTCTGCAAGAATCGTTCCCGACCAGCGCCGTCTGTGTCCACGTCGCCGTAGAAGCGGTCCCACATCAGACCTGCCTGGTACTTAGTCGCCTCGCCGATACGCATCATCATGTCTACTCGACCCGGTCGAATCAGCGCCGGATCAAGACGCTCAATATGGTTCGTGGTCAAGAACGCGATGCGCTCCTCGCCGGCAGCCAAGCCGTCAAGAGCATTGAGCAGGCCAGAGAAGGTGACACTAGCGCCGCTGTAGCCATCGGCATCGCGCTGCCGGCGATTGACGAAGGCTGAATCCGCGTCCTCTAGCAAGAGAATACTCCTGCGGGGCAATTTCGTCAAGAGATATGCCAGCTTGTCGTCCGTCATACCCATCTCGCTGAGGTTGACCATGGCCACGCTAAAGTCCAGCTCACCAGCAAGAGACTGGATAAAGGAACTCTTGCCGCTGCCAGGGGGTCCGAACAGCAGGTATCCACGGCGGTAGGGGATACCGCGGTCAACATACCACTGCTGTCGTCCCAGGAAATCCTTGACGTCGTCCACGATGCCTTCCTTCACGCCCTCATCCAGTATAACCGAGGCGAGAGGTCGCTTCTTCCGAGGATCACCGAGCGGCGCCCATTCCATGCCTCTTGCAGAGTATACGACCGTCTTGCCCTCGTTCGCTTTCGCCGCCAGCGCGTGCGCCTCACCAAATATGTCCTCGAAGACGTGACGGTGCGCCCACAGCGTCGTCAATTGTACGATTTCGTGAGGCTCGCCCGTGTTCATGTTGGCCGTGTTGTGCTTCTCGCGGTTGATTGCGATGAACGCATTCTTGTGCTTGACGATATGTCGCCCGTACCCAGGCTGCAGGAAAAAGTGCGCATTTGTCGGGCTATTTGCACCTCGCTGGGTGGTAGTGGTCGTCGAGACGGAGAGGTTGTGGATGCGGGTGATGCGCGAGGCAATGAAACCGGCTTGCTCGCGCGGCTGCGACAGCCACGCGAGAATCCATGGGTACGCTGGATCCTGCTTGCTGATTTCGACATTGACGAGGAGGCGGCGGCGAGCAGCTCCGGCTGCGACGACGACGCCTTTGCGACCGAAGGCTGCGACTGCGCCTAAGCTCGCGAGGCCGATGCCGCCGGCGAAGAGGGGGTTGTTGAAGAGGGCATCGAGGTTGAAGATCGAGGCTGGGCCGGACGACGCTGCTGTCGGTGCCGCGATCGGAGCTGCCACCGGTATAGCAGGCGCCGGCGATGCAATCGGTGCCGTTGAAGCTGTGATTTCGGTCGGGGACATGATCAACGACGGTTGTGATGGCTCCAGGCTCGCATCGCGCGATGTTGGTGCGGGCTTTGAGAATGTGGAAATGTTTGACGATTTTTTGAGACGGACCGGAAGCTTGAGCAGGGATGATGGAGCTTGCCTCAAGTCACGGAAGGCTCTGAGCAAAATCCCCGGTCAAGCGTTCAGGGGCCTACCCCTGTCGCTACGTGCCCCGAGAACCCTTGCGGCCCCATACTCCGTACTGTGTAAGTACTGGACAGCTCTTTCCACAACTGCTCGGTGACATTCTCACCAATGTTCCTTGACATTAACGTCTCTATGGATCTGCACCTTCCTGTCCCCTCTAGAAGCACTAGATTCGAATCAGAGATGTTCTCGGAAGCTTTTTGATGCACGATGCCTAAAAGCTGCATTCCTTCAACCTCCGGCAGTGCAGCTCTATTCAGAACACCGGAAAAGACCATTAAATAACCAGTATCGGGAGCATCAACGGCCAATTGTTCTTTGATGATGCCGGTATCTTAGACGGACTCCAATCTGGTATTCGGCTAGTTAGCCCTGATTATTTCGCGGCTGCTGCATCTACGGGAATCTAGCTGCCGCATCTTAGTGTGAGACGAAGCAGACTAATTTCGCCAGAATCCGACCAAAATCACCCTTAGCAGAATCCCGAGAAACAAGGGCCACCATCAGGTGGTTTCGATGAAGCTACTAGAAGCTGGATAGAAGACCATGAGAAAAATAACTCGGAATGGGATTGTGGCAAGCTTACACATAACTACATGGGGTCGGCGCCTTAGTTCAAGATCAGAAAAGTCATCATTTTGTCCTTGGGTGTTTTCACCGCGTACGTCATTTAGCCCTTTCGAATTGTAGAAGGGGAATGCCCATTGACTGAAAACCCAACAGAAGCTTGGAAATCTCTATCTTCATTCCCACTCGTGTCCAGTTCTTCGAGGAGTTTGGCTTGACCCTGATGCAGGCAATCGTGCCTTGACCAATGTGCGTCTTCACCCTCGGCTTGAGTCCTGTCGTTGGCGGTCCATCATTGGAGGACGTTGGCCGGCACCGCGTCTCATGAGTCTCTCTCTGGATGGGCCCTTGACTCTCGGCGTGAGGTTCTGCCCCAGCTTCGCTGGAATATGCGCCCCCCGGTTTCTCGTAGGGCTCTGAATCTCTTGCAGCTTGACTATCTCAATGCTCTGTCTTCGACCACGTACATCATAATGCCGTTTCCTGGTCCAGGGCTGGTGGACGTCTGCATCGCTCTCTCACGCAGCCACAACCGCGAACAAAAAATATCCCAGTGATAGGAGCTGCCGTCGTGAAGCGGAAGAGCTGGTGCTGCAGTACGCATTTAGCACTGCGTACGGCTCCGGAATTGAGCAGCATGGCATAGTCTTTATCTCGATAGCAGTGAGATGCGTCCTAGGAGCCTTGACCGTTGTATTTTATAGAATCCCATGCCCGCTGGAACACCGCCAGAGTACAGATTTCTGGCCATGTTCGGGTATATCGGGTTCTCACTGGGGCTTTTGATTGGGCAAGGTGATTCGGGACGAGAGCATTTCCGACACAGTCACGAAAATACCGAGATATGGCTGTCAATGTAAAGAAGCATAACTTGATGGTTCAGATATTCATAACTGAGCACATGCTGACGTTGCAGAGGAAAAAGTGACAGCTCGGGCTGGCCCGAAGATGGTGATCGGCGGCGTGGAGCAGTCTTCCAGCCGGGGAAATGTCCGATCGTGCCGATGTAACTGGGTACACCTGAAAACGGGAGTTTGGGGGGCTGGCTGTGGAACCCCCACGAACCCAAACTTGTCACTTTTTGGGCGTTGGCCCGTTGAGAACATCATTTCGTAAGGTCCCGGGATGAATCGAGCAGGGTTCAATATGACGAACCAAGCGCGACGGCGTAAAACAAAAACAGGGGCATTTGTGGAGGGGTTATCTCTGTTGGTCGACATCGGGATGAGGGGGAGGGGAACGCAGACGAAGTGCGTACGTCGCCTTTATCTATCAGATGAATTTTTTTCTTCCGATTCTGAGGATAGTCTGGGAAGGGGTCTCGCGCGTTTCGACCAGACATGGAGATGAGACGCGCAAGTCCTTCAAGAGATATCCGCTTCATGGTGTGACCCTTTGCCATTTTGGTGTTATTCCTTCGGCTGGGGCTGTGCCGAATTTGGTTTGCTGGGCGTCCAGGGCCACCCACGGCAACTCCAGTCTCCAGGAGCACCAAGAAATCCCAAGACAAAACCACGCAGCACGGCAAAACGGCACTCATTTTATTTTGCTAGTGAATCCATCGCGGTGTGCTCTTGGTATCTTCTTGGCTCAGCCAGGCACCCAGCCATTGCCAGCCAATAGACCATTACGCAACGCTGTCTGCCGGTGGCGCGGCTTATTCAGGCCAGATGAGGGGGACTGGATGGGGTGCAACACCTTGGCGCGCATGAGTTTGCTTTGCGCTTTGCCTTTGTGCTTTTCGAGTGTTGTCTTTTTTTTCCTTGGCCGTCTCAGTCGTCTGGTCTCATTCTTTAACCGGCCTTGTCCTGCAGCCACCAAGCCCAATGGTGTTTCTGGCGTGGCTACCTAGTTTCTCATTCCTTCAACGACATCTCTAGAGTTTTTGTCGCACCTCACGTTTATAATGTCGCATCTACACCCATCGCGATAGCTTCATTCTATCCACCCCGTCAATGAGTTCAAGCGACATCTTCCACCTTCCTCAATGATCACGACGACGACCCACCTCATCACCACATCAGCCTCATTCTGCTGACGACGGTTGCTTCTCACTTAACCACAACGCAAAGGTATAGCTTACGTCACTCGAACGCTCCCTTGGCAGCCATTCCTCCCTCTCGATCAAGACCCCGTGTGTCCTGCGACATCACGCCTGGCTCCCATCGCCGGATCTTCAACTCTCTTGCGCTCTGCTTCCTTCCCGCGGCTCTGCATATGTGACTCTGACCTGCATCACCAACAACCGCCACCCAATCGCCGGTGCGTGACGGCCACCACCTCATGACAACCTCACCACACCACCACCACCACCCCCTCACCACGAACCACACCCAAAACCGCCCAATCACATCCGTCGCCAAACAAAAACAACCATGTTCCTCCCCTCCCCACGCATAAGACGCCTCTTCATCCTCCTCTTCCTCGCCTTCCTCGTCGGCAACGCCCTCTTATTCCTCGTCCTCCCCTACGACAATCCCCTCGTCCTCGCCTTCCGCTTCAACACCGCCAGCCTCAAAAACTGGTGGCGCGGCCCGGGAACCGAAAAGGACGCCTGGCTGTACGAGCCCGCCAAGTTCCCCATCGAGTACCGCACCGACGTCGGCCTGCTCATCAAGACGGGCTACGGAACTCGTCACCGGCTCGCGGCGCAGCTGGAGGCATTTGACCTCACGGCGCGGGGTAAGGATGCGTTTGTGGTAGTGGGCGACTGGACGCCGCGGGAGAATGGGACGATCGCCGGGGTGAAGGTGCACGATGCCATTGGCGGCGTCATGGCGATGCCGGAGATGAGGGCCCATCACGATGCGCCCAAGTTTAAGGAGTATCTGGCCCTCAGGGATGCCGTGCAAAAAGGAGACGATGCTAAAGCTACTGAGATTGGCCAGAGTTTCGGGTGGGATCTGGATGCGCTCAAGGTAAATACTCTCCCTCCTTGTTTTCCCCGTCTGTTCGCGCACGCAAGGCAACGAGAGCGTCGTACTGACAGCAGCACAAGTTCATCTGGGGCCTCGAATACATCTACGACAACCTCCCGCCAAAGAAATGGTACGTCATCGTCGACGACGACACCTACCTCGTCAAATCCTCCCTCCGCCTCCTTCTCGCGCATTGGGACTCGGACGAGCCGCAGTACATTGGCAACGCAGTCGGCGACTTCAAGGGCCGCTTTGCGCACGGCGGATCAGCCGTCGTGATATCGCACGAGGCAGCGAAACAGCTCCTCTCTCGGCGGGACGTTGTCGCCGCGGCGCAGGAGCACTCGCTCGAGGAGACGTGGGGTGATAAGCTTGTCGCAACGGCGTTCCAGAAGATCGGGGTGTACCTCGACGAGCGGTACAGCCACTTCTTCAATGGCGAAAGGCCGAATATCAGCAAGATGATGGCGGACCGATTCTGCTCGCCGCTCGTGTCGTTTCACGGGGTGGCGGACCCAGCTGAGATGAAGAAAGTTGGACGGGCGTTTGCGGACGAGAGGAGTCCGGTATTCTGGGGACAGCTATGGGAGATTTATGGCGCGCCGTCAGTGGAGGAGTTTAGGAGGATGCCGGTGCGGACTGGGCGTGATTATGTTGGGAGGATTGATGAGCGAGCGAAGATGGTGCACGCGGTTACCAGCGCAGAGGCGTGTTTGAAGGAGTGTGAGGGTATGGGGAGCAAGTGTTTGGCGTGGGCTTGGGTCGAGCACACCTCGGAGTGCAAGCTCAGCCCGTGGATGATTCTTGGGGAGGAAGTAGAGGGGCACTACTCGGGGATCAACACGGACGAAGTTGAGAAGCTACAGGTAAGTTGTTAAGACGGTGAACAGGTGGCGATAGACGGCAACGGTAGACATGAGAGCGTGATGATACCCAGGGAACACATAGGCGTAGCGGCGGTTAGGATTGGATTACATTTGGTCGGTATTTGGGGGATGGCGCAGGTCACTTAGGCTTTTACTTCGAAAATAAGAATCAATCCGTTTCTTTCTCGATGAGACGTTCCCATTTGCTTATTGCAGAAGTGTTTTGAGAGACTGACGACTCCGGCAGCAATCTCCACATGACTATATCTGATGCTACGGCGCATCCGTATCCCCGGTGGGGGAAGCACCTTCACCGGCAGCTCGGTCTCGGGCGTGGTGCAACTCGGGCCCGATCGAGGACCGAGCTCCATGGGGCAGGTCCGGATCAGCCCCACCTGATATGTGGCTTAGGCATGAGATCCAGATGAGCACGTGTGTGGCTTGACCACCAGGGCCCCACGAAACGAATCGGGCTGGCTGTCATCGTGCAGGGACAGTACCTTAGGTACCTGTGGTGTGCTGCAGCAGCAGCGGCCTTTCGGACGGGGAAAGTCACTGTGTGCCAGTCGGGTGTGGAGGGTCCCAGGTCCCTTGAGGTTTAGTGCGAGGGGCGTCAATGACGATGACGTTTCCGTCTCATTATGTGCGGGCACACGACACTGGACACACAGTCACTGACGCGAGCTAAGCCACGCTCCATCCCATCATTTTCGCCTCTTGCAATTAGTACGGCGCATTGCTGCAAGTTGGTCTAGAAGCCACGGATGCCCAACTGGTTTGGTAGTGGTGGTCGACAAGACAGTTGACGTCAACTCTATCAACCAGCTTCCCACACCACCCACCAGCCCGTCATCGCATCGCATTGCCCCTCGGACATGGAATTAAACAGCAGCAAAGCTCCTTTGGGTCTGTCCGTTGGTTTCTAACGGTCAAGATTTAATTTCCACGACTCCTTCCAATCCTCTTGGCAAACACCCTCACTGTTCAAAGCGGAACAAAGAAATCGAACAAGAAGCACCTCACGAAACGGACCCCTCTCAGCTCTCATAGCTGTGTCTCCATCGCCTAGTCAACCAACCGAGCGGATCGACTTCATTGCCCAACTCTTTTCTCGAGGTTCCCTGTCGTTCATCAGTAGTGGAAACATTCCTCCCGTTTGGCCCTACCGTGGACCAACCCAGACATCAGAACTGCAAATCGTAGCTCCCAAATCCCTGTTCAGCTGTTGGGGAGCCCCGCCAAAAGCTGTTCTGAGCAGCAGGTCCCGTAACCAGCACAGCGAGTGCGGTCACTAAGCGGCGCCCAACCCCTGCGGCACTACGACATCCCACTTTCCCATAAAGACAGGTCCAAGACAGCTCACCACACGCGGGTACTTTTTCAAGAGACCCCGCCTGCAGGCCGTAACTTTTGGGAGAAACTTAGACACAACATACATCCACACGCACACCCACCCACCCTCCAACTCCCTATTCTTTCTTCTCCTATATTCTCGAAGCCATTCACAACTCTGACGACAGCTGCCTCAAGTCTGCCACAACATCTCACACCCAACAATCGCGACCCCTCGAATCCACAATGGCGGCCCAGACCCCAACATCAGCTCAAGCCCAGGCCAACCAGGGCAGCTGGGGAGCTTTCCTCAAGGTATGCCCTTCCTCTGCTTCCTCTTCGCTACTGAGTCTTCCAACCTTCCCTCCCACCCCTGACACGAAAAACGTAGCAGCTGACAACGGCTTTTCGCCGCCCTCTCACAGTCCATCGCCTCCTTCAACGGTGACCTCTCCTCCCTGACGGCCCCGCCCTTCATCCTCTCCAGCACCTCCCTGACCGAATTCTCCTCCTACTGGTGCGAGCACCCCTCCATCTTTGCTGCCCCCGCAAAGGAGGCAGACCCGGCCAAGCGCGCCCTGCTCGTTACAAAGTGGTTCATCAGCACCCTCAAGCAGCAGTACGCCTCCCGCAGCGAGCAGTACGGCAACGAGAAGAAGCCCCTCAACCCCTTCCTCGGCGAGCTCTTCCTCGGAAAGTGGGAGGATGACGCTGGCACGACGGAGCTCATCAGTGAGCAGGTTAGGTAAGAGAGCCCTTCTTCTCTCAAGAAATACTACAGACTCTAGAGTTCCAAATCCCCAAGTTGGGCACAAGACACTGACCTTCGTTCGCATCCAGCCACCACCCGCCCGCGACAGCCTACTCCATCACCAATCTCCCCACAGGCGTCCACCTCGAGGGCTACAACGCACAAAAAGCAACCTTCAGCCGCACAATCAACATTAAGCAAATCGGCCACGCCGTCCTGACCATCCCGACCCCAGATGGCAAAAAGGAGACCTACCTCATCACCCTCCCCGCCCTCCACATCGAAGGCCTCATCTTCGGCGCTCCTTTCATCGAGCTCGAGGGCACCTCCTTCATCACCTCCTCCACGGGATACACCTCCAAGATCGACTACTCAGGCAAGGGCTGGCTCTCGGGCAAGAAGAACAGCGTCATTGCCTCCGTCTACCCGACAGGCAAGGAAAAGGATGTGGCCTACAACATTACGGGCGTCTGGACCAAATCTTTTGAAATCCACGAGGGCGCCGCAAAGCACAACTCCTCCAAGACCCTGATCGACACCTACGACGCATCGCAGCACCCAACCTCGAAGCTCATCGTCGCTCCCCTCGAGAAGCAGCACCCGCTCGAGTCCCGCCGCGCCTGGAAGGGCGTCGCCGACGGCATCGCAAAGGGCGACATGGACCTCGTCAGCCGCGAAAAGTCCGCTATTGAAAAGGCGCAGCGCGACCTCCGCGCAAAGGAGAAGACGGAGGGACGCTCCTGGGATCGCAGATACTTTACTGATCGTCAGGGCGCTGGCGATGCCGTGCTCGAATCCCTCGGTGGTGCCGTTGGTCTTCCTGCCACGGGCGACGCGGACAAGACTGGTGGTCTGTGGCGGTACGATGCCGAGAAGGCGGATAAGGTGCGCAGCCAGGCGGCGCTGAGCGAGGCGGACCAGGCCAAGATTGCGGGGGAGATTTTGGGACAGCAAAAGTCACCATGAGTTACGACGTACGACGAGAGGAATTCGATAATGAGGAAGGGATTGAGAAATGAGTGTTTACCGGCATGGAGTCTCTAGCGTGAGGAGCTTCGCCTCCGGTGAGGGGACGAGAAGACAGTCTCGATGGAAACGCTTGCAAGAGTTGGCGAACTGGCGCATGGGAATGTTCTTCATGTGGCCGTGAGCCCGAATTCGCGGCATATATGAGCATCGAGTAGAGTCCAAGTAACCGTATAAAGTCAGATTAACCTTGCTGCGCACGCAACATGCCGATTCAGTACCATCGGCGTGGTAGTCCGTATTATGTTTCCTGTCCTCGTAGGCTACACTGGGCTTTCGGAGTGACGTCGGTTCCACACCATCCTGTGTACCCTGGTGGTCATCTCCAGCAATGTGATGATCGATGTCAAGGTCCCCAGAATAATCGGTATGCGTGCATGGTATCGTCGAGAGAGCATTCTGCACGGTAGACAGAGAATTCTGGCCATGATTTGCGACGCTGTATGGGGCTTTATCCAACCTTGTCTCTGGCAAAGTCGATTGTCTTTGCCCCTCGTACTATTTATGTACTTCGTCTCTTTACAACCAGGTTTCTTCTACCTCCCCCTCTGATAAGAACACAAAAAAAGAGCCAATTCTGCAAAGAATGCTTCTAACGACACCTCAAATGCTGATCGGGGTTCCTCGCGGCTTTGCCCACCATGTAGATGCATAAACAATAAGACTATTACGCCAGCCGATGCATTTTTCTTCTTTCTTCCCCAAGCAATCGTTGTGTGAGTTTGTGCGCGCATAAGAGCATGTGCGTGATATGTTCAAAACATCGAAATCTCAAGAATGTATGCAGGCCAAGGTCACCGCAGCATTGTAAGTTTCATCGAGGCGGTGGCCGTGTAAGACCGGAACGGCTCGAACTCGGGAGGCAACGTTCTAAGCTGCGAGGGAACGTTGCCAGCCTCGCTCTACGGGCTGTCATCCCTCTCGAGCTCGTAGAATAGCAAGTAGACCTCACGTCGAAGATCGAGGACCTCGGCCGTCTTGGCTTCGCGGACCTTCTCGTCGCTGATGCGCCACCAGCGATCAGCGGGCTGCTTCTTGCGGGACTTGTGGACAGGAGGCCGAGGCACTACGGCCATTGGTGTGGAGTGAGGCGGACTGCTTCCCAGTGTGCTGTTTCCATTGACCTTTTGTGAAATCTTTGAAACGGTGCTCTTCGCCGAGGCAGTAAGTGACCGTACGGATCGGATGCTAGCCGAATCGGGCTCTCTCTGCCTGTCGCGTGGAGCAGATGTCGGACTAATTCTCTTCCTTACTCGGTCCTTCGGCGAAGCGTCGGATGATGATAGTGATCGGGTAGAGGAAGCCGTCTCGGAGCTCGGCGTCAGAAGGTCGGGTGTCGATACGGCGGGACTGACTCCCCGAGCAATGGCGTCGAGTTGCGGTGTCGATGGCTGTGGGGTGGCGGCGGGACTCGCCGTTTTGCTGTAGATGCCTGATGGCTGGAAGGTATTCTGATTGGAATACGGAGCATACGTATTCTGTCGTCTGAACGATTCGTAGTGTCCACTATGATGGCTTCCCTTGTGGGTAACGAGACCTAACAATTTGTAGTTGCGACGATCGCGCAAGCCACCAAGAGGCAATCGCTCTGGAAAGGCAACTTTGGCCGAGTTCTTGGTCGACGTTTGGTCATAGATGGACCGCGAAAGATGGACGGCAAGGATGCGGGGGAAGGACGTGAGGCGCGTCGACCGTGCGATTTTACGCTTAGGCGCATTGGCAATGTTCGGGAGGAGCACATCCTCAGGGACATGTTCTGGATCAAAGTCAATTGCATGGCGCAACTTGCGCACTGCCTCCTCGAGTGCGGTCCTCTTAGTCTCGTTCTGTGCGTTTGCTAGATCGCTCTTGAGGGATTCTTCGGCATGGATCAGTCGGCATCTCTCGCACTTGAAGTCTTCAATCATTTCCGTCTTGAAGATTTCGTCAAAGCATGAGCTGAGAGTGGTGGAGCTGACTTGGGGCACATTTAACGTCAGCATGTAGAAGGACTCCTCTCTTGGCTTCGTCTTGTGGCCGCAGGTCTGACATTCGGATTGGGATTCGTATTTCCCTTCCATGGGAAAGCCTTCGTCTTCGTCCAGAGGCGCATGTATGCCATTGGTCTGTATCTTGGGTACTGTTGGTGTAGGCAATGCTGAGGAGGACTCATCGCCATTGCCGTTGGCCAGGTTGAGCCTTTCCAGCTTTTCCTGCACTGCGTCGCCATTGACAGAGGCACCTACCGAGGTAGCTCGTGAGGCTTCCAATCTTGCGTGGGTACGTGCTCTCTCGCCGGCGTGGTACTCTTCCTTGAGTCTCTCGGCCACTATTTGGAGAAATTCCTGGGCATCTTGCTGCTGGCGACTAATGCGCTGCCTAAATGCCGTCTCAAGTACTCTCACGAATTCAATCGCAGAGATTGATTTCTTGTAGATGGGCCTTTCGTTGAGTGAGTCAAGCATATCCTTTAGTCCTTGTGTTACCAGACCGCGTTGCATGCCCTCGATCTTCCATTCTGGGTAGCTCTTGCCGGGCGGCTGAACCAATTGGGAGTATACGCCTTCATCGTCAATATTTCGGCGGTGAGTCTCGCGAATTAGGTACATGCGCAGCTCGCCGAGACCCGCGAGGGCCTGCAGGGTCGAGTTGATGAAGCAATCATTTGCAGCATTGCGCAAGCCGACGACGCCTTTCCTACGTGACGATGAGGTACTGGACTCGTCGATTGTAAATGTAGGCGCAAAGACGTAGACAAGAGCAATGGCAGCCAAAGATGCGCCGGCGGCGTAGGAAATCGTGGTCACGTTTTTGTCTGGCATATTGGAAAATGGAAAAATCGGGAGGCTCGGGATAGTCGAGGTAACGTGGAGGAGATCGGATTTATGCGCGGACGAGCGCGATTCTCGGGGATGTGCGGCTCCTGGAGGAAGAATAATGGTCAGCATAGGTGTCTCCGAAGAATTGTGAAAAAGTCCCATGGTAGTGGTCGTGGTGCGTTACACCCGTCTTCCCGAGGGCCACAATGCGCAGGACGGAAGCCAAATTTACCTATGCTTTCTGTAGGTAGAGGAATCGCAAGTTCATAATGCTGTGAAGACCGGGCCAGTAGGGATACAGGGATCCAACATTGTCTCTCCAAAACGCTGGAGACGGCTTGTAAAGAGTTTGGTGACGATGTCAAGCCGCAGAGGGCAAGGCTGTGGGAGAAGCTCGGCGTAAGGCGAAGGGGAAGAGGAGGAGAAGTGACGAGGAGAGAGATGAGGCGAGAACTGGAGAAGGAGGCTAGAAACTGGAGACGTGGACTAGGAAAGAGGGTCTGCGATGGAACACACCAGGTTGCTGGAATGGATGGACGGGGGGTGGCAGAGTGAAAAAACGGGGTAAAATGGAGAAATCAAGTAGGTGGACGGGGGTCCACCACCGACCGAGGGGATCGGGGGTCGGGGGACGTAGGCAAAGGACGCAGTACGGTCAGTGGCGCATGTCGTTTTCCAGGAGCGAAGCGAGAGCGGCGGCGACAGCAGCCAGTATTGCCAGCAGCATGAAAATGCGACGAGGATGGTAGCAGATGGGCTGCAGAACGTCTGTCTGCTTTGTTGGTCTGCGTGTGTGCGCTGTTGGTTCAAGAGAGCCGAAGAGCAGGCATTACTCCTGTTGTTTGCTCTGTCAGTCAAAGGAGGGTCCCTCCAGCCGCGGTTTGAGAGTCGGTGTGCAGTCGGCGGGGGGTTATACGGCTAAGGTACCAAGGTAAGACAAAGTACATAGACGGGATGGGAAAGACGGGAAAACGGAAGAAGTTAAAGTGCAGGATACCTAAGTATGCATACACAACTTGCCCGACTGCTAGGTACACACAGAAAAGGGGACGAAGGAGGTAAAATGCAGGAATCCAATGGCTCTCGGCAAAATCCCATCTGGCAAGGGAACGGAAAGAATGGAAGGTGTTTGGCTGCGCCTGCCGCCGCCTCATTATGCGTGCCGCTGCGGCCGTCATTGCATCCCGTCAATTGATTCCAGCGAGGTAGGCAGTACCTTAGGTACCTGTACTCTCCCCATCTACACAGTAAGAGGGCACTCACCGTTACCGCGCGTTGCCCCGACGCTTTCCTTTTTCTAAGGTACGTTCCCCATATTGCTTCCTTCTTTGCAAACCCAGCCTTCCCATTCGGGTCTTCCCAAAGACGGGCCGCGCTTTCTTTCCTGCAACTTTTTCTTTGATTGGACAGTTGCTGAAGAAAGCGCGCCATGATCTCGGAAAGAACTCCTCTAGAGCGAACCTGCCTCCAATGACATCTTTCGGCCTAGGAACTTATTTTTTAATTGGCAAGTGCCACCCGTTTTTTTTTTTTTGGCCCCGGCACCACCCGCTCGGCTCACTCGGCCGCCGTTGTTCCGACACGGACTGTGGTGAGGATTTAGGGCCCCGCCATGTCACTTCCATCACTCCCCTGTCTGCCAGGCCTAAGTACGCAAGTCAACCCCGAGCTTCCATTTCGAGCGGTGCAATGCCTTGGAGGCATGGGGACAGGTCTGACCTACTGTGATAGATTCCCCTCCCATTCCTCCTGTCAGTCATCGGCCGATGTGACTGGCCCGCCGCATAGTCAGCAATCACAACGCCTGTTCTTCGATTACCTTACTTAGTCCGTCAATGTTGAATATTGGTACTCAACTTTCCCAACCAACAGATGGGTACAGCAGCGTTGGTACGTTATCGGTGTGCCCCGCGTCTTGCCGCCTCCAATACGCCGACCTGCATGTTCCACAACATCTTCTGGAAGCCCGCCGCCATGGCTCTAGTCATCAAGCCCTGCCCGCCCTGATCTCGCCGCACCTTACCTTGTTCCGCTGGCCCAACCGCAGACTGAGAGACTCGCGTCTCTATCGTATACGTTCCTGCAAGGCAACCACATTCAAGATGTGATCAGCACTCGTCAAAGCTACTTGATTGGAGACCGAGGCCACCATCTTTCCCAGTAGCTTAGTCGCTGCGACGTGGGGGGTTGGAGAAGCAAAACTCTCCAATGCAACGTCACTCAACTTTCCAGTTTCCTCACCAAAAGGACCGCTCTTCCGCGCCCGCTGACCACCATCGCTCCGATCCTTCTCTTATTCGTCCGCCGTCTGTACTCCGGATACCAAACCATACTGCACATCGAGAGAAGAAATCCCCGATCTGTCCGAACCATCAGACGGTTCCCCAGCATCCTGACACTATGACGCAGAGGTATTCATACAGCAGTGGGAGCACTCGATCCCAGCACCCGACATTGCTTGTCAGAAGCTGCGGACAGAAACCCGACTCTAGTCAGAGACCTGCCGCTACCCCTCAGTCCTCTCCAATGTCTGAGATTACCGGCAGCACCTGTCTTGGGACCCCGCATCAAATGCCCTCGTGGACAGCTTACACCGCCGACTCCTTTCCTCGGGAATTAGGGGCATTCGACGGAAGGTATTGCTAAAGCGCTACAAGCAAAAGCGGGAGACAGCACCCAACGGCTCGTCCACTCCGCAAGAATCGGAGGCGAAGGCGAAGGATCATCAGCCACCGGCCGTTGAGCACCAACACGTACAAGAGCTGACGCGAAGAGCCGAACGCACCCATGGACATCGAACGCACGCCTATTCGTCGGTGGCATCCAACATGTTCGCTTTGCGTAATCCCGCGGCGCAGCAAGTCTCCAATGTGCCGCCCGAAAGCGAGCATATACTATTCTTCAGGTTATCTAACGCGGTATCTATCTATCACAGCTACAGAAGAGCAACGCCATGTTGACAAAAAGACAACCTTATCGTACACTCCAAGACAATCCGCCTAGACCAATGACCTAATTTCTAGGAAAATTGATGTTGCTAACCCCAGATTCCGACCCCGGTTCCCCAGGCTCTGCCCTCCCAATACATGCGGGACAGTGCAGCTTGGATCTAGCTTGCAGCAAGCTGTCGGGCCGCATCCCAAGGCAAAATGGCATTGAGATCAGAAGTGGTGGCTACTCAGGTATCGCCGAGATACTCGTCCTATAATCGGGGAAAAGCGAAAAGATAATCATGAACATTTCGCACTCGCGATCACCGCATCGAGCTGCTACTGCACCGCATTTACTGGCGGACTGTCCACTGGGTGACTCTTCCAGTCCCAAATTGACCCGTTCAGGGCTGCCATCTTGACCCAGTCGCAGCACAAGTCAGTCGCATTCTCATCCCCATAGAAAGACGTTGGGATGTCGTATTTCTCGATGGCTAGCATCCCCTCGGGGTCGTACTCGTCCCATCTTGTCGTCTCTATTTCCGGCAGGTCGCTTTCCACATCGGCAAGCACAATCTTGATCTTCCGGGGCGTCAAGTGGTCATAGCTGTTCAGCATATGGTAGTAGTCGTCTTTGACATTGATCCGTGGCGGAACTAGTGGTCGCGCGAGAACGACTTGTTCGAGCTGGGCTGTGTTTGCTATGTCATACCAGAGCCAGTGGCTCGACATGGGTGCATTGAATAACACGACGCGCCTCAGGTTGGGCCACAAGCTCCAGCAGTTGACGGTGAAGGTCTGTTGCATGAAAGTCAGAGCCGGATAGTCTCGTAAACAGATGAGCTCCTCGAGCTTGGATAGCCGCTGGAACCCGTCCGTCAGAGTCGGCCTGACATCGAGGTGGTCATCGAATCCAGACAAGGTCCCGAACGGCATGTCGACGATAAGGCGCTTGAGGGTGTCGCAAACCTCGCAAAAGAGCTCGCGCACCCACATGGCCGTCGGTTTATCATCTAGCGACTTTCCAAAGGGACTGAGGTAGAGGGAAGTGATGCATTTAAGTGATAGGGTCGGCGGGAGACTTCTAGGCGACGGTGAGAAGAGACTCAGCAGAAGCAAGCTCAGGCGGCTTGTCGAGTCGATGTGCATGCACCGCTTGCGGAGCAGCCGGGTACTGAAGTCATATGTTGAGCGTGAGACGCGACTGAATGATATCAGGGCTTTCGTTGCACTATGGGACGCAGGCAAGATTGACGATTCATTCGGTGGGAGAAGACTCTCGATGATGTTCAAGACGAGTTCCAGCGGCAACCGCTGGCGCTGAACCTGAGAAGAAGACATTTGCGTAAAGCAAGGGAAAAAGGCACGTAGGTTTTGCAGATCTGGCTGAGGTCCGGTAACGCAACAAGCGGCCGGGAGACTCTTATCTGATGAGCTTAATTGACGGAAACACACTGGCGACAAAGACGGATGTTGAGAGGAATGAGGGGAGACGCAAGCAGACACGCACGGGGTCCAGGCACCAGGTCAAGCTCGGTGAGGAGTGGCTGACCCCGGGTAGCCCCCGCTTTTCCCCGTAGCGCCCAATCCGGGGTCACATCAGGCTGCTTCACCGAAAGTCGGGCTTCGAAATTCACATTACTCTCTTAGAATCTTCCCATTAGCAATGATCATGTGCAATCTCTATTTTTAACCAATTCTACTTCGCCTGTTGACTGCCTCGATAGGTGAATTATCCAGCATTTTGGCTTGATCAGACTCCCACTATGTAAACCCCATCGTTTGTATCATCATTCAATCAACCCGGATGCTATTCCATCAACGCTCGTCATGACGAGCCATGTTCGACTGCAATTTCCGCTGACTTGGGCTGCCACAGAGAGTTTCTTCTCGGCGCCTCATTCGACCTGTCATCAGTCTGCTCGTCAGGAAAGCTTCTAGGAACCGCATCGCCCGCTGGCCCAGCCTGCCATAATGTCGCGCTTCCCCTCCGCAGGCCAGTGTCGGCAAGCTTCTGGGCGGTGAACTCAGGGCTCGACGCCTGCGACGTTTCCGAGGGCTGAGGCTCTTCTTCCGCGACGCCGTCCGCCATGGGCGAATCAACCAGCGCGGGCGGCACGCTCGCCTCTCTCGTGACATCTTCCTGTGCGCCCGCAACCCCCTCTGGCGCGAGACTGACGACCATTCTCCCGCCGCGAATCTCGCCCTTTCTCATTCGGTCGAGGCCACGGTTGATGCCCTCGAATCCCTCTTCTACACCGAGGACCTCGGGCGGGCTGACGAGGCCGCTCTCGAGCAAGCGCTCCAGCCACGTCACGAGGGCTTCTCCCACAGCAGGGACCTCGTGGAAGACCTTGATGGGGACGGTGTGGTATGCGACTGCCTCTGGTGCCTGCTCCTTGGGTAGACCAGTCAGACCGATGAGGTGCTTGACAGTCGGCGCCGAGTTGCGAGGCGTATCCGGCGGGCTAGGCGGCGCGTTGGCGTCCTGCGACGGTGTCAACGCGCGGAGCAACCAGCCGGCGGACTCCCGACCGCTAGTATCCAGCGCGAAGCGCAGGTCTTTTCCGACGTTGGCGCGGATGATGTCGATGGCGCGCGCAGGGTCGTGGCTGTCTACGAGTAAATCGGGGCGGAGGACAGTATGGTTCGACAGTCGGAGGCCGTGACGCAGCTTATCTACCACAGTAACGACCTTCAACCCCGCAAGCCGCGCAAGCTGCACAGCCAAGTTCGCAGAGGTCGACGACCCGCCCCAGATGACGACCCAGTCGCCCGCCGTGGCCCTTTCATGGTCGCCGATGCCTGAAAGACACTCTGCCCTGATATCCTGCGGCAGACTTTCCGGCGGAACGGAGCGCAGGATCGTCAACAGATCCGGCCCGTCGAGGACGTGGGAAAAGTCTACGCCCATGCAGACGGCCAGGGAGAGCGCGGCAGCGACGAAGGCGACGCCGAGGGTCGCGCCGGCGCGAGGGGAGACGTTGGGCGGAATGCGGGCGGCGTTGAAGTCTGAGGTGACGACGTATTCCTGGTAGGCTGCCTTGCGGAGGTCACGGTAGTCTGTGGAGATGACGAGGACCTGGTCACCTTCACGGAGGCGGCTTTGACTTTGCATTTGGGAGGTTGTTGCTGCTGTTGTCGATGATGGTTGCGGGCGGCGGACGACGCGGCCTACGAGTTCCCGGCCTGAGATGTAGGGGAGGGTTGGGATTGCGAAGTTGAAGTCGCTAATGTTTGGAGCAGTTTGTCAGTTTTGGTTACTCTCTCTTTCTCTGCGGAAAGGCCTGCTTGAGACGCTGGATGAGAAGAGTATCGGAGAGGGGGTTAAGACATACGGTGCTTTCCAGTCGATTGGGTTGAGGCCGATGTGCTCCGTCTTCACCAGCACCTCTTGCTCATTTTGGATCTCGGGAACCTGGTAGCCTTCCGCCGTCTCGTACGGCTGCTTCGCCGCGTGGAGGATGAGCACGGTCTGCGTCGCTGGAATTTCTGCCATGGTGATCTGATGTTCTTTCAGGGTCTCGCCGTTATCATTGGCCAAAGTCTAACGATCGTTCAGGGTGAGTTGTTCCCTTCTGGTAGGTATGGGATGGGAAAGTGGCTGTCTGCGGGCGTCGTGTGTGTCTCGTAGTTTTGCTGCACACTGTCTCGTCTTGGGCAACGGTTCCTATCTCAAAAGATGACGCAGAATAGGAAAGTCGTAAAAGTCAGAAACTCGGAATGCAAAACCCTTGGGTAGAGAGAAAAGGGGGAAGAAGGGACTTGGAGAGGGATACTCCAAATCTCACAATAGAATTGTTAAACTTTTTTTTCTTTGCATTTCCTCTCTCGTCATTTTCCCTAGCAAAAGATAAGAGCCATTTTGGTTTTACACCCCCTCCCGGTGCTCGGAGTCGCTTCTTGTTGTCGGTCGGAATTGTCGTTCCTTTGGGTGCGCTGGGGGGGTATTACGTGCTCTCGTAGTCCCGCATTGCGTGATTCTTCCCCAAGATGGCTGCATCGCCATTGACCATTCAATCAACACCCCCGCGAAACCCCCTCCAAATCAGAGAGCAACCCGACAAGGACCAAGGTTTCCTGATAGTGATATGGGTTTACTCGGGGCTACGGCGCTCAAACTCTCATTGATGGACGGTTAATTAACATCGTTTTTAGCAGCAGGCGTGGATATTTCTTGTTGGGTTGTCAGAGTATTGGCAACAGTTTCTCAAAACTTCCTACGTGCGGGAGGCATTCCACCTGGCGGCAGGACCTTCCACACTTGCATCATGCTTGAGGTTAGTACCGATAACACTACCGAGTCATCTACATCCGTCCATACGTCGAAGCGCAGTTGCGGGTACCGCCCGGTCCGATATGGCGATGAAGCCGAAGCTGGACCAACGACAGACCGACCCCTCCTACACGCGCTCTCCACTACTGCCCCGCCCCCGGTCACGACATGTCGCAGGATTGTTGGCAATCCGACGTATTGATAGGTAGTGCCTCTGAGCACGGCTGTCCGATATAGGCTGCTGAGTAATGCGAATGCTCGTGACTTGGGGATGCTGCGGGTTTGGTGAGATTGCGTGCTGGAGCAGAAATGCTGCGTTGACGTGACTGGGAGTTGAATGGTTATTTGAGAGTGCAAGAGCCCTCTATTGAAGCCAACTTTGCTGTATCGTGGTTGATCAAGTTTCTAATGGATCTTGTTAAGGGGTGCTTGTTAGTTGATGTCGTGCAAGCTTCACTCCTGCTTCCTTCTCTCTAGTCTATGAGTCTTAGAGTTGACTTGGGACATTCAGTAGAGTACGATTACGTGCCAATTTCACCGGCAGAGCAAACCGAAATTGTAAGAGATCCATGTTGTAATATCCGGGTAATTCTTGCATGGCTATCTCAAAGTTGCAAAGTGCTGTTTCTGAGGCGTCTTGGGTTTTTATCAGTTGAACTGTTTTGAAATGGATCATGCAATATTTAATTACCATAGTAATTGGTGGAACGCAGATTAAAGATAAGCTTAGATCGACTACTTGTCCTATCTGAAAAGACAATAGAAGTACTTTTTCTAGGTTGTGTGACCAAGTTCCTCAGATTTAGTAACCTGTGTTTATCCCAAATAAAGTATAGACGATTTGAGAATTCCAGGTAGGCAAGTTGAAAAAGGCTGATCGATGTTGACTTCACGATTTTCGGCCCCGAAAACTCAAATATCCCATTTCGTTTCTCAGTTTTTGAATTTGATGAAGTTTTCGCGGCAAAATCATGGTGATCATAAGAAATCGCTGTGTTCCACCAATTCCGCCAAGATACTTCGGACTATTCAAAACACAACTGGCGAGGAAGACATCAAGCGCTAAGATTATGACTTTTTCTACTTTTAAAAAGCCTTCCGATTAAGGGAAACATTCAATCAATCACTTCAGACACCCTGCGAGAGTTTCGTGGTTGCCAAATGAAGCTATTCCAGGAAAATCCCCGCTTACGTAACCACTCGATGCGACCCTGAAAGCACGGATGGTCCCTGGACCCTTGAAGATATTTTGTTTCTTAAGTTTCCAACTTTGCCAACTTTCCTGACATAATGCCTAAGGCTCAGTGAGAACTTGTCACAACTTCTATCTTTCAAGTATGACGTAAAAATTGATGTACGGGCAACTTTCAGCCTCATGACATTTGAGATCGCATCATATTCTCCGAATCTCCATGGACGACTTACAGGCTGCGGATGACACCAACGGCGGACTCTCCAGTGTCATAGAAGTCCAAATCGACCCCGATGGAGACCTCACCTTGCGGGCGGGGCAGCAGACAGACAAGCCCGAAAGGCTATTCCACGTCTGCGCCAGCGCCTTGCGACGTTCATCGCAGTTCTGGAAGAAGATGCTCTTTGGTCCATTCAAAGAATCTAAACCGGCGTTTGGGCCATGGGTGGTGAACCTCCCTGAAGACGACCCCGAGGCTTTGGAAATAATCCTCAATATCATCCACGCGAACTTCCCCTTGGTCCCGAATACACCTGACCTGTTTGAGCTTTATGAGATTTTTCAGATGGCGAACAAGTACGACATGATTCCGGCTCTGAAACCTTGGGCTGTTTCTTGGTTGCATGTGGCGGAGAATTGCCAAAAGGGCACGAATCGCTTTGAAGGCCGAGAGAGGGCAGCATTGTCATATGTGGCGTGGGAGTTGGGGCAGGTTGAGCTGCATAGGCAGATGGTCAAGGAATTGATTATGTATTCCTCGCTCAGCGAAGACAAACGCATGATCAGCCAGAAGGTGTTGTTGGATGACGTTGGTCCTATCGGCCCACCCGGTCTGCCTGGTAACATCCATCCATGCCTACTTTACCCCTTGGATCTGCTGCCGTGCTTGAGGGGATTGCTAACAGGAGTCTGTAGAGATTCTCCACAGACAGCGAGAAGACATCATCAACACCCTACCTGTCGGATTGGAAGTCTAATTCGACCTCGGCGTACGGCGGCCGCGCAGGGGCCAATTACGGCCCCTACTTACGATTATCACAGCCTACTTAACCTACGGTTAGAACCTCTTTTTTATACTTACGTAGAAATTTATATAGTTTAATTAATCTTTTTATTACCCTACGGTTCGAACTAATACCCTATAATAGGAATATTAATACTAATTAGTAGTTAAATTCTATTATTATAGATTAGTAAAGTATTTTATTATATAAAAGAGACGACTTCTTAATACTATACAGGATAAGAGATTCGTACTAATTAACTTTATAAAAGTAAATAAAAAAGGGGCGATCTTTAAATACTATATAGAATTAAGTAATTATAGCCCTTTACTACTTATAAGAGGTTAACGTTTACTATATTAAATTATATTAATTAATAAAACTACTTAAGTAACTAGTCTTTTAATATTAATTTAAATAGCCCTTTTATTAAAATAACTCTCTTACGGCCGGCCTATAATTAGGAGCTAGCTAGTTAAATTAATAAAAAGAAATACTTACGTAATAATTACTTATTTAATTAATTAGTACGACGAACGAGCTTAATAATATAGTATAAAAGAGTACTATATAATTAAAAAAAAGGTTCTTTAAGTATAGTAAATATTCTTAATAAGCGTAGTAAGAACTCGTATAAGAATTATAAAATTAAGAGATTTATGATATATAAAAGGATTTATTATAACGAGGGTCTTATAAATACGACCTTAAAGCCTATAATTTAAATAATCTTTTTATAACCCTCTTAACTATTACCTAAGTATTACTTAAAAATATAGTATAAGGGACGGTCCGATAAAGGAGGAGGGGATTTAGAGGTCCTAATAGTATTAAGGGACGAGTATTGCGAGTATTAGAAGTTAACTTATTATAAAAAAAAAAGCGGCTACTTTATAAACGTTTTATAACCTCTTATTAAAATAGTAATTAATTTAAAAAAAGGCTAAAAAAATACGGCTCTAAGGGAAAAAGAAAAGAATTTTTTAGAGGGTTATTAAAAAGCTCTTTTTTATACTAGCTCCTAGTACGAGATTACTAATTCTAAAAAATTAACTAAATAATAAAAAGGATTATTAATAAGTAATAATTACTAAATTAGTATAATTAAGTTACGAAAAAGACTGCTTAAAAAGATATAAAATAAGGTACCAAAAAGCCGTAAGAAAAAGGATTTTTAAAGTATTTATCTCTACTTAATACGAGCGATCTTAATATAATAAAGATTTATAGTAATTAATAAGTATTTTTAATAAGTTTATAAAGTCTTTAATCTTATAAAAAGGAGGACTTAACTTTACTAACCGTACTTAATAGCCTATATAGCTCCTTTACGAGCCGCCCGGTGTCTATTTTTAATTATTCTTATAAAATACCGCCCTAAAAGAGGTAGGTTAAAAACGGAAGTAATTTAGAGATTACGTAGAGCACGAGGCTTAGGAGGTTAGAAATATATAAAATAATAAAACCCTTTGGGGTCCGGTCCGCCTCATTAGGGGCCATCTTCGCCTTTACGGGCAAGCTAGTCTATTAGGGTCAATATCGAGTGTCTTTATTACGTACTTTAATAAAACTTCATAACTAACTATAGCCGGCCGCAGCTATTACTAACTATTAACATAGCTTATCCCGTTATTAATAACGTAATATATTAATAACTTTCTAAATAACTAAAACCTACCTCCTATTTTCCGACTTATTTAATAACTTTAAAATATCCTTTTTAATCTCTCTAAACTTCTTATTCTATTACTATAATACTAGGGTATTAATTATACTTTATAGTCGATTAAATATTTCGTTAAGGCTATGTTATATAAGTTAGGTACTAATAATAGTAATACTTATATTAATATACGTATTTCGGATTTTTAAGTCGACGGTATTTAATCTATATTCCTTAAGACGACCTTACTATAGTTCGGGGTCCTCTAGTATAATACTTATAAGATCGAACTTCTAGCCCTTAAGATATCCCCAGGGGTCGATAATAACTAAATATCTTAGTATTTTAATAGTATATATTTAAGAATAAGTAAATAATTTAATAATAATAGTAATAGGATAATAGTAATAAACGGCAAGGGAAGTAGCGTTTTTTAATTTTAATAAAAGAAACGAGGTAATAAATATATATATATATATAAGTTAAAGTTAAAATAAGGTAAATATTGTGAGGTCGATATTATTCTTAACGATAGCGACGAGGGCATCTCCGATACTACTATTATAAACTATAGTTACCTAGAGGGTAGTAAACTTAGCTAAGTGGGCGGCTTATAAGGTAGTAACGTCGGGCGCCTAATATTACTATTAATAATCCGTAGTTATAAACTTTATAAGAGGAAAAGTTAAAAAAATAAAAAATTTAAAAAAAATAGTCTATTGAGATAGTAAGAGTATTTATTAATACTATATATTAATACTATATAAATAATACCGAGAACCGCCCGAGTAGCTAGTAAAGGTAGAATAAAAAAAATAAATAAAATAATAAAAATTAATAACTAGTAAAGATCTTAAAACTAATTACTTTATTTTCTTATAGTAATATAAAGGTCTATTATTATTATTAAAAAAGGAACTACTAAAACCTACTTTTTTATACTAAATAAAAAAAAAGATCCTAGTAAGTATAATAGCTAGTAGTTTAGAGGGGTAATAATAATTACTAAAAATAGTAAAAATAAGAATAATAATAAGATAATAAAAAGAAGTAGGAATTACCTAAATCTTAATAAATTTATTAAGTAGTAAAAACACAGGTTTATTATAACTAGCGCGCGGATTAAATATATCCCCGCTAAGATTAAATACGCTAATAACTACTAATTTAGATATAAGCTAGAGTACGACCCTTAGCGAGTTAGAGTAAAGAAGAAGAGAAAAAACCCTAATTTTAGATAAAATCCCGATCCTTTATAAGTAAGTAAATATTAACCTAAACTATTAGAGAACGTAAATATATAAAATCGTAAATTAACTTAATAATAAATAAATTAACGTAGTATTAATCTATTTAACTAAGGTTTATAAAAAAAAAAGGGCTATAAGAGTAACCCCTATTTTATAAAATTATAAATAACTTTAGTTACTAGCTAAATAAATAATTTATAAGCGTAAGCTTAGGAATTATAAAAGTAGTTAATAAATTCCTCTATAAGCGAGGGGTATTACTAGCGTAATTATAATTATAAAAACCGTATAAAATCTTAGTAATAATAATTATAAAGGAGGAATTTATACTATAGAACTAAGTATAGGTTAATAGAGCGTATAATCGCTTTAATAAATTTTAAAAAAAAGTAAACGACCTAGATTTCCTTTTAATAATTACTAATAGTAATTTATTATTATAAAAGGATATATAAAAGCAAAATATAGTATTAGAAGTATGATAATTAATAATTCTACCTATTTCGATCTATAGCTCGTTACTATTATTAATATAAAATTCGGTACTAATTAGTTAATAAAAAAGTAAGTAGATAACCTAAAGTTATTAATAATACGTAGTAACGCAGGGATTGTATATAAATACTAAAAATATAGTAGTAAATACGAGGTAATTTATAAACCTTAAAAAGATCTTTTTAAAAAAGAAATTATACTCTAGAGGGAAGTACGAGGTCTTATAAAAAACCCTAATAATATTTTATAATTACTATAAAAAAGTCGGGATTAAAGAATACTAGTACTATTTAGTAATTAATATTATACTCATAAGCAAGGCCTTTAATTATTATTACGAAGCGGTACGTAATCTTAATTAAAATAACTTTCTTAGTATTATTAATATAATCTAAAGCCGCTTTAAGACTTATAATAAGAATTTAGAGCTCTTATTTAAACTATAAGTAATTTCTTTTATATCTATAGCCCGGATAATAAAAAGTAAATTATAAGTAAAAATCTTTAAAAAGCTTATTAATTAAATTAATAAGCTAATAAAGACCTAGCTAAATAAGGGGACTAACGAATAAAAAGTTAAATACTTTTATACTATAGTTTAATACGTATTAAAAATAAAAATAACCCTATATTAAATACTTAAAAACTACGAGACGCTCTACTTAAGGCTAAGATTTAGTTTTAATATTAAAGCGAGAATACTATACTAAACTTACCTCTAGGTATATAACGGCCCTTATTAATAATATTAAGTCGATTAAACGTATAATAAAAAAAGAAAAGAGGCTAGGTACGGTAATTGTTAGTAAGGAGGCCTAAATTTGTTAAATAAGTAAAGATTTAACTTATAAATAAGGTAATAAAAAAAGTAGTACTTTATTTATAAAAAAGATAGATATTAGTTAAGTAACTATTAAAAAAGAGCGTATTAAATCGTATAAATAATATAAAAAGTCGAGGGGAGTAAATAGTAAAACTAGCCCTCGTTAGTTTAACTAATTCTTTATTATATATAAGGGCAGATCCGGGGGCATAGAACCTAGCAAAAGTAACTAAATTAGTAACTTAGAGCATCCGTACTTTATAAAAAATTTAAAAAATAAAAAAGATCTCGCCCCCTATATTAATAAATTAGATTATAATAAAATCGATAAGATTAACTACTCTTTTTTTACCTTATTAGCCTCTAGAGGATATACGAAACTAAACGAAAAAAAAGTAATAGAAGTTCTTAATAAATAGGCTTTTATTTATAAATAATAAGGGAAGGTTCCTTAGATAATAGATATAAAAGTAACTAAAAAGACAAATTTAATAGGGCTAAATTCTATTCTCTTAATACCTAAGGAGAAAATAGGGTTTTTTTAATACTAAAAAAAAAGATAGTACTAAGTAATTCTAAGGGTAACTAAAAAGGTCCTCTTTAAACTACCTAAATTACTCGGATACTAAGCTTATATAAGCATTCTATATAAGTAAAAAGTACGGCTTAGATAATTTCTATAGAATTATCCTAAATACTAGGGCATTATAGTAGTTAATAAAAAAAAATTATAGGCGCTATGGAAAATCGCGCTAGTGATACTTAATACGTTAATAGCGGATATTATAAAAATTAGCTTTAGCCTAAGTAAAGAAATTATTACTCTAGGTACGATAAAAGTAGAGACGTATTTTAAAACGATAACTTTTTATATTTTACTTATTAATACCCTATTTCTTTTATATTAAAAAAATATAAACTGACTAAGTATTATATCTAATAATACGAGGAATAGAATCTCTAATAATAAGCACTTTAAAATAGTTAAAAGATAATAAGAGTACGCGTTTATAAAGCTTATTAATAATATAATGTCGATTAATTACTTAATAAAAAATAAGCTTCAATAACTATACTAGAAATTTAGGTACCCGTTAGTTATAAGGCTATATAACTTCTTAAAGTAATTAAGTAATAATAATATTAAAATAGGAGCGCTAGAGTAGTTAATAAAAGTATATTACTAATACTAAATAAATGCGCAGAGCCTACGTAGATTTAAATTTAAATTACAAAATAAGCTTAACTTTAATTAGGAAATTGTTATTAATATTTTCTATTTAAATAGTCGACCGGTCTTATATATAATTAATAAAGCTATATTATTTTAAATAGGGTAATTCCTACGGGATTTATAAATAAAAATAGTATAGGTAGCCTTATAAAAAAGCTAGATTAATATATACTAAGGACTATTAAATAGTATTAGGACTAACGCTAGTACTAGTTTTAAGTTAATAAAATTTAAAAAGAATACGGTAGCTTATAGTATATGATTAAAATCGTACTTATTAAAGCGTAATATAGTATTAAAAAAGTAAAAAGAGTATATTAGTAATTAAAAAAGGCGTTTAGAATTATTAAAAAAGAAAATCCTAATTTTATTAATAACGAATATTTCTAAATAGTACTTAAATACTATAATAATACTATAGGGCCTAATGGACTTATACTAACGCTTTTAGTATTTAGAGTATATTTAAGAACGACCTTAGCCTTGCTATCGTCGCTAGACATAAGCTAATGAGCCCGAGTAATTAAAAAAGTAATATAAGTACTATGTAAAGTAAGTATAAAAAAGCAAATTAACGAGGTAATTACTATATATAATAGATCTAATATAAGGGTTAATTTAGATATGTTACTAAATTCGGATATATAAATATAGCGCGAAATTACTTAATAATAAGCTAGGCTATATAAATTAATTTTTATTAACGAGCGCTCTTATATAATTATAAGAAATTACGACTAATTATTTAAAGTATTCATTATAGTAGTTAGATTATATTATATAGATCTTATTAAAGTAATTTTTAACTTATTAAAAGAAGAAGAGCTAAGGGAAACTATATAACCTATAGTAAAGGTATAGGAAATTACCTTTAATAAAATTATCGTAGTAGTATTAATAGATAATAAGGAAGAGGAAATTAATAAAAGGGTACTAATATTACTAATAAGACGTTATAAAAGACTACGATAACAAGCCCTAATACGGTAATTTATCCTTAATAATAAGGTAATTAATACTTTTTATATAATAAAAAAAAAGCCGATTTCGAGCTAGTAGTTAAACTACGTAAAGAAGGCGTAATTATAATTATTAAAAAGCTATATAAAGAATTAGATCTTATTAAAGTAAATACTCTTTACGATCGAGGGGTTTATCGATTTATTTTCTATAACTTAAAAAAGTATATAAATCTCTATATATTTAAATTATAAATAATTCGTAAAATTAAAAAAAAAGGAATACTCTAACTATATAAGAAATCTAAGTATATAATTTAGGGATACGGTAACGTTAAAAAAGCGACGTTTCTTATATAATTACTTATAGTATAGCGCTATAACTAACGGCTAATAATAGTACTAATAGTATTATTATAAAAGAAGGGATATAAGATTTAGAGCCGTGATATTACCTAGGCCTATACTTAATTAGCTATAGGGCTTATAAGAAAAATCCTAGCCTATTTACTAAAAGGAATAGCTAATAAGTACTTAGAAAGTATAATTATTAAGGTACTTAAGCTACTATATAGGCTTATAGAATTAAGTACTTATTAAAAAGCTATATACTACGATTTTTATATTAATTAATTATTAATAATTATATTTACGTATAATCCGTACTTATTAATTTCTAAGTACGAAGGTAACTAATTTAGTATTATTAAAATATAAATTAATAATATACTAAGCTTATTTAATATTAACTTTATAAAAAAGGAGGATAAGGAGCTCTAGAAAGTAGGCTTTATAATAAAGCTAAAAGAGATCCTTATAATAAACACTTTACTAATATTTAATAGCGGGATTTTTATAATTAAAAAGAAAACCGTCGTTTTTTAATAAAAGGAGTAGGGTAAGAAAACTAGCCTCGTTAATCTAAATATAACTAATATTAAAAAGCGATATAAAACTAAGCTCGTATAAGGGGTATATATTACGAATATATACTAACCTAAGGCGATTTTTAACTATATTAAAGTAGTATAGGCTATAGAACTAAGTAAATAAAACGTTAAAGTACTTAATAAGCATCTTAAGTAGTAATAGTTAAACCTTAATCGAGGCCTTATTTATTACTTAATCGAACTTATAACTAGTAAGCTCTATGTTTTTATTAATAAGTTATTTATAAATAATAATAACCTTATTTTATAATTAGGGTATATTATTATTTTAGTTAACGAGACTATAGATAAGAGCGAATTTATAATCTATAATAATATAATTTACTACTTATTAATTAAAAATAAACGGGTAATAAGAAGTATATTTATATTAAAAGTTTATAGTATAATTAACAGTATCAACCTCGCTTATATAATTTTAATAATACTAAAGAGGATTACTAATTAACTTAACTTTTTACTAATCCTAACGGTTATTTATACTAATTTTTACTTATTATATAAATATCTTATTAAATTAGGGATTATAAAGGAAAAAAGGCTTATAATTAATATTATAGCCCTTAAGTAATCGTATAAAAGGCACGAAATACTTAAAATCCGTTGAATTAATAATAGTAATAACCTCGCTAACGCTTTCATAAAAGTAGTACTAAATAGGGGGTTAAAGTAATTTATAAGTAATAGAAAAGTTAATATACGAATCAAAGGATAAGTTATATAAAAAGAGTAAAGAAAAAGGGAAAAAGGAGACGACTTAATTAACGGGCCCGAGGTTAAATTATACTTCTAACTACAGTAGTTAAATTAATAAAAAAAGAGAAAGTTAGTATTAAATTTAAAATCTAATTTAATTTTAGTGTATAGCGGCTACGTAGGGGCTAATTACGGCCCCTACTTACGATTATCGTAGCCTACTTAACCTACGGTTAGAACCTCCCTTTTATACTTACATAGAAATTTATATAGTTTAATTAATCTCTTTATTACCCCACGGTTTGAACTAATACCCTATAATAGGGATACTAACACTACTACTCTAAATTAACTCCGTTATTAGAGAACTCATGTTCAACGACGGGTGCTGTGTTGATAAGAGGGCCACCTGTAAGGATAGGAAGCATTGCAACTTCATTATCCTAGGCAGCTTGATGAGAGGCATGGGCGACGCAAGTGGTGGTGTTGGGTTGGAAGTGAAGTGTGATCGGATGGAAGCTGTCGCGAGCTATGTGGATCGCATCCGGGGCATCGCTAACAAGATATGCTTCCATGAAGGGCATACTACCCGATGCAACCCAGGCCCGAAGATTCAATTCATGTTGAAGAAGATTACCGAGGGGCGTATTGTTAAGCTAACGAAGAGCAGTATTCAAAAGATGGAACACAGGCGTGAAGAACTCGGATTGGGGCCAGAAAGGGCAAGAATACCAGAAGAAATTTCATAATTGTTGGATGCACTGGGCCGAAGTTTTAAGATGCAAACAACCATTGTATTATTATGATCAAATCTATTAATGCATTTCACTAACTAAAGAAACGCTCAGGATATCCTTATGCATTTAGCTCATAATGCCCTTGTGTCCATCACCATCAGCATCCTTGAAGGGGTTCAGCTTATCAACAAGCGAGATCTTCTTTCCAGTGGTGTCATGCGTGGCGTGGTCAGTGGTTGAGGCTTTGCCAGCACCGCTGTGGCTGGTGCTAGTGCCAGTTGAGCCGAAGCGAGGCTTAAAACATGGTTAGAATGCTGTGAGCAGTGATATGATTTGACGCTAGACTTACCTCAGATTTGTTCAGGCCTGAGCTACCGTGAGTTGCAGTGGTAGGGCTGCCAGAAGTGGTGTAGTTGCTACCAGAAGTCTGGGTACCGGTAGGGTGAGTCCCGTGCATGATACCTTGGGCGGTGCTGATGGACTTGTCACCTACAGTTTGGTTGTGGGCGATGTTATCGCGGCCAGTAGTCTGGTTGTGGGACAGGTTGCCAGTTCCGATTGTGTTGTTGGCACGAGTGTTAGCAGCCTGAGCAGCAGCAAGGCTGTCGGTGCCGTGCGTACCAGTGGTGCTGTGGGAGCCGAGGGGGTTGTGAGTGCCGGTGGTGTTGTTATGGCCGTGATGAGTGGCAGCACCGGCGGCGGCAGCGCCGGCAGCAGCGGTAGCAGCCCCGGATCCGGAGTGAGTGCTGTGCTGGTTGACACGTTGGCTCTCGAGACCGGTGTGGCCGAGACCGCGGTCGTTCACGCCGTGGGTGGCAGTCTCGTTGTTGTGGTGCTTGTGTGCAGCCAATGCAGCTCCTCCTGCGGCAGCGGTGCCAGCAGCAGTGGTGCCCTTGCCGGGGCCAGAGTGGTGATGGCTGTCAAGACCACGCTCGTGCTCGTTCTTGTGCTCGTGGTGCTTGTGAGCGGCAACTGCAGCACCGCCAGCGGCAGCAGTGCCGACGGCTGCCTTACCGGCCCCGTGGCTGTGGTCATGGCTATGACCAATTCCTGACTGGTGAGCGTTACCAAGATCCTTGTGGTACTTGTCAGGGCAACCCTCAAACTCGTCGTAGCGGTGGTGACGAGGGCCGTCCGTGAGGCTTCCCTTCTCCCTGGTGAACTCTTCGAGAGTCTTTACAGGCAGACTGGTAGCCTCGTGGTGGATAGGCTTGGCGTGGTGTGTCTCGTGAATGGGAATAGTGGTGTGGACAATATGAGGCTGGATAGTATCCTTCTGAATAACAGGCTGAATGTGCTCATGAATATGGTGGTGCACTCTCTCACCAGTGACCGCAGGGGCAGTGGTCGAAGTGTGAGTGGTCTCGTGAGTAGTAGCAGTGTCCTTGAACTTTGCGTGTTCCCGGTCGAGAGTGTCCTTGGTTTCTCTCTCGTTTCCGTGGTCGAAAGTCTTGTGTGCAACCGGAACGATGTTGTGGTGGTGCTTCTCGGGGCTGGGAGTTGAGACAATCAGTTGGAAGGCTTTACACAATGTAGATAGAGTTTCTTACAGAGTCTCCTGATGCTTAACAGGCTGAATGGTAGTATGGTGGTGATCTTGGTGAACCTCCTTGTCGACAGCTGTGGTAACTTCCTCGTGGCGATGGGGACGGATTTGCTCCTCGGTCACAGCTCTGTTGACATCTTCATCGACACTGGTCTTGTGGTGACCGTCCTTGGAGATGAAGCTAGAAACGGCTTGCTTGGCTCTGTCCATTATTGCGGTTGTTATTTATGTTAGGTGATTATTGGTTGAGGTGTTGTGATTGAATTGTATCGCAAGAGGGTTTTAGGGATGATGAAGTTGCAGTATATATAGGCATCAAGTTGACCAATATTCACTAACCTTCAGGCATCGAAGAAGCATCTGAAAATTGCACAGTCCCTCACCAAAGGAACAAAAACGTCATAGGACATTGAACTTCAGCTGTCCTAGTACTAACGCCGCGTAGAGATTCGCTGAATCTCGAATTCATTCTCCATCGGCGACTGGAATTCCCGTCCAAAGCGGCCAAAGCTAGGGAATCCGATGCAATACGTCATTCAGAGATCATGATGAGCCTGGACTCATCGAAACCAAACGCCTCAAGGTTTGTGCCGAAGAGCTAAACGTTGAAACGGACCATCTGGGGAAGCTGAAATTCGGAGCTACTATTCTGCCACTGACGAGGGTGAGGAACGACTGAGCTGGACAATCTTGGCATGGCGCCTAGCGGTGGATAACATCCAATGTTATCGGAGAAATGAGTCCTGTGAGTTAAGCCTCATTAGTGCGATCCGTTGGGCCCCGTTCGACGGAAGAAGGCTTGATTTCAGTTCTCAGGAATCCCGGCGTGGTGGCGCAGACAGGTGTGTCTTGACTAGTCTTGCGCTAGGCTTGGGTAGCTCCAGATGTACGGCGTCATTATGGATGCGGCTATGGCCCGCGTCGTCGGAAATGGATAGTACTGTGGGAATTCCTCACAACGATCGCGGGGTACAGCGAATAATCGAGAGTCAACAAAGCTTAGAGCAGTTGACCTGTCAATATTTTGGCCATTTGCGCGTGTCAAGGTTCCCAAATTGGCTTTTGCGACAAGGGAATTCTCCGAGAATTGCAATGATGAGCATTCGCATTGCATGCCTATTAGGCAAGGAGTGAGAAGCGGAGTAGGATCCGTTGGAAGTCAAGTTGAAGGCAAGCAAACTTTGGTCATCAGCATTTCCCTCGGCGGCATCGGGGGTAGATCAGCGATGCGTTTGCCTCCCGTGTCTCTTTGCAGACCACTGGCGTCTACTACTACAACGCACTGGGTTGAATAGTCTACACAAGCTCTGGAAACTATGATCCGTACCAATCATGTCTCCCAAGAATGAATAGCTACATTGCTGTAGAAGGTGTTGTGAGAAGTACCTATGTTGCGTCTCTGTGACCGCAACTGTCCACCCATGTGAATGAAAGCCTTAGTGTCTCAGAACGAGTCCTTTCTGGGAGGCTCTGAAATTGAATCCCCAAATGACGAAATCATTGCATCTCCCTACTTTTGAGCCGGCAAGTTCGAGAGTTGCTAGCCGGTGTCTACGTATATGTAGCGCACAAACTCGTGCTGCAACTGTGGCTGGTCCGGTGGCTGAAGGCGAGGTTGGATCGACAGCCGCTCTAAGATAATACCCACTCCAGGTTAAGCAGCTACAGTACTTATCCAGTCGAAAGAAAGGTTTCATTTTTGTTTTCCGAGGCGGCTGAAGTAACATCCACGTTCATTGAAAATTCTCAGGAGGACATGTGTATTTGTGTGTTCATTGTCATGCTGCGTTGACCTGTTCTTGATAGCTTGTGCTCACAGTTCCGAGGTGACGCCGAAATCTAGAAGATCTCGATACCTTGTATGCTGCAAGAAGGCCGCACTACTCTTATTCACACGCTTTTACCTGGAAGCAGCCTTCATTATTCAAACGTACGAGATCTCGATCACAATTTAGCCCGGAAGTCCGAATAAGGCTTGGTGTAACGACGACGGACTCATCTCTCCGACGAGGGGGTGGGGGTTCTGAGTTGGTCCACGACAGGGAGGAACGCCAAACTCGAGGCTAGTGCAGAGCAAATTGGAGATCTAGAAACGAGGTTCTAACAAGTGTAATCGTCTTTGGGCACCAAGGATGAGAGGGCACGATGTGCATCACGCGCAAGCTGCGTTAAGCCGTTTTGATGTCAACTTATGGGATGCAGCTAACACGGAGCATCCGAGCGGCCTAGTGGTGGCTGGATTGCACGTGGCCCTAGCATGGCGAGATTCTATTATTCCATCGGGCTCGTGGAATCTTATTCGATGGCTAGACTAGCTAGTCGAGTGCTCTCTCGTAAATCCTCTGCTCAAAACTGCCGACTGAAGCTGTCAAGGACTAGATTCTGGCCATATCAATCGGGGGACACCGGACAGTAAATTGGCCTTTTGCCATAGGTCGTCCATGGTTTGACGCTGTGCTCATTATGAATACCTATACCATGTCCTTTTACGACCATCCTAAAGATGTCCATCGTGATCCTCGAAAAGTTTCCCTTGATGACAAGACGGGACTACTAAACTAGGGAATAGACGTCAAGGCCCCCAAGGTGTATGAGCTTGGGGAGTGTTTTAAGGGTGACGCTTTACTGGGACCAGAATTAGGAACAGGAAAGGTCGACAGATTAAGACAAACGACCACGAACGGAACAGATCAATCACACAGTGTGACTGTGTTCGTTGTCCTTGGATTTGAAAGACATCTGATATCCCACAGCATTCCAAAACAGCTCATGCCCCCCGCCTAAAGCTCAAGCGTAACGCCTTTCCTTTTCCTGCCACCTCAAGGGCATGGCTTCTCCAACCGTTCCAAATGCGACATACCCAGTTTCCTCCGAAGGTCTGACATCGCCGATGCAAACTCGCACTCCTTTGATCCTTTTGACCTGACTGGTACCATCCTCCAGTGAGCTCTGTTGGGCTATGTTCACGTGCGGGCTATCTCTCAAGAAGTACGTGGCTCGATCCAGTACGTCAGGTCCTCGTCTGAGACAACTGAAGATGCTAGCTGCAACACCCGAAGCCAGCATAACTGTCGATGCGATGAATAGAATGGAAATCCAGAGTCCGCTGACACGCACTACTAACTCATCCGGTGTTCTCATACCCGTGGTATTTTGAACAATCGTGTTTTCGATTTCCCGGTTGAGGGTATGTACCTGGAAGTTGAAGTCGCCGGTGATGTTGCGTGACGCCACGGAGGCAAGCCAGAAGGTGTTGAGCAGCTGGGAGAATCGCTGTGAAAATACTGCATCTCCTACCTCGTAATATCAGTTCCATTGTAAGAGCCGATGCCCGGTGCGGAAAAAGGGGCGGCCGGGTGGGTGAAGTAGGTTTCCAAAGGTGAAGGGTATGGTTTGTACCATGCGCCATTCTCCGCCTCCCATGTTGTCAAGGTGACTCGCATGAACGTTGTCATGAATAAGTCAAAAACTCCTGCCGGTGCCATTTTCTGGGATCCTTCCGCAATAGCACCATCCAATACTGTCGTAACTGTCATATTGTCTGGCTTCTCAATCCGTCTAACACGACGGGCGCCACAGAGATCTCCAGTACAAGCCACGTCGACTTCGGCATGCGTCGTTGTAAGTGTACATGTAGCATTAGTCGTTATGCTGTCTTGGGGATAGTAGGACGTGAATATCAACTTTCTAGGTTCCTTGCTAAAGAGGCCGTGGAATCCGTCGGATTTGATGAGTAAAGTCCTGCCGGTAGTGTAGGCTGCTTCTCGCCCAAGTGTTTTGTTCTTGTATGCGAACCAGCCTACAAGGGACATCGATGCTCCACGCTGGACTGAACAGTCTGCATTCATATAGGCCGTCTCAAAGGTGAAAGAGTAGTTATGTCCCTGGGAGAAGCCACCTTGAGTCGCAATGGGAATTCCCATAATCGCTGACCAAATCGTATCGGCACCGTCGAGGCTGACATCGTACCAGCCGTAGGCATCGGCTGCCGCTGTTGGCGGATAATATTCAAGCATGGGGATCTTGACGTTCCCGAAGGCATCTCGAGGTCTTGTTTTGATGTCCTCGGGGAAAGACAAGGCCGAGATAAAGGCTCCTTGAATGGAGGGCATTGTGCTGAAACCAGCCGAACTCTGGGCTCCTGAGTGTGGAAACACGGACATGAACTCAAGATTCTCAAACGGGTACGGTTCTGATGCTTGAGACGGTACCACATCGATGATACGTAGAGCTGCTTGTCCTCCGAGAGGAGACATAGCCCAGAGTGCTATGAGGAGTGGTGACAGGATGTTCACACGTCGTAGAGAAAGCGGCGTCGTAACCGCACTAGAGACTGTGCGGCAGCTGAGGAGGTATTCTAGACTGAGAATCGAGACGCCACGTTCCATCTTCCAACCGGCCGCAGCCTTGAGCAAATTGGCGGCAACAGCGGCAAAAACGATGGGGAAGACAGTCGGGCTGTACGTCGCGGCCATACGTAAGGTTGGAACCATTCCCGCGTCGATCGGCCAGTTGTTGTGTTTGAGAGCCATCATGCCGTATATGATGAAGCATAGGGACGGGATTATTAGAAGAACATCGAGAAGAAACTGCTGGATTGCGCCAGCGGAGTCTCTCTTCCTAATGCTATGTGTCTCTGTGGGAGCGGATGCGGCCTTCTTGTCGCGGCTGCCTTCGCTGATAAGGCTCTCCGCCGGGTCGTTATTCGGGTCATCCGATGCGGGAGATGCGGCATTCGTGGCGTCACTGTCGAAGTTGGCTCCTTCGGTGAAGTTGGAGTCGTGTAAGATATCAGGCATAATGCGCGGCTTTGTTCGGATGGTACACCTATTCGCGTTCCAAGTTCAGTGTGTCCCAACTTGACGGAGGAGAAGCCTTTCGAATAAAACTCGGTGAAAAGGAGAACAACGTTGGGCAACAGCTGACTTGGGAAGAAAGGACTGTTTGGTGGGCGGATCATTCCTCGGCTGTCCGACGCGACGCTGTGCCGCAATGTTGGAAGCATCGCTGGTCCGCAATCTAAGACAGGCTGTAACGCACCCCGGCTGCCTGCATGCCCATGAGGAAAGGCTACATGGCTACCTCGTCTCGTATGTTGGTCTCACAGTCTTGGCAGCTGAGAACGGTCGTTGGCGAACATGACAGACAAGATCAACGTGTTATATGTTATCTTGCTGCTGACATGTTCGCTAGGACACTCTGTAGGAGTACGGGTGCATCTGATCAAATATTTGCATCTCGAGTATCGCGTCAAATTTGTGAATTTGCGTTTTCTATCTGATAGTTGTGGTCATACTCGGGCATCATGTGAGATAGTCTCTACGAGTCACCCGTCCCTTTTCGATACTGAGGGACGAGCTTACCCCCCAGGTGCAAAAGTTAGAGCAAGTAGTGTGTACGACTGTTCGTATTGGCTTGCTTCGTATAAAGTGAACCACGCAATGACGTTTCCGCTGATGTTGATTCGGCAATTACCTGTACCCGTCTTGGAATATCTCGACGGCGCGGGGCTCTTCTACGTCGAAAATCAACCCTCTGAGTCGGCTCATCCTCCAAGTCAACTCATGTCGCACCGGACTTCTAAGAACGTGCGAATAGCTTCAGCGATGTTCAGGAAGCACTTGGGTTTTTGCCAACTTTATCTAAGTGGTTATTGTTGCTTCGAAAAAGGGAGCTTCCGAACTAGAAGGCAATTCGATTACTACTCTGCAGACCTTTGTCACATGATCGATGCACTTGACCTGACTGAAACTGAGACTAAAGAGCTGTTAACGTAGCAACTTCTCTTAGACGAAGCCACATCCTTTGTTCCCCACAGAATAGCGACGTTTACGGCAGATCTGATGTTCTGTGCACACAAGTCCGAAGTTCCAAACGGGAATGGACAAAGCTGAAGAAAAAAGGATCTGAGCAGTTGTGCAACAAACGGCGGAGCCTGTTCAACGTCTAGAATTCTTTGAATACTAGTACATTGTCACTTGACAGAGGGCCACTGGACTAATTGCGGCGAATACATATATCCAGGGTATTCTTCCCTGAATCACAACTCGCCAATTCACCCCAGCTCGAAACGTTTCCCTCGACACCTCGAGATTTTCTCTTCTTTCTACGACTACAGCCAACTTCCTAGCCACTCTTTTCTCGGCACATCATCTTTTCTCTCACAATCCTTCTCCTCGAACAAGAAAGCCCACGATGCTTTCCAACATGAACCAATTTTTTCTTCTCGCTTCGATGCTGGCATCGACGACGTTTGGACACGTTGTCCTCGAGAATCCCAAGCCCTTCAAGTTTGTTGCTGACGGTCCTACTAACCCGATTTCTAGCACAGGTGATGACTTCCCATGCAAGATCCCCTCTGGTGCCAGTTACATCATCGACGGAGCACCTACAGTCATTGCCATTGGCGAGACCTTCGAGGCCACCTTCAAGGGCCAGGCTGTCCACGGAGGCGGCAGCTGCCAGTTCGCCCTCAGTGCCGACGCCAACCCGACAAAGAATTCCAAGTGGATGGTCATCCACTCTATCGAGGGCGGCTGCCCGGCCCGCAACCAAAAGGGTAACCTCGAAGGTCCCAACGAAGATAAGTACCCCTTCAAGATCCCCTCCAGCATCGCACCCGGCGACTACGTCTTTGCCTGGATCTGGCTCGCCAGAGTTGGCGGCCAGCCGGAGTACTACATGAATTGTGCCCCCATCACCGTCACTGGTGGTGCTACGAAGAAGAAGCGTGGATCCATTGCTGATCGTCGCATGTCCCTGGCGAAGCGTGAAGAGTTTCCTGAGCTCTTCATGGCTAACATCGGAGAAGTCGCTGGCGGCTGCACGACCGGAGAGGCTCTCAACGCCCAGGTTCCCATCGCTTTTCCCAACCGCGGCCTCTACTTCGATCGACCCGAGGGCGACAATCTCTACAAGCAGCCCTGTAACGGTAACCCCAATGCCGGAGCCCCTGTTGAGGCTCCGGCTGGCGGCGATGTGCCTGCCGGTAGCATTGCTACGTCTGTTCCGACCTCCAGCATTGTCGACGGCTCATCTCTTTCACCATCGGTCGCAACTGGCTCCTCCGCCATTGCCTCTTCCGTCATTTCGACACAGGAGCCGGCTCCTACACCTGCCGAAACTACCGCTCTCGTCGAGCCTACTGTCTCTATCACACCAACTTCTCCGGCCGAATCTTCTATTCGACCAGCTCCTACAGCTTCTATGATTTCTCCCATCGAGACCCCAGTCCCTACAGACATCGTTCCGACTCCGTTTATCTCTTTCATCACGGTCACAATTACCGCCACCGACTGTGGAGCATTGGCCACTCCCGGTGCGCCCGTATTTGAGCCCACCGCCGTCCCTACATCCTCGCCTGATTCACCCACACCTGATCCCGACTCCGACGACGACTCTGATTTTGACCCCGAATCTTGCACTGAAGGCTACTTGACCTGCTTGGAGGATGAAACACACTTCGCTACTTGCACTGGCGGCGAGTTGACTGCGCCGCAGCCGATTGCCCCTGGCTTCAAGTGTGCCGCTGGAGAGGGTGAAGGTCTAGACATCTCGCCTATTGGTGGAGAGTATTAGAAGGTAGTCTTAAATAGTGCATGGAATAGATCGTGGCGTCAAGTGCCATGTTTTTAGCTCATTTTATCGCAAGCGAAGTTGATTTCACGTGTGCTCTGCTAGCACTTGTGAACTTCCCTCTCCTAACGTGTTGACCAGCTGTAGAACATAAGGTGCATACAATCCGTTTTCATGTAGGTCATACTTGACTGCTGGAATGAGATCATCGATAAGGTGTGTTGCCCTCTACTCAGGTCAATGTGGATGCCGTCTTGTCATTACAGGCCAGACTGTCGCCGATACTTGTGATCGGCCCCACTTTCCACAGACCCGGCGGCCGCTCGGGCAAGGGGCACCAGTCCGATGTTCTGGTCCGGAAACGAGGCTTGGTCGATGGCAATCCGACTGTCAACTGAAGTCCCATTTGAAAGCGCAAAAGAGGTGCTCTGATCGCAGCATTTATGTCTAAAAGCGCGTGTCGTTTACTTTATCAGTCATCTGAGGGGCGTCTGTCTGGCGTCTGGATCACAGTCCTCAACCGGGTAGGCCAGTCCCGAAAGGAGTCAGCTGGGGGAGGTTGAAGAGATGCTCACTGGAATAGATCTGCGTGGTTCAGTCTTTCGCGTCTTTAGTGTCGACCCAAGGATTTGATGCGGACAACTCGCATGTAACCCAGTTCCTTATGCTTACTCGATTCCTTGATTCGTGGTGACAGGGTTAGGCGCGCGTCTTTGATCCTTCTAGCCAACATTTTGGCCCTAGCTCATCTGACGCCCGCGTCTAAGTCGCACTGACTTCGGCTACCATACTGCCGCACCTTCGCAGAGCTATCAGGGGCTAGACGTCTACAAGTGAATCAATACCGTCCTTGACATCGAGCCTATCAATTTCGCTCACACGGCTGGCTCGGTAATCATTGTTGAGTACTCTCTTCTGTGCTGCCTCATAATGCGGAGCCTTCCTCATGCACGACGTCAGGAGACAACAGCACTAAAAAAGGTCGTGCTGGGGTCCGCAAGGAGCTCGGGGAATAAAAGCTCGCCTGTCCAGTTGCCGCCTCCCGTCGCCAAGAGAGCGTTCCTGTCGATCAGACCCTATTGTGCCCTGCGATTAAATTTCGGCAGTGGCAGGCAACAATGAGGAACCCCAATACAAACATCCCAAAATTCCTTGTTTTGACTGCCTTGAGAACACAGCTAAAGGGTTCCTTGAATAGCCCCCACGATGGTGGAGCAAAGCTGACATGTTTCACGTCTTTGAAATTAGCTTATGGGGCCTCTTGGGGCTTACGGGTTGCATTGATGGCCTCTCTCAAAGGCAGTACCCTCCCTTACCAACGGCCTCAATAAAGTAGCCGTGGCTTGATTTTAGACTTTGACATGGGTTTTCTAGGCGGTTAAAATCTAAGTTGGGGATCCTTCGCTAGGCACAGAACCAAAGATCCTACCAAAGATCCTATTCTTTGCCAAAGAAGCTCGATCCTTCAACGTGCGATCGACATCGGCCCTCAGAATTCACCTCGACAGAAATCCATTTGCTAGGCATCGCGATTATGGCTAACAGCCTTACCTGGTTCGAGACTCCAGCAGTCATCGCAACCTCACCACCAAAGTCCCTTTCACGTCAACGTTCTTCAATTCATATTAAGATGTTGCTACTCCTCATCCTCAACTGCCACACACCAAGACAGCCTTAAGCTTCTAGCAAATCATCACACTCTTTCTCGGGACGATAGTCCTTGCTTTCCCTCTTTCATCATCCTGATACGCCACGGTTCAAACACTAATCATGAAGACTTCTGCCACTCTTTTGGCCTTTGTGGCCGCTTCCAATGCCTCGCCTCTTGGTGTCTCTGTCAAGCGGGATGCCTTTGATAGCAAGGATACCATGTGCAAAGGATGTGTAGGTTTCCCTCTTACAGGGTAATTAGTTCGAACCGTGGGTTGACAAAGAGATCAATTAAACTATATGAATTTCTACGTAGTATAAAAAGGAGGTTCTAACTGTAGGTTAGGCTAGCTATAATAATCCTAAATAGGGCCCCTAATTAGTCCCTATATAATTAACTATATACTATAGTTAAATTAAACTTCTAATCCGATACTAACTTTCTCTTTTTTTTATTAATTTAATTATTATAGTTAGAGGTATAATTCGACCTTAGGCCCGTTTACTAAGTCGTTTCCTTTTCCCCCTTTTCTCTATTCTTTTTATATAACTTATCTTTTTATTTATATATTAACTTTTCTACTACTTACGAATTACTCTAACCCCTTATTAAGTATTACTTCTATAAAAGTATTAGTAAGGTTATTGTTATTATTAATTTAATAAATCTCGAGGATCTTACGCTTTTTATATAATTATTTAAGTATTATAATATCGATTATAAACCTCTTTTTTTTTATAATTCTTAATTTAATAAGATATTCGTATAATAAATAAAAATCTATATAAACGACTATTAGGATTAGTAAAAGACTAAGCTAATTAGTAATTTTCCTTAGCGTTATTAAAATCGTATAAGCGAGGTTAACGCTATTAACTATATTATAAACTTTTAATATTAATATACTTCTTATTACTTACTTATTTTTAGTTAACGAGTAGTAAATTATATTATTATATATTATAAATTCGCTCTTACTTATACTCTCGTTAATAAGAATAATAATATACCTTAATTATAAAATAAGGTCCTTATTATTTATAAATAAGCTATTTACGAATATATAGAGCTTATTAGCCGTAAGGTTAATTAGGTAATAAATAAAACCTCGATCGAGATTCGAGTACTACTACTTAAGTTACTTATTAAGTACCTCGACGTCTTATTTATTTAGTTCTATAGCTTATACTACTTTAGTATAGTTAAAAGTCGCCTTAGGCTAGTATATACTTATAATATATACCCCTCGTATAAGCTTAGCTTTATATCGTTTTTTAATATTAATTATATTTAGATTAATAAAGCTAATTTTCTTATTTTATCCTTTTTATTAAAAAACGACGGTTTCCTTCTTAATTATAAAAATCCTACTATTAAATATTAATAAGTTATTTATTATAAGGACCTCTTTTAGCTTTATTACGAAGCTCGCTTTTTAAAGCTCCTTATCCTCCTTTTTTATAAAGTTAATATTAAATAAGCTTAATATATTATCGGTCTATATTTTAATAATTCTAAATTAATTATTTACGTACTTAGAGATTAGTAAGTACGGGTCGTATATAAATATAACTATGAATAATTAATTAATATAAAAATTATAATATATAGCTTACTAATAAGTACCCGATTTTATGAGCTTATATAGTGGTTTAAGTACTTTAATAATCGTACTTTCTAGGTACTTACTAGCTATTTCTTTTGGTAAATAGGCTAGGATTTTCCTTATAAGCCCTATAGCTAATTAAGTATACGCCTAAGTAATATTATAGCTCTAAATCTCGTACCCCTTTTTCTATAATAATACTATTAGTATTATTATTAATCGTTAGCTATAGTACTATATAATAAGCGATTATATAAGTAGCGTCGCCTTCTTAACGTCGCTATACCCCTAAATTACGTACTTAGATTTCTTATATAATTAGGGTATTCCTTTCTTTTTAATCTTATAAATTATTTATAATTTAAATATATAGAGGTTTATATACTTCTCTAGGTCGTAGAGGATAAATCGATAGACTTCTTAATTATAAAGAGTATTTACTTCGATAAGATCTAATTCCTTATACGGCTTTTTAATAGTTATAATTACGCTTTTTTTATGTAGTTTAATTACTAGCTCGAAATCGGCTTTTTTTTTTACTATATAAAAAGTATTAATTACCTCGTTATTAATAATAAATTATTATATTAATACTTACCGTTATGGTTTTCTATAACGTCTTGCTAGTAGTATTAGTACCCTTTTAATAATTTCCTCTTCCTTATCGTTTATTAGTACTATTATAATAATTTTATTAAGGATAATTTCCTATGCTTTTACTATAGGTTATATAGTTTCCCCTAGCTCTTTTTCTTTTTATAAATTAAAAATTACCTTACTAAGATCTATATAATATAGTCTTATTATTATAATTAATACCTCGAGGAGTTAGTTACGATCCCTTACGACTATATAAGATTACTTATTAATAAAGATTAATTTATATAGCCTAGCTTATTATTAAGTAATTTCGCACTATATTTATATATCCGAATTTAGTAATATATCTAAATTACTTTTTATATTAGGCTTATTATGCGTAGTAATTACCTCGTTAACTTACCTTCTTATACTTACCTTGCGTAGTACTTATATTATTTTTTTAATTACTTAGGCTTATTATTTTATATTTAGTAACGGTGGCGAGGCTAGGGTCGTTCTTAGATATGCTCTAAAGACGAGAAGCGTTAAGATGAGCCCGTTAGGCCCTATAGTGTCGTTATAGTATTTAAGTACTGTCTAGAGGTATTCGTTATTAATAGAATTTAGATTTTCTTTTTTAATAATTTTGAATACCCTTTTTAGTTATTAGTATACCCTTTCTACCTTTTTAATACTATAGTACGCTTTAACGGGCACGATTTTTAATTATATACTATAGGCTATTATATTCTCCCTAAATTTTACTAACTTAAAACTAATATTAACGTCGGTTTTAATACTATTTAGTAATCCTTAGTATATATCGATCTAGCTTTTTTATAGGGCTACTTATACTATTTTTATTTATAAATCCCAGAGGAATTACCCTATTTAAAAAGATATAGCTACGTCAATTATATATAGGACTAGCTAATTATTTAAGTAAAAGATATTAATAATAATTTCTTAATTAAAGTTAAGCTTATTACGCAATTTAAATTTAAACCTACGTAAGCTCTACGTATTTATTTAGTATTAGTAATATACTTTTATTAACTACTCTAGCGCCCCTATTTCGATATTATTATTACTTAACTACTTTAGGAGGTTATATAGCCTCGTGACTAACGGGTAGCCGAACCTCTAGTATAATTGTTAAAGCTTATTTTTTATTAAGTAATAAATTAACTTCGAGTCGTTATTAAGCTTTATAAACGCGTACTCCTATTGTTATTTAACTATTTCGAAGTACTTATTACTAGAGATTCTATTCCTCGTATTATTAAATATAATACCTAGTTAATTTATATTTTTTAAATATAATAAAAATAGGGTATTAATAAGTAAAATATAAAAGATTATCGTTCCGAAGTATATCTCGACTTTTATTATACTTAGGGTAATAATTTCCTCGCCCGGGCTAAAACTAATCCTTATAATACCCGCTATTAACGTATTAAATATTACTAATACGATCCTCTATAGCGCCTAGAATTACCCTTTTCCTCTTATTAACTATTATAATACCTTAGTATCTAGGATAATCCTTTAAAAAGTTTTTAAACTATACTTTTTACTTACGTAAAATACCTAGATAAGCTTAGTATTTAAGTAGTTTAAGTAATATAAAAAAAACCTCCCTAGCTATTATTATAATTACTTAGTACCTAATTTCTCTTTAAGTATTAAGAGAGGTAAATTTAGTATTATTAAATTTAGTAGGCCGGATTATAATTTACCCCCTTTGCCCCTCTCCGTACCCGTTATCTAGGGGACTTTCCCTTACTATTCGTAAATAAAAGCCTACTTATTAAGAGCTTCTACTACCTTTTACCCGTTTATTTTCGTATATCCTCCGGAGGCTAACGGGGCAAAAAAAGAGTAGTTAATATTATTAATTTTATTATAATCTAATTTATTAATATAGGGTATAAGGTCTTCTTTATTTTCTAAGTTTTTTAGTAAATACTTTAGGCTATTAATTTAGTTACCTATACTAAGTTCTATACCCCCGGATATACCCTTATATATTACGAGGAATTAGTTAAATTAATTAAGGCTAGTTTTATTTTTTATTACCCTCGACTTTTTATACTATTTATATAATTTAGTACGTTTTTTTTTAGAGTAGTTACTTAATTAATATTTATCTTTTTTATAAATAAAATATTACTTTTTTTATTACCCTGCTCGCGAGTTAAATCTCTACTTATTTAACGAATTTAGGCCTCTTTATTAACGATTACTATACCTAGCTTCTTTCCCTTTTTTATTATATATCCGATTAACTTAGTGCTACTAGTGAGGGCTGTCGTATACCTAGAGGTAGGTTTAGTACGGTATTCTTATTTTAATATTAAAACTAAATCTTAGCTTTAAATAGAGTATTTCGTAGTTTTTAGGTACTTAATATAAGGTTATTTTTATTTTTAGTACGTATTAAACTATAGTATAAAGATATCCGACTTTCTACTTATTAATTCTCTTATTTAGCTAGGTTTTTACTAGTTTATTAATTCGATTAATAAGCTCTTCGAGGATTTTTACTTACGATTTACCCTCTATTATCCTAGTTATAAATATAAAAAAAATTACTTATAGCTCGGATAGGAGCTCTAAATTCTTATTATAGGTTTTAAAGTAGCTTCGGATTACGTTAATAATACTAAAAAAGTCGTTTTAATTAAAATTACGTACTACTTTATAATAGTAATTAAAGGTTTTACCTATAAGTATAATATTAATTACTAAATAGTATTAATATTTTCTAATCCCGACCTTTTTATAATAATCGTAAAATATTATTAAGGTTTTTTATAAAACCTTATACTTCCCTCTAGAGTATAATTTCTCTTTTAAAAAGATCTTTTTAAAGTTTATAAATTATTTCGTATTTACTAATAGATTTTTAGTATCTATATACGATCCTTATGTTACTACGTACTATTAGTAACTTCGGGTCGTTTACCTCCTTTCTTATTAGTTAATTAGCGCCGAATTTCGCATTAGTAATAGTAACGAGCTATAGATTAAAATAAGTAAAATTATTAATTATTATACTTTTAGTACTATATTTTACCTCTATATATCCTTTTATAACGATAAATTACTATTAGTAATTATAAGGAGGAAATCTACGTCGTTTACCTTTTTTCTAAATTTATTAAAATAATTATATACCCTATTAACTTATACCTAGTTCTATAATATAAATTCCTTTTTAATAATTATTATTACTAGGATTTTATATAGTTCTTGCGATTATAATTACGTTAGTAATACCCCTTGCTTATAAAAGAATTTATTAACTATTTTTATAATTCTTAGGCTTATGCTCGTAAACTATTTATTTAGTTAGTAACTAAGGTCGTTTACGATCTTATAAAATAGAGGTTACCCCTATAGCCCCTTTTTTTTATAAACCTTAGTTAAATAAATTAATACTACGTTAATTTATTTATTATTAAACTAATCCGCGATTCTATATATTTACGTTTTCTAATAGTCCGGGTTAATATTTATTTATTTATAAGAGATCGGGATTCTATTTAAGATCGGGGTTTTTCTTTTTTTTTTTTATACTAACTTACTAAGGGTCGTACTCTAATTTATACCTATATTAGTAATTATTAGCATATTTAATCTTAATAAGGATATATCTAATCTATACGTTAGTTATAATAAGCCCGTACTTTTATTATTTAATAAATTTATTAAGGTTTAGGAAATTCCTACTTCCTCTTGCCGTCTTACTACTACTCTCGTTTTTACTATCTTTAGTAACTATTATTACTCTTTTAGATCGCTAGCTATTATACTTACTAAGACTTCTTTTTTATTTAGAATAAAAAGGTAGGTTTTAGTAGCCCCCTTTTAATAGTAGTAATAAACGTTTATATTACTATAGGAAGATATAGTAATTAGTCTCATAATCTTTACTAGTTACTAATTTTTATTATTTTATATATTTCTAACTTCCTAAGCCTCGTACTCTCCGTAACCTCTAAATAGCTTCTTTTTTTAACTTACCTCTTTTAAAATAGTATTTTATAAAAATAGTTAAATATAAATACTAAGTAGCTCGTAAAAGATCTATATAAGCTATTAAGTATAATTAGTAAAGTTAAGCTCCCCCTTTTTTATAAGATCGTAGGCCTTAAAGACTTATTAAAGATATTACTTATTACTCGTACTCGGTGGGGTTAAATACTTTAAGGATCTTTTCTTTTATAACCTCTCGGTACCCTATTTTATAGTTTCTTAAGTAGTATTTTTCGTAGTTTAATTACGCTAATTTAGTAATTATTACTCACTAGTAATTCTTTTTACTAATTCGGCTAGTTAATTTCTAATCGCGGGCTGGCCGTAATAAAGTTATTTAATAAAAAAGCTACTTAAAATAATAGTAAAATACTAGTTACTTAAGTAGTTTTATTAATTAACGTAATTTAACGTAATAAATATCGACCTCTCGTAAGTAATAAAGGGCTACAATTACTTAATTCTATATAATATTTAAAAATTGTCTCTTTTTTTATTATTTTTATAAGGTTAATTAGTATAAATCTCCTATCCCGTGCGGTATTAAGAGGTCGTCTCTTTTATATAGTAAGATACTTTACTAATTTATAATAATAGAATTTAATTACTAATTAGTATAGGTTTTTTTCTTATAGGGTAATTAGTTCGAACCGTAGGTTAATAAAGAGATTAATTAAACTATATAAATTTCTATGTAGTATAAAAAGGAGGTTCTAACCGCAGGTTAGGCTGGCTATGATAATCCTAAATAGGGCCCCTGATTGGTCCCTGCGCGATCGACTGTATGCCGCGGTCGAATTGGACTTCCGATCCGACAGGATGGGATCTCACAACTCCCGAGGGCGCGGACAAGCTCTGGGAAGATACCTACGCCGGAGCATCTCTTGACCTCTTCATCAAGTCTCAGTGGGGTAAAGTGTTCAACGGTCTTTCTTGTCATGAACTTCAATTCTAATGAAAGTCTTACGGGCAGAACACGAGAACTCTTGGGTAAAGAACCTCGAAGACTTAGTCTCAGGTGGCACATCGGGCAAGTCCGGTGCTGCCGGCTGCTCGGCTCTTGGAAACGAGTGCAAGCCGTTGAACGACATGACCTGCGATGCCCAATACGACGCATACGGAAAGACCCCTATCGGCAAGAACTCCTACTGGATCTTTCAAGCAGTCAAGGGCATGCATGCCAAGTTCAATGAGCTGAATCGCCAGCTCACCAAGGAGACTCTCATCAGCGGACTGCAGATTGGTCAGATGGTGACCGACTTCCAAGGAAACCAGGACGACCCTGGCGACGTCCTTGGCTGGCTTTCCGCCGCCGCTTCCATGGGTGGTGCTATCGGTGGTCTGGTTCCTGGAGCTGTAAGTTTGCCAATCTCTGAGGAGCCTGTGACGTTTTCAGGACTCTCGCTAACGCATTGCTACGACAGGGGACTGCCATCGCTGGTGGCTTCGGCATGCTCAGCGGCATCTTCTCTGGACTGGCTGCCTCCAACAGCGCCGATGATATCGATCAAGCCTCAATTTCGGCCGCCCTGGCTGACGCTTTCAAGCAAGCCACTGGTGCCCTTGAGAATACCCTCCGCATCGCCACCGGCGGCGGCACCAGCCAGGCGGAGTACGACTCGCTCCCGGCCCCCAAGTGGGATACCTACCAGAGCAAGATCACAAAGTTCTACAATGGCGGCTGGTTCCTCGTCGACGACGACGAGCAGGCCGTCACTGTCGCCCTTCAGTCCATCAGCAACAACATCAAGCCCAAGGTCGCCAACGACGTCATGAGCGCCGCCAAGCTCTACCTCGTCGCTGACAAGCGCGATGAGGTCAAGTCTCGCGAGACCTGCGGATATGCCACAGGTCGGCAGTGGATGGCGCTGCGGGATGGCGAGGAGTACTGCTTCTACATCATGCGCAACAACCCCAACCCCGGCCCTGACAACGACTGGGCCGAGGTTGAGTCCGATATCTACGACAAGATGGCTTCGTACGGACTCGGCAACCGTGAACCGTACTACCGCGCCATCATTGACTGCGCGCTCAACGGTGGAGATGACAAGGATAAGGTTGACTTGAGCAACTTGGCTTGGGGCAAGGTCCCTACGTGCTACTTCAACCTGCCAGCGATGTTCATCGACAAGGATACCAAGACTGGCTGCGGTAGCCCCTTTGATAACGCGGATTGCAACTACATCGCTGCCACCCCGATCTCTTAAATGGTCGTGGCGACAGGTCTTGTCAGTCTCCTTCCCAGATACCAGGTTTTCTCTTATCGTGTACTAGCCTTCAAACTCTGTATATACCTGTAACTTATTAGCTTAGTTCAGAATTGCCTAATAACAAAGTCCAAGCCTCAAGTGGACCCTCTATACATCCTGAAGTCCCCCTCATCTTCCTCATTCTTTCGATATCTCCACATCGGACTCATGAGATCAATTCGACTTACCTATAGAATCCACAGCATCAGCGCACATACCCATTCAAATCAATCAAACAAATAAGTCAAATAAACAGTTAAATATAGGAATTTCAGTAAGTCAAATAATTAAATATTCTAGCCCGTATATTTAATATATTTAATCAAATCTAGAATCTAAGGGTGGGCCCGAATATACTAATAATACACTAAGAAAATACGGAAAAAGGGGCCGCCCGGACCCGGATTCGAACACTGGACCTCCGGAATTAAAGTAGATCTACTTATAAAAATTCCGCGCTTCTGGTATAGAATCTATTATACTATTTATACCTCTAAATAGTAACTCTATTAAAACTAGTTAAATTAATTAAATATTTATTATATAAGTTAAATAATTAAATATAGCGCGAGAAATTAGCTAAATAATTAAATACGAACCTCATATTTAATTTGTTTATATGGGTATAAGCGCTACATAGTATTGCTTTTATTACGAGTTATAGTACGTAGTAATAGGCATACGGAGTATAGTAAAAGTGGCTTAACTATCTAAGTAGAAATAGATAAAAAGAAAAGGTCTATATACACAGTATTTAAAATAGATACGTAATTTAGTATATAACGGGTACTTTATAAAATGCGGATTACGTAATATACCCCCTAATTACTACCGCTAAGGAGCTATTATACCTAAGATAGAATCTCTAAATACCCTTATAAAGGCCCGATTTAGTTAAATATAAATAAAAAAAATAAGTATAAGGGATACGCGTTTTTTAAACTACGTTTATTATAAATAAACTTTTTTATTTGAAGTAAATAAAATCCTAACTCGGAATAGCGCGTATTCTATTATTTTTAGTATATCAATTACTAAGGTCGAGGCTACTTAGCCGCCTTATATATATTCAAATTCTTATAGTATTATTTAGTTATTATTTTTTTTTAACCTCTTATAGTTACTATAAGTGCTCCCGTTTATTATACGCGCGCTTATACTAGTAAATTATTTACTAATTTTATTTTAAATATAAATATTTAATATTTTTAGAAATAATAATAAGTTTTATATAATTTTTATAATATTTTTATATATAGATTATATGGTTTATTAAGAGTTTAAATAGGTAATAATACTAACGAGCCCCTCGAGGTTATTATTCTCTCTTACGCTCTCTAATCCGCTTACTAAAGCCTAGCTACCGAGCTCTCTTTCTTTAATTAAGAAAATATCGAGGTTATTAATTAAAATACTAAGGATTTTATTAAGTTCGAGGCTCTTTTTAATAATATAAATAAGGGTAATAATAAAGTAAATAATGATAATAAAGGCTCTAGCGAGCTTTTATTTATTCTTTTTTTAAAGCTTAAGAATAAGAGTAAGTTTAGTTTAAAAATCGAGCTTTTTAAAAAAAGTATATTATATATTATTATTTTAGGAGTTCGTGTTTAATATTATTTTAGATTTTTAAAAACGTAAAGTTAGCTCTTTTTAAAAAAATTATAAAAAGTAAAAAAGAATACTAAGAGGCTAAAGTACCTCTCGTAGTAAATAAAGTTCTTTTTACTATTCTAAGCTTATTTAATATATACTTAATTTTTAAAAAGCTTAAGAGAGAGGTTTTTAAAAAACGGGAGATTTAATATATACCCTATTTTTAAGTAGCCCTTTAGTATACTAACCCTAAGAATAGTAATTATTATTTATAAAAAGTAATAGTTAGTATGCGCGCTATTTTAACGGCCGTTTAGCTACGTAGTATATTAATATACTAATTATTTTATAGTTAATAACCTAGGCCCTTACTAAGGCTATTATAAATAGTACTCCCTTTTTTATAAATATATTATCCTTTTTTATTATTAAAAAGCGTATTTTTAACTATAGTTTTAATAAGATATTACTAAGCTCTATAGTATTATTTATTAAATAAATAATAATACTAAGATATATAAGAACTATATTAGCTTTTATATTAAGAACTTCCTCTTCTTATGCCCCCGGGCCCCTCTTTTAAATATATTTATATTATTAGTTATATTTATTATAGTTATTTATTACTAACTCCCTATTATACCGCCCGCTCTTATACCCTAAGTTATTAACTTAACGATTACTCTACTTTTTACTCCCCCTATTTATAGCTTTAAGGACTTTAAAATATATAAAATACGGTTCTTAATAAGTATAACTAGTCTCTTTATTATTAATACTATAGTTCTAATAGTCTTATACTTTTTAAATCAAGATTTTAAATAGTAAGTATAAGCTTTAGTTTTATTTTTATATACGTATACTTTATAAAATAAGATTATTTTAAAAGTTAAAACTTTTAAACTAAGAAAAGTTTTATTTTATTTATTTTTAGGCCTCTAGGCCGTACTTTAGGTTCTATTTATTATTTACTTTTAAATATTAAGTTTTTTTAAATATAGCCTAAATTAATTATTTCTAATTACTTTAGTTATTTATAATAACTTTTTACGTATTATAAAAGTTAAGAAGTATATAGAAGTGTTCGAACTTAGTTTATAAAAGGTTTTTAATAAGCTTATTTATTAATATGTTTTTTATTACTATATAAGTAACCTCGAAGCTATTTTAAATATACTCTTATTTTAGCTATATATTTTAAATATTAATATAGTAAAATTAAGTAGCTATTCTTTCCCCTTCCCTTATAATAAGTTAAATTGTTTATTAATTATTATAGTTAACTAATTATACTTTTTTTAAATTAAGGGTAATATTTTTAAAAAAGCGCTTTAGAGTTATAGTCCCCTTTACGGTTTTTTTAAAGTAGAGAAGCTTAGTTTTAGTAGTTAATATCGTAACTATTATTTAGCGTACTAATTTTTATTAAATAAGGCCGTTAAAAAGGAATATTATATAACTTTAAAATAATTATTATATTACTTTATTATTTATAAAGCTAGTATTTCTAATTAAGAGTAATAATTACGTACTTAGTACGTTACTATAATAGAGTATAAGATATCTTATTATATAAAAATACTAAATATATTAGTTAATTACTTTAATATAAGTTACGCTCGGGTTAGTTAGGAAATATAATAATTATAAATAAGTAAAAGCGACGTTTAGTTTAATTATAATAACTATATAAAGTATATTTCTAATCTTCTCTTAGTAGCTCTTTATTTCCTCCTTTATTACTTACTTCTTATTTAGTTTAAACTCTTTTTAAAAAAGAGGGGTAACTAGATATAGTAAATTTATAAAGTCGAAGCGCTTAGTAACTTACTTAATATATATATCGTAAATAAGGTAAATTTTATAAGTAAGACGGTCTTATAAAATCCGTATTCTAAAGAAGTAATTAATCGGTCCGTTCTCCTTAAGGTTAATATATTCTTTTATATTATTAACGATTTTTAAGCCGCTTTTTATTTATTTTAATTGTAAAAAATAATAAAGTTATTAATATAAAATACTAGTATTACCTTCTTATTTATAGTTTAATAAATATAAATCTCTTTATAATTATATATTATATTTATATTATAAAGTATAGAGGTAAAAGTTTAGAACTATAAAATTAATAAGTCTTAAAGGCCGTATAGAGCGTATTAAAGTTTATTTATTTTATTAATAACCTTATATCCCTTTAAGAGTTTAATAATTATTAGTTTCTTGCTCTTAATAAGCGTATTAAGGAATACGTTAATAGTATTATATTAGTTAGCCTTAAGGTTAAATTAAGTAACTACTATTATTATAAACCTAAAGGCCTTTATAATAAGCGTTAAAGCGTACGTATTTTATAAGGAGTTAAGTAGTTATATATTCCCTTTTATATATATACGTACTTTTACTTCGCTAACCTTATTATTAGCGTTATATTTATAAGTATATACTTATTTTAATAAAAATAGGCTCCCTTATTTAGAATTACGGTCGACTTCTTTTTATATACTAATATTTTATAGCTTTTTTATTTCTATATCTATAGTATCCTTAAGTAGCTTCTATAGTTATTATAAGAGATATTTAATATTACTAAACTTTTTTAATAAGCTTTAGAAATTAATTTTAATAAGTCGGGGTTTTTAAACTCCTCTAGAGCGCTCTAAGTAAGTCTTATAAACTACTCCCTTTACTATTTAATAAAGTATTATATATTTTATATTACTTTTTTTATAGCTTTTTACTAATTAGGTATAAAAGTAAAAAAAAAGTAGTCTTAGTAACGGTTATAATAATGGCTTTTTTTTATATTTTAATATAAAAACGTTATAAAAATATTACTATCGAAGCGTTATAGAGGTTTATAGGTTTAGTTTAAACGTTTAGGACCTAGTAGAGCTTTACTTAATATTTAATAAAGTAGTTTTTATAAGCTCTATTTCTATATAATATTAAAGGTTTATTATAAAGCTTCTTTACTAACGTTAACTTTAGTATTGAAAATTAAAAAGATGTTAGGAATTAAAAGCTCGAGAACTTTTATAATATATATAAGTGCTCGCGGGGAAGAACGTAAATTACGTAAAGCTATTTATAACCTAGTTACTATACCCCCTTTTTTACCCCCACCCCCGAGCTTATATAAAAGAGTTATCTTAGGGATTAATAATAATAATAAAACTATAATAGTCTTTTTAGTTTTATTAACTATACTTTATAATACGCTTATTAGTTACTTAGTATCCTAAATAATTAAAAATCTAATAATAATACTATCCTTAATTATAAAATTATTTTAAGTATTAGTATTTCTAAAGTCTAAATTTACTTCCCCGAGTGCTTAAATCAACTTATTATTAACGTTAAAGAGTTTTTATAACTCTTAGATTACTAAATTTACTTACTTACTTATAATAGCTTACTCCTCGTATACGGGATTATAAAAATCTTTTTTATTAAACTTAATATTCTTTATAATAAATACTTACTTAAGCGCGGGTACTTAAATCTTATATATAGTAGTTTTTTTCTAGCTTTATAAGCGCAAAAATCGACCTTAACGGGATTATACTTTTAAAAGAAATTATATAATACGGTATACTTTTTAACTATATAATATATATAATATACCCTAAGTACGTACTTAACGTAATATAGTAATTTCGATACGAAAACCGCTATATAATTTAAAATAAGTAAGCTACTCTTTATATAATAGCGCTAGTTAAAAAGGTTAATAATAGAGGTCGGTTATAATAATTAGCCATAATAGTTAGTTATAATAATTAAAAATAGCCTTTTTTAACCGCAGAGGTTCTGAACTTTAATAATAACGTAGAGGTTTTTAAAAAAAGGGCTAAAAGGGCTAATATCTAGTTACTCTTTAGAGCTCGTAAAGATTTTTTCTATCCTTATTATTTCTAATATTACTTAAAACTACTCTCTATTTAAACTAAATAAATCTACTAAATAATCTTATTAAATAAACTTATTAAACGCACTTATTAATATATAAACTACTACTTTATTAAGAACTTATTTTACTAAAAATACCTCTTAATAAGTCCCCCCTTCTAGGGCTCAACAGATTCTTAGGCCCCCTCGACGCCCTAGCTATTATAACTAACGTAAGTATACTTAAAGAGTAGCATAGTACTTTTTAATAATATAAAATTTAACTAAGTAATAGTACGAGTATTATAAATAGCTAGGTTAATACGAATATTAAAATCTAATATATTAATATTAACTTAGAAATTATACTTTATAAAGCTAAAAGTCCTTTTAATATAAGCTATATTATAAATATAAAGAAATATATAAGGGGTCCCCTAACTCTTAATAAGAAGGAGTATATAATATAAAATCTGACTACTTATGCAGGCTAGTACTAAGAGGTCTTTTATACATTAGAGTAGGTATAACTCGCCCTCTAGATAGCTAGAACTTAGAAGACTATAGCAAAAGATCGGGAGCTATTTTAATTAGTAATTAAGTATAGAGCGTAATATACTTAGTTTTCTTTAATACGTAATATATAGTACGGCCCCGGCGGATTGCTCTATTAAGGGGCTTATGATCTTTATAAAAAGAGTACATATAATAGTTATATACATAAAAACTACTAAGATACGGGGTTACTAGTTTAGAATTACGTACTTAGTAACCTATTTACTATTAGTATTAATACCGCTTTTACTAATTAATTTTTATTATAATAAGTAAATCTCCGTTATTAGCCTCCCGTAGGGTAATATTATAAATAAAAATTATTACTAATACTATTTCGTTTTATAAATTCGTAAGGAGGTATATAAAAAGGCGTATTTTATAAACTTTAGTAATTACTAATTAACCTACTCTTTTTATATTACTTACGGGTTTTTTTATATATAGAAATAGAAGCTCTATTCTAATCCCTAGCTCGCTATACTATATTTTATATACGTATTTAATATTAGTAATTAAAAGGGCGGTTTTATTATTATTTCTAAAGAAGTAAATTAGAGTCCCTTTTTAATAGCAGATCGCTATCTCGAGGCTTTATAATATAAAAAGTACTTCTTTTTCTATTTTAGTTTTTAAAAAGAACCCCCTAAGCTACTTAGTATGTGGTGGTTTTTTTCCGGCTTTATAGGCGCAAAAGATCGACCTTAACGGGATCACGCTTTCAAGGGAAATCACACGATACGGTACACTTTTTAACTATATAATACGCGCAATGTGCCCTAAGTACGCGCTCAACGCAATATAGTGATTTTAATACGAAAACCGCTATATAATTCGGGATGGGCAAGCTGCCCTGCTGCTTACTAACAATAGGCTGAGCGACATACTCACGCGGCGGCGTCGGCAAGCTACTTAGTATATTTATTAAAAGCTATAAATATATACTACTATTTATTAAAAAATAGTTCAAAATAAAATAAATCTTAGTATATATAGTACTATAGCCGTGAGGCTCTTTTTAAGGGTAGTCCTCTTAAGATTACTAACTTAGCCTCGGATAATATATATACTTTATACTTAACTTATAATAAAGGTTTAATACGTATACTACGAGTCTTATATAATAATTAATAAAGAGTATTAAGTTTAAAATAACCTATTTTAAAGTACTATAAGAGCGTATTATTAAACCTCTTATAAGTACGTTAATATAAGTAACGGAATTTTCTTTAGCTAATTAGTAATATTATACTAGCTAAGCTCTATAAAATATACTTAAGGATTATAAAAAAAAAGTAGGATTAAAAAGGCCTATATTTAAAGAAAATTAGATTATTTTTTTAAATAAGCTACTTTTTTATAGTACTCTTTTAAAACGTTCTTTATTATAAAATATAATTTAAACCGTAGTACTAAAGTACGCTTTTATTTAATAAAGTCTCTAAGACTATATTAATATAAAATCCCTCGATATAAGTAACGTTTTAAAGCTTTAGGTCGTAAGTTCCCTTTCCCTTAGAGCCGTTTAGAACGCCCTTTATAATACGAATACTACGTACGATAATAAGTAATATAATAATTCTTAACTCGACGTAGTTATTATTATTAAAAAGTACGTAACTCTCGGGTTTAAAAAGGCTCTTATTATTAACTAGATATATTACTCTATAGCTACTTATTATTATACTTTAAAATAGAGGATAAGTACTACTTATAGGGGTACTAAAAATTACGTTTATTTTTAAGTCCTAACCCTTTATAAATATAGCGATTATATAGCCCTCGTTAGTATTTACTAATAAGCTTACTTTTAGTTAATTAAAAGATCTTTTTAAAAACTTAGGTTTCTTAGGGGTTCTATCGTTCTTTAGCTATCTAACTTTTTTAAGCTTATTATAAAGTAATTTCTATTTACTTAATTTAATAATAATAAGGACCTCCTCTACATAGCTTTTTAATATTCGTATTAGTAACTTACTAGCGTTTTAATTTATAAGTACTTATTTTAATTTTTAATAAGCCGTTAGCTTTTATAAATATACGCGATTATAAAGGTATATAATATTATCCTTATTATTTATATTATTAGCTATATTAAAACGTCCCGTAAAAATAAAATAAGCTCCTTCTTATTTTAAAAATTACTTAGTATATACGTCTTAAATAACTAAGCTAAATATATACGTAATTTCTTTAAGGGTCTTAGTGTTTATTTTAAAGGCTATTAATTTACTAAAAGTCTTATATATACGTTAGCCCTATATAAGATTAAGTTTAGACTTAACTATAACTAAGAAGTTAAGTATAGTAATCTCTTTATTAATTTCTAAAATATTATATAATTTAGTTTAAAAATAAGTAAACTACTACTCCTTATACTAGTATTATAAGTTAAATCCGGTTTTTACTTTATTAAGGGTTTAGTAATATTTTTTTTAAACCGTATTCTTAACTATTATTTTAAAAGGCTAAAGTTCTTATTTTAGTTATTTAATAAGTTATTATATACTAAACTTAGAGCCGCCCTTAGTAGCTTTTTAAAATACGTATTTATAAAGAGTAATATTAACTAATTTTACTAATTATTAAATAAGGAGTTTAATATATATATTAACTATATTACGTTCCTAAGCCTTAAGTTATTTATATTTAGTATCGAGCTCCTACTATTTTTAAATACTTTTAAGTATATAAATCCTTTTTATAAATATAGTATAGGGATAGACTTAGTTACGTAAAGTAAATAATAAAGCTAGTTTTATAAAAAAAAACCCGGCTTAGTTTTATAAGTTATTTATATTTAAAGAAGTTAAAGGGGTTATAATAAGAGTTAGGTTTAGAAGCTCTTAGTAAAGGATTTTTTAATTTCTTTAATTATACTTAAATACTTTATAATATACTTAGTAAGCTCGTAGCTCTTTTTTATTATAAATTAAGACTAATTATTTAAATTTAAAAAGTAAAATAAGCGCTATAAAAAGGTCGAGGAGTACGTTAGAGTTTAAAGCGTTTAGGTCGATATATTTCTAAACCCCTACGCCCTTATTTATAATATAAAAAGCGTTAAACTATTTAATTTAACTATTATAGTTAGTTAACTTAGCTTAAGCTAAAGTAAATACGAGTATACTAATTATTTTAAAAAGATTATAAGAATTATATTAATAAGTGCGTTATTATAATATAGGGTTTTAATTAAGAGCTAGGCTTATAACTATTATGAGTTATAATACGTAATAATAAGTATATAGAGTATAATAAAAGTAGTTTAACTATTTAAATAGAAATAAACAAAAGGAAAAGGTCTATATACACAGTGTCTAAGATAGACACGTGATTTAGCAGGTGACGGGCACTTCGTAAGATGCGGATTACGTAATAGCTTTATATTATAAAGGAGAGCCTGACTACTTTAGCACTTCTAAAGATTTGTAATAGTAGTAGTCTACGCCGAGGAACTTATGGTTGACTATGTAGACGAGGTTGAAGCTTTTGTATAATACACACTGGAAGAAAAAGAACTCACTAGTCAGCATACCTGTTAGGGTCCAAGTCGAGTGAATTTGCCTCTGGCACAAATATTGGCTCTCCCGGAAGGAACTTGAGGTATACTCATGCTCATTCTATAGTGACTCTGAGTCTTCATTCCTTTAAGGACCAGATCGCCTTTTAGGAAACATATCTAGTAGCTCAGAAGGTCACAAGCCAGCAGGTAATTCATAGTTCATAGATGTGCAACCCCAATTACAAACCCCGTAAATCATATGAGCTGTGACCAAAGCCTAGTTCTCAATTCTTTTCGAGGATATTTCCTTCTCAGTCGAATTCTTGGCTGAAAGTTCCCTGAATCAGTAAAGCTTAGTCATGTGCCCAGACTTCGTCATTCTCCGCACGATGAGTCTCAACATGAAGTGCGGAAGAAGCTTTGGCCTCAATCCAGAACAAGGCCAAGCCCAGACGGACCATCCCGCCTGACCTCCGGAGCCCGGGTCCTTCCCCGCGAAACAGCTCTGATCAACGTGGAGGAGAGACCAAATTGACTCTGTCAACCTTGCTTTTGGTTGCTTTTGGTTGTTTCCATGTACGAGATGCCAAGCATCGCTAACCTATCAGCTCAGTCTGTTCGTTGCTGAGCGTGTATCATTACGTAAAACTGGCACTCCCGTGCGTTTCCCTTCCCCTCAGCTGCCTCTCCATTGTCTGCGCTTCAACAGAGTTTAACGGAACCACGAAACTCTACCATGTAACGCGACATGACATCCCAAGATGCCCCGTGACCTCCGTGCTGAGGTTGGCCCGGTGGGCGGTGCTGCACTGGGCTTGGACGACATCACCGCGCGTCTCGCCTAGGTACTAATATTGTTCACTAACATTCTCTACTCTTCTCAACGGGATTCATCTCTCTTCCTCGCAATCGAACAAAACTGTGAAGCATGGAGTTCAAGAACTTGGCTCTTCGATTAGCTACTGCGGTAGACGCATATGACAGTGATATGGACAGCGAATGGGTTCAAACACCGCCAGAAGACGCATTCACAGACGAAGACGAGATTCAAATAGACTCGACGGGAGATCTACTGCTGTACGTCGGCTCCGATTCTTCTACCGGCACCACCAAATCATTTCGCGTATGTTCAAACACATTACGACGAGCCTCACCATTCTGGAGGCGCACACTCATTGAGACATCGTCAAAAGCTCAGCCAGGCGACGAGGAGTGGTGCGGATGGACTCCATCGTTGTATGCTTGCCAGCACGACAAGTCGGACGGATTGATGATCCTGCTCAACATCATCCATGCAAAATTCTCACTCGTACCGAAGGATCCTAACCTCACGGAAATTTACCACACTCTTTGTCTGGCAAGCTTGTATGAGATGGAACATGTCTTTCAACCGTGGATTACGCAGTGGTACGGTATGATGAAGACCTCTGAGAGCACCAGAGACGGGCGGGATCTGGCGATGCTGTCGTGCATTGCTTGGGCATTGGGCGATGAGAGACTGTTTGCGAGGACCATCATCAAAATCAGTCTTAACTGCATCATAGATGATCAAGGTCACATGGCCACTCCGGACGGGATACGCCTAGAAGACTATTTCTATGACTCTCTGGGCTCACCGACCATACCTGGTAAACGCCCTCACGTTCCGCGTTCGCTCAAGCCCCATGCTAAGAATATCTCAGAAACCATCCGTACCTTACGCAGTCAACTCGCCGCAGAGCTACCTTCACACCTCAATGGGGTAATCGGTAGATTGATAGATGGGAAATGGCTCTGCGCTGGCATTTCCGGAATTCCTGTAACTCGGAATAAAAAATGCGACTATGTCGTGCTCGGAAGTGTATTGGCTGGCCTCATCTATGTTCGAGGATCGAGAGCGACGGAAGTAACAATCAGAGCCGACGAGAGCATCATGGACTTACTCAAGTCTCTTAAGAGGGTGTTGTCATACGCGACTTGCTATGAGAAGCACCCGGAATGCAACCCAGCAGAGCGAATTTCGGAAGCCATGAAGAAAACGATCAACGAAATGGAAATACCTTTGAGTTCAGATTGCGTCCAACGGATGAAAGAACAACGTCAAAAGACCGGGTGGCAAAATTGAACGCTCATAGTCGACAACAGCATTGGAAAGTCGCATGGAGATATGGCGTTTGTAGAAGCTGCGGTTTTGGTATGCTCGCGAGGATGGGAGCATATGCAAGCGGAGAGCACACTCTCCAATGGCATCAAAAGTTTAGTATCTATTGTAAGATGAATATTTCACGAAAAGGACCCTACCAAGTATCTCGAAGGAGCTATTTGAAATTCACTCTATCTTATCAACTAGTCTGCAGCTTCCAGACCATACTTGCACCTATGCATGACAACTAGTGGAGGTCATTCGAGAGCGAGTCGATATTTTAGTGATTCATGACAGCGGCCTGTCCGCGCCGGCATCAACGGTCACTTCAATTGTGATTGTTTCCATATGCCGCTACAATCGTCACGGACTAAAAGGACGGTGTCTAGTACTCTCCGCGAAAACCACGATTCGGGGGTTGGGTGTCCCCGGAACCAGCCTAGTACATCTACATAAGCTGCTAAAACCCGTGCCGCTGGCGTACCGCTTCCGTACCTTGTGGTGAAAGACTCGCCATTCCCATCGCACAATCAAGTACAAAAGGACCAAGAGACGAAATCAACATCATTGAGTGTAGCAGCCTTCAATGCCCAAGAACTGCACTCCAATCACACAACGCTCCAATCGAGCAATATGGCAAGCAAAGTTTTCAAAGCTTCAATGTCAACCAAGACAGCCCCAATCGCCATCATCGGTGCTGGACCATGCGGTCTCACACTAGCCCGACTACTCGAGCGTCAAAAGGTCGACTACGTAATCTACGAACGAGATGAGAGCGCTACATCAGCCAACGCCGGTGGCTCGTTGGATATCCACGAGGCGACTGGTCAAGCGGCGCTTCGGAAGGCGGGTCTGTGGGATGCGTTTCGCAAAGAAGCCAGATGGGAAGACGACAGATTCACGGTATACGACAAATTTGGAAAGCAACATCTCGACATCAAAAGCAATGGCGGAGTTGATGAAGCGGGCCGGCCAGAGATAGATCGCAAAGCGTTGCGACAAATCCTTCTGGACTCCGTACCGCAAGAGAAGATCCGATGGGGAAGCACCTTAAAAGCTGTTAAAATGCGTAAGGCTGGCTCGCCGGCCCTCGAGTTCACCTGCGGTACGACTGCGGAAGGTTTTAAGCTTGTGGTTGGCACTGACGGTGCTTGGAGCAAGGTTCGCTCGATGGTATGGCACAATGATCTCACTCTCAATTGCTGCTCGGTAACTGACGATGATCTAGATTACACAAGCGAAGCCTGAGTACTCCGGCAGAACATACGTGGAAGCCCAAATCACGGAAGAAAACCCGCTGTTCAAGTCAATCTTGGACAAATTTGGGCATGGAACTGCATCTTTACTGGCGGGAGCAAGCCAAATGATCGTACAGCGGCAGGGGAACGGATGGTACAGGGTGTACTTCGGGATACAAGCTCCCGAGCACTACGTTGGTAGAGAGCTCGACTCAGCAAGCGTTGATGCTTTGCGAAAGTCACTGCTATCCGACTTCTACAGCGACTGGGCGGAGGAGCCGAAAGACTACATCCGACGAGCCGACCACTTTCGCAGTTGGCCGTTGTATCACCTCCCTGTTGAAAGTCAGACATGGGCGACGGTGCCAGGTCTGGCCCTGGCTGGGGATGCAGCTCACTTGGCACTCCCCAACGGTGAAGGTGTCAACTGTGCTATGTGGGATGCGATGGAACTGGCTAAAAGCATTGAGACCTATGGCCTCGACAAGCTGGATGATGCGGTTCGCGAATATGAGAAGGACCTCTTGGTGCGGGGCAAAGCTCACATCGAAGACGGCATACAGCTTGGGAATCTGATGTCGCATGAGACTGGACCGGCCGCTTTGGTGAAGGCTTTCCAAGAGAACGACTTCTAAATCGCACGGCGGGATGCCAGGGAAAGAAGTGAGTTGTCAGGCACAGATTTGCACGAACGCATGAAGTCCGACTTCCCGATGTCTCATTCGCCTATTATGTAGACCCTTTTTGTTTTTGTTCTGGCGATAATATCAGATGCCAACGTGTACTGTCCGTGACCTTCCAACAATAGACTTGGAGTTGCCTTGAGGACATAGAAACGTCAATAATAAAAATCTTACTTGTATCCATGAAAATAAGGCGCCTGTTGTCTGGCCCCTCTCTTCCAGCAGTGTCTCACGCTTGACTACGCCAGTGATTCTGCCCGGGCTTACTCTCCCCGAAATTGTTAGTCGGCCCATTCTAAAGTCCGGATTACGCCGTGGTGCGGAGCACCAAAAAGCCACGCTTGAGATCCCGTCGTCAGCTTGACCCGTGCCTGGGGCAGAGCCCACCTTGCCCACCTCCGCCCGACATCATCGGTCCCGGTCATCGCAAGAGTCCGAAACCTACTCAGCTCCCCTCTTCACGGCATCGGCCTTGGCACGACACCGTCCGACATTGCAACCATGTCGGCTCCCGGGATAGCAAGCAGCAAATCGGACACCGCTCCTCGAGCAAAACCCCAGCGCGTCCTCGCCTGTGTCCTCTGCCAGCAGCGCAAGATCAAGTGCGACCGCAAGTTCCCCTGTTCGCATTGCACAAAACATCAGCTGCAGTGCGTGCCTGCGACACAGAACCGGCCACGGAGACGGCGATTCCCGGAGAGGGAGCTTCTCGATCGCTTGAGAAAGTATGAGGGCCTACTACGACAGAATAAGGTTGATTTTGAGCCACTCCACGGTGACCTAGGGGCCAGGTATGGGAAGTCTGTCGATGACAGTGGCGGGTCGGACGATGAGCACCGATCCGAAGGTGTGGGAATGCCTTCACCATCAGTCACTGTGAAATCTGAAACATCATATGAGCCTAAGTGAGTCACCACTCTGCGAAACCGATCGAGGGTTTCCTGCACTCGCTTTTACTGTCTATTTGGCTTAGTCGGACGTAGGATACCAGTGTCGCTAACTTTGTGCAGGAACTTTTGGCATTTGGTGAGCCCAGAGGTACAGTATCTGTACTCAACTCACCCTCAATCTCCGTGACTGACATCGCATAGCTCGACGACTCGCATGCTGGCTTGCGAGAGACTATCAGGCAAACGTGGGATCAAGCCTGCGATAGCGATGACCATATTCTCTTCGGATCCCCAGACCGATCATCCGTCGACCTCTCAACGCTCCATCCTGAGCCCGTCCACATCTTTCGATTATGGCAGATTTACCTCGACAATGTGAATGCGCTGCTTCGAGTGACTCACGCCCCCAGTTTTCAAGCGCGCATCATTGAAGCCGTGAGCAGCGTCGAAAACATGAGTCCCGCATTGGAGGCTCTCATGTTCAGCATATACTCTATGGCCATCTTGAGTCTTTCCGAGGATGCATGTTACGAAACGTTCAAGCAGCCGAGAGCCCTTCTCTTGACCAAGTACCAATTTGGATGTCAGCAAGCTCTCTCAAACAGTCAGTTCTTGAGAACAAATGACATTGACTGCCTGACTGCGTTATTTCTTTATCTAGTACGTACCTTAACTGGTCAAGGGCCTACAGTATGAGATCGAGAGGATCACATTGCCTAACTTTTGATAGCATGCGAGCCGCCCTAGTGCTCACATCCGATCAATATCATCTCTCCTCGGCGTTGCGATCCGCATCGGCCAACGTATCGGTCTCCAGCACGAATCCGCCAACACCAGGTGCACCGTCCTAGAAGCCGAGATGCGTCGGAGGCTCTGGTGGTCCTTGGTGCTGTTCGACGCCCGCATGAGCGGTCTGACCGAGCACAAGGCGACCAACTTGACCCCGACATGGGACTGCGCCGTGCCGCTGAACGTTAGTGACTCTGACCTACGAGCAGAAATGAAAGAACCACCGAGGGCGGAGATGAAAGTCAGTGAGGCACTTTTCTCGGTGGTAACGGCTGAGCTCGCCGATTTCACCCGGCACACTGCGTTCTACCTCGACATGACGAATCCGATTCTCAAGCCCATCGCTAAGAAACTTCCAGGTGGCGGCAAGGTGGATTGGTTGGAGAAGTCGGTAGAAGACAAGTACTTCCGGTACTGTGATCTCGAGAACCCGACTCATTTCATGGCCTTGTGGATGTCACGCGCATCCCTCTCGAAATTTCGCCTCATGGAGACATCTCACAGCTTCTACGAGGGTCCGGTTGAGGAGAAGCACAGAATCACGTTATCAAGTGCCTTAAGGTGGCTTCAGTGCGATGCGAAGCTGGCGGCCTCGCCGCTGATCCAGAGATTCAGGTGGTTTCTTCAGATATACTACCCTTTCCCTGCCTACATCCGCATCACACAGTTTCTCAAACTGAACCCTCTTGATCCGAAAGGCGAGTATATCTGGAACGCCATGAGTGATCACTTTGAGGCTCGGTTCGAACAACTTGAGCCGGGGTATAATCCTGTCTTTGTCCCTTTCACCGAGGTCATTGTACGCACCTGGGAAGTGGTCGCAGCGGCACTCAGGAACTCAGGGCAGCCGGTGGTCCCGCCGAGAATTGTGGCCAAAGTACAGGAAAAGCTGTCGGAAGTGACACCGGCTCTGAGTCCACAGTCTTCCGATACCGGGCCCAAGGCTGAAGCGATGAATATGAACCCCTATGACTTTAGTGCACCTTTTCCGATGGATATCGTTAGCCAGAGTCTCACTTACGATCAGGGTACCTTTTCGCCAACAGACAATGGTCTATACACAAATTTTATCGCGCCGGACATGCGAGGTATCAACATCGATCAGTTCAACTGGGACTCATTGGACTTGGGGCAAAATGGGCAAGCGACATGACGATGAGGGATTGAATCTACATGTACCAAGACAAAGCCGTGGACGTTGAGTTCGACGAAGAGCACGGTTACTGTACCACCATGGTTGACAGCGGTTACAAAAAGCTTCACCGCTCAATTTCCCATAGATGAATGCGCAAGCAAGCGTGCATAAATAATTCAACTCAACTTAAAGCACTCATTGCGAGTATGCACCAGGATACGGCGTGTCACTTGTTCATAAGCGATGAAGGCGAGAACAATAGCTCCGTCATGAATCCATCGTTGGTATTCTTGAACGTAATTACGTGTATGTACAAAGTGCGACAATATATACGTGTCGAAATGTGAACCTGAACACAGTTCAGATTGGGTATTGGGTCCGCACAGCGTTGTTCAGCATGGCTGTAACAAGCATTTACTGGACGGTGAGGGTGTAGGCGGAGGTCTTGAAGACGGCGTTGGTGCCGGAGAAGGGCTCGGTGCCGGCCTGGAGGCTGGTGATGACGTTGGTCTTGGCAACGCCCTGCTTGGAGGTGAGGTAGGTGAAGAAGAGGTTCAAGTCGCCGTTGAAGCTCTTGATCTGGCTGGGGGCGACGAAAGAGTAGACAGTGGTGTCACCGTTGGGGCCTGAGAAGTCACGTTAAAGGTTGTCATTGAGTTTGTGGTGTAATGCTTTACTCACCAGAGTAGAGGGACCACTTGGTGCCGGCAATGGTGGGAGTGTCGATGGTCTTGCCAGTGCTTGAGATGGGGCCAGCACCGCCGAGGGCGCCGAGCCAGATCATAATTTCGTACTTGTTGTTGGCACCAACGGAGGGGGCGAGCCAGAGGTCGTAGGCGACATCGGCAACGATGTTGGAGCCGGTGTAGCTATTGGTAGAGTTAGCAAATGTCCAGACCGACTCGTCTTTCAACCGGTATTGACTAACCTCCAGGTCCACTTGGAGGGGATGGACTTCACAGCGGAGAGCTGCTTGTTGACCTTCTCGAGGGCAACGTTGGCGTAGGACTTGACCTGTCCCTGACCACCAGCCCAGGTCCAGGAGGTCGACCAAGCGACGGAGCCGGACTTGAGGGACTCGAAGGTGGTGCACTGGCTGCCGGAGGTAGCCTGGGCCGCACCCCAGTTGTTGTTGTAGATGGTGAAGCCGCCGATGGCGACGGAGCCGAAGGCGTCGCACATCTTGGTGGCACGCTTGTCGATGCTGACGGGCGTGGGGGAGGCCACGGCCGTGACGGCCAGCATGGCCGAGACGAGGTAGGAGGTGAACTGCATGGTGGGAATTTGGACTAGCTTCAGCTTTGAAAGAATGACTGGAATGAACGAATGGTTACTGCAAAGGTAATGGACAAGAAGAGAATGTAAGTTGTTAGGATGAACAGTAGGGCTGCCAAGAATAGGTTCCCAGGCGGGCGGGTTGCCCTTTGATATACCTACTACATGATACTACGTCAACCGCCGGAGAGACTTTTTTCTTTCCAGAAAACAAACAAGTCCCTCCAATTACGGCGTAGAATGCCGAATGGAACATTAGTGTGCGGCCCAGAACACAGCACATCGGGTGAGGTTCTTCGCCCGCGGCCGTGGCTACACGACCGGGATGCCGGAGCTAAGCATCGGACGGAAAGCCTGTTGCGGCCAAGTGGGTGTCCACCGGAGGGGGATGGTTGAGTAAGGCTATTCCGCACCTATACGAAAGCTATCCCGCACCCATACTAGGCCCGCTCGGGGAAATAGTGGGTAGAATTGGGTGGCCGCTATACTAAGTGGCTCTGGCTGATTCTGGCGGCTGGGTTACCCGTATGTTAGCCTAGGTAACGCGATTATATAATTATTATAGTGCTTTTTTATTAACTATATTTAGATATTTTTATATAGATTTAACTACTTAATTCTTACTTTTTTATATTTCCCTTAAGCTCTTTTTAATAAATCTAATAAATAATTCGATTAACGACCTCTTTATAAGGGTTCGGCTATATTAACGAGACCTTGGCTATAGGGTAAATAAGCTAAAGTTAAGGAAGTAGTAAGACGGCTCCCTATTCTACTTAGATCTTATATATGAGCGTAGTGGTTAGCTGCGGCTATTAATAACTAAGTAGTAGTAAATAATAATATTAAAAACGGGCTATTTATATAAGGCTCGTATATACTAATATCCTAACTTATAAGATAGGTATAGGGTAAGTATAATATATAATAAGTATAATTACGAATCGTTAGTAACGGAATCGTATTTATTAAGCTAAGTCTTTTATAAACTAAGTTAATAAGAGCTTAGTAAAGAGATAGTTAGTATAAGGGTAGAGTTATTATTAGTAATTAGAAAACTTATTTCTATTTATATTATTATTAAAATCTGCAATTTTATAAGTATATTTATTAAATAGTACGACGTTAAGAATACTTAGTAAAAGCTATAGCGGGATAAGTATAGCCCGCTCTCTTTAACGTAGATCTTTTTATAAGTATTTAACGAGAACGACGATATAGTAGTTTTAATAATTTACTATAGCCCTATAATAAGTAAGATCGATAGTATATTTTAGACGTATATATAGTGCTTCAAGATATAGAAAAGGAACCCTAAATTGCTTATAATAGATAATACTTATAAAGTTAGTAATTATATAGTTAGAAGTTATTAAGACTTATTAAAAGAGTAAGTTAACTATTTTAATATATTACTTTTTTAAGTTAACGGTACGATTTTTATTTATATTATATTTAACGCGGCCTTTTACTTTATATTAAGCGAAGATACGAAAACCTTTAAATAGGTACGAAGCTAGTTAAGATTAGTATATAAAAAAAGAGAAATTCCATAACTAAAAATAATTATTATAGACTTCGATAATACGCTAAAAAAGGTAGCAAGGGCGGTATTTCTAAATATACCGTAGCAAATCTACTTTTAGTATATTCTTAAAAATATAATATTAAATATTAAGTAGAAGTAGGATAGTATATATAAAGAGGAATCTATAGCTACTTAGAATTCTTACGAGGCTATTTTTTAGCCTCGCGTATTAGCGCTAGAAAATCTATTACTTAGTACCGAAAATAATCCTTTTTATAGGGTACTAAAGTAATTAGAAAGCTCCGGTTAGCCTAATTTTACTAAAATAAATTTAGTAAATTTTTAGGAGTTAATTAACTGGGCAGAGATTACGAAAAGTAAGGATTTTATAGCTAGCCCGCTAGGTTAATTTTTAACTTACGAATTACTTTAATTAATATAGCCCGTTAATAACGATTATTTATTCTTAATTAATTTACTAATTCTATTACCTCTGCGGCCCTTAATTATACTAATTTTATTATTAAATTTATATAAGTAAACGCCTAATAGAATTTTTAAGGCTTGGCGCGTGTGTATTTATACTAGGACTAAAGAGGATTTTAATTATTACTAGGCTATATTTTATAAAACTTTTAATTCTATGTAGTTACGAATAGTTTTATACCTCGAGGCCCTTTACTTACCCTTTTATAAGTAATTTTATACTTATTATATTAGTCGCTTATAGAATTACGGTTTTAAAGTTACGTTACGTATAGAGTCTACTTATTACGATTTAAAGTCGTACTTACGTAATTAGCTTTTTAACCTCTATAGTCTTTAACTTATTATTATTAAAATAGTTTACGTAAAAGAACTATAATTCGAAAAGGAAGTGGGTAAATAAAAATATCGTATTAAAATAGGCTATAGTAATATATTAATAATAAAGAATTTTTTATTAATAATCTCTTTTTAAGTACTTAATTAAATTCAGTATTAATTACGTATTATTAATAAGATCTTTTATAACTAGTCTCGTACGAAGCGCTTACCTCCTTATACTAGTACTTTTTCGAGCTAATAGGGCCTACTATACTACTACGACCTCCTCGACCGTTTAGAGTTAAGTAACCCGGCTCGGTTACTTACAAAAGACGACGTTAATTATTATTAATAATTAGATTAGGATCTAGTACGTTAGTATTAATCCTTTTATTAAAAAAACGTTAACTAACCTTTTTTACCCTGTTTTAGCTTACGATTATTACTCTCTATAAAATAACCCATAAGGCTAACTTAAAAGTAATTAAGTTATATATTAACTATTAATAGTCTACCCTAATTATTACTAATAACAATACACTCTATAGTAGGCCTATTATACCCTTCTAAGGTTAGAATATTACCTTTAGCTTACGTAATAATTCTATTTCGAGAGAGCCCTTCGCTTTTAAGTACGACTTATTATTATATTAAAGTACTACTTCTATCCCTATACTAGCCCCTACGTAGCTATAAAAAAAAGTAAAAGACTATTACTAAGGCCGCTAATAAGTAATTAGTTAGTATATTATAAAATACTATTCCCTCTGACGGAGTAATCCGCCGGGGCCGTACCGTGTATTACGTATTAGAGAAAACTGGGTATATTGCGCTCTATACCTAACTACTAATTAAAATAGCTCCTAACCTTCTGCCGCAGTCCTCCTAAGTTCTAGCCGCTTATAGGGCGAGCTTTACCTACTCTAATACGCATAAGACCTCTTAGTACTAGCCCGTATAAGTAGCTAGGTCTAGTATAATCCCTTTTTTTTATATAAGTATTATTACTACCCAGGGGGTCTTATAAGAGCTATTTAAAGTACTAGCTTATTACCCTAATTATATATACCTTTAGCCCGTTTATTATAGCTATTATAGCTAGGCTAGCGTTAATATACTAGATCTTAATATCCGTACTAGCCCGGCTATTTACGGCGCTTATAATATTACCTAACTAAATTCCGTACTATTAAAAAATATTTTATTACTCCTCGGGCGTACTTACGTTAGTTATAATAACTATAGCGTTGAGCTAGCTAAAGAGGGTGCCTAGCCTAAGAGGGGTAGACTTATTAACGGGTATTTTTAAAGAGTTCTAGCTTACTAATTACTAACTATATACTAGGAGTAGAGTAGGGTCTTATCGAAGTAATAGTTTATATATTAATAAGTTTATTTAGTAAATTTATTTAGTAAATTTATTTAGTTTAAATAGAGAGTAGCTTTAGGTAATATTAAAAGCGATAAGGATAAAAAGAATCTTTACGAGCTCTAGTATAAAAAGTAATAAATATTAGCTTATTTAGCCCTTTTTTTAGAAACCTCTACGTTATTATTAAAGTTCAAAACCTCTATAGTTAAAAAAGGCCGCCTCTAACTATTATAGCTAACTATTACGGCTAACTATTACGGCCGACCTCTACTATCGACCTCTACTATCGACCTTTTTAGCTAGCGCTACTATATAACGAAGAGGGTAGCTTACCTATCCCGAATTAAATAGCGGCTTTCGTATTAAAATCACTATATTATATTAAGTACGTACTTAGGATATATTGCGCGTATTATATAGTTAAAAAGTGTACTATATCGTGTGATTTTTTTTAAAAGCGTGATCCCGTTAAGGTCGATCTTTTGTGCCTATAAAGCCGGAAAAAAAACCACTACATAAAATGCTATTATTTTTATTATTAATACCTAAATTAACTTATAGCTTAGCGAGTTAGTTACTAAAATAGCGAGGCTTTAGTAACCTTAACTACTACTATAATACTTTTTTTAGTAGTCTTATTACCCTTATAGCGTACCCTTTTTATTAAATTAGTAGTAGTACTACTACTTTATAGCCTCGTCGATACCTCTACTATAGCCGTAATTAAAGTAATTAGGCTAACGGTATAATAAGTAATAGGGGGGTAGTTAGTAGAGTTAGCCTAGCCCGAGCCCGGGTAGGTAATAGTAGTAATTTTAGTATTATAATAGTTAATTTAGTAAATAATTATATATTAAGTAGTCGTAAACTCGTAATTATTAACGTAGTGATTTCTATAGTAGTGTCGCTATTAAAATATATATTAAGGCTATGTTACCCCAGCTTCTACTAAATGTGGCCTAGTATAGGTGCGGGATAGCTTTCGTGTGGGTGCGGAATAGTCTTACTCGGATGGTTACGGTAGACAATCAGGGGCGGTTTCAACTTAATTACTTTATCTACCGAAGCAACCAAGCGCGTAAACGCTGTGGCCACGAGGTGCTCTAAAAAGTGACTCTACTAATGGCCATGTGGGCAGGTTTAATCTGCTCGTCACCTTTTGCCTTTAGGTAAATAGATTGTATGGTTTAGGGAGGTGTGGCCTGGAGAGGCTAAAAGGAGAACTTGCGAAAGCCCCCTTATCCCTGGCTCACTATCCGTATCCCCAAAGCAGAAGGCCAGCAAGCGTTAGAAATGAAGTTTTCTAGCACGTATAGCTATAATGAGGTAATACGGGATATTCTTATAAAAGAATATAGAAAGTGAATATTCATATAGAAGTAAGAATATATAAATATAGGGGTAATAAGCGTATATAAAAGAGGTTTTTATAGTAAAGAGAGTAATATAGTTAAATTACTATGTGAGAAGTTGCTTGCTTAACGAAAGGTCTAAGTGGGTAAATACACGCCTATATATAGGCATAAAAATCTCTTACTAGTATATTCTATAGCTTATTAATTATGATATAATTGATAAGCGTATACGTAAGTGAATGCGTAATCGTATACGTAAGTGAATACGTATACGTAAGTGAATGCGTAATTATAGTACGTAATTCCGTCTCGAGAGGATTCTAGCTTATGCAGTTTCCTTCTAGTACTTTCCGATGCTTATGTAAGCTTATGTAAGCAGTATTGCTTACATAATTAATACCTATAATAATCTATGAAAAACGTGAATTATTATAGTATATAGTTTGCTTACGTAACATTGATAATAAGGCGAATAATAAGGTAAATAAGTTTACTTTCGTAACAAGTTTTGACTCGTGTTCGCTATAATCCTCGAGCTATAGGAAGAAGCCGAGGCGCTATATCGACACGGCCCTATCCGTCTCGTTAGTACTAATAATGCCCTTCTTAGCGTAAGATATGTTAATAATGCTCTACGGCTACGTTACTACGCTTCGTAAATCGTACTTAATATTAACGAGGGTTTTAACGTTATTTCTTAGTTTATTTATTAAGGCCGTTATTATAAAGTTAGTTTAGTTATTAATATTTTAATAAGTATTTTAACTTAATTTAAAAGCTCTTATAGCTCTAAAAAAAGGTTTTTATAAGACTTATAATTAGACTTTTTATTTATTATAAATAAAATTAATATAATTCAAACTATAGTACTATTTATAAACCTCGATAATAAGTACTTAATAATATAATTATTTTTTTATAATAAGCTTAAAAAAGTATCTTAATTTAAGTACTAAGTAGGTACTATATTATTTTATTAAAACTATATTCTTATACTTATAACTTAGAAAGAAGTAACTTTCTTTAATAACAAGGTACTTAGACTCGTGTCCGCCGGTTTAGGTTCACCATTGATCATGGCCCCAATGAGCATATTGGAAAGCCGAAATCCATTGATTCCCACTCCCAGGGGCATTTGGAAATATTGACAACGCAGTGGCCTCCGTGGCTCCCTCGGGCCATTCCGAGGCTCGGCCTCGTCAATAGTTGATTGCTGCCGTCATTTACGGTTCTTTTCACCACATGGGCGCTGTTCCTCAATCGTATCCGTGCTTCCTAAGCATAAAATACAGCCGTTATAGCCGTCTTCCATGACCAACAACTCCACCATAGTATATATGTGAAGCCGCCCCCGTGTGCTGGATAGACATTGCCACCTGCAGTATCACTTTATGTAAAATGCGGCGCATGCATTGCTTTTGTCTCGCGGTATTCGAGGCCCTATTTTGATGATTGACAAGAAAGGTTGCGTCAGAGTGACACATTTGACAGATTGTTTCTGATGGGGTGCACAAACGCCTCGAAAGGCTTGTTCCCGTACTCTGGAAAAGTCCAGCTCAGTAGAGGAGTATCGTACCACAATGGTTCTCTCGCAAATCGCTATCAATCACAGCTAACTTTTCATATGCAAATGAACATGCACGGTCATGTGTCATGAACACCCGAATGCTCCAAAAAGCGCAGCGCCAAGAGGCATTCGACCCAAGATCAGGCCGAGCCCGACTCAACGGTGCTCTCCCCAAATTCCCAGGATTCAGATCGCTCGCCAAGGGTGGCACGCAGCGGGCAGCAACCCCCCGGTTCAGGGCAGCCATAAACGGCAAAGGGGCCCAGCTGCCGACATGAGCGCATCCACAGAACAAGACAAGGGCAACACTGGCCACCTTCGAGATACCCATCACTACTATCGGGCCATGCTGGGCATTCGTGTTTTCGTATCCGAGAATGCCGCTTGTCGATGTGACACACCAAATCCGCAGAAGCTCCCGGCTCGTAGCAAGGCAGAGTTAACTGGTGGGAATCCCGTGAGCCGCCTCGGCACCAAAAGAACTAGAGTCTTAAACTGGAGAAATAAAGGGGTTTGTTTAGCGAAGGGCTGGCGGGTGGGTGGCGCTAAAGTGCCGTCCCGTCCGCTGCGCCGAGATTCTTGTCAATGTTCCCCTGAGATGCGAATAATAGAGACGGCGAGTATTAAGCGGTTCAACTCAATGTCAACTCCCCTCTCGGCATACAACGCACTAGCATCTTTGCATATCTCTCAGATCGATCATGTGTGTGAGGAATGACGCGGTGGCCGCGGACAGCAACACGAATTTCGGACAATTGAAGACTTCGTTGCTGTTCTAGCCATTGGGACTAGCATGTCACATCAAAGTGCCGACAACCCCATACTCATTTCGCTTAAACTCCTCCACACTGGCAGCACCACGATGCAGTCCACTTGGCCAAGCGCAAACGCTCCAGGGCTCAACAACACCGGCTGTGTGTTCTAGTGGTCATGATTTCTCGTTCACAACAAAGTGGGCTTGATCCGAGAAGGTCGCAGGTTCGAACCCTGCCGCGGTCATAGCAATTCTTTTTGAGTGTCCAGCACTCCCCTGTCGGTAGATAGATGAAGAAAATATTCTCTCTATGAGCTTGGAAAGAGGAATTCACGTCTCTTGATTGTAGGGCATAATTCGTCCTTGAATGCCTTAGTCCCCACACAAAAGACCGAAGCATTCTATCTGGCCACGAATTGACTGAACTAATTGAAGTTCAGTAAATTTATTTGACTTGTCCGCTATTGACACTTATAGAACTATTGAAGTGTCCACTTAGAAGGAATTACACTGTTCCGACATCAGTGTTTTTGGAATAACAATACGCAGAGTTCAGGCAATGACACTGCGTCCTTCCTTCCATCGCCAAAGACTCTCTTGAGCAATGCCTGATCAGTCACGTCGAAAGATTTGTTCCGCCGGCTAGACAGGTTTTGTAGTCTGATTGTCTTGCATCGCACTTGAGTTCAAACGTTTATCTCGAGGGGCCAATAGGATAACAGATCATTGACATCAACTTGTGCTGAAACAAAAACAATGTAAATCACAGTTCTTAAAAGACTTCTTCAAGTCAATCGTGAGACCGGCATTTCGAGACCATCATGCAGCCCTCATTTAACTTGCGAACAATTGAGGTGTGTAGACGTGATGTTTAATGATCAATATTGGTTTCAACCAACTCTCTGGCATCTAAACTGAGGGCCCCATTGTCGGACCAGGATCATCGCAAAGTGCCGAATGAATCGGCCCGTGCGTATTTCCGCTGTAAATCGTGTTAAAAAGACGTTAGCTTTGACCAGCCGGCGCAATCTAAAGAGGGTGTTCAGGACTTACTGCGGCCCAGCCTTCTGATTACCCACCTCAAGCCTTCAGTATTTCTGATAGATCACGCAGCATTGCGGAACAACCTTACGCTATACTAATAACCGTCGTGCCCCATTCCGTATGGTGCGGATGATTACAACTGCTTCGGCGCGGCAGCTGCTGGCACACCCCATGGGTTGGTTCACAACCTGGAAGTACAGTTTACGCGGGTATTGAAACTAATTGTAGAAAACAGCTTAGTTCGAGCCTAAACCAATGATGCCGACGTAGTGACTATCACGATGAAGAGGTAAATAGGCATCGGCGAAGGGATGTAGCTCGATGATACGTGTCCAACGATCAAGACGGAGTGGTGATTAGGTGCAGGAACAGCTCTTCGTGCCGGCTCTGTATCTCAACAACATGTTCACGATGCATGCCAGTGGTCACATATATCGCAAATTGCGATGTTTGGGAAAGCAGTGGCTTGATTGAGATCGGACTTTAGGTATATGGTGAATAATTGGTTTTCGAGAAAAGCCGCCTTTGTTTTGAGGAACAACATACTCTGACAGCTCATCTCGCCGTACGATGGTCCTTAAGAGAGATTCCACATCTGATTGAGGTAATGAATGGAATCGGTTCTCAATTAAAGTGTATCTTAGTCTGCAAGCTTCGAACTTGCGCCTTCCTCCTTGTATACATCATACTTGTAAGACGAGCCAGGGTGATCAGCCCTCAATCCCTTCTGCCCCTGCCCGTAGACCTTCTCTCTGGCCGTAAAAGCAACGTCGTCGGCAGGTGCCTCTGGATAGATTCCACGCCGTCGAAGCTCTGGGATAAGAAGATCGACGACATCCTCGAACGTGCCTGGCGTCGTGACATATCCCAAGTTGAAACCATCCAAGTCACCTTCACGAATCCAGTACTCCAAGTCGTCCGCCACCTTTTGCGGGCTTCCAACAGACACCGGTCCGAGCCCGCCAATCGCCGCCCGCTCGGCAATGACACGAGGTGTCCACTTGGGTACATGCTCGCTGGTCGTCGTGAAGGCATCGAGAATACTGCGCACCTTGTGCGCCTCCAGAGAGTCCGCGGCAGTAACCTCCTGGTCAACGGGGATCTTTGAAAGATCGATGCCCGTCCAGCCGCTGACGAGGACCAATCCTCCAATGACGGAAGCATACTTCTTAAGCTCCTCATGCTTGGCCTGAGCCTCTTCATCGGTCCGTCCCACAATAGGAGTGAACGTTGCGAAGAACTTGACAGACTGAGGGTCTCTGCCCAGAGCTGCGGCCTTTTCCCTGATCTCTTTGACTTTGGGGCGCAGTAGCTTTGGAGAGTGCGAGGACACGAAGATACCCTCAGCGTGTGTTGCCGCAAATTCTGATCCGGCCGCTGAAGTGCCCGCTTGGAAAAGGAATGGGGTCCTTTGGGGGGAAGGATCGACGATGTGACGTGTATCAAGATCGAAAAACTTTCCGTGGTGGTGAATCGTCCGGATCTTGTCGGGGTCCGCATAGCTATCGTTCTCGGGATCAGGGGTAATCGCGTCATCTGCCCACGAGCCTTCCCAAAGCCTTTCGAATCATTAGTATTTCTATGCATGCTGTTTGGGGACAGCGTTTCGAAGTATTCTTCGACAAGGACTTACTTGTAAAGAACCCGCAGGTACTCGTCTGCCTGAGCATACCGCTCGTCATGGGGAATTGGGCTGTCTAAGCCAATCGCCTTGAATGCTGCTTTCTTCCAAGAAGTGACAATGTTCCAGCCAATGCGGCCTCTTGTGAAATGGTCGAGTGTGGAAAACCGCTTGGCTAGAAGGAAGGGCGGCTCAAATGATGTGGATGCGGTGATGGCGAATGTGAGATTCTTCGTGACAGCGGCCATGGCACTGATCGGCTATGTTCCCATTGTAAGCGGTCGTTTAGCTCTTGTGCCTAGAACAATATCTTACAATAGTAGGATCTGTCATTGGCCATTGGGCCGCTCGGCGAATGCAGTTGTCAAGGCTTCCTTCGTAGGTATCGTAACCTCCATAGGTGTCGGCAAGGAAGAGGGCGTTGATGCCGCCTCGTTCTAAGAGCTTCGCGAGGTCGATCCAGTAGTTAAGGTCGCGTTTAGTTGCTGACTTGTCGGCGGGGTTCTGAAACAGCGAGACTCAGCAAATCGTCCACACGATAAGATCTTATAGAGGATACTGACCTTCCATTGTCCAGGAGACAAGTGCCCGACAGTAGACATGTCAAATGCATTGAGCAAAATCTGCTTCTTCCCCTCTGGTCTGACGCCATTTTCGCCATTGGTTGTGTGGATCGGTACCGAAGTCATTTCGAATTTTTGGTGAAGAGTATGCTCGAGCTCGGGCTTTCACTTGCAGCTCCAAAACAGCCCGCGGGCTTGCCTCTGTTTATCAACCCATATTCATCACGAATCTCTTCAACTTGGCGCAGGATCGTGATGCAAGGAAGTTGTCCATTCCCCATGTCGTCATCGCCGTTGTCGCCCGTCGCGTGGGACTGGCGCGGGATGTTATCTGCACGTTGACCCCAATTCAACGCCGCCGGTGCAGGGCAGAAACGCTGGCGTGATCGCGGGTGCGGATGGTGCCATCACCCGTCTCTTGAGTCCGAAGACTTCATTACGTTTCGGAGACCAACGCCGGCCGTCTGGACCCTTTGGACTCAGGTGGCGTCGGGTCGGCAAAAAACGACTTATGATAACTGGTTGTTGAGCCGACGATTGCCTCACTCATGGTATTGCCGGTAGTTCAGGAGGCGCATCTCCGCAGCGGGTCGCAACTAATCCCGATGCTACGATGTTGAACAAGGCCGTGATAACCACGCCATACTTGCTAATGAAAATTTCAGATTTCCGTTCTTGAACGTCAGAAAGTGTTCTACTAGGGGCTTTCACGGTCGGGCTCCGCTATACACGACTAGGACCACATGGGTGTTTGAGGAAATATGCTAAGCATGTCAGATTCAACATGTCTCGATCTTAAGGTGAACGTTGAGGATGGTATACAGTCTGTCCTCGATATCTCAATCGCTCATCTCAATCGCTCATCCCAATCGTGGAAAGTCATTATCTACTTGAGTCATATTGCATTGCTTCAATGGAGCAATGTGCGGGGGGGGGGCTTTTCTGAGAAGGCCATGATTCACGATACTAACTTAGATGATAATCTAATGGATATGAGTGAGTCTTTGATTATTACTATGTACCTCATGAGCTTGAAGTTTGAAGAGTCTCAATAAATCACTACTACACTAACGATGTGTCTAGTTTTTTCAGCGGAACGATCGACTTTGTGTGAGCACCTATGATCATCCGGCCGAATTCCAAAATCTCCCTTCAGTCGCTTCTGTCATCTCTTCCATTCACTGCAACTGGTGGTTGCTTGCCGTGTTCAATGGTTGAGATGTCTTCATGATCACTTTCAGGAAACCCGCTAGAATTCTCGAGTTGAGGACTATTAGGTAGGGAGTCAGCGCGAATGATCCTGACTGCTTGTGAAGGATTGGATTTACTTACTCTCTGCGCTTGACGTACATACGCAAGATGTGAGTTGCGACGATGAGAAGAATGGCACAGGCCAGCGTAAACGCAAAGCCCTTGGGGTACCGAGGTGCCTCGACTGTGGGAAAGACCAAGAGCGGGGTCCATGCCGTAGACGACTGAGAGATAGCGTTGATGAGGACGAGTGTGAAGGATCTTTCTGCTGGTGAAGATCGCAATTGTGTATTCACCCACCCATGAAACACACTCGACAGTGCAACTGAAGAGTAGATGGTGGAGAATGCGAACCATTTGGCAGGCTCCGGGACGTTCCAAATGGTCAAGATGAGAAGCCCCAGGGCGTTCCAAGCACTTGACATCGTGATTGCCCAGGCCGGTCCCATGACGAGATCCGATGCGAAACAGACGAACAAAGTGTAGAAGATGCCGAGAGCAGGCGCAATCGTGCCGAGTTCGTTCACCTTGGCTGCCGAATAACGACCGAGACTCTTGATCCAGAGCAAGAAGCTACCCGACGAGGTGTGAATACCTGCATTCCAGAAGAGAACGTCCACAACAATGATTCCCCAGAATTGCCACGAGAAAAAGACTTTCTTCAAGTTGCTGAACTTGAATTTTCCGTGAGATGAGTGACCTGCGCGCTTCAGTCTCTCCACGCTCAATTCGATGTTTTCTCTCTTAAGAACGAGTCGGTTGGGCTGTTCAGGGGTGCCCGGGATGACGAAGTAGCCCAAGATGCCGATGGGAATGGTGATGAGAGAGCAGATGATGTACATCCATCTCCAGCCAGCGAGTCCATGCACTCCGTCGAGTCGTGAAGAGGCGCCAGCTTGGATCAGACCCGCAGTGAGTGTGCCAAGTGAAAGACCGACATAGAAGATGCCGCCACGTCTCGCGATCTCATCTCCACGATACCAGGAGCCTTCAAGAGTTTCATTAGTAAGCTTTCAAATGGAAGAAAACGAAGAGACTCACCAAAAAGATAGTGCATAACCGGGAAGAAGGCAGCCTCAAACCAGCCGACTAGGAAGCGGTATGCAGCCAACTCAGCAAATCCAGTAACGCGGAACTGGAGGAGTGTAAAGACGCCCCAGGCAATGTCCAAAAAGGGAATGAGCCAATGGATCGGGATGTATGTCAGGACAAACATCATCGGCAGCTGCCCAGTGACAGCTCCGATGATGTAAAATGTCTGCAGTTGGACGAGTTCATTGCCCTTGAATCCGAGGTCTTCCTTCAGGCCGGCAACGTAGGCATTGTTCAGGTTCGATTGATCAATGTACTTGACCCAGTAGCTCAGAACCGCGTACGGAACAATGAGAAGGTCAAGTCTGTTGATCAATCTGCGTTCCTCCGGTGTATCGGTGTCGGAGTACCATTGGATGTGCCACCACTTGCGACGAGCTTGGACGACCATGGTGATAATCTCGTCGTCACCTTGTTGTGCGAATGCTGGGAGAACAAAGATCTGGATATGTCGAGACGCAGTAATCCCATATGACAGCTGCAGGAAGTGGACTTCAAGGATTTCTCTTGCTTTTAGTACCTATCATATCATTATCCCAGCTATCTACTGCCATCACAATTTTTCTACTCCCATGTCTAACCACCCACGCACCGCGCCGTCTTTTCCAGCCACAAAACAAGGGGCCAGTCATGTCTCTTGCGCAAGCACAAACCAAAGAAGCGAAACTGGGCGATGGCGTTTTACCAACGCGAGAATTCGGAGACTACTGCGTAATAGCACCGCATACCACCCGACCAGAGAGCGGAAAGAATGCGACAAGAGGTTGGCGGGTTGCAGAAATGCTTAGGATAAACATTGCACCATCTCAGGGCTTATTGATGTGACAGTGAGACAGATGTGAAAGAGACGAAGAGGAAAGGCGAGGCGTCCTCCCTGGTTTCGATAGACCACTCGAACCCCTGTCGACTATGCCCCCATCACCGGCCGGCATCAACCATGCTCCACCCCATCAACTTGCAGAATTGGAGGCGAGTCTTCGCAACCTTCAAGACTGGAGCCAAGGGCGGATCCGACAAGTTGGACTCCATCGCGGGATAAAGGGACCTATGAAGGGCATTTCGTTGGAGGCTCCGATCTGAGGAGGGAATGAGAAGGGGGGGGGGGCGTGCTCGTTGTGATTCCCCAAGAAAGTGGGGAGATGGCGTGCTCCCCATACTCCGCGCACCTCATCTCCAGCAACATCCGCCGTGCGGATACTCGCCCGCAACATTGGATAGCGGGGTTATGAAGCTCCAGCATCTATGGTGGGGTGGAAAGCTGTTTCTTTTGTGAAGCTTTCGCTTTGATGCTGCGAGATAACAATGGCTCTTCTCTGATAGGACGGCGAGGCGGTCCCTGAGTTGGACCATACTCAAGACCACGGAGCGTCTTCCCTCCAAGTGCGTGTAACGCGTTCGAGCACGAGTCTGACGTGATTCCGATGTCCGGATCGACGAGGGGCAGAGTCGCCGGCTAACAAAATGTGGCTTTCCCATCTTATCTGCTGTGAGATGTGAGCGGAGTCTATCATAGAGTACTGTAACTCACACCTTCAACTTGAATTATCACCAGAGTATTCACAGCTGTAATCATGGGTGACCACATTGACACAACGCCCTCACAAGTCGTGGAACAGAAGGAGGCTCCGATTGAGACACCTTTGAAGAACGGGTCCGACAAACAGACTCCCATTGAGCGCACCGTCGACTCACTCCTCACGCCACCAAAGTCCATTTATGATGATTACCCGATCAAACTCATCGAAAGATACATAGACGAGCCGCGGGAGCTGAGGGTTGCTGTGATCGGAGCAGGTCTATCGGGTGTCCTTGCTGGCATCCTCTTACCAGCAAAGGTGCCCGGCATCAAGCTCTCGATTTACGAGAAGAACGCCGACGTGGTACGTTTCCAATCAATCTTGAGAACGTTATAGAGGAACCCCCGACTAATACCGATATTTCTAGGGCGGCACATGGTTCGAGAACATCTATCCAGGCGTTCGTTGCGACGTACCAGCCCACGTATATCAGTCAACATTTGACCCCAACACACAATGGACGGAGGAATTTGCCCAAGGCGCCGAGATCCGCGACTACTGGCAGGGCCTGGCGCGGAAATACGACGTTTACAAGCACCTCCATCTCGCACAACGAGTTGAAGGCCTGAACTGGGTAGAATCACGCTCAATCTGGCAAATCACCATTCGCGACCTCGCGACAGACGCAATTCGCACAGAGGAGGCCGAGTTCGTCCTCACAGCCATAGGCCGCTTCAACGCCTGGAAGCTACCAGACTACCCTGGTATCAAGGACTTCAAGGGAGTCCTCAGACACGCCTCGAACTGGGACCCCAGCTTCGACCCGAGAGAAAAGAAGGTCGCGGTGATTGGCAACGGCGCCAGTGGTATTCAGCTCACATCAAATTTGCACAAGGTTGTCTCGCGGCTGGATCACTACGCGCGAAACAAGACGTGGGTCACAGCTTCGTTTGCGGGCGACGAGACCTCCATCGAGCCCATCGTCATCCCCGAGAACCTCAGAGAGACCTTCCGCAGGGATCCAGAGGCGTACCTCCTGTACCGCAAGGAGCTGGAGAGCAAATACTTCCGTCACTTCACCGGCTGGCTGAAGGGCTCGAGCGAGAACGACGAGGCGCGAGAAAAGTTCCGCAAGTTCATGAACGACAGGCTCACCAAGAAACCCGAGCTCATCGACGCCCTCATCCCAGACTTCTCGCCACACTGCCGGCGTCTAACACCCGGGCCGGGCTACTTCGAGGCCATTTCTTCCGACAAGACGGAGTACATCCAGACGCGTATCAAGCGGATCACGGAGACGGGCATCGAGACGGAAGACGGCAAGCACCGCGAAGTCGACGCAATCTTTTGCGCTACAGGCGCGAATGTCGACATGGCGCCTCCATTCCCCATCACGGCCAAGGGCCAGGACCTCCGCGAGGTCTGGCGCCCCGATGGACCGTATACATACTTCGGCTCCGCAACGCCCGGGTTCCCGAACCTGCTCTTCATCCACGGCCCCAACGGGTCGGGACGCTCCGGCACGGTCCCGCACAACGTCGAGAATCAGATTACGTATTTCGCACGCATCCTCCGTAAGGCGAGCCGCGAGGGGATCAAGACAATTCAGCCTACCAAGAGGGCGGCGGACAACTTCACACAGTACTCTGATGCGTTCTTCGCGACGACGGTGTTGTCAGAGAACTGCAGCTCTTGGTATAACAGCGGTAAGGCCGGTTCAAGGATCCACGGCTTATGGCCTGGGTCTGCTACGCTGGCGACGATCGTACAACGGGAGCCGCGGTGGGAGGACTTTGAGTATGAGTATGTCGGGGACTCGGAAAACCCTTTCTTGTGGTACTTTGGACTTGGATGCACGAAGAGGGAGCTGGACCCGGAATCCGACGTGACTCCTTACCTTAAGGCTGGAGGTGTGGATGTCAAAGATGTCCATGAGAGTTGGCATAGTGTTCCTTAGATTTGCGTAGGAGCTCATAGATACATGCGCTACGATGAATGCAACAAAATCAATACCATCATGATCACTTGAAAGAGATATATTTCGAGTGCATAGTCTGCGCCATGGGGATGTCCTGGGTAGACTCGTCGCTGCTTGCTTGATAGAGCTTTAGTAGTCTCCGGCAGAAGCATCTGTGGTACTCAGACATCGTAAAGTGCTTTGTCCCAAACCATCGGTAAAGTCTCGAACCATTCGAATGGAATCAAACGCCAAGCCATCGATGTCAATCGCGCCATGCCGAACTACGAACCCGAGAAACAGGATAAGCCAAACGGCCCATCTGAAGCCACCAGGTCTTCAACCCACGTGGATGCGCGATTTGACATGCCAAACGTTCCCAAAGACTCGGAATCAAAATGTCGTGCTTTTACTCCTAGCGTGGGAAATTTCGACACGGTACCGTGGTGGTGGTGTTGACTATCGACTCTATTGCGTTGATTGACAAGAGCGTCGATGGTGGTACTCCGGAACCCGTGCGCCGGCAGCGGAATGGCGTGCTGTACCCGGTTGATTTCGCAACCCAAATTCGCCGGAGATTTCCACAAAGTCGTCTTAGCGAGTACTCATTTCAAACGCTAAGCTATTGGAGAATTGGAGTAAGCCTGGCAGATGCTGCCGGGGGTCTCTTGGTACTAGGCAAAGGATGGGAGGAAAGGAAAACAAAGTTTGTCTGGACCCTGCAGTCTGGGCCCGGCAAGTGTCAATGGCAACCATGTTACTTTGGGAGAATTGAGGAATTGGGCTCAGACAGCAGAGGCGAGCAGTGAACTTGGCCTGACTATGACATCCAGCTGGACGATCCCTGCATGTCCTTGTCTCTTCTGATCTGGTCCATAAGACGAAGGATTCCCGTTTCTGTTGCGATTCCCCCTGCGATAGAGGACTCGGCATTTCAGGTCTTGGCTTTCGAAGATATCAAGACATAGTCTTTCTCTTCTTTCATTCATCAGTCCAGCCTTGCGTTACCTTCGATCTTAATCGGAAGACCTTCACAATGGCAGAAGTCGCCGACCCAGCAAAGGGCGATGTCATCCCTCCCAAGTCGGAGCGTCATCCAGGTTCGTCAACGGTGCAAAGATAATGCTTGCAGTACCACTAGAAGACTGACATCAGAATTCAACAGTGAAATGGTACCGCTCGACGTTCTACAACATGACCATCCTCGGCCTCTGCAACCTCGCGGCCCCAGGTATCTGGGGCGCCATGAACTCCCTCGGCGCAGGCGGCGCCGCCTCGCCAAAGGTCGTCAACGCCGCCAACGCCCTCACATTCTGCCTCATGGTGGTGTCCTGCTACTTCTCCTCCGTCATCGTCCACTACATAGGCATCAAGGGCGCCCTCATCTTTGGAACGTAGGTTCAGCCCGCCTTCCCAACGCCACGAATGTGGAAGAGCGTGTCGGGAAAAGCACAAGCTGACACTACCAAATCCAACAGTATCGGCTACGCCCCCTTCGCAGCAGGCCTCTACACAAACAACCGGTACGGCGTCGAATGGCTCATGCTCTTCGGCGCCGCCCTCTGCGGCATCTCCGCCGGCGTCTTCTGGATGGCCGAGGCCGCCATCGCCATCGCCTACCCGGAGCCCTGGAACCGCGGCAAGGCGCTGGGCTACTGGCTCACATACCGCCTCTGCGGCCAGATCCTCGGCGGCGCCATCAACCTCGGCCTCAACGCGGACAACGACCAGGCCGGCAAGGTCTCGTACACCGTCTTCATTATCTTTATTGCCATCCAGGCTGCGGGCCCGTTTGTCGGCTTCTTCTTGAATAAGCCGGAGCAGGTGGAGAGGCAGGATGGCAAAAAGGTCAGCTTGGCGATTTTGGAGAATCCGTGGTATGAGATCAAGGCTACGACGAGGAACTTGTTGAAGCCGAAGTTCCTTTTGATTGTTCTTTGGATTGGCCAGGCTGTGTTTGCGGAGGCTGTGTTTTTCACGTATCTTGCCTGTAAGTCTTTCCAAAAGCTCTCCTCTGGGAGACTTGAAGCTAACGTTGTACCGCAGCATGGTTTTCTGTTCGATCTCGAGCTCTCGGATCCTTCCTTTCCGGCATCGTGGCCGTGATTTCCGGTAATCTTCTCGGAGTAAGTAGCTCTCGCAAGCTCGTAGCTAGAAATAAGAGACGGTCACTGACGATGCTGGCAGCACTGGCTTGATCGCGCAAAGATGTCACTCAAGCTCCGCACGAGGTCGACCTTCTGGACTCTCGTCGTCACTCAGGGCGCGTGGTGGCTCTGGGCGACCGTCCTCGCGACGCGGTTCCGCCAGACCCGCCCTGTCCACGACTGGGCCAGCCCTGGCTTCGGAGCCGCCTTTGCGGTCTACATCTTCCTCACGATCGGATTCCAGATCAACTATCTCTTCCTGTACGTCAAATCCTTCGTGGAACTAATCTCACGTCGTGTTTGCCGAGACTTTTGGAACTAACATAGACAAACAGGTACTTCATCGTCACAAACCTGGCCGAAGGCGAAGAGGAAGTCATCCGCTACGCCGCCCTGCTCCGCGGAGTCGAGTCGGCGTGGCAGGCCGTCAGCTACGGCCTCACATCAATCACCCTCTTTGGCGAGGTCGGCGCAATCTACCTCAACTTTGCGCTGTGGGCCGTGGCCATCGGGCCCGCGTGGCTGGTCCTGAGACACTTTGGCTCCGGGCTGTCGGCGCACGTGGAGGAGGTGCGCGAGGTGAGCGGCGTGGTGTCTAGCGAGGATGGCGAATCAGACGTGAAGCACTAGACAGTACCTTGAACGGTGGGATAGAGTGCGAGTCGGCGTTGGTGATACCCGAATTGCTGGGACGCGTTGCCAGCTGGGGTGGATAACTCTCCTCAGCTTGATGCCGATCGTCGAGACTGGGGTTGCGATATTGCTATAGAGATTAATGATTCCCTGTTTCTCCGCGCCAGACAATCTCTGTATGAACCTTAATTAAATGCTCTTTCCGAACATCTGTGTCATGTGTCGATGTACTGCCAATGAGGTGATCACGAAGCCGAAATCATCGTGAGACCGATACTCAGGTCAATTGGCGAATGAAAGCTCTACAGAGACAATCAATCCCGCGCTTCGAACTGCCCCTCATAGAGTGATCTGCAGTACTGTATCACTGCTGCCAAAATTTGCGGATATCAACCATCCGCCAATCTGTCGCGCGGTAATCTGCAACTCTCTGGTTGGGCCATGTCATCGGAGCTAACATGACGTGATAACCTCATCTCGGAAACCTTGAACCCCACGACCTGCAGTTGCCGGCGGGAGCCGCTGTATCTCCTCTTCAGCCAAGGGCATCTTGGCCCCGCGAATTACATCTTAACCGCCTTTTGCAGCCTAAAGAGCTAAATGCCTTTACACGGAGCTTTTCAGGAGCCATCATTCGGAGGCCCAGGCGAGCTAATGAACAGGAGCTTCCCTGGAAACAATCAGGAAGGCGGAGTGCAGGGGTCGTCGGCATTGGCGTGGGGTCCGCTCATGGCCCGTTTGTGCGTCGCCGTGCGTCTTGCGCCACCGAGCCGTCCGGTGGCATCATCGCCCCGGCTCCACGGTGCCGGACCCACGCCGAGTATCGGGAGGGGCAATTTGGGGTAAACTTCGACATGTTCTGTGTAAGACCATCGCCGGGGGTGTGTCTCCAAAGGGGACGTCACGTCGTTCGACGCGAACCCCTCCATGTTACCCCGCGGTGGCCGAGGTTTCGCTAAATGATTGTAGTAATAGTCTGGAAAAAGTTTTGTTGTATTTTGTTGTCGCAAAAAGCCAGAAACTTCTTCCCTTTTGAAACCTTTCTCATGAGCACGATCGATTCTAGCGAACTTAGAGACTCCAAAGTACTCCAGAAGTAAGAAAGACGAAGAAAACATGGCCGACACGACGGGAAGCGCAAAGCCGAAGAAGAGCCTCGTGCTCAATGCCTTCGTTGAGATGTGTATGGCATCCAGGTTTCGCCGCAGACTCTCGCATTGAAGCTGACAGTTCCCGTGTAGGCAGTGGACACCAGTCCCCCGGACTCTGGAGGCATCCCGAAGACGAGTCGTGGCGCTTCAACGAAATCAGCCATTGGGTTGAGTTGGCTAAGCTGCTCGAGGAGGCCAAGTTCCACGGCATCTTCATCGCCGATGTTCTTGGTGAGTTTGACTTGTCGTTCAGGATATCGAAATCGGAAGATCAGCTAATACCAAAGCAGGCGGCTACGATGTCTACTCACAGTCCCTCGACCCCGCAAAGGTTTCCGGTGCCCAATGGCCCGTCAACGAGCCATTGGCCCCCGTGGCTGCCATGGCTGCGGTAACGAAGAACATTGGCTTCGGCGTGACGGTATCGACGACATATGAGCAGCCGTACCACCTCGCAAGGCGTTTGTCGACTCTTGATCACCTCACGGGCGGTCGGTAAGTAGCCCAAGGACCGGTCACGAAGGTCCCTTGCTAATAGTATCATAGTCTTGGTTGGAATGTCAGTCTCCAGGCAGAACCTTTTGAGGAAGCGCAGACTGACCAGCATAGATCGTGACGAGCTACCTGGATTCGGCAGCAAAGAACATGGGTCTCACCCAGCAGCCCCAGGTAAGATAACGCGAAGCCATCCCACGATCCGGGCACTGCTAACAGGGGCAGCACGACGACCGATACGCGCAAGCCGAGGAGTACATCAAGGTCATGTACAAGCTCTTCGAGTCCTCATGGAGAGACGACGCCGTCAAGCTCGACCGCAAGTCAGGCATCTACACCCAGCCTGACCTCGTCCGCAAGATCGACCACAACGGGCGCTTCTTCACCGTCCCCGGCCCGCACATCGTCCAACCCAGTCCGCAACGCACCCCTCTCCTCCTGCAAGCGGGAACCTCCAAGGCCGGCAAACAATTCGCGGCGCAGCACGCCGAAGCCATCTTCGTTTCGGCGCACGCGCCCGCCGTGTGCGCAAAGAACATTGCCGAGATCCGGGAGCTCGCGCGGACGCAGTACGGCCGCGACGGTAAGGATATCAAGGTGCTCGCGCTCGTGACGCCTATCCTGGGCGCTACGGAGGAGGAGGCGCAGGCGAAGCTGGCGGATTACCGCAAGTATGCCTCGCACGAGGGCGCGTTGGCGCTGTTCGGTGGCTGGACGGGCATCGATTTGAGCAAGTATGGTGACGAGGAGGAGCTGCGGCAGGTGGAGAGCAATGCTGTCAAGTCGACTGTTGAGGGGTACGCGCGGTTCTCGCCGGGTACGTCAAAGTGGACGAAGCATACTATTGCCGAGCACGTCAGCATTGGTGGCAACGGGCCCATTTTTGTCGGTACGGCTTCGCAGGTTGCCGATGGGCTTGAGACGTGGATTGAGGAGGCGGATGTTGATGGATTCAACTTTGTAAGTGCCCATGCCGTTTTGTTGGTGGGAGATGATGACGCTGACTATTGATGCTAGGCGTACGCGCTCTTCCCACAGTCCTTCAAGGATATTATCGATCTTCTCCTGCCGGAGCTGCGTCGTCGCGGTCTCTTCTGGGACGACTACGCGGTTCCCGGTGGAACGTACAGAGAGAACTTTTATCGCAAGCAGGGCCAGTCGGGACCGCTGGATGAGCACGTCGCGGCGTCATACAGGTGGAAGGCGGGAGTTTCGGCTGAAGAGGCCAAGATTCCGGAATAAATGGTCAGGATACGTCGTGGTGTGGATGCATGTACCTAGGCTTTGCCGAAACTCGTCAAGAATGGGCAAGAAAAGTAAAAAGAGACGAAAAGAAGCTATTCCCAACGTTCGAAACCTTGTAAATGACGGGTCTCCTTCCTCTTTGAGTCTTGAAGATGCGAGAGCGTGAGAAGGGCAATTCCTGGTGCCAGACACACCTTACGTAAGGTAGGTACGTAGCACGAAATAGAGCCAGATCGACCGGGAAGACGTGGATCTGCCTCAACGAATGAGACGACGCAGCGCAGTCTTAAGGCCGAGATTCGTCCGGCCGAGCTGTGCCGAAGGTTGAGCTCGCATCTACGGAAGTTTAAGAAAATACTCCAGTTTATTTTTGTCACCGGCATCTCGGGAACCGCCTTGACGGTGGGGGCTTTGGTCCATCTAGGTACTCGGAGCTTAGGGACATGAAGTTCAAAACATCTATGGAAGACCACTAGACAATGCAAACGTTGCGCGCATCAACAGACAATACAAAAATAGTGGAAAATCTCCCGACTGAACCTCAGCCCAGATTTGCTTGGAAAACAGCGGAATCCACGAGACTTGATTGGTCAATGGCTGTTGACTCTCGGCTCCAACCGAAAGGATGCGCGGTGAGGTACCTGAAATCAAGCCCTACAGGCTGCCAACAGCAGACTACTCAGGCACATTGCGAGCCTTACAAAGTACCTGGCGACAGGCGAAAGAGACAAGAAGGTTTCTCGCTCTAGCGGCGGGCATGCGGCTGCGTCCTTGAGGATGTTACCGACTGTTGCCGAGCCGCAAACCCTCAATGAACCAATCATACTCTCTAATTTCATGACATAATGCTCCAAGGGGCACTCTCTACCTCTAAGAAAGCTTGGAGCTATCTTGGAGCTCCCTGGTCTCCAAGGGTTGGTGCTGCGTCATTCCCCACCGAGGGGCTCAAGGAGTGACCTGATCTTTTTTCCCATACCTTGACTCTTGACTCTTGGTCTTTTCTCCTGAGTCCAGAACTGAATGGAGACGCGCTCTTTCCATCGGAACCAAACAAAACTGACAGTATAAAGTCTCGCCGGCGCCCACTTTCTGCCCCAGAGCCACCCCGTTCTCCGTACCTTCCTCTCCTTGTTGTCGTCGTAGGCCAGGCTTCGAACTCCGCCCTCTCCTCTCTCCCCTCCTTTCCACGGGCATTGATCCTCTGTGAACCTCTCCACTCCTCACTTTCATTTGCGTGATCGCCTCTCGCAATCATGGCGTCTCCTATTGCTTCCGCCGCTCTGCGGGCTCGCGTCAAACGTCCCTCGATGCTCAAGAAGCTCACCAAGCCCCAGGATCTCCTGCAACACTTCCCCAATGGCGCCTACATCGGCTGGTCCGGCTTCACTGGCGTCGGGTACCCCAAGAAGATGCCCACCTACTTGGCGGACCACGTCGAGCAGAACTCGTAAGAACTTCTAGAGGTGCTAGTAGATTTGGTTCCAATAAGCTAATTTGTATCGTTCCCGTCGAATAGTCTTCAGGGCCAGCTCAAGTACAGCCTGTTTGTCGGTGCCTCCTCCGGCGCCGAGACCGAGAACCGCTGGGCCAGCTTGGATATGATCAATCGCCGAGCCCCCCATCAGGTCGGCAAGGCCATCTCCAAGGGCATCAACGAGGGCAGGATTCACTTCTTCGACAAGCACCTGTCGCAGTTCCCCGTCGACCTCGTATACGGCTTCTATACCAAGGACCGCCCAAACAAGAACCTTGACGTTGTCGTAGTCGAGGCCACAGAGATCAAGGAGGATGGCAGCATCGTTCCTGGTGCGTCTGTCGGAGCGACCCCTGAGCTCGTGCAGATGGCCGACAAGATCATCATCGAGGTCAACACCGCGCTGCCCAACTTTGACGGTCTCCACGACATCACCATGACCGACGTGCCCCCGCGCCGCAAGCCCTACCTCATCACCAGCGTCGAGGATCGCATCGGAACGAACTCTATCCCCATTGACCCCGAGAAGGTCGTTGGCATCATCGAGTCCGACTACATGGATCAGACCGGCCCCAACGCCCCCGAAGACGACGGCTCCAGAGCCATCGCCAGACATCTGATCGAATACTTCGAGCACGAGGTTAAGCACGGCCGTCTTCCCAAGAGCCTGCTCCCGCTGCAGTCCGGTATCGGCAACATTGCCAACGCCGTCGTTGGAGGCCTCAAGGACAGCAACTTTGAAAACCTCAAGGTGTGGACCGAGGTCATCCAGGATACCTTCCTCGACCTCTTTGACTCGGGCAAGCTCGAATTTGCGACCGCCACCTCGGTGCGCTTTTCCCCCGACGGCTTCAAGCGCTTCTACGACAACTGGGAGAGCTACCACAACAAGCTCCTCCTCCGCAACCAGCAGGTCTCCAACTCCCCCGAGATCATTCGCCGCCTCGGCGTCATTGGCATGAACACCCCTGTCGAGGTTGACATTTACGCCCACGCCAACAGCACGTGCGTCATGGGCTCCCGCATGCTCAACGGTATGGGCGGTAGCGGCGATTTCCTCCGCAACGCAAAGTACAGCATCATGCACACTCCCTCGACGCGCCCTTCCAAAACAGACCCCCACGGAGTCAGCTGTATCGTCCCAATGTGCACGCACGTTGACCAGACCGAGGCGGACATTGACGTCATTGTCACTGAGCAAGGCCTCGCCGACGTTCGTGGGCTGAGTCCCCGCGAGCGTGCGCGCGTCATCATTAAGAAGTGCGCCCACCCGGTCTACCAGCCCATCCTCCTCGACTACTTCGAGAAGGCCGAGTTTGAGTGCTTGCGCAAGGGCATGGGCCACGAGCCTCATCTACTCTTCAACTCCTTTGATCTCCACAAGGCACTGGTTGAGGAGGGTAGTATGCAGAAGGTCAAGAGCTTCAAATGAACAGGCCAACATCCGCCGACGCCACAGTCAAGGATGAGAGCTTCAAACAAGGTAAAAGCGTTTAAAGCCACCTGAGAAGGCATTGTTGGATTTGCTTGCATTGGTGTATTGGTGCATTTTGCGGACCTGCGATCTCGGAGCATACTTTGATAGAATACCTAGTCCTCTTTTTTTTTTGTTGATAGAGAAATGATACCTCGCTGGATAATGGAGCATTTACATTATTTGCCAAGCATTGGCAGTGGATAACGCATGCTGTCAAAGGTGAAGATCAATCTCGACCTACATAAGATACCACACAGCGCCGGCGCGCCGGAGTTATCAATCGGCGGGAACAAACCTCGGCCGCCCGACCGCCGACCCGGAACCCCGATAGTCTCGGCCCGTACAAACTTCCAACTCGAGGCTGAAATCTTCAACCCCCGGCCCCTTCATCTCCGACTACGCTCAACAACCTCCTCCAACGCATCAACCGCCTCCCCAGGCCCATCCCCATGCCCGCCAAAATCCACGCTCACCCTCTCGGCCGCACTCCGGAACTTTTCATCCTCGATGACCCGCTCCACCGCGCGCCTCAACACATTTTCACTTGGCGCGTCGGTCGCGAGATCGATCCCGGCGCCGCTCCACGCCACCCGCGAGCTCACGTCGGCCTTATCCTCGCTCCGACCCGCGCAGACTAACGGTACGCCGAAGCGCAGCGCCGCGAGAACGCCGTTGTAGCCTGCGTTGGTGACCATTACGCCTACGTGCGGGAGGAGGCGGGCGTGGGGGATGAAGGTGGCTACGCGGGCGTTTGACGGGAGGGAGGAGGAGGATGCTGGGAGGTGAGCCTCTGCGTTTGGGGTTGTGGCGATGACGAGGAGGTCTGGGCGGTGGGCGAGGGCGGCGAGGGTTGGTGTGATGAGGTTTGCGGCGTTTGTTGCGTAGGTGCCTTGTGTTACGTGGATTACCTTTTCCCCCGGGTGAGCGAGCATCTCGCCCCACCATTTAGGCAGAGGCTCGAGCTCTTCTTCGTTGAAGAGCGGGAGGAGCGGTCCGACGAATTTGACGGCTGGGTGGAGGTTCTTGCGCGGGAATTCGAAGGCTGGCGTCGTGGGCATGATGTGTAGAACATCCGACCTCGTGGAATCGTAGAACCCCGACGCCGGCAAGGGCGGAAGACCGAGCTCTTCCCGGTGGGCGTTGAGCGCGGCCGTGAGTTTCGGGTAGAGAAGCCAGCTCGCGGCCGCGTGCGCGAGGGCGTTGAGCCACCGGCCGAAGAGGGTCGCCGGGGGCGCCCAGCCGGTACCCCACGGCGGGACCTCCGGGTCGAGAGTGACAAGCGGGTTAATACCCAGCGTCGCGTACGGCAAGCCCGTGAGGTCACGGAGGCAGTGTGCGCCGTAGGCGCAGAGGTCTACGAGTAGGATATCCGCCTTGAACGCCGACGTTCCGTCGGAACCGTTGAGGACGGCGCGGTAGGCTGCGACTTGGTCTGGTACCCTGTCGAGAAACAGCTTCCGGAGGGTGGAGGCTACGGCGGCAAGGCCAGAGGTCTCCGGGTCCGGCGCGAGGGCGGTCTCGTCGTGCGCGGCGAGCGGGGGCGGGGAGGGGATGAAGAGTGCGCCGGTTAGTGGGATCATGTGGGCGTGGGAGGCGGATGTGAGCCAGGCTACGGTGTGGCCTCTGCGGGCGAGGGCGAGGGCGATGGGTTGCATTGGGTGGATGTGGCCTGCGAAGGGCATCGTTGCGATGAGGACCTTCATCTTAGTTCGAGTTGCCGGAGGTAATTCGGAGAGAGTCTGTGCTCGGTGCGGGTATAATCGTTGTTTGAAGGCGTCCTGGATGGAAAGAGTGATGATTCTGTAACTGATGAGCATATCTTGTATGTATCACTGTCCACTAGGTGCTCTGAAGTGAGATGCGATGATGTGAGAGTGATGCCCCTCCCTTGCCGCACTATGCAATCTCACCCGGGCGCGGATGCCCCGGTCGGTTAGGGTAGGATCGCATGTCAATTAAGGTTAAATGAGATATTGTGATGCCCGTCTCTTAGGCTCTCAGTATAACGATTCAAACGAAACATCTTCTCCCAAAGAGTTCGATTGAGATAAAATATCTGTCTCCCTGTGGTTGAGTCTCGTAGTCTTGGAAGTTCGAAAAATCCTGATATCCATGACTCTGTCACCGAAGTGACCAAAGTTCACTGCTCCGACCAAAGTTATGCGGGGCTTTGGGCGAGACTTCCCGCGGATCTTGAGGTGAAGAAACACCGTGTTGACTCCCGCTGCTTGGATATCCTGTCAAAGCCAGTAAGACATCGAATATTCGAGCCTGGGAGAACGTGATAAGTTCAACATCTACAGAGTCCTGATCTGCCATTAGGCTTCATCAGCAGCTGTACCTCTGTTCCAAATTTTCTCCAAAGGCTATACAAGCCTTCTCATTGCTCTCAAGTCTGCGGGCGCGAAGGACGATCGGCGCCCATGTTCTACGCCTTAAGTAATGTTACCACCCTAGGTATTCAACAAAGATTTTTCGCTATACAGTTCATGTCAAAGGAACTCAGAAACATATCCGTACAGCCGTCATGATCACTGCAGAATATGGACCCACTCCAATTTCAACCAATTGTGTAGACCGAGAATGTCACCAGTCCTCTTACCAACATGGTCTTGCATCTTCTCCAAGCGTTACTCAACCGCTGGCATATGCATTCTTGCCAAAAAGCCGTGCCCCGGTTCCTAGGCACCATGGTCATTATCAAATGTACCTTCTGTTTCCCCCAAATCGAATTATGCTTGTAAAATCGTGCAGTCAGCTGCTGACAAGGCAAAGAGTCCGCTATGACCGATCGGCGTTAGCTGCCTAGATTGACGTGGTCACAGAAACTGGGAAGGATTCGACATTTCAGGACAGATCTTTCTATCTGTCGACAACATCGCCAGTCCGAGCACTACAGAATCGTGGCCTTTCGTGAACTGGAACGGCATATAACGCGGCACTTCCTCGTGCCATAATCTCACAATTCTCGAACCTTGTCTGAACCATGTTTGCAGACTGGATGCAAAGCCAATGATCAATCAACTTTATCAGCCAGCGATCGAAACAATGCAATCATTTTCCCGCGGTTTACTCTTCTTCTCCCTTCTCGTACTCGCTGCTGCCAAATGCCCAACATACATCGACACCGTAGTTCCGTCAGGGCAAACCCGTCGCTATGGCAATCGCGAGCCCGGCGACCCCATCCTAGCAACCATGCACGACGTCCACAAAACCCTCTCAAACTGCGACTCCATCAAAAGCCTCAAACTCCGCGTCACCAGCCTAGGGTGCTCTGAACATCCTGACCGCTGGAACTTCCCACTCGACCTAGCGTCTGGGTCCACATACCCCTCAGAGCTGGAGTCACTAGACCTAGAGGGCTATCATTTTGGCGATCGGATATGGGACGAGATCCAGGAGCCGCCGTTTCGAACAGGTTCCAAGTTTTGGGATAGGATGGAGTGGATTGGCTCCGGTAGAGCCTGGAAGTGGTTGAGGTATCTTCCGTTATCCGCGGAGCAAAAGATCAAGACGAATCTGGACTTGTGGCTGGATGCCATGGATTTCGGGAGCATCAAGAATCTTACCCTGAGGCCCAGGATCGACGAGTATCCTGACGTTGCGAAGCTGGTCCCACACTTGAAGTCACTTCAGTCGGTGAAGGTCTATGGAGCCTGGGCAAAAGACCTCATCTTGGGGGTACCTGAGAACTCGTTGACACATCTGTCGTGGATATTCAGCCACGAGACCGGCGCTTCCGCGTTGCCCATCATACGACACCATGCGCAGTCTCTAAAAAGCCTCGAATGGCGCGAGGCGGAAAGCGGGACGTGGCAGCGGCGAGTGATGACGGCGGAAGAAATCGTAGAACTCGGCCGCATGGCGCCGAACTTGGAGAGCATTACCCTCGACATCAACCGTAATGGGACATGGCCGATGGAGCACTTTGACGCGCTGGTGACCAACTTCCCAAAACTGACCAACATTACAATCTTCTTGGAGTTTGCGAGCGAGTGCCGGCGACAGCTGGGTGCCTCCACGGAGGGGATCTATGGCTACGAGCAATGGAAGATGGGTGAGGCGTCGGATTGCGGTAGCGGGATAGAGTCCATGGCCCAGCCGCCGCTGGAGATTGAACAGGCCAAGCAGCTGTGGGGATACTTGCGGGAGAAGAAGGTTGGGGATTTGCTGAAGAAGGTCGTTTTCTATGCGGGTGACTGGGAGAGGCCGTGGGATGGGCCGATGGCTGAGAACGAATGGCTTGAGGGTAGGAGATCGTTCTTCTGGTGTGAGGCTTCGGACAACCCGCCGAAAAGATATAATGGAGGGTGTGTGGGGCTGGTAGCGGATGTTCCTACGAGGCGTAGTTCCTCTGGGTATGATGAAGACGGATGGGATGCTCCGGGTTGGCAAAGCGATTTGGCTCGGCGAGCCATGCGGATGGAGCTTTGAAGTGGAGGACTCTTGGAGATAAAGCGGAATGATCAAGACGGTGTTTCGTGTGATCCAGATGTTGCCTCTCCCTCCGCGCGGGCGTCCCTGTCCATGAGCTCTCTGACCCAACTTCCGATGCCAACGGAGACGCAGACGGTGCTCCATCTAGGCCCGTCACCGAAGCACACAAAGTTCTGAGACAGCCAGCCCACAAGCCCCTGCATCATCTCCCCATCAGAGGACGTCCCCTTTCCCTCCGCAACATCCTGCATCCTCACAGCCTGGTCAGTCGTAATCTGGCTGAGGATGTTCCCCGCAACCTCCTGCGGCGTCTTCCAGTACCTGCTCGGCCTCCCCTTCTTCTCGCACTCATCGCCTGCGAGCTGGTAGACCTGCGTGCAGGTACGCTCGGCGAACTGGTCCGAGAGCTTGCGGAACATGTACCCCTTGTTCTTGTAGTCCATCCTCGCCTGGGCGAGCGATAGGAGATACTTGCGGTCGGTAAGATGCTTGGAGTGGCTGAACACGCGGTCCAGGGCTTTGATTGCGGGAGGCGAGGGGCGGGCGTCCCAGAGGTCGACGGTGTAGTTCATGGTGGACCAGAAGATGCAGCCGGCGAGGGTGTGCATGCCCGGGCCGAGGTAGGGGACGATGTCGAGCGGTGGTTCGAGGATGCGGATGAGGCGGTCCGTGTCTACCCAGAGGCCGTAGTCTAGACGGGGGCTTGATCTGCCGCTCGTACGGAGGCGCCGTTCTGATGTCGATGATGGGTCTTTTGGCACTACTGAGGACTGGGTTGTTGCTGGTGGCGGCGGTGGTGGTGTACGGGACAGATTATCGGGTGGTGATGGTGATGGTCCTAATTCTTCAACATCGTGGTCGTCGACGTCATTCATGGCATCATCTTCAGTGATATTGGCGAGTTCTCGTGCGCGACGGAGTACGGCTCTCAAATCATTTGATGCGGGCTGTCCCTTGAGAGCACTGTTGATCTCGGCTATGACATCCTTGAGATTCCTATTTTCCTCTTCGAGCTTCTGAACCTTGGAAGCATGTCGCTTGCGGTACTCGCGCTGAGCAATGACACCGCGCTCACGACGCCGTACCTGGGTCGAGTTAGCGAATCATGTCTATAGCCTGGGCGGATAGCTCATGGGTTACATTACCTCGGCGTCGGCTGGACTCATTCCTTTTTTTTTTTTTTTTTGGTACGGTCTCGTTATGGGTGTCAGTCGTTAAAGCAAGTGACCGGGCTCAACCATGGGCCGAGTCAACGTTATCTCGGATGAGAAATGTCATGGGTGGTTTTGTCTTTGTTGGCGTCGAGAAAGGATTAATCAGCGAGAACTGGGACAGGGCGCATCGTGTCAGCATATGGCGCGGGGCCCACTCCGGCCGCCGGTCCATAACGTTATCTATCCGACTCGGCCCAGCGCCCGGCTCAGCGCCAATGATATGAATCCTGGCAACTTTGGTCCGAGCCCGAACCTCCAACGTTGACGGTTCTAAATATCGTCTAGAAGTAACAATCCTTCTTTCCCTGAGCTCAATAGCAGAGATTTCAAATACTTGCTGACATGGCAAGGCCATGATGCCTTAGCCTCGCTGCCCGTAATATCAGCCAATCTAGGCGCTAAAAAGAGCTTAGCCAAGCAATATGCTTACTCCCAAGCAGGAGACATGATGTGTTGAATATCGACATCAACATTACCACTCTCTGATATCTGAATACATAAATAGAGGAACCGAAGGACCGGTTGAACATTGATGTTTCTCCCCACCTCTAGGCTACACTCTCATTTCAAGACTTCAGGAATCAGAAACTCAAGAGACCATTCCAAGACCCGAAAAAGTCACCACAATGTCTTTCCCTGCTCCCACCAAAATTTACCGTACGCAGCCATATGCCGCAATTTCCCCGTCTCGCCCAGAACTCTCAACCAAAGGGAAAGGGGCCTTTATCTCGGGCGGTGGCGCAGGTATCGGCGCCTCCATCGCCAAATCTCTCGCAAAGTCGGGCATCGCAAGCCTCGGCCTACTAGGACGCACAGTCAAGTCCCTCGAGGAGACAAAGACGGCCGTCGAAGCCCTGAACTCGGAGGCAAAGGTGTTTCTCTACACTGTCGACGTCACAGACGCCAAGGCAACCACCAACGCAGTCGCCTCCTTTGCCAGCTCTGTCAATGGAGGCAAGATCGACATCCTCGTTGCCAACGCAGCTTACATGTCCGACCTCAAGACCATCGCCGACTCCGAACCCGACGACTGGTGGCGTGCTTTCGAAATCTCTGTCCGCGGCAACTTCAACCTCCTCCGCGCATTTCAGCCCGTCGCGAAAACCAATGCTGCGGTGATCCACATCTCCACGGCCGCCATCCACCTCCCCTACATGTTTGGCTTCTCCTCCTACCGCGCCTCCAAGAGCGGTGCGACGAAATTGTTTGAGTACTTCCGCGATGAAAACCCGGGTTTCTTCGTGCTTCAGGTGCACCCAGGTCTCATTGGCGGCACGGTCATGTCGGAGAAGTTTGCGCCGACCGTGGAGGAGTTTGGGCTCACGTACGACGATATTGCCCTGCCCGGGGATTTTGTCGTGTGGGCTCTCAGCGAGGAAGCCAAGTTCTTGAATGGGCGATTTGTTCACGCGAACTGGGATGTCGAGGAGCTGGTGGCGCTGAAGGAAAGTCTTGAGAAGGATCAGGGCCGATTTACTATTGGGTTGCAAGGCTGGTACTAGACCATGTGGAGGCTGCGTATGATTATTATGAGGTCTGCGTGAAAGCATCTGTGAAAACGATCTACCGTACCCAGTTGTCTTACGTCTACCTATCCATGGTAGTGAATTGCGGGGTTTTCTCAGGGCTCGCTGAAAGGACCTTGGCCCGCATTTTCCACTCAAGCATAGAGCACCAATATATAGAGAAGAAAGAGAAAACAGCAAATCTTACCTCCACCCCGTCTTCCACTCCTCATTGCTGTTGGCATTCGCACTGGATGACACCCCCTAGATGTTCTTTCAGGGCCTCCTGGATTTTTTCTCTAGGGCTGACGTTGCCGGGTCTAATTGTGCCCTCAACGTGTTTAGCTATGAAAGGGAAGCATAGGTAAGCAAGTGTTGGTTTCCCTATTACAGGGTAATTAGTTCGAACCGTGGGTTAACGAAGAGATTAATTTAACTATATAAACTTCTGCATAAGTATAAAAAGGAGGTTCTAACCGTAGGTTAGGCTAGCTATAATAATTCTAAATAGGGCCCCTAATTAGCCCTTATATAATCGACTATATACTACGGTCGAATTAGACTTCTAATCCGATACTAACTTTCTCTTTTTTTTATTAATTTAATTACTATAGTTAGAGGTATAATTTAACCTCGGGCCCGTTTACTAAATCGTTTCCTTTTCCTCTTTTTCTCTATTCCTTTTATATAACCTATCTTTTTATTTATATATTAACTTTTTTATTATTTACGAATTACTTTAACCCCTTATTAAGTACTATTTTTATAAAAGCGTTAGTAAGGTTATTATTACCGTTAATCTAACGGATCTCGAGGATTTTATACTTTTTATATAATTACCTAAGGGCTATAATATTAATTATAAGCCTCTTTTTTTTATAGTTCCTAATTTAATAAGATATTTATATAGTAAGTAAGAATCTATATAAACGACTATTAAGATTAATAAAAAGTTAAGTTAATTAGTAATTCTCTTTAGTATTATTAAAATCGTATAGGTAAGGTTAACGCCGTTAACTATATTATAGACTTTTAATATTAATATACTTCTTATTACCTACTTACTTTTAGTTAATAAGTAATAAATTATATTACTATATATTATAAATTCGCTCTTATTTATACTCTCGTTAGCGAGAATAATAATATACTTTAATTATAAAATAAGGTCCTTATTATTTATAAATAAGCTATTTACGAATATATAAAGCTTACTAATTACGAGGTTAATTAGGTAATAAACGAGACCTCGATCGAGATTTAAGTATTACTACTTAAGCCGCTTATTAAGTACCTTAATATCTTATTTATTTAGTTCTATAACCTACGCTACTTTAGTATAATTAAAAGTTACCTCGGGCTAGTATATATTTATAATATATACCCCTTATATAAGCTTAGCTTTATATCCCTTTTTAATATTAATTATATTTAAATTAACGAGGCTAATTTTCTTATTTTACCCTTTTTATTAAAAAACGACGGTTTCCTCCTTAATTATAAAAATCCTATTATTAAATACTAATAAGTTATTTATTATAAGGACCTCTTTTAGCTTCGTTATAAAGCCCGCTTTTTAGAGCTCCTTATCCTCTTTTTTATAAAGTTAATATTAGATAGGCTTAATATATTATCGGTTTATATTCTAATAATTCTAAATTAGTTACTTACGTACTTAGAGACTAATAAGTACGGGTCGTACGTAAATATAACTATTAATAATTAATTAATATAAAAATTATAATAAGTAGCTTATTAATAAGTACCTAATTTTATAAGCTTATATAGTAGCTTAAGTACTTTAATAATCGTACTTTCTAAGTACTTATTAGCTATTTTTTTTAATAAATAGGCTAGGATTTTCTTTATAAGCCCTATAGCTAATTAGGTATACGCCTAGGTAATATTACGGCTCTAAATCTCGTATCCCTTCTTTTATAATAATACTATTAGTACTATTATTAATCGTTAGCTATAGCGCTATACTATGGGCGATTATATAAGTAGCGTTACTTTCTTAACGTTACTATACCCCTAAATTATATATTTAGACTTCTTATATAGCTAGGGTATTCCTTTCCCTTTAATTTTATAAACTATTTATAATTTAAATATATAAAGGTTTATATACTTTTTTAAGTTATAAAAGATAAATCGATAGACCCTTTGATTACGAAGAGTATTTATTTTAATAAAATCTAATTCCTTATATAGCTTTTTAGTAGTTATAATTACGCTTTCCTTACGTAGTTTAACTACTAGCTCGAAATCGGCTTTTTTTTTATTATATAAAAGGTATTAATTACCTCGTTATTAGTAATAAATTACTATATTAGTGCTTATTATCGTAGTCTTTTATAACGTCTTACTAGTGGTATTAGTACCCTTTTAGTAATTTCCTTTTCTTTATTATTTATTAGTATTACTACGACGATTTTATTAAAGATAATTTCTTATACCTTTACTACGGGTTATATAGTTTCCCCTAGCTCTTTTTCTTTTTATAAATTAGAAATTACCTCGTTAAGATCTATATAATATAGTTTTATTATTATAATTAATACTTCGAGGGGTTAGTTATAATCCCTTACGACTATATAAGAGCGCTCGTTAATAGAGATTAATTTATATAGCCTAGCCTATTATTAAGTAATTTTATACTATACTCGTATATTTAAATTTAGTAATATATTTAAATTACCCCCTATATTAGGCTTATTATATATAATAATTACCTCGTTAACTTACCTTCTTATACTTACCTTACGTAGTACTTATATTACTTTTTTAATTACTTAGGCTTATTAGTTTATATTTAGTAATAGTAGCGAGGCTAAGGTCGTTCTTAAATATGCTCTAAATACGAGAAGCGTTAGTATGAGCTTATTAAGCCCTATAGTATCGTTATAGTATTTAAGTACTATCTAGAGGTATTCGTTATTAATAAAATCTAGATTTTCTTTTTTAATAATTCTAAATACCCTTTTTAGCTACTAATATACCCTTTTTACTTTTTTAATACTATAGTGCGCTTTAACGAGCACGATTTTTAGCTATATACTATAAGCCGTTATATTCTCCTTAAATTTTACTAACTTAAAGCTAGTATTAGCGTCGGTTTTAATACTATCTAGCGGTCCTTAGTATATATTGATCTAGTTTTTTTATAAGGCTACTTATACTATTTTTATTTATAAATCCCGGAGGAATTACCCTATTTAAAAAGATATAGCTACGTTAATTATATATAGGACTAGCCGACTATTTAAGTAAAAAATATTAATAATAATTTCTTAATTAAAGTTAAGCTTATTACGTAATTTAAATTTAAACTTACGTAGGCTCTGCGTATTTATTTAGTATTAATAGTATACTTTTATTAACTACTTTAGCGCCCTTATTTTAATATTATTATTACTTAATTACTTTAGGAGGTTATATAGCCTCGTAACTAACGAGTAGCTAAATCTTTAGTATAATTATCTAAGCTTACTTTTTGTTAAGTAATTAATTAACTTTATATTATTAATAAGCCTTATAAACGCGTACCCCTATCGTTGTTTAACTATTTCAAAGTACTTACTACTAGAGATTCTATTCTTTATATTATTAAATATAATACTTAGTCGATTTATATTTTTTAAATATAAGAGAAATAGGGTATTAATAAGTAAAATATAAAAGGTTATTGTTCTAAAGTACGTCTTTACTTCTACTATACTTAGTATAACAATTTCCTTACCTAGGCCGAAGCTAATTCTTATAATACCTACTATTAACGTATTAAGCATTATTAGTACGATCTTCTATAGCGCCTAGAATTGCCCTTTTCTTCTTATTAACTATTATAATACCCTAGTATTTAAAATAATCCCTTAGAAATTATTTAGGCCGTACTTTTTATTTATATAGAATACTTATACGAGCTTAGTATTTAAGTAATTTAAGTAGTATAAAAAGGACCCCTCTAGCTGCCCTTAGATTTATTTAGTATCTTATTTTTTTTTTTAAAATATTAAGAGAGGTAGCGTTTTCTCCTTAGGTATTAAGCGGGTAGACTTTAGCCCTATTAGATTTACCTTTTTAACTACCTCTATATCTATTACCTAAGGGACCTTTTCTTACTATTTATAGAAAAAAGCCTGCTTATTAAGAGCTTTTATTACTTTTTATTCGTTTAGCTTTGTATATCCTCCCGAGGCTAACGGTACGAAAAAAGAGTAGTTAATATTATTAATTTTATTATAATCTAATTCGTTAGTATAGGGTATAAGGTCTTCCTTATTTTCTAAGTTTCTTAGCGGATACTTTAGGCCGTTAATTTAGTTATTTATACTAGGTTCTATGCCCCCGGATATACCTTTATATATTATAAAGAATTAGTTAAATTAATTAGGACTAGTTTTGCTTTTTATTACCCTCGACTTTTTATATTATTTATACGATTTAGTACGCTCTTTTTCTAAGTAGTTACTTAACTAATATTTATCCTTTTTATAAATAAAGTACTACTTTTTATATTACCCTACTTACGGGTTAAACTTTTATTTATTTAACGAATTTGGGCCTCTTTATTAGCGATTACTATACTTAGTTTCTTTCTTTTTTTTATTATACGTTCGATCGACTTAGTACTACTAATAAGGGTTATTATATACTTAGAGGTAGGTTTAGTATAGTATTCTTATTTTAATATTAAAACTAGATCTTAGCCTTGAGTAGAGCGTTTTATAATTTTTAAGTACTTAGTATAGGGTTATTTTTATTTTTAATACGTATTAAATTATAGTATAGAGATATTTAACTTTCTATTCGTTAGTTCTCTTATTTAGCTAGGTTTTTACTAGCTTATTAATTTAATTAATAAGCTCTTTAAAGATCTCTATTTATAATTTACCCTCTATTATCCTAGCTATGAATATAAAAAAAATTACTTATAGCTTAGATAGGAGCTCTAGATTCTTATTATAGGTCTCGAAGCGGCTTTAGATTACGTTAATAATACTAAAAAAGTCGTTTCGATCGAAATTACGTACTACTTCGTAGTAATAATTAGAAGCTTTACCTATAAGTACGATATTAATTACTAAATAGTACTAATATTCTCTAATCCCGACCTTTTTATAATAATTATAAAATATCGTTAGGGTTTTTTATAAGACCTTATACTTCTCTTTAGAGTATAATTTCTCTTTTAAAAAGATCTTTTTAAGGTTTATAAATTACTTCGTATTTATTACTAGATTTTTAGTATTTATATACGATCCTTACGTCGCTACGTATTATTAATAACTTTAGGTCGTTTACCTCCTTTTTTATTAACTAATTAGTACCGAATTTCGTATTAGTAATAGCGATAAGCTATAGATCGAAATAAGCGGAATTATTAATTATCGTATTTTTAGTACTATATTTTACTTTCTTATATCTTTTTTTAATAATAAATTATTATTAGTAATTATAAAGAGGAAATTTATATTATTTACTTTTTTTTTAAATTTATTAAAGCGATTATACGTTTTATTAACTTATACTTAGTTCTATAGTATAAATTCCTTTTTTATAATTATTATTACTAAGATTTTATATAGTTCTTATGATTATAATTACGTTAATAATACCCCTCGCTCGTAGAGGAATCTATTAACTACTTTTATAATTCCTAGGCTTGCACTTATAAATTATTTATCTAGCTAGTAGCTAAGGTTATTTACGATTTTATAAAATAGGGGTTACCCCTATAGCCCCTTTTTCTTATAAACTTTAGTTAAATAAATTAATATTACGTTAATTTACTTACTATTAGGCTAATTTACGATTTTATATATTTATATTCCCTAATAGTCTAGGTTAATATTTACTTATTTATAAAGGATCGGGATTTTATTTAGGATCGGGTTTTTTTTTTTTTTTTTACCCTAACTTATTAAAAGTCGTGTTCTAGCCTATACCCGTATTAGTAGTTACTAGTATATTTAATCTTAATTAGGATATATTTAATCCGCACGTTAGCTATAATAAGCCCGTATTTTCGCTACTTAACGAATTTATTAAGGTTTAGGAAATTTCCGCTTCCTTTTACTATCTTACTACTACTCTCGTTTTTATTATCTTTAGTAATTATTACTACTTTTTTAAATTACTAACTATTATACTTACTAAGACCTCTTTTTTATTTAGTATAAAAGGGTAGGTTTTAGTAGCCCCTTTTTAATAATAGTAGTAGACGTTTATATTACTATAGGAAGATATAGTAATTAGTTTTAGGATTTTTATTAGTTACCGATTTCTACTATTCTATATATTTCTAACCTCCTAAGCCTCGTACTCTCTATAACCTCTAAATAGCTTCCTTTTTTAACTTACTTTTTTTAAGGTAGTATTTTATAAGAATAGTCGAATATAAATACTAAGCGGCTCGTAAAGGAGCTATATAGGTTATTAAGTACGGTTAGTAAAGTTAAGCTCCCCCTTTTTCGTAAGATTATAAGCCTTAAGGATTTGTTAAAAATATTACTTATTACTCGTACTTAGTAAGGTTAGATACTTTAGAGATTTTCCTCTTATAGCTCCTTAGTACCCTATTTTATATTTTTTTAAATAATCTTTTTTTATAGCTTAATTATAGTTAGGTAATTATCGCTTTTTTAGCGGTCCCTTCTACTTAGTTAATTTTTAATCGCGGGCCGGCTATTAAAAAGTTATTTAATAAAAAAGCTATTTAAGGCGATAACGAAAGGCTAGTTATTTAAGTAGTTTTATTAATTAACGTAGTTTAATATAGTAAACGTCGACCTTTTGTAAGTAATAAAGGGCTACGATTACTCGATTCCGTACGGTATTTAAGAATCGCCTCTTTTTTTATCTATTTTTATAAGGTTAATTAGTACGAATTCCTTATTTTATATAGTATTAGGAGGTCGTTTTTTCTACGTAATAAGATACCTTACTAATTTATAATAATAAAATTTAATTATTAATTAGTATTAGTTTCCTTATTATAAGGTAATTAGTTCGAACCGTAGGTTAATAAAAAGATTAATTTAACTATATAAACTTCTACGTAGGTATAAAAAGGAGGTTCTAACCGCAGGTTAGGCTAGCTACGATAATCCTAAATAGGGCCCCTAATTGGCCCTTGCGTAATCGACTGTATGCCGTGGTCGAATTGGACTTCCGATCCGACAGCAAGGCTAAGGTTGATTGCGATGTCAGAGTACTAGACGATACCGTAGAAGTCAAATTCATAGTTCTCAGATCTCAAGGCACAGACTCCAACTGAGCCTTGTAGATGCGTGTGTATTGCACTCTGAACACAAGTGTATACAGACAGGATTGAACATCACATTTATTGAATCTGAACGGATCGGGACGTGAAAGGGGCTGAAGACGACAACCATTCAGACGAGGTCGTTTTTGATTCACCTTGGTCAACTGACATACACTTAAAGCATGTGACTGTCGAACAGATGCCGAACGGCTGGTCTGAGTAGTTTTTCAATACTTGGCCTGTCAAGCTGCAAGCGTCAATATGCATAGGTTCAACAAATACTGCGTCTTACTCTCTCCCTTGTTATCAGCAGAAGTGGAATGCCGATGAAAATGAGACTCAGAAGAGTGATACAGTGCACGCAAGATACGGAGAAGACTTTTCGTTTCCAGGATATAGTCCAATTACCTCAACATTTCGGCCACCTGTCTTCTCAAGGTTCACCTCCGCAACAGCATCAATTTCTCCCAGTATTAACACGAACAACGGTAAGTCCATTGTCATTCCGCTATTTACAAAATGTTCCGCCATGGTGAACGACAAATAAACGGGCAATTGCGGCCGTTACTTTGGCTGGATACTAAATTAATTACTGCTCTCGGTCACAACGCCGAGACAAGTGAGTGGGGTATCCGATGTTAGCTAGAAGCCACCTCCCGAATAGTCGAACTCCCGATGAGAAGACGGGGAGGAAGGCACTAGGACAATCGGATGGCCCTTTAAAGAGACCGGGACCGTCCGCAATTCCCGCATGATGCTTTGCGCTGATTTGTGCCTCCTTCAAATTACGAGAATGGTTCGCGCTCGTTCTGCTACCAACGTCTGGTCCTCCATGAAGTCCCACTCTTCCTATGCATCCAATACATTGTGTGATAGTTCATTGAATACCAATTTTATCTTTTGAGAACAGAACTTGACAACTTTAATCCTCGGATCAAACCTCAATGGGGTCACATAAGATCCAGGCCCACGTCCAGGGAGCTGGCTGCGGGTCCAGAGCCGTTGGGATGACGGTGGTGGAGCCAAAACATCGTTCAGCCTCCCGGATGCGGCCCGTCAACGGGATTCAAAGGCAAAAGATTCCCCAACCGGCGAGTCCCCGCAGTGATCAGCTGGTCCACTATCACAATATGCGGTATGAGGCGCCCGTGTATTTGGCTCTCCGAATACTGAAGACCCCTTGGCGGAGACGAAAGCGTACCTCTCCATTGTCCGAGGTGACGAGAATCTGGACCTCCTGCTTCTGCACCCAACACTTCAGAATACTCCGTGACTGACATTGGGAAGATACTTGGCATCTTGTAAATCTATAAGAACCCTTTTCTCTTGTCCTAAGTTGACAGAACAACCCCCAACACCATCACAGTACGCTCAGCCGACTAAGCAGCTCCATTTCCATTCCTCAGCGCCTTTAATCCTTCGACAGGAAAAAACATCCTTTTCCCCCAATATGAAGGCATCAACTGTTATCCTCGGGTTCTTCTCCTCCCTCGTCATTGCCGCTCCAACTACACCCGCGGGCTCCAATCTTGTTGAAAGACTCTCCATTCTTGCCCCGGTCTGTCAAGGAACTCCTGTATGCTGCTCGGCTGATGTCATCAGCGGCGTGGTGTCTTCAAACTGCGTAGCACGTAAGATATCCAAATCGATCCTTGGTTTACAGGAGCCCAGCGTGAGTCTTTTCAAGCTGACCAATGAGCACAGCTGTCACGCCTCCAATCACCACACTCGGATTTCAAGCTGCCTGCCTGCTCGATGGGAATCGCATTGCCCGATGCTGCTCTCTCAGCGTTGTAAGTGTCCTAATAGTGGCCCTGACTCTGTGCTGTGGCTAACCTCCGAACACTAGGTCGGTTTGGCAGTCCTCTGCAAGGCGCCTGGCACCTAAGGAGCTCTCTAAATATCTTGCCACGTCTTTGACATTTCCGAGAACATTGTGCTCCGACAAATGATTCCATTATTACTTAGAATCTTTAATAATTAATACTTGTCATTTCCATCCAGGGTTTCCGAGCCTTGTTGCATCGTATCCCATGCGCGCAACATCATATGTGGTATCATGATGCTTCACAATTATTGGCTGTCTGCGATGTTAAGAGATCCAGTCCTAATTAAGTCCTTGAGTATTGGTTTGCATTGGAATTCGGGGCTCTGTGACGCTGGAGATACCGTATCCAGAAGTGTCTCTAGTGTACATACTTTCCAGTATCATTCTATGGGTAGACCATGACCAGTTAGTACATGTCACGAGTTATGGCACACAGCAATGGGCATACGGAGTGTAGTAAAAGTGGCTTAACTATTAAAATAGAAATAGATAAAAGGAAAAGGTCTATATATACGATATCTAAGATAGATATATAATTTAGTACGTAACGGGTACTTCGTAAGATACGGTTACTATCCTTGTTACGTAATATACCCCTTAATTACTATTGCTAAGGAGCTATTATACTTAAGATAGAATTTTTAAATACCCTTATAAAGGCCCGATTTAGTTAAATATAAATAAAAAAAATAAGTATAAGGGATATACGTTTTTTAAACCGCGTTTATTATAAATATATCTTTTTATTTAAAGTAAATAGAATCTTAACCCGGAATAGCGCGTATTTTATTATTTTTAATATATAAATTACTAAGGGTAAGGCTACTTAGCTACTTCGTATATATCTAAATTCTTGTAGCGTTACTTAGCTATTATTTTTCTTTTTTTTTTTAACTTTTTATAGTTACTATAAGTATCTTTATTTATTATATATATACTTATATTATTAAATTATTTACTAATTTTATTTTAAATATAAATATTTAATATATTTAGAAATAATAATAAGTTTTATATAATTTTTATAATACTTTTTATATATAGACTATACGGTTTATTAAGAGTTTAAATAAGTAATAATATTAATAAGCCCTTTATAATCGTTACCCCTCCTATACCCTCTAACCCGCTTACTAAGGCTTAATTACTAAGCTCTCTCTTCTTAGCTAAGAGAATATCGAGGTTACTAATTAAAATAGTAAGAATTTTATTAAGTTCGAGGCTCTTATTAATAATATTAATAAGAGTAATAATAAAATAAATAATAATAATAAAGTATTAGTATCCTTATTATAAGGATATTAGTTAATTAGTTCGAACCGTAAGTTAACGAAGTAAGTTAATTAAACTATTCTAATATACTACGTAAAGTATAAAAGGGAGGTTCTAACCGTAAGTTAAGTAGTTTATAATAATTATAAATAGGGCCCCTCTTTAGCCCTTACGTAGCCTTAGCCATATACTAAGGTTAAATTTAACTTCTAATCTAATACTAACTTTCTCTTTTTTTATTAATTTAATTACTATTTTTATTATTACTACTATTATTATAATTAGAGGTTTAATTTAACCTCGGGCTTATTTATTAAGTCGTCTCTTTTTACCCCTTTTTTTTACTTTTTTTATATAACTTATCCCTTTATTTATACTATTACCTTTCCCTCGCTAACGAATTATTCTAATCCCTTATTAAGTACTATTTTTATAAAAGCGTTAACGAGGTTATTATTATTATTAATATAATAAATCTCGAGGATCTCTTATTATTCGTACGACTACTTAAGGGTTATAATATTTATTATAAGCCTCTTTTTTTTTTATAATACTTAGCTTAACGAGGTATTTATATAACGAGTACGAATTAGTATAAATAATTATAAAGATTATAAAAAGGTTAAATCGATTTATAATCTTTTTAAGTATAGTTAAAATTATATAAGCGAGGTTAATATTATTAACTATATTATAGACTTTAAATATAAGTATACTACGTATTATTTACTTATTCTTTATTAATAAATAGTAAATAATATTACCTTAGATTATAAATTCGTTCTTACCGAGTTTCTCGTTAATAAGGATAATAATATATTTTAATTATAAAGTTAGGTTATTATTATTTATAAATAATCCGTTAATAAATATATAAAGCCTTACTAAGATAAGCTTAATAAGCTAGTAAACGAGACCTTAGTTATAGTATTCTTATTATTACTATAGTTATTAATTAAGAGTATTAAAGTTACTCTCTATAAGCTCTATAATTTATATAGCTTTAGTATACTTAAAAATCGCCTCGGGTTAATAAATACTCGTAATATATACCTCTTAGGCGAGCTTAGCCTTATATTATTTTTTATAATTAGGGGATTTTTAATTAATAAGGGTAATTTTTTTATTTTACTCCTTTTATTAAAATATTATATTATCCTCCTTAATTATTAAAATCCCTTTATTAAATACTAATAGGGATTTTAGTATTAGGATCTCTTTTAGTTTAGTTATAAATTTAGTTTTATAAAGCTCTTTATTTTCCTTTTTTATAAACTTAATATTTAATAAACCTAGGGTATTATTTATTTATATCCTAACGATACTAAAGGGGTCGTTTACGTATATAAAAATTAAAAAGTAGGGATCGTATATTAATATAATTATTAATAATTAATTAGTATAAAAGTCGTAGTACGTTACTTATTAATAAATACCCGATTTAGTAAGGCTATATAATAGCTTAAGTACTTTAATAATCGTATTTTTTAAGTACTTATTAATTATCTTTTTTAAGAAATAAGCGAGGATCTTTTTTATAAGCTTAGTTACTAATTAAGTATACGCTTATATAATATTATAACTCTAGATTTAGTATTCTTTTTATTATAATAATACTATTAGTACTATTATAAGGCGCTAGCTATGGTATTAAACTATAAATAACTAAGTAAGTAACGTTACCTTTTTAATATCGCTATACTTTTATATAACGTACTTTAATTTCTTATATAATTATAGGGTGCCCTTCCTTTTTATTTCTTAAACTATACGTAATTTAAAAATACGTAAATTCGTATATTTAATTAGATTATAAAGGATAAATTAATAAACCCCTCGATTGCGTAATATCTTTATTTTTACTAAGTCTAATCCCTTAAAAGGTCTCCTAGCCGTTATAATTATACTATCTTTTTGTAATTAGGTTATAAGTACGAAATTAGCCTTCTTTTTTATTATATAAAATATATTAATTATAGTATCGTTAGTAATAGATTAGTAAAGTAGTACCTTTTATCTAGGTTTTTTTTATATATTTTAATAATATAAGTATCGTCTCTTCTTTACTATTATTATTTATTTATTTTACTATAATAATTTTATTAAAAATAATCTCTTACTCTTCTTTACGTTACTAAAGGGATTCCCCTAGCTCTTCTTCTTCTTATTAAACTAATATCTCCTTATTAAGATCGGGATAATATAATCGTATTACTATTACTAATACTTTAAGTAGTTAGTCTCGGTTTTTAGTAATAATATATAAACGTTTATTAACTAAGATTAATTTATATAAGCCTAATTACTATTTAATAATTTCCCTCTAAACCCTAATATTCAAATTTAGTAATATATTAAAATTAGGGCTTATATTTAGCTTATTATAAGTAGTAATAGCCTTATTAATTTAGCGCTTCGTATTCGTCTCCCGAAGTACTTTTATTACTTTATTAATTACTTAAGCTCGCTAAGTTATATTTAATAATAGCGGCGAGGTTATTATTATTTTTAAGTATACTCTAAATACGAGAAGCGTTAGAACTAGTCCCTTTGGGTTTATAGTATTATTATAGTACTTAAATACTATTTAAAAATACTCTTTATTTATAATATCAGGGTACTTATTACGAATAATTTTAAACGCTCTTTTTAATTATTAATAAGCTCTTTTTACCTTATTAATATTATAATATACCTTAATAAGTATAATTTTTAGCTATATACTATATATAATAATATTATTTTTAAACTCCGCTAACTTAAAGCTCGTGCTTATATTAATCTTAATTTTATTTAGTAGCCCTTAGTATATATTAATCTATACTCTTTTTAATATTAACTAAATAGTCTTAGTAAGTAGGTCCTTAAGAAATTAGCCTCTTTAGAATAATATAGCCTTATTAATAATATATAGTACTAGGCGATTATTTAAGTAAAAGATATTAATAACGATCTCCTAGTTAAAGTTAAGCTTATTATATAATTTAAACTTAAATTTATACGGGCTTTGGGCGTTTATTTAGTATTAGTAATATATTTTTATTAAGTACTCTAGAGCTCCTATCTCTATATTATTCCTTAATTACTTAAAGAGGTTATATAGTTTTATAATTAATAAGTAGCTAAAGCGCTTATATAATTACTTAAGCTCTCTTTTTATAAAATAGTTAATAGATTTAATATCTAATTCGAGCTTTATAAATATATACTCTTATTACTTTTTAATAAGTATAAACTATTTACTATTTAATAATTTATTCCTTATATTATTAAATACGATATTTAATTAGTTTATATCATTTAAGTATAATAAAAATAGTATATTAATAAGTAGGATAGAAAAGACTATTATACTTAAGTATATATTAACTTTTATTATACTTAGGGCGTATATTTCTTTACTTAGGCTAAAGCTAATCCTCGTAATACTTATTATTAATATATTTAATATAACTAGGGATATTCTTTAAAGTGTATAGAATTGCTCCTTATTTCTAATTAACTATTATAATACCTCTATATTTAAAATAATTCCTTAGAAAATGTCTAGGCCGTATTATTTATTAGCGTAAAATACTTATATAAGCTTAGTGTTTAAGTAATTTAGGGAGTATAAAAAGGACCCCTCTAAGTACCCTTAGAATTACTTAGTACTTTATTTTTTTTTTAGTATCGAGAGAGATACTAATTTCTTTTGAAATATTAATAGAATAAGGTTCGGTACTATTAAATTTATCTATTTATTTATATTTATTATTTAAAAGATCTTCCCTTACTATTCGTAGATAAAAGCCTGCTTATTAAGAGCTTTTACTACTTTTTATTTATTTAGCCTCGTATATTTTTTAAAAGCTAACGGGGCGAAAAAGGAGTAGTTAATCTTATTAGCTTTATTAAAATCTACTTTATTAGTATACAGAGTAAAATCTTTTTTATTTTCCGAATTTTTTATTATATATAGATCCTCTAGGCTGCTAATTATACTTTTAGATCTGCTCTTATATATAATAAGGAATTAGTTAAATCGACGAGGGCTAGTTTTACTATTTACTATTCTTAACTTTTTATATTACTCGTACGATTTAGTACGCTTTTTTTTTTAAATAATTACTTAACTAATAGCCGTCCTTTTTATATATAAAATACTTCCCTTTTTATTATTTTTATTTTAATTTTAATTAGTAACTAATTAAGGAGTCTATTTTTCTAACTTAATAATTACCGTACTTAGCGTCTCTCCTCTTATTTTTATATATATAGTCGACTTAGTACTATTAATAAGGGCTATTATATAATTATAAGTACGTTTATTAAAGTATCCTTATTTTAATATTAAAACTAGACCTTAGCCTTAAGTAAAGGGTCTTATAATACTTAAGTAGTTAATATAGAGTTATCCTCGTTTTTAAAACTCTTTATATAATTATATAAAAATACTTAACTTTTTACTTATTTATCCCCTTATTTAGCTACGTCTTTATTAACTTGTTAATTTAATTAATAAGTTCCTCGAGGATCTCTAGCCTCGACTTTCTTTTTATTATTCTAATTATAAACTTAAATAATAATACCGCTAGCTCGGATAAGAGCTCTAGACTCCTATTTTAGGTTTTAAAATAACTTTAAATTATATTAACTATACTTAAAAAGTCGGTTTAGTTAATAGTACGTACTACTTTATAATAATAATCCGTAGCCTTACTAATTAGTACGACGTTAATTACTAAGTAGTATTATTACTCTTGGATTCTAACTTTTTTATAATATTTATAAAAGACTATAAGGGTTTTTTATAGAACCTCGTATCCCCCCGATAGAGTAATCCGCCGGGGCCGTACTATATATTACGTATTAAAGAAAACTGGGTATATTACGCTCTATACTTAACTATTAATTAAAATAGCTCCCGACTTTCTGCTATAGTTCTCTAAGTTCTAGCTATATAAAGGGCGAGCTATACTTATTTTAATATATATAAGACCTCTTAGTACTAGCTCCTATAAGTAGCTAGATCTCGTATTATATACTCCTTCTTATTAAGAGTTAGAGGACCCTTTATATATTCCCTTATATTTATAATATAACCCGTATTAAAAGGATTTTTAATTTTATAAAATATAATTTTTAAACTAGTATTAATATACCGGATTTTAATATTTATATTAGCCTAGTTATTTATAATATTTATACTATTACTTAGTTAGATTTTATATTATTAAAAAGTATTATACTACTCTTTAAGTATACTTATATTAGTTATAATAGCTAGGGCGTCGAGGGGGCCTAAGAATTTATTAAGCCCTAGAGGGGGGGACCTATTGAGGGGTATTTTTAGAGAGTCCTAGCCCGTTAGTTATTAACTATATACTAAGAGAGTAGGTTCTTAACGAGTAGTAGTTTATATATTAATAAGTATATTTAATAAGTTTATTTAATAAGCTTATTTAGTAAATTTATTTAGTTTAAATAGAGCTTTAAGTAATATTAAAAATAATAAGGATAGAAAAAATCTTTATAAGCTCTGAGTAGCTAGATATTAGCCTTTTTAACCTTTTTTTTAGAAACCTTTATATTATTATTAAAGTTTAGAACCTCTGCGGTTAAGGGCCGCTTTTAACTATTACGGCCGACCTCTACCGTTAACCTTTTTAACTAGCACCGCTGCGTAAGTATATCGCTTAGCTTATTATTAATAAGTAGCTAAAGAGAGTAGCTTACTTATCCTAAATTAAATAGCGGTTTTTATATTAAAATTACTATATTACGTTAAGCGCGTACTTAGAATATATTGCGCGTATTATATAATTAAAAAGTATATTATATTATGTAATTTTTTTTTAAAAGCGTGATCCCGTTACGGTCGATTAGCCTCGTTATTATTTATTCTTAGTCCTCTTAGTTAAACGCTATTTTAGTAGTCTTTTTTTAATTACTTAATTAATTAATATTAAAAATAGATTTATAATTAGCCTAACGACGTCTTAATTACGTAACGTTTCTTTTTAAATTAAAAACCTAAGAGGCGTATACGTTCGTTAAATAAATTACTATTAGTTAGTAATTTATTTTTTACTTTTTTAAAATTAGTAATTTTTATATTAAGAGCTAGTAATATAAAAAAGGAGCTTTTTAACGGCCCTTTAAAATATTCTTTTTTTATTATAATAATTATAACTTTAAAAAAAAACTATAAGAGGATTTTTTTAAAAGTAGTAGCCTCTTTACTAAGCTAACCTCTAGTATTTATAATATTTATAATTTACGGATTATAATTATTATAATTTCTAAATCTCTTTTTTCTTTATTATACTATTCTTTTTATTATATTCTTAAGTAATATTTAAAAAGATAATTAAGAGGGTTATTAAGAAATTATTTAGATCGCAGGCTTTAAAGTTATATTCATAAGCCCCTCGGGGGTAGTCCCTCTATATATTATAAATCTCTTAGTTTTATAATACTCACGCTTCTTAATACCCTTACTAAGTATATTATACTTAAGGATCTTTTTTCCTTAATCGCGTAGTACTCTTTTATATTATATTTCTTAAGCTCGTTTATTATACTAATTAATGAGGTAAGTAGTTACGTAAGTAGTTCTTTTTACTAATTAATTAATTAATTTAATTAATTCTTAATTATAGGCCGGCCGTAGGTAAGTTAATTAATAAGAAAGGATTATATAAAGTCGATAATAATAGCTCGGTTACCTTAATATTTCTATTAATTATTAGGAGTTATTTTAATATAATAAATATTAGCTTTTTATAAGTAGTTAAAGGCTACGATTCTTTTATTTTATTTTATTATAGAGATTTCGTATCTTATTACCTACTTTTTATAAAGTTAGGTAGTACGATTTTTTTATTACGTTCCGTTCGAGGAGGTCGTCTTTTTTATACTAAATACCTTACTAATTTATAATAATAAAAATTAATTACTAATTAGTATTAGTATCCTTATTATAAGGATATTAATTAATTAGTTCGAACCGTAGGTTAACGAAGTAAGTTAATTAAACTATTTTAATATACTACGTGAGGTATAAAAGGGAGGTTCTAATTATAAGTTAAGTAGTTTATAATAATTATAAATAGGGCCCCTCGTTAGCCCCTGCGCAGCCTTGGCCGTATGCTGAGGTTAAATTAGACTTCTAATCCGATATAAAAGCTTTAATAAGTTTTTCCTTATCTCCCCCTCGGAGCTTAAGAATAAAAATAAGTTTAGTTCGGACATTAAGCTCTCTAAAAAAAGTATATTATATATTATTATTTTATGAGTTCGTATTTAATATTATTTTAAATTTTAAAAAACGTAAGGCTAGCTCTTTTTAAAAAGGTAATAAAAAGTAAAAAAAAAGTTAAGAAGCTAAAGTACCCCTCGTAAGAAGTATAGTTCCCTTTATTATTTTAGGCCTATTTAACGTATACTTAATCCTTAAAAACCTTAAAAAAGAGGCTCTTATAGAACGGGATATTTAGTATATACCCTGTTTTTAAATAGCCCTTTAGTACACTAACCCTAAGGATAGTAATCGTTATTTTATAAAAAATAATACCTAATATATATACTACTTTAATAGCCGTTTAGTTATATAGTATATTAATATACTAATCGTTTAATAACTAATAACCTAGGCCCTTACTAAGGTTATTATAAATAGCGCTCCCTCTTTTATAAATATATTATCCTTTTTTATTATTAAAAAGCGCACTACTAACTATAGTTTTAATAAAATATTGCTAAGCTCCGTAGTATTATTTACCAAATAAATAATAATATTAAGATATATAAAAATTATATTAGTTTTTATATAAAGGACTTCTTTTATATACGCCCCTAGCCCCCTCTCCTAAGTATACTTATATTATTAATTATACTTATTATAATTATTTATAACTAACCTCTTATTATGCCGCCCGCTCTCGTACTCTAAATTATTAACTTAATAATTATTTTACCTCTTACCCCCCCTAGTACCCCTATTATTTATAATTTTAAAAACTTTAAGATATTAAAAAGGTATAGGGTATAAAGGACTTTTGTAGTACGGTACTTAGGAAGAACTACTAATACTTATAAAAGTAATATAAGATACCTCCTTCGATCGGGTTAATACGGCCTTAATTAATAGAATTATAACTAAAAAAAGAGGGTAATATTAACCGGATTAAAAAAGTAGAGTTCTTAATTATTTTATATTATTATATTTAAAAATAAATTATTAAAAAGGCTTTAGTTCGATCTTAAAAAAGTATATATATAATTAAAATAAAAATCCGTACTACTAGGCTCCTCTCTCTAATCGGGGGCCCTTTTTTTTATATTTTTTTCTAATTAGCTCTCTTATAAGTCCCTATACTTAATTAATTTTAAAAAAAAGAAATACTAGGACTAATTACCCTATCCTATTCTAATTATTCCCTGATTTTTTTTTCTTTAATCTTTTATAAAAAAAAATTATTTTAGATTAGTCCTAGTTATTATATATAGTTAATCGTATTAAGCCTTTTACTTACCCTTTCTCTTTATAATTACTTTTTTTATTTCTTTTACTTTTACTACTTTTTTCGCTAGCTTTACTTAGTTCTTATCCTAATCCTTCTTAATAATCTCCCGATCCTAACCTTTATTAACCTAATTTTTTTTAAATTTCTTTATTAATAGCGGTATTTAAAGAATATAAATTAGAGTTATATATATAGTTTTTATAATTAAGTCGTCGTATTAATTAACTTATTATTTCCTTATACTCTTATTAATATTAGCTTTATTTATATATATATTATAATATTATAAAAGATCTTAATAAAACTTAGCTAGCTCTTAATATTAGTATTTATTATTTTTTTATATAGCTTAATTATACTTAGAAAGCGTACGTTTAATAACCTCTTATTTTAACTAAACTCTTAGTATTTTAATCAGAGTTTTTATAATAGGACTATCCCCGCCCTTAATTAGAGTATTTAAAAAATTATTTTCTTAGTTACTTAGATTAGTTTTATTAAGAGCTAGGCTAAGGTATAGTAGCGACTTAAGTAATAATATATTTAATAAAGATTTTATAACTTAACGGGTCTTAGGAATATTAATTAAGTATATAAGTTAATTATTAATAATACTATTTAAACACTAATTAATAGCTTTTATTTATTTAATTACCCGCAGAGTCCGATTAGGGTTATTACTTATTATAGATCCTTAGGTATTTTTTAGTATTTTTAAAAATTAAGATAATAAAAATAACTTTTTAAGAGTAGTAAGTTCTTACTTAAGGCTTTTAATTATTTTATATATTTTTTTAAAATATATAAAATTAATAAGAATATAATAGTTATAATCATAGGGGTTATAGATTTTTAGATCTTAGTTAGTAGACCTAAGGCTAAGTAAATAAGAACCGGATTTTTAAAAAGTTAGCGCCTTAGAGGCGTTAGTTATAGTATAATTAAAGTTATCTAAGTTAGTATAGGGCCTACTTCTAAAGTCCTAATCGTTTATTACTTTATTAAAGGACCTTTTTAAAAGAGGTCTTATTATATTAAAAAAATAATAATTATCGTATTAAAACTCGTAGCTAATTTATTAAATCTAAGCTATATAGAGTTTATTATTAAATAATTTAAAGTATTTATAAGTTATTTAATACGTATTATAAATTAGGTTAAGCTAGCCGTATTAAACCGTATTATAAAACTATTTAAGTACGTATAGACCGTATTTTTATTTACTTAGTTATTATACTATAGGGACTACGTAAGCGCTTATATTAATTAGTTATTAAATATAAAAAGGTATATTAATTTAGCTATAAAAGGCCTTTAGTATTTAGATATTATTAATAAATATCCTTTCTAAACGCTTAAGAGCTTATTTTGAATTATATTAATAAATTATACTATCTTACTAATTAATAATTATTTTTATAAAATAGCCCGGATTATTAATATAAAGAGAGAAGATTATTAAGTATATTAAAGTCCTGATTTTTTATATAGTCTTTTAGGTTTAAGGGATTAGGGTAGGGGTCTTATTTAGTTTAAAAGTACTCTCCTATCCCTTTTTAATTATAACTATATTATATATTAAAACGAGGTCTTATATTATAACTTTTATTATAAATCTAATCTCGTATTTTTAAATTTAATTTTTATATAATAAGCGTCCTTAAAAGTTATAATAATTAATTAAGATCTTTATTATTTTATAATAAGTTTAACCTATTTAAGTTATTTAGTTTTTTAAACCCTTAAAAGCCTCGGGGCGCTAATTGAAAAAGGGAAGTATATTCTTTATACTAAGCTAATTAAGAAAGTCGATTTTATAAGGGGTTAGGATTATTTAAAAAAAACTAGTTTATTTAAATATTAGGTTTAGGTAATAGTTAGTATATACTTTATATTAATAATTTATATTAAAATTAATAAACTAAGAGTTTTTAATATTCGTTATAGTCCTAGGGTTAGTTTTATTAAAAGTAATATATCTATCTAAATTCTACTTTCTTAGTTAGTATTTAGTATCGTTTTTAAGGTTTTTTATCGTAATTAGGCCCTAAATTCGCGCTATATCCTTTTTATTATCTAGTTTAGAAAGGGAGATAAGAGGTAAAGAGGTTATTATAAATCGCTAGGTTAGTATTTATATAATAAATTAAAAAGTAAAAATTAAAAAAAGTTTAATTAGTAGTAGTTATAGGGAAGTAGTTAAGGAGGGAAAAAGGAAAAGTTAAGTAGCTAAGTAAAAAACTACTTTTTTATACTAATTACGAGGGCGGCCTTTACTAATTAAGAAAAAAGGCGTTATATTATAAATAATAAAAAGGCCCTAATCTTATAATTTACTCTTTTTTTTTTTATATAGTAGTTATAATTTAGCGCCGATTAGTTAAGAGGCCTATAGTACTTTCCTCTTTAATACCCCGGATCTAGGGGGGGTATATAGAGGCCCTTTTTTAATTCCTCTATTACTTTTTATTTTCTTTCTTAAATAATAGCTTCTTAATTATAATTATCCTTTTTTACTTAGTCTCTTTTCTTTTTAGTAATATAATCTACTTACTTATTATATTTAATATTTTAGTTATTAATAATGCGTATTAGATTACTAAAATTACTTATTACGGCGTCCGGCCTTAGTAATATTCCTCTTTTATTTTTAAGAAGGTTTATTTTTAAAAAACTTAAGGTTATAAGTTTTAAGAAGTTAGTAAAAAGTAAACTATAATAAGCGCTATTCTATTCGATTTTTTTAATCCTTATTTTAATTTAATATTACTTTTTTTTAGATCTTTAAGATTACTAATTAGTTAACTTTTTTTAAATTAGCTAGAGAGCTTTATACCGAATTCTATATTATAAATCCTTAGGTTAATAAATATATTAAAAAAGAAATAGCTTAGAAGTTTTAATAATTAACTACGAATTAGAATATTATTAAGAAGTACGTTTATAATCTAGGTATTATAAGCGGATTATTTTTATAAAGCTATTAGGTTTTTATTAGTTACGATTATATTAATTATTTCGGTCCTTTATCTTAGTAATTAAGTAAATAAACCCCTATTATTAATTCTTTACTTATTTAGGCTTACGGCGTTTAGAATACTATATTTTATAACTATTATACACGGTCTTTTTAAAAATATATTAGTTTTAATACTAAGGAGTTAGTTAAAAAGATAGTCCCCTATTTTAAATACGTTTCTTTTTTAAATTACTTTAATAATTAATATAATAATTATATATATTTCGAAAGTAAGAAATACTATTTTAAGAAAAGTAACGACTAGTAAGCTATTAGTTAGTTCGGAGCTAATTCTAAGTAAGGTTATTATTATTATTATATAATAAGTAATAATAGGGTAATATTTTTAATCTTAATTAATATTAAGAAAGTTAAGATTTTAGTTTATATAGTTTCTAACTAGATCGATATTACTAAAACTAAGGAAAATAAGTATAATTCCGTTCTTAAGAACGCCCCTCTTATATACTTTATTAAAAACTATATATTTATAACTTATAAAAGTTATTAATATATTAAAATAAAATAGGTAGAGTAAAAGGTTATATAGGCTAAGCTAAATACTAAACGGGCTCGATTAAATAGGGAACTAAGCTTAGATACTTAAAAAGAGGGGTAGGGTTTTTTAATACGATTATATAGTTAGTAAGTAAGGTCGTCGGGTTTTTAATTATAATAATTAAAAAATAATTCCTTTTTTTTATTATTCTTTTATATTTTTATTTTAAATCTAAATAAAAAAATAACTAGAGAATTAATAAGATTTAATAATATTTTTATAAAATAATATTTAATAAATAAAAAGAACTCGTAGCTTATACTAAGGATTAGTAATAATAAGGGGTAATTTAGCCCTTTTAAGAGGCCCTTATTTATAATCGGGTTTACTTAGTAACTAGTTAAGTATCCTCGTCCCTAGAGTTTATTATATTATTATTATAATTAAGAAGTAGAATTATAATATTAATTATATTATTTTATAAAGATAGAAAGTTAATTAAGTTAAAAATAAAGTCCTTATAAAGATTAAACTTATTAAGTAATAAGTAAAGACTTTTTAAAAACTTTAGGAACTTCTTAAGTTAATTATTAATATAAGTAGCCCCTATAATTAGTTTATTAATAAGCGTTTTTAGTTAATATAATAATTTATTTAGAGTAGCTAAGTAAATACGAAAAGGTCCTTATTAATAATAATCGAATTTTTAAAAATTAATATATCGTTCTTTTATTAAATATTAAAAATAAGAACTAGATTACTAGTTTATAACTTTACTAATTAGAGGGTATATATAGAATTAAACTAGTTATGGGTTTAAGCTCGGTATTAAATAACTTTATTAACTATAGCTTTTTAATTATTTATTAAGAAAGTAAAAGCTCGTAATCGGGCTTAGACTTCTTAATTTATTATATATATATTCTCTTAATCGAGTATTTTTTAAGTTACTATTCTTTTTTTAATTAGAGTCGTTATATAATAACTATAAATAAAATAAAACGGTATATAACCTAATAATACTCTAATAGTTATCTTATTTATAAAAAGGGCTATAGTTAATATTAGTTTAATATTTTTCTTTTTTTAATCTAACTAAATACGAAGTATATACGCGATAAGTTAGTAACTCTTTTTAAAAAGCCCGTTAATACGAGGGTTATAAGTTAATATAACCTTTTACTAAGTACTATATCGTTAATTAAGCTATATTATAGTACCTATATTTTCTTATCCCTCGTTAATAATTATAGTACTATAGATCTTATAATAATAAATAATATCTTCCTAAATAAATTTCGTAATATTTGTTAATATAGTATTCGTTATAATCTGCGCTTCTAAGTATCTTATAAACTTATAACACGTTTTAATAACCTTTTATTTACTTATATACTAAACGTTTAAATAGACCTTAAGAAAAGGTTTATAAATCGGAACTATAAATATATAGGGGTTATTAAAGCGTTATAATCTAGCTTTTTAATAAGCTTTATAAGTTATAATTAGCTCCCGAGTCTAAGTATATATTCTTAGCTAATAATATCGTTTTATAAGGCAGAAATATATAGCCTTTTATCCCCTATACCCGGACTTATTATATATTTTACTAATTAAGTCTATTTAGTAGCGCTTATCGTTAATTACTTAAGTAAGTTAGGGATAAGTCTTTGTTCTTTATTAAAATAGAAGTTTATTTTATATAATAAATTATATTACTATTTACTTAAAACGTTTAAATTAATTAAAGAGTATACTAGTTAGCCTCTTTAAAATAAAAAGGAAATAAGTAATTTATTTTAAGAGGTCCGACTATTATTCGTTCGGTACTAGTATATTAACTAAAATATTTATTTTTTATATCTAATTAATAGTAGCGTTATTACGACTATATATTATAATAAAAAAGTCCTTTATAACTCGTGTTTATAGGACTCGTACGTTAATAAAGTCCTTAATATCTTTATTAAGCTCTACCTTAACTAAGTTAAATTAGCTAGGGGTTTTTTTTAAAAAGCTATCCGCTATAGTATTTTTTTTTTATTAATATACTTAATTTTAAAATTAAAAAGTCTAATTTAAGAAAGTTAGTATATTATTATTATTAATAATAGGTTATTTACTATATTATTAATCTAAGTAACTAGGACTTGGGCGTCGGTTTTTAATAAGAAGTTAATCCTAAATAGATAATTATAAAGACGTTTTAAGCTTATTAAAACACCTCGTATTTTAAACTTTTTAAAGTTATAATTAAGCTCTAGCCCGCGCTATATCCCGCTCTTATATTAAATAATAATACGCTTATTATTAACGATCTAACTAAGCGTATTACTTTATTTTTTAATATTAGCGTTCGTTATAAGGATAATCCGTCCGGCCTTAGTACTATAGTTTAATAAAACTAAAATAAGAGCTATAGTAATTATCTTTTTAAGCGTTTTTATAGTTTTAATTTATAGTACTCCCTATTTAAAAAATTAGTTTTTATTAAGTAAAGAGTATAACGGGGCTATTTTAGAAAAAAATTACTCGATCTAGTAGTAATAAAAAGTAATAATACTAAAAAACGATTTAATTTCTAAGACGTTCGAGTATTTTATCTATTTAAAAATCTTAAGGACTTTAGCTTAATTAAGCTATCTCCCTTTTATATTATAAAAATAGCCTATAATAACTACGGATAGTTAGTACTATTACGACTTTACTCTAAAAATAATATAACTAACTAGCTTAACGTTAACTAAGATTTAAGTAATATTTTAAAAGTATTTATAAATAAATTACTAAATCCCGGGATAGTTAGTTAGGTACTTATTATTATAGTAGGATTACGGGCCTTTAATTATAATATTATTAATAAAAGCGCTATAATATTTTAGAATTAAGTCGTAGAAAATGCGGGTTATAATTTAATAGAATTAGGCTACTAAATTTATTACTCCTATTAGGAGGATATAGTATTTATATAGCCTGAGTAGAGTTAAGAAGGTCGTTAGATCGTAGCTCTTTTTATTTAAAGAGATTTAATTATTTGTTTTTTTTATTCTACCTTTATTAGCTACTCGGGCGGTTCTCGGTATTATTTATATAGTATTAATATATAGTATTAATAAATACTCCTACTATCTTAATAGACTATTTTTTTTAAATTTTCTACCTTTTTAACTTTTCTTTTTATAAAGTTTATAATTACGGATTATTAATAATAATATTAGGCGCCCGATACTATTACTTTATAAGCTGCCTATTTAGCTAAGTTTACTACCCTCTAGGTAACTATAGCTTATAATAGTAGTATTAGAGATACCCTCGTTACCGTTATTAAGAATAATATCGACCTTACGATATCTACCTTAGTACTTTTAACTTTAACTCGTATACGTATATATATTTATTACCTCGTTTCCTTTGTTAAAGTCGAAAAACGCTTCCCTCGCCGTCTATTACTATTACCCTGTTACTGTCGCTATCGAATTGTTTACTATTGAAATACCGAGACGCCTAGTTATTATTGACCCCTGGGGATGCCTTAAGGGCCAGAAGTTCGATCCTATAAGTATTATACTAGAGGACCCCGAACTATAATAAGGTCGTCTTAAGGAATACAGATTAGATACTATTAACTTAAAGATCCGAAATACGTATATTAATATAAGTATTATTATTATTAGTACCTAACTTATATAATATAGCCTTAACGAAATACCTAATTAACTATAGAGTATAATTAATACTTTAATATTATAATAATAGAATAAGAGGTTTAAAAAGACTAAAAAGGATATTCTGAAGTTATTAAATAAGTTAGAAAATAGGAAGTAGGTTTTAGCTATTCGGAAAGCTATTAATATGTTATATTATTAGTAACGGGATGAGCTATGTTAATAGCTACTTAGTAACGGCTACGGCCGGCTATAGTTAGTTATGAAGTTTTATTAAAGTACGTAATAAAGACACTCGATATTAACCCTAATAGACTAGCTTGCCCATAAAGGCGAAGATGGCCCCCAATGAGGCGGACCGGACCCCAAAGGGAGAGATTTAATTATAACTAAAAAAAAAAATCTAAAAAGGAGATAAGTTAATTTATAATAAATTTTTCTAAGAACTTATTAATATTAAGTAGTTACTAAGTATTTTAAAAAGTAATAGTATTAACCTTAGTTACTAAGTTAATTAGCTAAAAACCGCTATCTTTTTTTATTATTAAAAACTAGGGGTTTTAATACGTAGTATAGTTTTTTTTAATAATACCCTAGGTAATACGTTCTTAGATTATTTTAAAAGCTTTTAGTAATAGAGCTTTTAGGATCGGAATACTCTTTATTTACTAAGCCTTATAGAGTATAGTTTTAATTAATTATAATAGCGTAACTATAGGGTTAAAACGGCCGTATTTAAAAAAGTTTTATACTAGTACTTTTTTTTAATTAAGGAGTATTTATTTAAAAAGATCTTATTTATGAAATAAGAAATAGTTATAATTTTTAAAAATAGCTTAGAAGTAGTCGTTTATTAATCTAGAGCCTAGTTCTATATCCGAGAACTTAAGTATAATAATATCCTTATAGGGGCCCGATTAGTCTCGTAACTTATTTTTAACTTTTTTAAGTTTTTTAAGTTTTTAATAAGGATTATTATTAAGTATTAATTTATTAGAGGGCGCGTTATTAACTAATTAAACCTTTTAATCCTTTTTTTTATATATCATATTAGTTTTTATAGTACAGAGAATTTTATAAAAAGCTTTTTTAGCTATTTCGTACTATTTTAATACTTTTTACTCTAGTTTTATAATTTATTATTTAATATATAACTCCTCTTATTAAGAAGTAAGTATTCTTATTAAGAAATATAAATCGTTTTAGTTAGCTAATCTATTTAGTCTATTTTTAGCCTTACCCCGAGCGGCCGCTATTACTTTCTTAATTTATATAATCTAAGGCTAGATTATATAGAGTACGACTATAATTATAATCTAATTAGCTTAGCCTTAGTCTAAGACTATTATAATACGCTCGTTTTTTTTTAACTTAGATTTTAAATAAGAGTTATTAAAACTAATAATATCCCTAGTTATATTATTAATATTTAGTTTTTTAATTTAAAAACTTTTTTTATATACTACATAAGCTAAAATAAAATATCCTTTACGTTTTAAAAACCGTTTATTCTAATTATTTTTATAGGGATCCTTAGTCTTATATCCTTAATATAAATTAAAGTAATAATTATTAACTTATTATATTTAAAAAATAGCTTAGTATTTTATATAAATAAAAGACTTAGTAATAACGGATCGGAGGTCTCTCGCTCGTTTTTAATAAAGAAATAAGTAGTTATTTTAAACTTATTAATTTATATATTCGTAAAATAAAAGCTATTAAAAATTATCTAGTTAGTTAGATTATACTTAAATATTTATATCTAAAGCTTTATTATTATATAAGAAATACTAGCTTTTTTAATATATTATTTTAAAAAGATATTAACTTATGTTTTAGTATTTAGAATAATAACGATTATCGAACCCTTATTATCCTTATTTATACTAAATATTTAGACTTTTAACTAAAGGTAGGCGTTCGAGATTATAGAAATTAGGAGCTTAGAAGTCGGATTAGTACCTCTAACTTTATTAATTTTAACTATATAGCTCGACCTTAGAAAGAGGTTCTAGTTATACTTATTAAAAAGATCTTTAATATCCTTTTATTATTACTTATTCTTTACTAAATTTATTAAGGACTTCGGAGCTTTTAATAAGATTTTATTAGTATTAAAATATCCTTAATTACGTATTAAAATTATTATTATTATAGTATATTCTAATATAATCTTTTATAAGAGGTTTATAAAAAGCGAGATCGGGGTCTCGAACCTCTTTTTTATTAGCTTCTTTACCTTAGCCCTAAGGTTAAAGTCGTAGGTCTAATTTATAATTATCGTTTTTTAAGTTTTATAAAAAAAAGGCTTTTAAGTTCTTTAAATACTAATATTAAGAGTACTAATTAGGATTTTAGTAAACTAGGGCCTAGAGATAGATATAGAGGTTACGTTCTCTATTATTTTAAAAGCTTTATTATTATTATTAATTTTTATAATTTCTTTTTTTTAATTAAAAAAAAACCGTTTTCTTTTTAAGTTATAAAAGCTAGCTTAGGCTATTAATCCTATATATTTTCTTAGAGTATAATATAGTTACTAAAGTACGGTTTTTAAGTAGTCTTCTTTTATAAATAATATAAACGTCCGCTTAGTTATAATAGCCTAAGTTAGGTCGTACTATATAGACGTATTTAATTATACTTATAGGATTAGCTAAGGGAAATATAAGTATAGTTTATTAAAATAATCTAATTTAATAGTTTAAAATCTACTTAGTTAAAAGCTTAGTATCTTCCTTAGTTAATATATTTACTACGTAAAAAAGAAGGGTAACGTAATTAGTAATCGTACGCTTTTTTTTATTTTTATCTATAATAAAAGGGATATTTTTTATAAGCTCTTAACTATTACGCTTTTTATAATACTAAGCTCCCTAAGCTAAAATAATAAAATAAGCGTCCTTATTAAGAGTATACTAATTATAATCCCTAATAATCTAGTAATATAGACTTTAGTAATACTAATAGCGATTTTTAGGTCTTATAATTAGAGGTTAATTAGGATACGTAGCGCTTATATTAAATATACGAGTAGGACCTTAAAAGTAAATACTATTAAAAAGGTATAGGGTATAAAGGACTTTCGCAGTACAGTGCTTAGGAAGAACCACTAATACTTATAAAAGTAATATAAAATACTTCCTTTAATCGGGTTAATACGGCCTTAATTAATAGAGTTATAACTAAAAAAAGAGAGTAGTATTAACCAGATCGGAAGGGTAGACTTTTTAATCGTTTTATATTATTATATTTAAAAATAAATTATTAAAACAGCTCTAGTTCGATCTTAAAAAAGTATATATATAATTAAAATAAAAATCTATATTACTAAGCTCCTCTCCCTAATCGGGGGCCCTTCTCCTTATATTTTCCTCTAATTAGCTCTCTCGTAGGTCCCTATACTTAATTAGTTTTAAAAAAAAGAAATATTAGGACTAATTGCCCTACCCTATTTTACTATTCTAATAGATCTTTAGCTTATTTATTTTATTAGCTAGGTTAGAATTAGTAGTATTATTAGTAGCTACTTAAGTAACCTAGGCCCCTATTACTAACTAGCGATATTACTAGCGGTTCGGATACTAATACTAAGTATTTTTATACGCTTATAAAATAGGGGATCGTAGTAAGGTTTTAGGTTAACTTTAATTATTTATAAAGAGTAAGCTATATTCTTTTTTATATACGATTATATTAAAAAGTCCTATTTTAAACTTCGCGTACTTTATTAATCTAACGAAGCTATTTAAAATAACCCCGACTTCTTTTACTACTTCTTTTATAATATTAATATAAAACCGTATATATATAGCCTTAATTAGGCTCTTATTAATTATAATATAGAGGTCTTATTATTTAGTAAGGGTAATTATATTATTAATCTTAGTAAATAGTACCTAAGTAGAGTTTAAGTTAGAAAACGAGATAAGTAGTCCTTTAGTAACTCTTTTAATCTACTCTTTTTTATTTAAAAAGCGGTTAATATCCTATTTTTTATACTTTTTTAAAAAGAAATCCTTAGCTTAGGCCTAGAGTAGCCCTCTAATCGTATCCTTAACTAAAATTTAATAATCTCCTCTTATAATATATATAATAAGTTTATTTTTAAATTAGTCTAGGACCTTATTAATCTCGTACTAGTCCTCGAACTTTTTTAAAAAGTCTATAATATTATTATTTTTAAAAACTATAGTCCCTTTTTAACTAGGGAATAGTATTTTATAAAACCTTATATTTTTTATTAAATTAGGCTAAGGAATTATAAAGTCCTTAGTTTAAAGCGTAGTTATTTAAATCTAAATAGTAATAATACTTAAAAAAGTATTAATTAAAGTATTTATCCCGACCTAAGCCGTAACTAGCCTTTTTTAATTAAATTAGTAAGTAAATTTATTACTAAGAGTAGGCTTCTTATTATTAAATAACTCCGCGGTTTATAAGTTTTAATAAACCGTAAAAGCTAGTTTAATAAACGATTTATTTAAAATAAAAGAGTTAAGTTTATATAATTAAACGTCCTAAGGGGCGCTAATAATAATAAAAATAACGTATTAATTATTTATATTTATAGTCCGAGGTTATTAAAAATATAGTTCGTTAATTTTATTTATAATTTTAATAATCTTATATTAATTTATTTATTCTAAATAGAGTTTAAAAAGAGAAGAGAGGAGCTATTTTAATAACTAGAGTATAACTATTATCCTAATTAATATAATTTAAGCCGTCCTTTTTAACCCTTACTAAGCATATAACTAAAGTTTTAATTAGACTTCGTATTAGGCTTATAGTAATACTAATTAAAATTATTAATAAGTCTAGTTAAAAACTAGTTTCTTAAGTACCCTTAGTCCGACGTATCCGCACTTTTAAATAGGTTTATTATTAAATCTCTAGATTATATTAATTAATAAAAAATAGTTTAGTTAAATAACTAGTTATATTTATTAAAGTATTTTATTAGTTCTAATCTTAACTCGTCGTTCGTTTTATTATATTATTATAGCGTTCGTATTTAGGCCCGATCCGGTCCTAAATATCTATGTATTTTTCTATTTATTTATCTCGCTCGTTTATTAAAGTTTATTATATCCCCCTCTTATTAAATAAAAAGCCCTTTCTTATATATCTTTATTTTTATATTTTAATTATTTAGTTTTTCTTTTAATTAGAGTCCTATCGCTCGTATTTATCTTAATTATTATACCGCTTTTTTTTATTTATTTATTTAAATTATCTCCGATCGAGTCGGGCTTTTTTTTACTTATTCTCTTATTTAAAAAAAGAAGGGATTTTTAAAAGGGGAGACTATTAAAAAAGTATAGGGTATAAAGGACTTTTATAGTATAGTACTTAAAAAGAACTACTAATATTTATAAAAATAATATAAAATACCTCTTTTAATCGGGTTAATATATCCTTAATTAATAAAAGTATAACTAAGGAAAGAGGGTAATATTAACTAAATTAAAAGGGTAGAGTTCCTACTTATCTTATATTATCGTATTTAAAAATAAATTATTAAAAAGGCTCTAGTTCGATTTTAAAAAAGTATATATATAATTAAAATAAAAATCCGTATTACTAGGCTCTTTTCCCTAATCGGGGGCCCTTTTTTTTATATTTTCTTCTAATTAGCTCTCTTATAGGTCCTTATACTTAATTAGTTTTAGAGAAAAGAAATACTAGGACTGATCGCCCTACCCTATTCTAATACGTAAAGCATAGTTCTTAATAAGTATAACTAGTCTCTTTATTATTAACGCTATAATTCTAATAGCCTCGTACTTCTTAAACTAGGATTTTAAATAATAAGTATAAGCCTAAGTTTTATTTTTATATATATATACTTTATAAAATAAGGTTATTTTAGGAGCTTAGGCCTTTAGGCTAAGAAAAGTTTTATTTTATTTATTTTTAAACTTCTAAGCCGTATTTTAAGTTCTACTTATTATTTACCTTCGGGTATTAATTTTTTTTTTAAATAGAGCTGAAATTAATTATTTCTAACTACTTTAGCTATTTATAATAATTTCTTATATATTATAAAAGTCAAAAAGTATATAAAAATATTCGAACTTAGCTTATAAAAAGTTTTTAATGAGCCTATTTATTAGTATATCTTTTATTAATATATAAGTAACTTTAAAACTACTTCTAATATATTCTTATCTTAACTATATATTCTATATATTAATATAATAAAGTCGAGTAACTATTCTTTCTCCTTCCTCTATAACAAGTTATATCGTTTACTAACTATTATAGTTAACTAACTATACTTCTCCTAAATTAAGAGTAATGTCTTTAAAAAGGCGCTTTAGAGCTATAGTCTTTTTTATATTTTTTTTAAAATAAAAAACCTTAGCTTTAGTAATTAACGTCGTAACTATTACTTAATAGAATAATTTCTATTAAATAAGGCCGCAAAAAAAGAATATTATATATCCCTAAAATAATCGTTATATTACCTCGTTATTTATAAAACTAGTATTTTTAATCAAAAATAATAATTACGTACTTAGTATATTATTATAATAAAGCGTAAGATATTTTATTATATAGAGATACTAAATATATTAATTAAATATTTTAATATAAGTTATACTCGGGTTAGTTAGGAACTATAATATATATAAATAAGTAAAAGCGACGTTTAGTTTAATTATAATAGCTATATAAAGTATATTTCTAACCTTTTCTTAGTAGCTCTTTATTTTCTTTTTTACTACTTACCCCTTATTTAATCTAAACTCTTTTTAAAAAAGAGGAGTAACTAAATATAGTAAATTTATAAAATCAAAGCGCTTAGTAACTCCCTTAATATATACGTCGTAAATAAAGGAAATCTTATAAATAGCGCGGTTTTATAAAATCCGTACTCTAAAAAAGTAATTAATTAGTCTATTCTTTTTAAAATTAATGTATTTTTTTATATTATTAATAATTTTTTAAGCCGCCTTTTAGTCGTCTTAATAATATAAAATAATAAAGTAATTAATATAAAATATTAGTATTACCTTCTTATTTACGGTTTAGTAAATATAAATCTCTTTGTAGTTATATATTATATTTATACTACGAAGTATAGAAATAAAAGTTTAAAACTATAGAATTAATAAGTCTCGGAGGCTATATAGAGCGCGTTAAAGTTTACTTATTTTATTAATAACCTTATATCCCTCTAGGGGTTTAATAATTACTAGTTTCTCGCTCTTAATAAGTACGTTAAAAAATACGTTAATAATATTATATTAGTTAGTCTTAAGGTCGAATTAGGTAGTTATTATTATTATAAGCCTAAAGGTTTTTATAATTAGTATTAAAGTATACGTATTTTATAAAGGGTTAAGTAGTTATATATCCCCCCTTATATATATACGTACTTTTACCTCGTAGACCTCGTTATTCGCGTTATACTTATAAATATATACTTACTTTAATAAAAATAGGCTTCCTTATTTAAAATCATAGTTAACTTCTTCTTATATACTAATATTTCTTAGCTTTTTTATTTTTATATTTATAATATCCCTAAGTAGCTTCTATAGTTATTATAAAAGATATTTAATATTACTAAACCTACTTAGTAAGCTCTAAAAGTTAACTTTAGTAAGTCGGGGTTTTTAAACCCTTTTAAAGCGCTCTAAGTAGGTCTTATAAACTACTCTTTTTACTACTTAATAAAGTATTATATATCTTATATTACTTTTTTTTATAACTTTTTACTAATTAAGTATAAAAATAGAAAAAAAGTAGTCCTAATAGTAGTTATAATAATCGCCGTTTTTTATATTTAAATATAAGAGCGTTATAAAAATATTACTATCGAAACGTTATAGAAGTTTATAGGTCTAGTTTAAATATTTAGGACCTAATAAAGCTTTATTTAGTACTTAATAAAGTAGTTTTTATAAACTCTACTCTTATATAGTATTAGAGGTTTATTATAAGGGTTTTTTATTAATATTAATTTTAATATTAAGAATTACTTTTTAATAATTAGTACCTCGTTTATTACGTACTCTAGCGTTTTATTAAGAGTTATTAAAAATTAAACGCTCGAGAACCTTCGTAGTATATATAAGCGCTTATAAAAAGGATCGTAAATTATATAAAGCTATTTATAACCCGGTTACTATACCCCTTTCTTTACTCCTACCCCCGAGCTTACGTAAGGGGGTTATTTTAAAAGTTAGTAATAATAATAAGATTATAATAGCCTTTTTAATCTTATTAACTACACCTTATAATATACTTATTAATTATTTAGCGTTTTAAATAGTTAAAAACTTAATAATAATACTATCCTTAACTATAAAATTATCTTAAGTACTAATATTTTTAAAATCTAAATCTACTTCTCCGAGTACTTAAACTAACTTATTATTAACGTTAAAGAGTTCTTATATCTCTTAAACTACTAAATTTACTTATTTACTTATAATAGTTTATTCCTTATATATAGTAAAAAGGTATAGGGTATAAGGGACTCTCGTAGTACGGTACTTTAAAAGAACTATTAATACTTATAAAAGTAATATAAGATACCTCCTTTAATCTAGTTAATACGGCCTTAATCAACAGAGTTATAACCGAGGAAAAAGGGTAGTATTAGCCGGATTAGAAAGGTAGAGTTCTTAATCGTTTTATATTATTATATTTAAAAATAAATTATTAAAAAAGCTCTAGTTCGATCTTAAAAAGTATATATATAATTAAAATCAAAATCCGTACTACCGAGCTCCTATTTTTAATTAGGGCCCTTTTTTTATCTTTTTTTTTAATTAGCTCTCTTATAAATCCCTATACTTAATTAGTTTTAAAAAAGAACTACTAAGACTAATTACCCTACCCTATTCTAATTGTTCCCTAATTTCTTTTTCTCCGATCTTTTATAAAAAGAAATTATTTTAAATTAGTCTTAATTACTATATATAGTTAATTACGAATTAGAACGTCGTTAAGAAGTACGTTTATAATCTAGGTATTATAAGCGGATTATTTTCGTAGAGCCGTTAGGTTTTTATTAATTATAATTACGTTAATTACTTTAGCTTTTTATCTTAGCGATTAAATAAACGAACTCTTATTATTAATTCTTTACTTATCTAGGCTTATAGTGTTTAGAATATTATACTTTATAATTATTATATACGGTCTTTTTAAAAATATATCGGTTTTAATACTAAGGAGCTAATTAAAAAGATAGTTTTTTATTTCGAGTACGTTTTTTTTTTTTAATTATTTTAATAATTAATATAGTAATTATATATATTTTAAAAATAAGAAATACTATTTTAAAAAGAGTAATAACTAGTAGGCTATTAGTTAGTCCGGAGCTAATTTTAAATAAGGTTATTATTATTATTATATAATAAGTAGTAATAGAGTAGCGTCTTTAATCCTAATTAATATTAAGAGAGTTAGGACTTTAGTTTATATAGTTTTTAATTAGATTAATATTACTAAAACTAAGGAAAATAAGTATAATTCCGTTCTTAAGGACGCCCCTTTAATATACTTTTTTTAAAAACTAAATATTCGTAATTTACGAGGGTTATTAACGTATTAAAATAAAATAAGTAGAATAGGAGGCTATATAAGCTAAGCTAGATACTAAGTAGGCTCGATTAAATAGAGAACTAGGCTTAAATATTTAAAAAGAGGGGTAGGGTTTTTTAATATAATTATATAATTAATAAGTAAGGTCGTTAAGTTTTTAATTATAATAACTAAAAAATAATTCTTTTCTTCTTTTCGTTCTTTTATATTTTTATTTTAAATTTAAGTAAAGAGATAACTAAAGAATTAATAAGATTTAATAATATCCTTATAAAATAATATTTAATAAATAAAAAACTCGTAGTTTATACTAGGGATCGGTAGTAGTAAGGGGTAATTTACCTTTCTTAAGAGGCTTTTATTTATAATTAGGTTTACTTAGTAAGTAGTTAAGTATCTTTATTTTTAGAGTTTATTATATTATTATTATAATTAAGAAGTAGGATTATAGCGTTAATTATATTATCCTATAAAAATAAAAAATTAGCTAAGTTAAAAACAAAGTTATTATAAAAATTACTCTTGTTAAGTAATAAGTAGAGGCTTTTTAGAGATTTTAAGAACTTTTTAAGTTAATTATTAATATAAGTAGCCCTTATAATTAGTATATTAATAAGCGTTTTTAATTAATATAATAATCTATTCGGAGTAGCTAAGTAGATATAAAAAGGTCTTTATTAATAATAATCGAGTTTTTTAAAAATTAATATATTGATTTCTTATTAAATATTAAAAATAAAAACTAAATTATTAGTTTATAACTTTGTTAATTAAAAAGAGTACGAGGAGTTAAACTAGTTATAGGTTTAGGCTTAGTATTAAATAACTTTATTAGTTATAGCTTCTTAGTCATTTATTAAGGAGGTAAAAGTTCGTAATCGGGCTTAGACTTCTTAATCCGTTATATATATATTTTCTTAATCGAGTACTCTCTAAGTTACCGTTTTTTTTTTAATTAGAGTTATTATATAATAACTATAAATAAAATAAAATAGTATATAACTTAATAATACTTTAATAGTTATTTTATTTATAAAAAGGGCCGTAATAAGTATAAGTTTAATATTTTTCTTTCTTTAATCTAACTAAATACGAAGTATATATATAATAAGTTAATAATTTTTTTTAAAAAGCCCGTTAGTATAAGGGTTATAAACTAATATAACCTTTTACTAAGTATTATATTATTAATTAAGCTACGTTATAACGCTTATATTCTCTTATCTCTTATTAATAATTAAGTACTATAGATCTTATAATAATAAATAATATCTTTTTAAATAAACTTTATAATATTCTTTAATATAGCGTTCGTTAGAATCCGTATTTCTAAATATCTTATAAACTTATAACGCACCTTAACGACTTTTTATTTACTTATATACTAAATATTTAAATAGATTTTAAAAAAAGGTTTATAAATCGGAACTATAAATATATAGGGGTTATTAAAGTATTATAATCTAGCTTTTTAATAAGCTTTATAAGTTATAATTAGCTCCCGGGTCTAAGCGTATATTTTTAACTAGTAGTATTATTTTATAAAGTAGAAATATATAACCTCTTATCCCCTATACTTAGATTTATTATATATTTTATTAATTAAGTTTACTTAGCAGTGCTTATTATTAATTACTTAAGTAAGTTAAGGATAAGTCTTTATCTCTTATTAAAATAGAAGTTTATTTTATATAATAAATTATATTACTATTTACTTAAAATATCTAAACTAATTAAAAAATATACCGGCTAGCCTCTTTAAAATAAAAAAGAAATAAGTAATTTATTTTAAAAAATCTAACTATTATTTATTTAGTACTAGTATATTAGCTAGAATATCTATTTCTTATATTTAATTAATAATAGCGTTATTACAACTATATATTATAATAAAAAAGTTCTTTACGACTCGTATTTATAAGACTTATACGTTAATAAAGTCCTTAATATCCTCGTTAAGCTCTACTTTAACTAAGTTAAATTAGCTAGGGGTTTTTTTAAAAAAGCTATTTACCGTAATATTCTTTTTTTATTAATATACTTAATTTTAAAATCGAAAAGTCTAATTTAAAAAAGCTAGCGTATTATTATTACTAATAATAAGTTATTTATTATACTATTAATTTAAGTAACTAGGACTTAGGTATCGGTTTTTAATAAAAAGTTAATCCCGAATAGATAATTACAAAGACGCTTTAGGTTTATTAAAACGCTTTATATTTTAAGCTTTTTAAAGTTATAATTAAGCTCTAGCCCGTACTATATTCTACTCTCGTATTAAGTAATAATATACTCGTTATTAACGATTTAACTAAGCGTACTACTTTATTTTCTAATACTAGCGTCTATTATAAAAATAATCTATCTAGCCTTAGTACTATAGTTTAGTAAAACTAGAATAGGGGCTATAGTAATTACCTTTTTAAGCGTTTTTATAGCCTCGATCTATAGTACTTCTTATTTAAAAAATTAGTTTTTATTAAGTAGGGAGTATAAAGGGGCTATTATAAAAAAAATTACTCAATTTAGTAATAATAAAAAGTAATAATATTAAGAAACGATCTAATTTCTAAGACGTTCGAGTATTTTATTTATTTAAAAATTTTAAAAACTTTAGTTTAATTAGGCTATTTCTCTTTTATATTATAAAAATAGCTTATAATAATTACGGATAGTTAGTATTATTACGACTTTACTCTAAAAATAGTATAACTAGTTAGCTTAATATTAATTAAGACTTAATTAATATTTTAAAGGTATTCGTAAACGAATTACTAGATCCCGGGATAGTTAATTAAGTACTTATTATTATAGCAAGATCGCGGGCCTTTAACTACGATATTATTAATAAAAGTACTATAGTATTTTAAAATTAAGTCGTAGAGAATGCGGGTTATAATTTAATAAAACTAGGTTATTAAATTTATTACTCTTATTAAGAGGGTATAGTATTTATATAACCTAAGTAAAATTAAAAAGGTTATTAAATCGTAGCTTTTTTTATTTAAGGAGATCTAATCGTAGTTAAAAAAAAAATCTAAGAGGGAAATAAGCTAATTTATAATAAATTCTTCTAAAAACTCGTTAGCGTTAAGTAGTTACTAAGCGTTTTAAAAAGTAATAATATTAACTTTAATTATTAAGTTAATTAACTAAAGACCGCTATCCTTTTTTATTATTAAGAACTAAGGGTTTTAAGACGTAGTATAGCTTTTTTTAATAATACCCTAGGTAATACGTTTTTAAATTATTTTAAAAGCTTTTAGTAATAAAGCTTTTAAAATCGGAATACCCTTTATTTATTAAGCTTTATAAAATATAGTCTTAATTAATTATAATAGTACGATTATAAAGTTAAGACGGCCGTATTTAAAAAAGTCTTACGCTAACGCTTTTTCTTAATTAGGGAGTATTTACTTAAAAAGATTTTATTTATAAAATAAAAAATAGTTATAATCTTTAAAATTAGTTTAGAGTTAGTCGTTCGTTAATTTAGAACCTAGTTTTATATTTAAGAACTTAGGTATAATAATATTCTTATAAGGGCCCGATTAGTCTTATAACTTATTTTTAACTTTTTTAAGTTTTTTAAATTTTTAATAAGGATCGTTATTAAGTATTAATTTATTAAAGGGCGCGTTATTAATTAGCTAGACTTTTTAATTTTTTTTTTTATATATTATATTAGCTTTAATAATATAGGGAATCTTATAAAAGGCTTTTTTAGTCGTTTTATATTATTTTAATACTTTTTATCTTAGTTTCGTAATTTATTATTTAATATATAACTCCTCTTATTAAAAAGTAAGTATTCTTATTAAGAAATATAAATCGTTTTAGTTAGTTAATTTATTTAGTCTATTTCTAGCTTTATCCTAAGTAGTCGCTATTATTTTCTTAATTTATATAATTTAAAGTTAGATCGTATAAAGCGTAATTATAATTATAATTTAGTTAGCTTAGTCTTAGTTTAAGACCGCTATAATACGCTCGTTTTTTTTTAATTTAAATTTTAAGTAAAGGTTATTAAAACTAATAGTATTCTTAGTTATATTACTAATATTTAGTTTTTTAATTTAAAAACTTTTTTTATATACTACTTAAGCTAGAGTAAAATATTTTTTATATTTTAAAAACCGTTCGTCCTAATTATCCTTATTAAGATCCTTAGTTTTGCATCCTAAATATAAATTAGAATAGTAATTATTAACTTATTATATTTAAAAAATAGCTTAGTATTTTATATAAATAAGAGACTTAATAATAACGGATCGGAGGTCTCTTGCTCGTCCTTAATAAAGAAATAAGTAATTATTTTAAACTTATTAATCTATAAGTCCGTAAAGTAAAAGCTATTAAAAGTTATTTAGCTAGTTAGATCGTACTTAAACATTTATATTTTAAACTTCGTTATTATATAAGAAATACTAGCTTTTTTAATATATTATTTTAAGATAATATTAACTTATACTTTAATATTTAGGATAATAACGATTATCGAACCCTTATTATCCTAATTTATACTAAATATTTAGCCCTTTGGGGTCCGGTCCGCCTTATTAGGGGCCATCTTCGCCTTTACAAGCAAGCTAGTCTATTAGGGTTAATATCGAGTGTCTTTATTACGTACTTTAATAAAACTTTATAACTAACTATAGCCGGCCGTAGCCGTTACTAACTATTAACATAGCTCATCCCGTTACTAATAACGTAACATATTAATAACCTTCTAAATAGCCAAAACCTACTTCCTATTTTTTAACTTATTTAATAACTCTAAAATATCCTTTTTAATCTCTCTAAACCTCTTATTCTACTGCTATAATACTAAGGTATTAATTATACTCTATAATTAATTAAATATTTTATTAAGGCTATATTATATAAGTTAGGTACTAATAATAGTAATACCTATATTAATATACGTATTTCGGATTTTTAAATCGATAGTATCTAATCCGTATTTTTTAAAACGACCTTATTATAGTTCGGGGTCCTTTAGTATAATACTTATAGGATCGAACTTCTAGCCCTTGAGGCATCCCTAGGGGTCAATAATAACTAGGCGTCTTAGTATTTCGATAGTATATATTTAAGAGTAAATAAACGATTCGATAGTAATAGCGATAGGGCGATAGTAATAAATAGCGAGGGAAGCGTTTTTTAATTTTAATAAAAAAAACGAGGTAATAAATATATATACGTGTACGAGTTAAAATTAAAAAGTAGATATCATAAGGTCGATATTATTCTTAATAATAGTAACGAGGGTATCTCCAATATTATTATTATAAACTATAGTTACCTAGAGAGTAGCAAACTTAGCTAAGTAAGCGTAGGCTTATAAAGTAGTAGCGTTAGGCACCTAATATTATTATTAATAATCTATAGTTATAAACTTTATAAAAAAAAAAGTTAAAAAGGTAGAAAATTTAAAAAAAATAATCTATCGAGATAGTGGGAGTATTTATTAATACTATATATTAATACTATATAAATAATACCGAGAACCGCCCGAGCAGCTAGCAAAGGCAGAATAAAAAAACAAATACTAAATATTTAAATTTTTAATTATAAATAAGCGTTTAAAATTATAAAAGTTAAAAACTTAGAAATTAAGTTAGCGCCTCTAACTTTACTAATCTTAACTATATAGCTCGGTTTTAAAAAGAAGTTTTTATTTTACTCGTTAAAAAGATCTTTAATATTCTTTTACTATTACCTATTTTTTACTAAGTTAGCTAAGGACTTTTAAAATTTTTAATAAGATTTTATTAATATTAAAGTATCCCTAATTACGTATTAAAATTACTATTACTACGGTATATTTTAATATAATATTTTATAAAAAGTTTATAAAAAGCGAGATTAGGGCCTTGAGTTTTTTTTATTAGTTTTTTAACCTCGACCTTAATATTAAAGTCGTAGGGCTAATTTATAGTTATCGTTTTTTAGGTTTTATAAAAAAAAGGCTCTTAGGTTCCTTAAGTACTAGTATTAGGGGTATTAATTAGGACTTTAGTAAGCTAGGGCCTAGAAGTAAATGTAGGAGTTACGTTCTCTACTATTTTAAAAACCTCGTTATTATTATTGATTTTTATAATTTCTTTTTTTTAATTAAAAAAGGAAACTATTTTTTTTTTAAGTTATAAAAGCTAGCTTAGGCTATTAATCTTATATATTTTTTTTAAAGTACGGCTTAGTTATTAAAGTACGGTTCTTAAGTAGTTTTTTTTTATAAATAGTATAAACGTCCGCTTAGTTATAGTAGCTTAAATTAAGTCGTATTACGTAAATATATTTAATTATATTTACAAGATTAGCCGAGGGGAGTATAAGTATAGTTTACTAAGGTAGTCCGATTTAATAGTTTAGAATTTACTTAGTTAAAAACTTAGTATTTTCCTTAGTTAATATATTTATTATATAAAAAAAAGGGTAACGCGATTAGCGATCGTACGCTTTTTTTTTATTTTTAATTATAATAAAAAGAATATCGTTTATAAGTTTATAATTATTACGCTTTTTATAATACTAAGCTCCCTAAGCTAAACTAATAAAATAAGCGTCCTTATTAAGAGTATACTAATTATAATCCTTAATAATTTAGTAATATTAACTTTAGTAATATTAGTAACGATCTCTAGGCCCTATAATCGGGGGCTAATTAGGATACGTAGTGCTTATATTAAATATATAAATAGGACCTCAAGAATAAATACTATTTTAATAAATCTTTAGCTTACTTATTTTATTAACTAAGTTAGAATTAATAGTATTATTAATAGCTACCTAAGTAACCTAGACCTCTATTATTAATTAGTAATATTACTAGCGGTTCGGATACTAGTACTAAGTATTACTATACGCTTAAAAAATAAGAGGTTATAGTAAGGTTTTAAGTTAACTCTAATCGTTTATAAACAGTAGGTTATTTGTTTTTTTTATTCTGCCTTTACTGGCTGCTCGGGCGGTTCTCGGTATCATTTACACGGTATTAATACACAGTATCAATGGATACTCCCACTGTCTCGATAGACAAAGAGTAGGTTATATTCCTTTTTATATACGATTATATTAAAAAGTCTTACCTTAAACCTTACGTACTTCGTTAATCTAATAAAGCTATTTAAAATAACCCCGACTTTCTCTACTACTTTTTTTATAATATTAGTATAGAACCGCTTATATACGGCTTTAATTAGGCTCTTATTAATTATAATATAGAGGTCTTATTATTTAGTAAGGGTAATTATATTATTAATTTTAATAAATAGTACTTAAATAGAGTTTAAATTAGAAAACGAAATAAGTAGTTTTTTAGTAATTCTTTTAATTTAATCTTTTTTATTTAGAAAGCGGTTAATATCCTATTTTTTATACTTTTTTTAAAAAAAATCCTTAGTTTAAGCCTAGGGTAGTCCTCCGATCGTGTTCTTAACTAGAGTTTAATAATCTTTTCTTATAATATATATAATAAGTTTATTTTTAAATTAGTCCGGGACCTTATTAATCTTATACTAATCTTCGAACTTTTTTAAAAAGTTTATAATATTATCGTTTTTAAAAACTATAGTCCCTTTTAAACTAAAAAACGGTATCTTATAAAAACTTATATTTTTTATTAAATTAAGCTAAGGAATTATAAGGCCCTTAGTTTAAAGCGCAGTTATTTAGATCTAAGTAATAATAGTACTTAAGAGGGTATTAATTAAAGTATTTATCTTAACCTGAGTTATAACTAGCTTTTTTTAATTAGATTAGTAAATAGATCCGTTAAAAAGAGTAGTTTTTTTATTATTAAACGACTTTATAACTTATAAGTCTTAATAGATTATAAAGGTTAGTTTAATAAATAGTTTATCTAAAATAAAAGGGTTAGGTTCGTATAATTAAACGTCCTAAGGGGTATTAATAATAATAAAAATAATATATTAGTTATTTATATTTATAATCCGAGGTTATTAAAAATATAGTTTATCGATTTTATTTATAATTTTAATAATTTTATATTAGTATATTTACTCTAAGTAGAGTTTAAAAAGAGAGGAGAAGAGCCGTTTTAATAATTAGAGCGTAGCTATTATTCTAATTAACGTAATTTAGGCCGTTCTTCTTAATCTTTACTAAACGTATAACTAGAGTTTTAATTAAATATTATATTAAGCTTATAATAATACTAATTAAGATTATTAATAAATTTAATTAAAAACTAGTTTTATAAGCGCCCTTAGTCCGACGTATCTATACTTTTAAATAAGTTTATTATTAAGTCTCTGGGTTATCTTAATTAATAAGGAATAGTTTAGTTAAATAACTAGTTATACTTATTAAAGTATTCTATTAGTTCTAATCTTAACTCGTTATTTATCTTATTATATTATTATAGCGTTTATATTTAGGCCCGATCTAGTCTTAAATATCCGCGTTTTTTTTTACTTATTTATCTCGTTCGCTTATTAAGGTTTATTATATCCCCTTTTTATTAAATAAAAAGCCCTTTTTATACGTTTTTATTTTCGCGTTTTAATTATTTAGTTACTTTTTTTTTTAAATTAGAGTCCTATCGCTCGTATTTATCTTAATTATTACGCCGCTTTTTTTAATTAATTATTTAAAGTATTTTTAATCGAGTTAAGCTTTCTTTTATTTATTTTCCTATTTAAAAAAGGAAGGGATTTTTAGAAGGGGAGACTATTAAAAAAGTATAGGGTATAAGGGACTCTCGTAATATAGTACTTTAAAAAAACTATTAATACTTATAAAAATAATATAAAATACCTCTTTTAATTAGGTTAATACGGCTTTAATTAACGGAGTTATGACTAAGAGAAGAGGGTAATATTAGCTAGATTAGAAAAGTAGAGTTTTTAATTATATTATATTATTATATTTGAAAATAAATTTTTAAAAAGGCTCTAGTTCGATTTTAAAAAGTGTATATATAATTAAAATAAAAATCCGTATTACTAAGCTTTTATTTCTAATCGGGGCTCTTCTTTTTATATTTTCCTCTAATTAGCTCTCCCGCAGATCCTTATACTTAATTAGTTTTAGAAAAGAACTACTAGGACTGATCGCCCTACCCTATTCTAATAAAATTATACAAAACTTCTTTATTAAACTTTATATTCTTTATAATAAATACTTACTCGAGCGTAAGTACTTAGATCTTATATAAATTATACGTTTTTAGTACGTATCTAACTATGTATTTTATACACCTATAAGAAAGTATTTTAAACTCTTTTTAATATATACCCCTTTTATAATCCTTATAAAAAGGGTATATATAATACCTATATATATAAAAACTATTAAGATATAGGGTTATTAATTTAGAATCCTATACTTAATAACCTATTTATTATTAACGTTAATACCGCTTTTATTAATTAATTTTTATTATAATAAGTAAATCTCTATTATTAGCCCCCTATAGAGTAATATTATAAATAAAAATTATTACTAATACTATTTTATTCTATAGATTTATAAAGAGGTTTATAAAAAGGCGTATCTTACGAGCTTTAGTAATTACTAATTAACTTACTCTTTTTATATTACTTACGGTTTTTTTTATATATAAAAATAGAAGCTCTATTCTAATTCCTAGCTTATTATATTATATTTTATATACGTATTTAATATTAGTAATTAAGAGGGTAGTCTTATTATTATTTTTAAAAAAGTAAATTAGAGTCCCTTTTTAATAATAGATCGCTACCTCGAGGCTCTGTAGTACGAAAAGTACTTCCTCCTCTATTTTAATCTTTAAAAAGAACCCCCTAAGCTACTTAGTATATTTATTAAAAATTATAAGTATATACTATTATTTACTAAAAAATAGCTTAAAATAGAACAGATCTTAGTATATATAGTACTATAGTTATAAAGCTCTCTTTAAGAGTAGTTTTTTTAAGATTATTAACTTAGCCTCGGATAATATATATATTTTATACTTAACTTATAATAGAGGTTTAATACGTATACTACTAGTTTTATATAGTAATTAATAAAAAGTATTAAGTCTAAAATAACCTATTCTAAAGTACTATAAGAGCGCGCTATTAAACTTCTTATAGGTACGTTAATATAAGTAACAGAATTTTCTTTAGCTAATTAGTAATATAATACTAACTAAACTCTATAAAATATACTTAAGGGTTATAAAAAAAGGATAAAATTAGAAGAGCTTATATTTAAAAAAAACTAAGTTATTTCTTTAAATAAGCTACTTTTTAATAGTATTTTTTTAAAGCGTTCCCTATTATAAAGTATAATCTAAACTATAATACTAAAGTATATTTTTATTTAATAAAGTTTTTAAAACTATATTAATATAAAATCTCTCGATATAAGCGACGTTCTAAAGCTTTAAGTTATAAGTTCCCTTCCCCTTAGGGCCGTCTAAAATACCCTTTATAATACGAATATTACGTATAATAATAAGTAGTATAATAGTTCTTAATTTAATATAGTCGTTATTACTAAATAATATATAACTCTCGGGTTTAAAAAAGCTCTTATCGTTAACTAAATATATTACTCTATAGCTATTTATTACTATATTTTTAAATAGGGGATAAGCGCTATTTATAAAAGTACTAAAAATTATATTTATCTCTAAGTCCTAACCCTTTATAAGTATAATAACTACGTAGCCCTCGTTATAGTTTATTAATAAGCTCGTTTTAAATTAGTTAGAGGACTTCTTTAAAAACTTAGGTTTTTTAAGGGTTCTATCGTTCTTTAGCTATCTAACCTTTTTAAGCTTATTATAAAATAATTTCTACTTATTTAATTTAATAATAATAAGGACTTCCTCTACTTAGCTCTATAGTATTCGTATTAATAACTTATTAACGTTTTAGTTTATAAATACTTATTTCAACTTTTAATATACTATTAGCTTTTATAAATATATATAATTATAAGAGCATATAATATTATTTTCATTATTTATATCGTTAGCTATATTAGAACGTTTTATAAAAATAGAATAAGCCCCTCTTTATTCTAAAGGTTACTTAGTATATATATTTTAAGTTACTAAGCTAAATATATAGTAATCTCCTCGAGGGTCTTAGTGTTCGTTCTAAAGGCTATTAATTTATTAAAAGTCTTATATATACGTTAGCTTTATATAGGGTTAAGTCTAAACTTAACTATAACTAAGAAGTTAAGTATAGCGATCTATTTATTAGTTTTCAAAATATTATATAATTTAGTTTAGAAATAACTAGATTACTACTTTTTATATTAGTATTATAAGTTAATTCCGGTTTTTACTTTATTAAGGGCTTATTAATATTCGTTTTAAACTATATTCTTAACTACTACTTCGGAGGGCTAAAGTTCTTACTTTAGTTATTTAATAAGTTGTTATATACTAAACTTAGAGCCATCCTTAGTAGCTTTTTAAAATACGTATTTATAAAAAGTAGTATTAATTAATTTTACTAATTACTAAGTAAAGAGTTTAATATATATATTAATTATATTACGTTCCTAAGCTTTAAATTATTCGTATTTAGTATCGAGCTCTTATTATTTTTAAATACTCTTACGTATATAAATCCTCTTTATAAATACGGTATAAGAATAAATTTATTTATATAAAGTAAGTAATAAAGCTAGTTTTATAAAAGGAAACCCGGCTTAGTTTTATAAATTACTTATATTTAAAGAAGTTAAAGGAGTTATACTAAGAGTTAGGTTTAAAAACTATTAATAAAGGATTTTTTAGTTTTTTTAGTCGTACTTAAATACTTTATAATATACTTAAAAAGCTCGTAGCTCTTTTTTATTACGAGTTAAGATTAATTATCTAAATTTAAAAAGTAAAATAAGTATTATAAAAGGGTTAAAAAGTATATTAAAGTTTAGAGCGTCTAAATTAACGTACTTCTAAACCCCTACGCCCTTATTTATAATATAAAAAGTATTAAACTATTTAATTTAATTATTATAACTAGTTAACTTAGCTTAAGCTAAAGTAAGTATAAGTATATTAGTTATTTTAAAGAGATCGTAAGAATTATATTAATAAGTACGTTATTATAATATAAGGTCTTAACTAAGAGCTAGGTTTATAATTATTATAAGTTATAGTATATAGTAATAAGTATACGGAGTATAATAAAAGTAGTTTAACTATTAAAATAAAAATAAATAAAAAGAAAAGGTCTATATATACGATATCTAAAATAGATACGTAATTTAGCACGTGACGGGCACTTCGTGAGATGCGGTTACTATCCCTGTTACGTAACAGTACATATATGGACCTTTGGTTGGCGAATAGAAGTCACCGTGTACTGGTTTCTATCGGTGCTTGTTCAGTACAGTTTTTTTTTTTTTTTCGATTGCACATGTAACATCATCTTTGCCGAGACGAGAGCAGGTTATAGCCAAATTCTCAGAGGTATACATAATTCATCTAGAATGCTCGGGCTGAGTTGAAAGTTCCTGGAGGCTCACCGCCTCATGCTAGCTCGACTAATGATCAGAAATGGGACCTGTAGTTACTGGGTTGCTCTTTACTCCTGACCACGAGATGTTTGACCCAAATGAGCGAGGCGCCGATCTAGAGGGAGACTCGGTGATACTCAGACACGAAGCCGGAAGATCCAGAGCGGGGCCGGGCAGTTATAGTCGGACGTCCCGGTGTTTAATCCCATTCTGGTCAATTTACTACTCGCCGAAGAGATGCAGCCCAAAGCTGGACGTTGGAATAGACTGTTTTCTCATATAATGCCGATCTGAAAGGGTTTCTTTGTTTCTCAATCTCAACGTCTAGTTCATCGCTGCTGAGTCGTCGTCCGCCCTTATCCCGGCGGATGGCGAGCTGTGGGGTTCCGGAACCCGCTTGAGATGTCGCCATCGCACCCATGTAAGCACGACGCGATGTCGGACACAATACCGACCCCATCCATGGTCAAAGGCTCCATCCAATCCACGTTTTTCTTCGCATGTGCGCCGACGAACCGCGCCCGCGCCGGCGGCCTGCATCAGGGATAGGTCGTCCGACGATGAGCGCTGCCCAGGATTGCCTCATTACGATTTACAATAACGCCACGCGAACCAAGCTTATTACAGCCCATTGGCAGCCGGCCCCAACCAATCTGGATTGGACTCGGTATCTGACGAGCTGCAGAGCCCAGAAACCGGGGTGGGGGGTTCCAAGGAGCAGACTCAAAGAAAAAAATCAGACTGGTGCTACATCACGGAGGTTGCCCGCTTGGGGAGTTCTCTATGTAGAGGGAGGAATGAATATCCCGCAGGAGAACAAGGGTAGAGCGATGCAGAGACCGAAGAAATCGGCAATTTCTTAAAAGCTCGACATCGAACGGACCCCATTTCCTCCCGCACTTGCATGACCTTTATCCATTGCGTCGGGATCGGAAAAGCAACATCAGCTGCAATGTCGTCAATCGATCAAGCAAAGCAACCACATGAGGTCGATGAGGAGGTCCAGGATGTTCAACCTACGAAGCCCATGTCGCGATTTACTCGCTGGTACCGCTCGCCTTTGTTCAACGTCATCCTTGTAGGCTTGATCTCCTTCACTCAACCTGGTATTTGGAATGCCCTCAACAGTATGCGATATCCCTAGACCTGAGAGAAATCACAGACTAATCAAAACCTCAAGGTACCGGCGCTGGTGGCCAGCAAGAGCCTTATCTCGTCAATGGCTCCAACTCACTCACCTTTGGCATCATGGTCTTCGGCTGCAGTTTCTTCGCCATCATGGCCAATAAAATCGGTTTGAAGACGGTTCTGATCATCGGTACCCTTGGATACGCACCCTACTCGGCATCCATGTACGTCAACAACCGTTACGGTGTAGAGTGGTTCGTGCTGTTTGGTGGCGCTACCTGTGGCATCGCAGCATCTGCGTTATGGGCAGCTGAAGGTGCCATTGCCTTGGGATACGCCGACATCAAAGATAGAGGCAAGTTCACTGGTATCTGGCTTGGCCTGCGTGAGCTCGGACAGCTTCTCGGCGCTGCCATCCAGCTCTCGCTGAACGTCAAGGAGAATCAGCGCGGGAAGGTCGGCTACTCGACCTACCTGGTCTTGATCGCCCTTCAATGCCTCGGTCTTCCCTTGGCGTTGCTGGTGTCTCCCCCTCAGAAAGTCATTCACAGCGATGGCAGGAAGGTTGCCGACCCTACCAAGAACAAGGCTGTCCTGGGAGAGTTCCGCAAGTGGCTGAAGCTGCTCAAGAAGAAGCAGTTCTACCTTTTGATTCCCATCCTCGTCGGTTTCAACTGGAACAGCACGTACCAGGGCATCTACTTGACCAAGTACTTCTCGGTCAGAGCGAGAACCCTTGGCGCCTTGACATCTGGTATTGCTGCATCTGCTGCTAACATTTTCTGGGGCTGGTTCTACGACCTGAAGTGCTTTAGTCGACCCCAGCTCGCCAAGATTACCTGGTCCTGCTTCTCAGTAATCATGCTGGGCTTGTTCGCATGGCAAGTGGCCAACGAGAAGCTCTATGAGGACACTGTTCCCAAAGTTACCCTCGATTGGAGCACCCCTGGATTCGGACGTGGATTTGCAGTCAATGTACTCTTCCGGTAAGTGCACTGATGTTACGTACCTTATTGATCTTTTCAAGTCAGTACTAACGACTCACAGCTTCATGAACGAGTCGCACTACATGTTTGTGTACTGGATCATGGGTACCTTCTTTGACGATATCGAGACTCTGACGCTCGGCGTTGGTCTTGTTCGATCGTTCGAGTCCATTGGCTCCTGCTTAGCCTTCGGTATTGGTGCCGTCAAGGTTTCGCCAATGGTAAATCTCATCGTTGCCTTTGTCATGTTTGTGGTTTGCGTCCCTGCGACATCGTGGGCCGTTCTGCTTGTGCCAGAGCGACCTGTCGACAACACGAAACTAGAGGCGGAAGACTCTGCTGTCGAAGACAACAAAGTAGTCGCGATCCCGGTGGATGTGACTACGACAGCGGCCGCTGTCGATGGTCCTCGGAATGTTTAAGATACTACGATGGCATACGTTCATGACTTTTAGCATCAGGCACAGCCGACTAGTTGCTTGAAGTAAATAGTCCAGCCATGCCGGACTATAGGCAATGAGAATTGGGTGAGACCGTCTTTAATGTTTATGACTATGTGCTGTTGTGTGTGAGGCTTGCTATCCTTGTCTCGTTACTTGTTCTTGCTGATCGAACTATTCACATCGTGGGACTGGATATAGACATAAGAATTGATGGAACTGTGCATGTCGGATGTTCAACTCTCATGCAGCCCTCAGACTCGTTTGAGCTCGATATCGTACTTAGATAGAAGCCTTGTCAAGATTCTCGGTGAAGTTCTCGTCCTTGAAAGGCACATTGGCACTGCCGAAGTCGGTGTTGTTGAGAGCAGTTTGCATATTCGTCGACATAGCGTCCCAGTCAAGGGCAGGGTATGTCTTGCCGGTGGTATCAGTGAACTGAAGCTCATGGTTCAGTAACAGCTGTGTGAAGTATTCCACCTTCACACCATCACCCTCCCGTTGCGGATCAGTCGACTTCTTGTAGTCGCCGTGACCGGAAGCAGCTCCACCCAGGATCGTCGGGTCCGCAACAGAGGGGTTGTTGAGCCAAACCACCACGCTCTCCCAGTCGTGTCTGTGCGAGCCGGTGGAGACGCCATCGTTTGGCATGTCTTTGGGGAAGTACCAAGCATACATGATGGCGTACTTGTCGTTGTGCCATGTGCCTCTGGCGTAGGTCTGGCCCTTGCTGGTGTCTCTGCAGCCTCCAGTAGAGCTGCCGCTGGGTTTCAGGCCACCGCTGATTCAATCGTCAACCTTTTATCATTGTGAAAAACTCCTTGGACACGCACCTTGTGTCTCCGGCATCATCAACAGCAGTGTATGGCTGGCACCCATGAGCGATGTGGAGGAGCGGGTTGAATCGTGCGATGGCTTTGCCGACAGCGTTATCCTGAACTTTCTGGGCGAGAGGACTAAGAGCGTCGTGGTCAACTTCTCCGCGAGAGTCTAAAACAGTGGCAACGGGAGCGGCAAAGGCACTGCTCAGAAGGCTGAGAAAAAGGAAGGCGGTAGAACGCATGTTGCAACGAATGACTACGGCTCGTTGTCAGTTGAAACTTCTCGGCCCTCAATGAACGGTCATCATACCAGTAAAGAACGAACTAGCTGAAGTGAATGCTGGCAATCAAGACCTGCTTCCCTGGTTGCCGTCTATGATCTATGGTGAAATGAAGTTGATGGAAGTAAGCTGGCACAAACAGCAACAAGGACAGGGAAAAGGGCGGCTTTTGAAACCGACTCGATCCTAGAAAGTGTCAAACTTGGGCTAGGCCAGATCCAATTTCCAGTGGATTGAAGAATCGCATGAGTTAATCCTGACTGCAGGTCCGCAGCACGCGCGCGGCGTTCGGAAACCTGATCGGGTCCGAAGTCTACAACACACAGGGGCCATGACAAATGAGACGAACCACTGGTGCTATCAAAAGATCAGTAAATGCTACCATTTGACATCAGTCAAATGAGATTGGGGTGATCTGGCCTCGGAAGCCGCCAAACCGGAACCGGGGCTGATTACCTGCGTCTTCCGCCGGGCATATTGCTTGCCACACCAAGCCCTATAGCTAAACCTTGATGTGGTTCTTGAAGCTGTCCAATGTCCAGAATTAGCGACGCCTAGGCTGACGGGCTGAGAACCTTCATTTAGCTGCGGCTTTCTGTGTGGGCCCGTTGGTGTCGACCGAGTCAGTCTAAGGTTACACTCTTCCCCGTGTCCATGATTGATAACCCAGCCTTCACCACCGTTTTGGTCCAATTTGGTCCACAACTTTCAACCTGTTACTGGACGACTGCCAAGTATCCCGTAGCCTGCTTGATTGGGGGGCACAAGGAGATCCGAGTTGTCCGTGCCAAGAAGGCTCCATCCGCCTGACCATCGTGGTCCTCGCGTGGTTCTCCAGAAGGTTAAAGGCGTCTATCTTTGTCGCAAGTCATGATATCAAAGCATTGACGCACCGCCTTGTTTTCCGATCCGCAAAGCCATGGGCCCACTTCTTCGCCTGACTGCTCGGGATGGGATGGCGACTTTCAGCATGCAATTCCTCAGGGCTTTGACAAGTCACTCAAAAAGTTTGGGTTGATCTCCTACAACAAACTGCAACTAGCACAAAATGCGTATTGAGAAGGAATCCATTCTCGTACGCGATTCTAATTCAACCCAAAACTTCTTTCAAAATCCTTTGCTTCCTTGCCAATCGGTTGAATCAAGGTATAGCTCCCGGACTTATTGAACTCTTGCACCCCGTTGAGTAGGTAAAGCGGAGTCATCTGCCCGTCATCGCTGAAATACAACTTTGGTCTCTCCCGGCGATAGTAGTCTAACTTGACACCGTCGGTGAACTCAACGGTTGTGTTGTACGTCAAGGTATTATTGTTGTAGATCCAAGGGCCCTCCCAATTGCGAGCATAAGCATGTGCTCCGACTCGCGGCCCTTTTCTGCCTTCCGCGATATCGACCATGTGGTGGACCAGAATGTGCCAGTGTCCTCGTTTATCTCTCCAAAGGAATGGATCTTCACTGCGCTCCGTGTTTCGCGGTTCAACAACAAGCTCGTGGGGTGCAGTGAAGTTGTCTGCGTGGTAAATATTGTTCTTCTCCACAGCGAGTAGGATCTCGTGCGTGGGGTCCTCATCCGTCCACAGCGGCCACGGTGCAGGGTTCGTGACGTTGATAACCTGCGGGATTGGTGTCGTCCATTCTCTAAGATTCGGCGACGAGGAAACCGAGATCGTATTGTTCCACTTCTGGGATTTGCAAACGTCACCAACCTCGACGTCTTTGCCGATACAATAGATCAAGAAATTTTCATCCGCTGGGCTCCAAATAGTTGTGGGATTGTGGTGGAAAGTGCTGAATAATGTTTGGGCGTAATTATACGGGCCTCTCGGCCCTGTGCGAGACTCGGCTCTAATTATGGTGCTGAAAGGCCGCCAACCAGAGAGACCACAGCCGTGTGACATTTGTGACGTAATGAGATGGAAGAGGCCCTTGTCTTCGCGATCTTGGATGATGTGACCTCCCCAGGAAGAGTTTCCGGCGCCCTCCTTGTAGAAGTCTGATCCTGTCGCGTTCGTGTGATTGTACCCGGTCCAAGGCTCGACTGGCTGCAAATCCAGTTCGCTACAGTCGGAAGAACGCCATCCTTTGTCACAGACACAGGAGGAGTTTTGATCGCAAAGGCCGTTGAGACTGCAGTCGTCATCCGTTCGACATCCAATAACTCCAGCCAAGAGGCTGGAGAAATAGCCAAACACAACAAGGCTCAAGAAAGCTCTCATACCTCAGTAATTTTGGCCTCTTTGTTGATTCACTGCTATTTTTATGTTTTCCACGAAATCGACGCTGGGAAAAGTGCAAGACAAATCCCTCTTGTATGCGCAACATATCTAACTGCAGCCGCTTAGCAAATTTCCAAGATCGACGGGATGAATTCTCGGCTCGTCGTAGATCTATCCGAATTGCGCAGGTCTCCATCTAGGAGACCGGCGGAAGAATTGAGATCCTCGAATCTGCGTCGGCTTCTCCGCATTTCCCCGCGAACAACACCAGCCCCCATCATACCGCAGCAACCATTCTGTACATGTACTGATCAAGGCAACTCAACATAATCCGGCTTTCAGATCACTCTAGAACCTGCGACTCCAACACCAGTGGGAGAATTATATAACATCTTGCTAGCTTCAACAACATACAGGCCGCGGTCGTGTTGTGGTGCCACTCCTGTATTAAAAGAAATGAGGAGGAGACTCTTAGCTTACTACCCCTAAGGCAAGTTAAGAGCTTGAGGTACGCAGCGGAGCCCCACATACAATTGCCCTACCATGCTGGTTCACTTGCGTATTAACACATCGCTCATATTGAGCCTTTGTATAATATAAGGGGGTGGGGGTTTCGAACTAATTATTAGTATCCCTATTATAAGGATATTAGTCGATTAGTTCGAACCGTGGGTTAACGAAGTAGGTTAATTAAACTATTCTAATATATTATGTAAAATATAAAAGGGAGGTTCTAATTATAAGTTAAGTAGTTTATAATAATTATAAATAGGGCCCCTCGTTAGCCTATACGTAGCCTTAGCTATATACTAAGGTTAAATTAAACTTTTAATTTAATATTAATTTTTTTTATTAATCTAACCGCTACTATTATTATTATAATTAAAAGTTTAATTTAACCTTAGACCCTTTTACTAAGTCGTCTCTTTTTACTCCTTTTCTCTACTTTTTTTATATAACCTATCCCTTTATTTATATTATTACTTTTCCCTCGCTAATGAATTATTCTAATCTTTTATTACGTACTATTTTTATAAAAACGTTAGCGAGGTTATTATTATTATTAATTTAATAGATCTTAAGGATTTCTCGTCGTTTATATAACTACTTAAGGGCTATAATATTTATTATAAACTTCTTTTTTTTCGTAGTACCTAGTTTAATAAGGTACTTATATAACGAGTACGAATTAATATAGATAATTATAAGGATTATAAAAAGGTTAAGTCGATTTATAATTCTCTTAAGTATAGTTAAAATTACGTAAGTAAGGTTAATACTATTAATTATACTATAGATTTCAAATATAAGTACGTTATATATTACTTACTTATTTATTATTAATAAATAGTAAATAATATTACCCTAGATCGTAAATTCGTCGTTACTAAGCTTCTTATTAACGAGGATAATAATATATTCTAACTATAAAGTTAGGTCGTTATTATTTATAAATAATCCTTAATAAATACGTAGAGCTTTATTAAAATAAGCTTAATAAGCTAATAAATAAGACCTTAGTTATAATATTCTCGTTATTACTATAGTTATTAATTAAGAGTATTAAAATCGCTCTCTATAGGCTCTATAACTTATATAGCTCTAGTATAGTTAAAAGTAGCCTTAGGTTAATAAATACTTATAATATATACCCCTTAGGTAAGCTTAGCCCTATATTATTTTTTATAGTTAGGGGATTTTTAATTAATAAAAGTAATCTTCTTATTTTACTTTTTTATTAAAATATTATATTATCCCCCTTAATTATTAAAATCCCTTTATTAAATACTAATAAGGATTTTAGTATTAGGATTTCTTTTAGTTTAGTTATAAATTTAACTTTATAAAGCTCTTTATCCTCCTTTTTTATAAACTTAATATATAATAAACTTAGGGTATTATTTATTTATATTCTAACGATACTAAAGGGGTCGTTTGCGTATATAAAAATTAGAAAATAAGGATCGTATATTAACGTAATTATTAATAATTAGTTAATATAGAAATTATAGTACGTTATTTATTAATAAGTACCTAATTTAGTAAGGCCGTATAACGGCTTAAGTACTTTAATAATTATGCTTTTTAAGTACTTACTAGTTATCTCTTTTAAAAAGTAGGTAAGGATCTTCCTCGTAAGCCTAGTTACTAATTAGGTATACGCTTACGTAATATTATAACTTTAGATCTAGTATTCTTTTTATTATAGCGATGCTATTAGTACTATTATAAGGTACTAGCTATAGTGTTAAATTATAAACGATTAAGTAAGTAACGTCGCTTTCTTAACGTTACTATACTTTTATATAACGTACTTCGATTTTTTATATAGCTATAGGGTACCCTTCTTTTTTATTTCTCGAACTATATATAATTTAAAAATGCATAGATTTGCGTATTTAACTAGATTATAAAAGATAAATTAATAAACCCCTCGATTACGTAGTATCTCTACTTTTACTAAGTCTAATTTTTTAAAAAGTTTTCTAACTATTATAATTATACTATCCTTTTATAATTAGGTTACGAGTACAAAATTAGCCTTCTCTTTTACTATATAAAATATACTAATTATAGCGTTGTTAATAATAAATTAGTAAAATAGTACCCTTTATTTAAGTCTTTTTATACGTTGTAGTAGTAAAAATATTACCTTTTTCTTACTATTATTATCTATTTATTCTATTACGATAATTTTATTAAGGATCATCTCTTATTCCTCTTTACGCTACTAAGAGGATTCCCTTAGCTCCTCTTTTTCTTATTAAGCTAATATCTCTTTACTAGGATCAGTATAGTACGGCCGTACTACTATAATTAATATTTTAAATAGTTAATCTTAGTTTTTAATAATAATATATAAACGTTCGTTAACTAAGATTAATTTATATAAGCTTAATTACTATTTAATAGCTTTTCTTTATACCCTAACGTTCGAATTTAGTAATATATTAAGGTTAGGGTTTATATTTAGCTTATTATAAGTAGTAATAGCCTTATAAATCTAGTATTTATATTCGTCTCCCGGAGTACTTTTATTATTTTATTAATTACCTAAGCTCGCTATGCTATATTTAGTAATAGTAGTAAAGCTATCGTTATCCTTAGGTATATTCTAAATACGAGAAGTGTTAGAACTAGTTCTTTTAGGTTTATAGTATTATTATAATACTTAAATACTATTTAAAAATACTCTTTATCCGTAATATTAAGGTACTTATTATAAATAATCTTAAACGCTCTTTTTAACTATTAGTAAGCTCTTTTTACTTTATTAATACTATAGTATACCTTAATAAGTACGATTTTTAACTATATACTATATATAGTAATATTATTTTTAAACTTTACTAACTTAAAGCTCGTTCTTATATTAGTCTTAATCTTATTTAATAGCCCGTAATATATATTAATCTACGCTCTCTTTAGTATTAATTAAATAATTTTAATAAGTAGGTCCCTAAGGAATTAACCTACTTAGAATAATATAGCCTTATTAATAATATATAATACTGGGCGATTATTTAAGTAAGAAATATTAATAACGATCTCTTGGTTAAAGTTAATCTCGTTATATAATTTAAATTTGAATTTATATAGGCTCTGGGTATTTATTTAGTACTAATAATATATTTTTATTAAGTATTTTAGAGCTCATATCTCTATATCGCTTCCTAATTATTTAAAAAAGTTATATAGCTTTATAATTAATAAGTAACTAAAGCGCCTATATAATTATTTAAGCTCTCTCTTTATAAAATAGTTAATAAATTTAACGTCTAATTTAATCCTTATAAACGTATACCCCTATTACCTTTTAGTAAGCATAGACTACTTACTATTTAATAGTTTATCTCTTATATTATTAAATATAATACTTAACTAGTCTATATTTTTTAAGTATAATAAAAATAGTATATTAACGAGTAGGATATAAAAGACTATTATACTTAAGTATATATTAACTTTTACCGTACCTAGGGCATATATTTCTTTACCTAGGCCAAAGCTAATCCTCGTAATACTTACTATTAACGTATTTAATATAACTAAGTATATTTTTTAAAATATATAGAATTACCCCTTGCTTTTAGTTAATTATTATAATACTCCTATATCTAGGATAATCCTCTAAAAAATATCTAGGCCGTATTGTTCGTAGCGTAGAATGCTTATATAAGCTTAGCGTTCGAGTAATTTAAGGGTTATAAAAAAGACCCCTCTAAGTACCCCTAGAATCGCTCGGTACTCTATTTTTTTTTTAAATATTAAGAGAGGTACTAATTCTTTTTTAAATATTAATAAAATAGGGTTCGGTACTATTAAATTTATTTATTTATCTATATTTATTATCTAAGGGATTTTCCCTTATTATTTATAAATAAAAGCTTATTTATTAAGAGCTTTTATTACTTTTTATTTATTAAGCCTCGTATATTTTCTAAAGGCCAATAAGGTAAGAAAGGAGTAGTTAATCTCGTCAGTTTTATTAAAATCTATTTCGTTAATATACGGGGTAAGATTTTTTTTATTTTTTAAATTTCTTATTATATATAGATCCTCTAGGTTACTAATTATGCTTTCGGATCTGCTCTTATATATTATAAAAAATTAGTTAAATTAACGAGGGCTAGTTTTATTATTTACTACTCTTAACTTTTTATATTACTTATATAATTTAATACGCTCTTTTTCTAAGTAATTACTTAATTAATAGCTATCCTTTTTATATATAAAATACTTTTTTTTTATTACCCCTATCCTAACTCTAACTAGTAACTAGCTAAGGAGTTTATTTTTTTAGCCTAGCGGTTACTATACTTAATATTTCTCCTTTTATTTCTATACGTATAGTTAACTTAGTACTACTAATAAGGGCTATTATATAATTATAAATACGTTTATTAGAGTATCCTTATTTTAATATTAAAGCTAGACCTTAGCCTTAAGTAGAGGGTCTTATAATACTTAAGTAGTTAATATAAAGTTATTCTTACTTCTAAGACTCTTTATATAATAATATAGAGATACCTAACCTTTTACTTATTCATCCCCTTATTTAGCTACGTTTTTATTAGTTTATTAATTTAATTAATAAGTTCTTTAAAAATCTCTAGCCTCGACTTTTTTTTTATCGTTCTAGTTATAAACCCGAATAATAATACCCTTAGCTCGGATAGGAGCTCTAAACTCCTATTTTAGGTCTTAAAGCGACTTTAAATTGCGTTAACTATACTTAAAAAGTCGGTTTAATTAATAATACGTATTATTTTATAATAATAATCCGTAGCCTTATTAATTAGTACGACGTTAATTACTAAGTAGTATTACTATTCTTAGATTTTAACTTTTTTATAATACTTATAAAAAACTATAAGGGTTTCTTATAAAACCTCGTATTTCCCTCTTAAATATAATTTCTTTTTAAGAAAGATCTTTATAAGGTTAGTAAATTACTTTATAATAGTAACCGTTAGGTCGGTCTCCTTACGTATCCTTCGCATATTAGCATAGTTATATTAACTTTACGTAGTTAATTATATACTTTTTTAATTAATAAGTAGTAAGTTATATATTAATAATATTATTAGGCTAGTTATTAAAATTAGTAGGATTATTAGTAGTTACTCTTTTTATATAGTCTCCGTAGCCCTTATTATAGCGGGCGCTAATATATTATTATTAGTAATTTTTAGTAGAAATTCTAATTAGTTTACTCTTTTATTAAAGTTATTATATTTTACTATTACTCGGTTAATTTAGTTCTAATCTTATAGTATAAATTCGTTAATAATAATTATAATAGTAAGCGTTTTATAAGCTCTTTATCTTATTACTTAGGCTAGTAAAATACCTTAATAGTAAAGGAATCTAATAACCTTTTTTATTACGTTCGGATTAGTACTTATGAACTACTCGTCTTTCTAATTACCTAGGTCGTTAGTAATCTTATAAAATAGGGGTTACCCCTCGAGCCCTTTTTAAGTATAGATTTTTATAAAATAAACTAATATTACGTCGATTTACTTACTATTAGGATTATTAAAATCTCTATATATTTACTTTTTTTAATATTTTAATTAGATCTTTATTTATTTATATAGTATAAGAATTTTTTTTTTTTAGTTATAAACTAACTCGTTCCTCGTCGTTCCTTAACTCGTGCTTTAATTTATAATAACTAGTATATTTAATTTTAATAGGGTCGTTTTAGAGCTACTTATTAGGCTCGGTAATAGTATATTATTATTAGTTACTAGATTTATTAAAGTTTAGGACTTTTTTATTTTTTTTTTATTTCTTTGTACTAAGCCTTATTATTATTTACTCTTAGTCCTCTTAGTTAGACGCTATTTTAGTAGTCTTTTTTTAGTTACTTAATTAATTAACGTTAAAAGTAAATTTGCGAGTAGCTTAACGACGTCTCGATTATATAGTATTTTCTTTTAAGTTAAAAAACTCGAGAGGCGTATACGTTTATTAAATAAATTACCGCTAGTTAGTAGTCTGCTTTTTTATATTATACTTCTCGAGCTCGTTTATTACGCTAACTAATTAGGTAAGTAGTTGCGTAAGTAGTTCTTTTTACTAATTAATTAATTAATTTTATTAATTTCTAATTACGGGCCGGCTACGGGTAAGTTAATTAATAAGGAAGGATTATATAAGGTCGATAATAATAGCTCGGTTACTTTAATATTTTTATTAATTATTAAGGGTTATTTTAACGTAGTAAACGTCGGCTTTTCGTAAGTAGTTAAGGGCTACGATTTTTTTATTTTGTTCTATTATAAAGATTTTATATTTTATTACTTACTTTTTATAAGGTTAGGTAGTACGATTTTCTTATTACGTTTTATTTGAGAAGGTCGTTTTTCTTATACTAAATACTTTACTAATTTATAATAATAAAAATTAATTACTAATTAGTATTAGTATCCTTATTATAAGGATATTAATTAATTAGTTCGAACCGTAAGTTAATAAAATAAGTTAATTAAACTATTTTAATATACTACGTAAAGTATAAAAGGGAGGTTCTAACCGTAGGGTAAGTAGTCTACGGTAATTATAAATAGGGCCCCCCGTTAGCCCCTGCGTAGCCTCGGCCGTATGCCGAGGTCGAATTGGACTTCTAATCCGACACTAATGAAAGACGATGAGTAATTATGGTAGTAAAGCAAGTAAGACACCGGTCATCTTGAACAGAAGTTATGTCCATCCACGCCGATGTGGCCCGAATCCTCCCTGCTACTTAGTAAATATCCAAGGTCGCTTGGCCTCTGCAGTTTGCAGTCGTGGTGACCTTGGGACTCTCCTGGCCCTTTTTAATACCCTCATACTCCTGGCAGACCTTGGCGACGCCGGAACCGCAGGACCCAGATATTGTTGCAACATCTCCAAAATTTAAGTTAATGCCGGCAAGTAATTTGACATTATTGGCCTTCAAGTTGGTCACTACTAAATTCCTCGGACCGCCGTTGTTCACACAGTTGGCGCATGAACGGTAAAGACGATTCATATCGATGACCGTAAAATCTTTGACTGTGGCTGTTCCTCGGCCTAGGTGCGAGATCGTGTTACCGGAACCTCCGCGGACACCACCTCCCTCGACGAGGATATCGCCATTACCATTAATCACTATGGCATCTGTATCATCGCGTAGAGGTCAGCCTTCGTTCTTTCGAAACTCACTTTGCCATAGTCTCCACGGAGACAACATCCCACCTTAACAGGCCTATCGGAACCAAACTATCAGATTAGAAGTCCAATTCGACCTCGGCATACGGCCGAGGCTACGCAGAGGCTAATAAGAGGCCCTATTTATAATTATTATAAACTACTTAACCTATAGTTAGAACCTCCTTTTTATACTTTACGTAGTATATTAAAATAGTTTAATTAACTTATTTCGTTAACCTATAGTTTAAACTAATTAACTACTATTTTTATAATAATAATACTAATATTAATTAGTAATTAATTTTTATTATTATAAATTAGTAAAGTATTTAATATAAAAAAGACGACTTTTTTAAATAAAAGATAATAAGAAAATCGTATTACCTAACTTTATAAAAAGTAAATAATAAAATATAGAATCTTTATAATAAAACGAAGTAAAGGAATCGTAGCCCTTAACTATTTAGAAAGGGCCGACGTTTATTATACTAAAATAACCCTTAATAATTAATTAAAATATCGAAGCGACCGAGCTATTATTATTAACCTTATATAATCCTTCCTTAATAATTAATTCACTTATAGCCGGCCCGTAATTAAAAAATTAAATTAATTAATTAATTAATTAATAAAAGGAATTACTTACGCAATTACCTACTTAATTAATTAGCGCTCCGAACGGGCTTAAAAAAGTATAGTATAAAAAAGCACTACGTAATTAAAAAAAAATCCTTAAGTATAGTATACTTAGTAAGTATAATAAGAAGTATAAGAACTATAAAGCTAAGAGATTTATAATATATAAAAGAACCCCCCCCCCCCCCCCCCCCCCCCGAGGGTCTTATATAGTGGTTTTCTTTCTGGCTTTATAGGTATAAAAGATCGACCTTAACGGGATCACGTTTTTAAGGGAAATTATATAATATAGTACACTTTTTAACTATATAATACGCGCAATATATCCTAAGTACGCGCTTAATATAATATAGTGATTTTAATACGAAAACCGCTATTTAATTCGGGATAAGTAAGCTACCCTTTACGCAGTAGTACTAGCTAAAAAGGTCTATAGTAGAGGTTAGCTATAATAGTTAGCTATAATAGTCGGTTATAATAGTTAGAGGCGGCCTTCCTTAACTATAGAGGTTCTAAACTTTAATAGCGACATAGAGATTTTTAGAAAAAGGGTTAAAAGGGCTAATATTTAGCTACTCTTCGTACTAGAGCTCGTAAAGATTCTTTTTATTCTTATTTTTTTTAATATTACTTAAAGCTACTCTCTATTTAAACTAAATAAATTTACTAAATAAGCCTATTAAATAAACTTATTAAATATACTTATTAATATATATAGTGGTTTTTTTCCGGCTTTATAGGTATAAAAGATCGACCTTAACGGGATTACGCTTTTAAAAGAAATTATATAATACGGAATACTTTTTAACTATATAATACGCGCAATATACCCTAAGTACGCGCACAACGTAATATAGTAATTTCGATATAAAAACCGCTATATAATTCGGGATAAGTAAGCTACCCTCTTCGCTTATATAGTAGCGCTAGCCGGAAAGGTCGATGGTAAAAGTTAGCTATAAAAGTTAAAAACGGCCCTTAACTATAGAGGTTCTAAACTTTAATAATAATATAGAGGTTTTTTAAAAAAGGGCTAAAAGGGCTAATATCTAGCTACTCGTACTAGAGCTCGTAAAGATTCTTTTTATTCTTATTATTTTTAATATTATTTAAAGCTCTATTTAAACTAAATAAATTTACTAAATAAACCTATTAAATAAACTTATTAAATAAACCTATTAAATAAACTTATTAAGATATAAAATACTACTTATTAAGAACTTATTTTACTAAAAATGCCCCTTAATAGGTCCCCCCCTCTGGGGCTCGATAGATTCTTAGGCCCCCTCGATACCCTAGCTATCGTAGCTAATATAAGTACGCTTAAAGAGTAATATAATATTTTTTAATAATATAGAATTTAGCTAAGTAATAATATAAATACTATAGATAACCGGGCTAATATAAACGTTAAGATTTAATATATTAACGCTAGTTTAAAAATTATATTTTATAAAACTAGAAATCTTTTTAATACGGGCTGTATTATAAACGTAAGGGAATATATAAGGGGTCCCCTAATTTTTAATAAGAAAGAGTATATAATACGGGATCTAGCTACTTACGCGGGCTAGTACTAGGAGGTTTTATATACGTTAGAGTGGGTATAGCTCGCCCTCTAGACGGCTAAAAGCGGTAGAAGGTCGGGAGTTTTGATTAATAATTAGGTATAGAGCGTAATATACCTAGTTTTCCTAAATACGTAATATATAGTACGGCCCCGGCGGATTGCTCCGTCGGGGGGCCCGAGGGTCTTATAAATACGACTTTAAAAACCTATATAACCTCTTTATAACCCTTTTAACTACTCTCTAAATATTACTTAAGAATATAATAAAAAAGATAGTACAATAAGAAAAGAGGAAATTTAGAGATTATAATAGTAGCGATCTGCAAGTCGTAAGTATTATAAGTATTAAAAGTTAATTAAGAGGTTACTACCCCTAAAAAGATCCTTTCGTAGCTTCTTATTAAAATTATAATTATTATAATAAAAAAAAACCTTTTAGAGGACTATTAAGAAGCTTTTTTATATATTACTAACTCCTAATATAAATTATTATTTTTAAAAAAGTAAGAAGTAAACTATTAACTAGTAGTAATTTATTTAATAAATATATACGCCTCTCGGGTTTTAACTTAAAAAAAAACCCTACGTAATTAGAACGTCGTTAAGCTATTTATAAATTTATTTCTAACGTTAATTAATTAAATAACTAAAAAAAGATTATCAAAATAATATTTAACTAAAAAAACTAGGAATAAATAGTAACGGGGCTCGGCGCGAGGAGATAAGAAAAAATAAAAAGGTCCTAAACCTTAATAAATCTAACGATTAATAATAGTATACTATTATTAAAGTTAGTAAATAGCTCTAAAATAACCTTATTAAAATTAAATATACTAACTATTATAAATCGAAATACGAGTTAGGAGATAATAACGAGCGAGTTAGTATATAACTAAAAAAAAGAATTCTTATTTGTTTTTTTTTATTCTGCCTTTGCTGGCTGCTCGGGCGGTTCTCAGTATCATTTACACGGTATTAATACACAGTATCAATGGATACTCCCACTGTCTCGATAGACAAAAGAATTCTTATATTATATAAATAAATAAAAATTAAACTAAAATACTAAGGAAGGTAAGTATATAGAGATTTTAATAATGTTAATAATAAGTAAATCGATATAGTATTAGTCTATTTTATAAAAGTCTACGTTTAAAAGGGGCTTAAAAAGTAACCCCTATTTTATAAAATCGCTAATAACTTTAATAATTAGAATAATAAATAGTTTATTAGCGCTAATCCGAACGTTATAAAGAGGGTTATTAGATTCCTCTACTATTAAAATATTTTACTATTTTAGGTAATAAAATAAAGAGCTTATAAAACGCTCACTATAATAGTTATTATTTATAAATTTATATTATAAAATTAGATTTAAGTTAACTAAGTAATATTAAAATACGACGAATTTAGTAAAAAGATAAATTAACTAGACTTCTTATTAAAAATTATTAATAATAAATAATTAGCGCCTATTATAATAAGGGCTACGGAGAGTATATAAAAAGAGCAAATACTAATAATTTTACTAATCTTAATAACTAGCTTAGTAATACTACTAATACGTAGCTTATTATATATTAATTAAAGAGGTATATAATTAACTACGTAAAGTTAATACGATTACTCTAATACGCGAGGGATATATAAAAAAGCCGACCTAATAGTCGTTATTATAAAATAACTTACTAACTTTATAAAAATCTTTTTTAAAAAGAAATTATATTTAAAAAAGAAATACGAGGTTTTATAAAAAACCCTTATAATATTTTATAATTATTATAAAAAAGTTAAAATCCGAGAATAATAATACTATTTAGTAATTAACGTTATATTAACTAGTAAGGCTACGGATTACTATTACTAAATAGTACGTACTATCGATCGAACTAACTTTTTAAGTATAATTAATATAATTCGAAGTTACTTCGAAACTTAAAATAGGAGTTTAGAGCTCTTATTTAAGCTAAGGGTATTATTATTTAGATTTATAACTAGAATAATAAAAAGAAAAACGAGGCTAGAGATTTTTAAAAAACTTATTAATTATATTAATAAGTTAGTAAAGACGTAACTAAAAAAGAGGATAAATAAGTAAAAGGTTAGATATTTCTATACTACTATTTAAAGAGTTTTAAAAATAAAAGTAATTTTATATTAATTACCTAAATAATATAAGACCCTCTACTTAAGGCTAAGGTTTAGTTTTAATATTAAAGCTAAAATACCCCGCTAAACGTACTTATAATCCTATAATAGTCCTTATTAATAATACTAAGTCGACCGTATATATAAAAATATAAAGAGAGACGCTAATTATAGTAATTATTAAATTAAAAAAATAAACTCCTTAGCTAGCCGCTAGTTTAATTTAAAATAGAAGTAATAAAAAAGGAAGTATTTTATATATAAAAAGGATAGCTATTAGTTAAGTAATTATTCTGAGGAAAAACGTACTAAATCGTACGAGTAGTATAAAAAATCGAGAGTAGTAAATAATAAAACTAGCCCTTAGTAATTAAATTAATTCGTCGTTATAGATAAGAGTAAATCTAGAGGTATAGAACTTAGTAAAGGCGTAATTAGTAGCTTTAAAAATCCGTATATAATAAGAAATTCGGAAGATAAAAAAGATCTTACTCCTTATACTAACGAATTAGATTTAATAAAATCGATAAGATTAACTACTTTTTTTTTCGCCCTATTAGCCTTTAGAAAATATACGAGGCTAAACGAATAAAAAGTAATAAAAGCTCTTAATAAATAGGCTTTTATTTATAAATAGTAAGGGAAGGTCCCTTAGATATTTAATATAAAAAAAGGCGAGAGGACGAATTTAATAGTATTAAATTCTATTTTATTAACGTTTAAAGAAAAATATAGTACTAATCGACTTTAGAATTAGTTAAAAAGGTCCTTTTTATACTCTCTAAATTATTCGAACACTAAGCTTATATAAGTATTTTATATTAGTAAACGATATAGCTTAGATATTTTCTAACGGATTATTTTAAATATAAGGGTATTATAATAATTAACTAGGGGTAAAGGGTAATTTAATATACTTTAAAAAATATTCTAGTTATATTAAATACGTTAATAATAAGTATTACGAGGATTAGCTTTAGCCTAAGTAAAGAAATATACGCTCTAAGTATAGTAAAAGTTAATATATAGTTAAGTACTATAGTCTTTTATATCTTACTTATTAATATACTATTTTTATTATACTTAAAGAATATAGACTAGTTAAGTATCGTATTTAATAATACGAGGAATAGATTATTAAATAATAAGTAGTTTATACTTATTAAAAAGTAATAGTGATATATATTTATAAGGCTCAAATTAGATATTAAATTTATTAACTATTTTATAAAAAGTAAGCTTAAGCGATTATATAAGTACTTCGGCTACCTATTAGTTATAAAGCTATATAACCTCTTTAAATAATTAGAGAACGATATAAAAATAAGAGCTCTAAAATAATTAATAAAGATATATTATTAATACTAAATAAACGCTTAGAGCCTACGTAGATTTAAGTTTAGATTATATGACGAGCTTAATTTTAATTAAAAAGTCGTTATTAATATCTTTTATTTAAATAATTACTTAGTATTATATATTATTAACGAGGCTATATTATTCTAAAGAGGTTAATCTTTTAGGGATCTACTTATTAAGACTATTTAGTTAACGTTTAAAAAAGTATAAATCGATATATACTAAGGGTTATTAAATAAGATTAGAACTAATATAAGTATAAGTTTTAAGTTAGCGGAGTTTAGAAATAATATTATTATATATAATATTTAATTAAAAATCGTACTTATTAAGGTATATTATAATATAAATAAAATAGAAAGAACTTATTAATAATTAAAAAGAGCGTTTAAGATTATCTATAATAAGTGCCCTAATATTATAAATAAAAGGTGTTTTTAAATAGTATTTAAATATTATAATAATACTATAGGCCCAAAGGGGCTAGTTCTAACGCTTTCTATATTTAGAATATACTTAAGGATAATAATAGCCTTATTACTATTACTAAACATAGCCTAGCGAGCTTAGGTAATTAATAAAATAATAAAAGTACTTCGAGAGACGAATATAAAGCGCTAAATTAATAAGGCTATTATTATTTATAATAGGCTAGATATAAGCCTTAACTTTAATATATTATTAAATTCGAATATTAAGGTTTAAAAAAAAACTATTAAATAGTAATTAAGCCTATATAAATTAATCTCGATTAACGAACGTTTATATATTATTATTAGAAATTAAGACTAACTACTTAAAGTATTAATTATAGTAATACGACTATATTATACTAATTTTAATAAGAAAATATCGGCTTAATAAGAAAGAAAGGAGCTAAGGGAATTCCTTTAGTAAATTAAAGAGGAGTTAAAAATTATCCTTAATAAAATTATTATAATAAAATAAATAAATAATAATAATAAGGAAAAGATAACCCCTATATTATTAAGATATATAAAAAGACCTAAGTAGAGAGTACTATTACAGTACTTTATTATTAGTAATAAAGTAAGTAATCTACTCTATATAATAAAAAAAAAGGCCGATTACGTACTTATAACTTAATTACGAAAGGAGAGTATAATTATAACAGCTAGGAGACTTTTTAAAAAACTAGACCTAGTAAAAATAGAGATACTTCGTAATCGAGGGGTCTATTAATTTATTTTTTATAATCTAGTTAAATACGCGAATTTACGTATTTTCAAATCGTATATAGTTTAAGAAATAAAAAGAAAGGGCACCCTATAGCTATATAAAAAATCGAGGTACGTTATATAAGAGTATAGTAATATTAAAAAAGCAACGTTACTTACTTAGTTACTTATAGTTTAATACTATAATTAGCGCTTTATAATAGTACTAATAATATCGTTATAATAAAAAGGGTACTAGACCTAGAGTCGTAATATTACGTAAGCGTATACTTAATTAGTAACTAGGCTTATAAAGAAGATCCTTACTTATTTTTTTAAAAATATAATTAATAAGTACTTAAAAAGTACGATTATTAAAGTATTTAAGCTATTATACGGCCTTATTAAATTAGGTACTTATTAATAAGTAACGTATTATAACTTCTATATTAACTAACTATTAATAATTATATTAATATACGATCCTTATTTCCTAATCTTAACGTATATAAATAACCTCTTTAGTATTATAGGGATATAAATAAATAATACTCTAAGTTTATTAAATATCGAGTTTATAAAAAAAGAGAATAAAGAGCTTTATAAAGCTAAATTTATAACTAAACTAAAAGAGATCTTTATATTAAAGTTCTTATTAATATTTAATAAAGGGATTTTAATAATTAAAAGGGATAATATAGTATTTTAATAAAAAAGGTAAAATAAAAAGATTACCCTCGTTAACTTAAAATTCCTTAATTATAAAAAGTAATATAGGACTAAGCTCGCCCGAGGGGCTTATATTATAAGTATTTATTAACCTGAGGCTATTTTTAATTATACTAGAGCTATATAAGCTATAAAGCTTATAGAGAGCGATTTTAACGCTCTTAATTAATAATTATAATAATAATAAAAGAACCGAAACCGAGGTCTTATTTACTAACTTATTAAGCTCGCCTTATAAAGCTCTACGTATTTATTAATAAGTTATTTATAAATAATAACGACCTAACTTTATAATTAAGGTATTTATTTATATATTCTACTTTTACTAGCTACTCGGGCGGTTCTTAATATTATTTATATAGTATTAATACACGGTATTAGTAAATACTTATACTATCTCGCTAGACTATTTTTTTTAAATTTTCTAACTTTTTAACTCTCCCTTTTATAAAGTTTATAACTACGGATTATTAATAATAATATTAGGCGCCCAACGCTACCACTTCATAAGCCGCCTACTTAGCTAAGTTTACTACCCTCTAAGTAATAGTAGCTTATAATAATATAGTATTAGAGATACTCTCGTTACTATCGTTAAGAATAATACTAACCTTATTAATATATACTTTTAACTTTAAGTCGTATATATATATACATTTATTACTTTATTTCTTTTATTAAAGTTAAAAAACGCTTCCCTTACTATTTATTATTATTAAATTATCTACTTACTTTTAAATATATACTATTAAAATACTAAAACGCTCAGTTATTATCGACCCCTAGGGCTTTTTTAATAGCTAGAAGTTCGATTTTATAAATTTTATACTAGAGGACCCCGAGCTATAGAAAGACCGCCTTAATAAATACTATATCCGCAATATTAACTTATAGAAGACGGATAGATATATTATAATAAGTATTGCCCTTATCGGCGCTTTTTTAATATAATAAAGTATAAATAAGCCTAGACTTAATAATATAATTAAGAGCTTAAAAAGAGCATAAGCGAGCGTATTAAATAGGAATATTAGGGAGAGGTTATTATTAAATAAAATAAAAAAAGAAAGTAAGGGGTAGTATTTAGTTATTAAGAAGGCGATTAATATATTACGGCGGTGGGGTTATTAATATTTTAAGTTTAGTTAGTATTAATAATTAGTAATAACTACGGCCGGCTATAGTTAGTTATAAAGTTTTATTAAAGTACGTAATGAAGATACTCGATATTAACCCTAATAAACTAGCTTGCTTATATAGGCGAAGATAGCCCCTAATAAGGCGGACCGGACCCCAAAGGGATAATTAAGGTATATTATTATCCTTATTAATAAGAACCTTAGTAAGGATAATTTTATAATCTAAAGTAATATTATTTACTATTTATTAATAAAAAATAAACGAGTTATATATAGTATACTCGTATTTAAAGTCTATAGTATAGTTAATAATATTAACCTTATTTATATAATTTTAATTACGCTTAAAAAAATTATAGATTAACTTAACCTTTTTATAATCCTTATAATCGTTTATACTAATTCGTACTCGTTATATAAGTACCTTATTAAGCTAGGTATTACGAAAAAAAAGAGGCTTATAATAAATATTATAGCCCTTAAGTAGTTATATAAATAATAAAAAATCTTTAAAATTTATTAAATTAATAATAATAATAACCTTACTAACGCTTTTATAAAAATAGTACTTAATAAGGAGTTAGAATAATTCGTTAGTAAAAAAAGGGTAATAATATAAATAAAAAAAATAGGTTATATAAAAAGAGTAAAGAAAAGGAGTAAAAAGAGACGACTTAGTAAAAGAGCCTAAGGTTAAATTAAACCTTTAATTATAATAATAATAACAGTAATTAGATTAATAAAAAAAGAGAAAGTTAATATTAAATTAGAAGTTTAATTTAACCTCGGTATACGGCCGAGGCTACGTAGGGGCTAATAAGAGGCCTTATTTATAATTACTATAAACTACTTAACCTATGGTTAGAACTTCCTTTTTATACTTTATATAATATATTAAAATAGTTTAATTAACTTACTTTATTAACTTATAGTTCGAACTAATCGACTACTATTCCTATAATAATAATACTAACATAGACCTAGATATCATACTTAGCGCCGGTAGTAATATAATAGAACCGCTTCGGCTGGGAATACTAAGTGTTTAATAAGCAACGAGACCAGTAAAGAGCGCCGCTAGCAGTGTTTTAGAGATGAACATACTGAATTAAAGTTCGAAGGGATGTCCGGTCGAGTAATAAAGAAAGGTTCGCCTGTCTAGCATGCAGAGCCACCTGGATAATATAAATATAAATTTCAAGTGGAGTCTATCCCTATTTAGTCTACTTAGTACAGTCATCCATAGCAAAGTTATTGAAATTGAAGAACTTAGGCCTGGCAAGTTCTTATAGAACATACGGAATCTATAGTTCTGCCATTTTGGACTCTGTGGAACCCGCGGGCATGTGTATGAGGCTGCGAGGGAGCAGGAGTTGATTCGTGGCTAAACCACAGCATTCACGCTCTGTGGACATTTCTCCAGCGATGTAGCCTCTTATCCGTCGTTCTCGCCCTTCCTTGGTGGATTCTCTAACGACATTATTCCGCTCTTGAAATAGCGCATGTCTGATTGGAGCAGCGCCAAGCCATGCTCACCTCCTACAATCTTAGCCGTCAATCATATGCTATCCACCTTGCGAAGCCAAGAGGTCCATGCTATCCAGCTGGCCATGTTGCTACTGGGGCCACGGAAGCATTTTGAGAATACAGCATCATCTCGATTCTACTTGTGGTTTGTCATCCATCATTCACCTTCCACTCGTCAATCAACTTCCGCCTCTGATGGTTCGTAGCCCACCCCAACTCCGTCTCGATACCAGAAAGTAGCTCCAGTACCAATTCCTGTTCCGGACGCGTATAAAAGGCTTGCCCTGCCACGAAAAGCGGCTGAACAGAGTGAACACGCACCGCATCAGTAGGATCCGCGAGGCTAATCCCACAAATCTCCTTGCAATGACGCAGCACCCCTTTCTGAATGAGTCGATACGATCGCAGACGCGCCGACACGGTCGACCGTATGGCCGTGGATTCTTGGGGCCGGTTCACCAGCAAAAGAATCTGAGCCATATGGTAGCTTTGCATCGTCGACGCGCACATCGGAATGTCGTACCAGATCCTTTCCATGTCCATATCCGTCTCATCATCACCCAAATCCCCGTGGCGACTAGAGAATCTTGTCCGGGCGCTGGGCACAAAGGTCGGCGGTAGACTCTCATACCACTCCTGTAATTCGACTTCAAGCTTCGTCCATCTTCCCAGGAGGAGTTCCTGCGTCAGACCGAGCGACATGCGCTGGCCGGCGGGCTTAGAATAGTCTTCCGGGCGAATACCGTCCCCGTTGGTGATGTAATTCACAATCTTCCCCAGGAGCCACAAAAGCTCGTTGCTTTTTGAGTCTTCATCCACGTTGGTCGAGGAGCGGATATCGGCCGTCGAAAAGGGGCTGAAGGGGAGTAAGAGGTTGCGTTCGTCTGTAGCAAGGCCAAAGTTTTGCCAAAGACGGATGTGGTCCAAGTCGAGACGCGTCTGGGTTTCGCTTATGACTTTCGAAGCGCAGATGTTAGCCTTTTGGCCACGACAGTGTATGTGTTGAAAAGCTTACAAGCACAGAGGAAGTCCTGCCTTGCCAGACTCCAGAATATTGGCCCCTTGGTCGGAGACTGCGGTATCGAGACTGGAGAAGATCCTCCCAGAGCTCTATCTGAGGTAGAGTACAGTGACAGAGCCGTGAGATGCGCCTTCTACGCAATCCCTGGGGCGTTCATCAACTCGTATATGCAAAGTATGTGTTAGTATCCCTATCACAGGGATATTAGTCGATTAGTTCGAACCGTAGGTTAACGAAGTAAGTTAATTAAACTATTTTAATATATTACGTAAGGTATAAAAGGGAGGTTCTAACTATAAGTTAGGTAGTTTATAATAATTATAAATAAGGCTCCTCGTTAGCCCCTATATAGCCTTAGCTATATACTAAAGTTAAATTAAATTTTTAATTTAATACTAACTTTCTTTTTTTTTATTAATTTAATTACTATTTTTATTATTATTATTATTACTATAATTAAAAATTTAATTTAACCTTAGGCCCGTTTATTAAATTATCTCTTTTTATCCCTTTTCTCTACTCTTTTTATATAACCTATCCCTTTATTTATATTATTACCTTTTTCTTACTAACGAATTATTCTAATCCCTTATTAAGTACTATTTTTATAAAAGCATTAGCAAGGTTATTATTATTATTAATTTAACGGATTTTAAGGATCTTTTATTAATCCTACGACTACTTAAGAGCTATACTATTTATTATAAGCTTCTTTTTTTTTATAATATTTAGTTTAATAAGGTACTTATATAATAAGTACGAATTAGTATAAATAATTATAAGGATTATAAAAAGGTTAAGTTAATTTATAATCTTTTTAAATATAATTAAAATTACGTAAATAAAGTTAACACCGTTAACTATACTATAGACTTTAGATACGAGTACGTTACGTATTACTTACTTACTTTTTATTAATAAATAATAGATAATATTACCCTAGATCGTAAATCCGTCCTTATTAAGCTTCTTGTTAATAAGAATAATAATATATCTTAATTATAAAGTTAGGTTATTATTATTTATAAATAATTTATTAATAAATACGTAAAGCCTCGCTAAAGTAAGCTTAATAAGCTAGTAAATAAAACCTTAGTTATAGTATTCTTACTACTACTATAGTCGTTGATTAAGAATATTAAAATCGCTCTTTATAAGCTTTATAATTTATATAGTTCTAGTATAGTTAAAAATAGCTTTAGGCTAATAAATATTCGTAATATATACTCCTCGAGCGAGCTTAGCCCTATATTATTTTTTATAATTAGAGGACTTTTAGTTAACGAGGGTAATCTTTTTACTTTACCCCTTTTATTAAAATATTATATTATCCCCCTTAATTATTAAAATCCTTTTATTAAATATTAATAAGGATTTTAGTATTAAGATCTTTTTTAGTTTAGTTATAAATTCAGCTTTATAGAGCTCCTTATTCTCTTTTTTTATAAACTTAATATTTAATAAACCTAGGGCATTATTTATTTATATTTTAACGATACTAAAGGGGTCGTTTACGTATATAGAAATTAGGAAATAAGGATTATATATTAATATAACTATTAATAACTAGTTAATATAAAAGTTATAGTACTTTACTTATTAATAAGTACCTAATTTAATAAGGCTATATAACGGCTTAAGTACTTTAATAATCGTACTTTCTAAGTACTTACTAATTATCTCTTTCGGGAAGTAAGCGAGGATTTTCCTCGTGAGCCTAGTTACTAATTAAGTATACGCTTACGTAATATTACGACTTTAAATTTAGTATCCTTTTTACTATAATAATACTATTAGTACTATTATAAAGTACTAGCTATAGTATTAAATTATAAGTAATTAAGTAAGTAGCGTCGCTTTTTTAATATCGCCGTACCCTTATATAATATACCTCGATTTTTTATATAACTATAGGGTACCCTTCCCTTTTATTTCTCGAACTATACGTAATTTAAAAATATATAGATTCGCGTATTTAACTAGATCGTAAAGGATAAATCGATAGACCTCTCGATTACGTAGTATCTCTACTTTTACTAAGTCTAATCCCTTAAAAGGTCTCCTAGTTATTATAATTATACTATCCTTTTATAGTTAGGTTACGAGTGCAAAATTAGCCTTTTTTTTTACTATATATAATATATTAATTATAGCGTTTTTAATAATAAATTAGTAAAGTAATACTCTTTATTTAGGTTTTTTTATACGTCTTAGTAGTATAAGTATTGCCTCTTCCTCGTTATTATTATTTATTTATTTTACTACGATAATTTTATTAAGGATAATCTTTTACTTCTTTTTATATTACTAAGGGGACTCTCTTAGCTCTTTTTCTTTTTATTAAGCTAATATCTTCTTATTAAGATTAGTATAGTATAGTCGTACTATTATTATTAATATTTAAAGTAGTTAGTCTCGGTTTTTAATAATAATATATAAACGTTTATTAACCGAGATTAATTTATATAAGCTTAATTATTATTTAGTAATTTCTTTTTAAACCCTAACGTTCGAATTTAGTAATATATCGAGGTTAGGGCTTATATTTAACTTATTATAAGTAGTAATAGCCTTATTAATTTAGCCCTTTATATTTATCTCCTAGAGTACTTTTATTACTTTATTAATTACCTAAGTTCGCTAAGCTACGTTTAGTAATAATAATAAGGCTATTATTATCCTTAGGTATATTCCGAACACGAGAAGCGTTAGAACTAGTCCCTTTAGGCTTATAATATCGTTATAGTACTTAAATACTATTTAAAAATACTCTTTATTTATAATATCGGGGTACTCGTTATAAATAATTTTAAACGCTCTTTTTAATTACTAATAAGCTCTCTTTACTTTATTAATATTATAATATACCTTAATAAGTACGATTTTTAGTTATATACTATACGTAATAATATTATTTTTAAACTCCGTTAACTTAAAGCTCGTTTTTATATTAATCCTGATTTTATTTAATAGCCCCTAGTATATATTAATCTACGCTCTTTTTAATATTAACTAGATAGTCTTAGTAAGTAGGTCCTTAAGAAATTAACCTCTTTAAAATAATATAGCTTTATTAATAATATATAGTACTAAGCGATTATTTAAGTAAAGGATATTAATAACGATTTCTTAGTTAAAGTTAAGCTCGTTATATAATTTAAACTTAAATTTGCGCGGGCTCTGGGCGTTTATTTAGTATTAGTAATATATTTTTATTAAGTATTCTAAAGCTCTTATTTTTATATTACTCCCCAACTACTTAAAGAGGTTATATAGCTTTATAACTAATAAGTAGCCGAAGCGCTTATATAATTATTTAAGCTCTCCCTTTATAAAATAGTTAATAGATTTAATCTTTAATTCGAGCTTTATAAACGTATACCCCTATTACTTTTTAGTAAGTATAAACTACTTATTATTTAATAGTTTATTTTTTATATAGTGGTTTTTTTCTAGTTTTATAGGCGCAAAAGATTGACCTTAACAGGATTACGCTTTTAAAAAAAATTATATAATATAGTATACTTTTTAATTATATAATATGCGTAATATACCCTAAGTACGTACTTAACGTAACATAGTAATTTCGATACGAAAACTACTATATAATTTAAGATAAGTAAGTTACCCTTTATATAGTAGCGCCGGCTAGAAAGGTCGATAGTAGAGGTCGGCTATAAAGGTCAGAGGCGGCCCTTAACCACAGAGGTTCTAAACTTTAATAATAATATAGAGGTTTTTTAAAAAAAGGGCTAAAAGGGCTAATATCTAGCTACTTTTTAAAGCTCGCAAAGATTCTTTTTATTTTTATTATTTCTAATATTACCTAAAACTACTCTCTATTAAAACTAAATAAATTTACTAAATAAACTTATTAAATAAACTTATTAAATAAACCTATTAAACAAACTTATTAATATATAAACTACTACCTCGTTAAGAACCTACTCTCTTAGTATATAGTTAGTAACTAGCGGGCTAGGACTCTAAAAAGGCCCCTCGATAGGTCCCCCCCTCTAGGGCTCGATAGATTGGGCCCCCTCGACGCCCTAGCTATCGTAGCTAATATAAGCATGCCTAAGGAGTAGCGTAGTATTTTTTAATAATATAGAATCTAGCTAAGTAATAGTACGAACGCTTTAAATAGCCGGGCTAATACGGATATTAAAATTTAGTATATTAATATTAACTTAAAAATTATATTTTATAAAGTTAGAAATCCCTTTAATACGGGCTATATTATAAATATAAGAGAATATATAAGGGGTCCCTTAACCCTCGATAAAAAGGAGTATATAATATGGGATCTAGCTACTTACGCGGGCTAGTACTAGGAGGTCTTATATACGTTAGAGTGGGTGCAGCTCGCCCTCTAAATAGCTAGAAGTAGTAGAAGGTCGGGAGCTATTTTAATTAGTAGTTAGGTATAGAGCGCAATATACTTAGTTTTCCCTAATACGTAATACACAGTACGGCCCCGGCGGATTGCTCCGTCGAGGGGAGTTTATCTTTTATATTATTAAATATAATACTTAACTAGTCTATATTCTTTAGGTATAATAAAAATAATATATTAATAAGTAAGATATAAAAAACTATCGTACTTAAGTATATATTAACTTCTACTATACTTAGGGCGTATATTTCTTTACTTAGGCTAAAGCTAATCCTCGTAATACTTATTATTAACGTATTTAACGTAACTAAGGATATTTTTTAAAATACGTAAAATTACCCCTTATTTTTAGTTAATTATTATAATACCCCTATATTTAGGATAATCCCTTAGAAAATATCTAGGCCGTATTATTTATTAATATAGAATACTTATACGAGCTTAGCGTTTAAGTAATTTAGAGAGTATAAAAAGGACCCCTCTAAGTACCTCTAGAATCGCTTAGTACCCTATTTCTTTTTAAGTATTAAAAGAAGTATTAATTCTTTTTAAACGTTAATAAAATAGGGTTCGGCGCTATTAAATTTATCTATTTATTTATATTTATTATCTAAGGGAGCTTCCCTTATTATTTATAGATAAAAGCTTACTTATTAAGAGCTTTTATTATTTTTTATTTATTTAGCTTCGTATATTTTTTAAAAGCTAACGGGGTAAAAAAGGAGTAGTTAATCTCGTTAGTTTTATTAAAATCTATTTTATTAGTATATAGGGTAAGATCTTTTTTATTTTCTAAATTTCTTATTATATACGGATTTTCTAAGCCGCTAATTATACTTTCGTATTTACCCTTATATATTATAAAAAATTAGTTAAATTAACGAGGGTTAGTTTTATTATCTACTACTCTCGACTTTTTATACTACTCGTACGATTTAGTACGCTCTTTTTCTAAATAATTATTTAATTAATAGCTATCCTTTTTATATATAAAATACTTCCTTTTCCGTTACCCCTATCCTAACTCTAATTAGTAGCTAACTAAAGAGTCTATTTTTTTAGCTTAGCGGTTATTATACTTAGTATCTCTCCCCTTACTTTTATATATATAGTTAACTTAGTATAATTAATAAGGGCCGTTGTACGATTATAAGTACGTTTATTAAAATATCCTTATTTTAATATTAAAACTAGACTTTAGCTTTAAATAAAGGGTTTTATAATACTTAAGTAATTAGTGTAAAGTTACCCTCGCTTCTAAGACTCTTTATATAGTAATATAAAAATACTTAACTTTTTACTTATTCGTCCCCTTATTTAGTTACGTTTTTATTAGCTTATTAATTCGATTAATAAGTTTCTTAAGGATCTCTAGCCTCGACTTTCTTTTTATCATTCTAGCTATAAACCCGAATAATAATACCCTTAGCTCGAATAAGAGCTCTAAACTCCTATTTTAAGTCTTAAAATAACTTTAAATTACGTTAATTATATTTAAAAAGTCGGTTTAGTTAATAATACGTATTATTTTATAATAATAATCCGTAGCTTTATTAGTTAGTACGATATTAATTACTAAGTAGTATTATTACTCTTAGATTTTAACTTTTTTATAGTACTTATAAAAGACTATAAGGGTTTTTTATAAAACCTCGTATTTCCCTCTTAAGTATAATTTCTTTTTAAAAAAGATCTTTATAAGGTTAGTAAATTACTTTATAATAATAACTATTAGGTTAGTCTCTTTACGTATTTTTTATATATTAGTATAGTTATATGAACTTTATATAGTTAATCGTATACCTCTCTAATTAATAAGTAGTAAGCTATATATTAATAGCGTTACTAAGCTAGTTACCGAGATTAATAAGATTATTAATAGCTACTTTTTTTATATAGTTTCCGTAGCCCTTATTATAGCGGGCGCTAATATATTATTATTAATAATTTTTAATAAAAATTCTAGTTAGCTTACCTTCTTATCAAAGTCGTCGTATTTTATTATTATTTAGTCGATTTTATTTTATTTTTATAATATAAATTCGTTAATAACGACTATAGTAATAAGCGTCTCGTAAGCTCTTTATCCTACTACTTAGGCTAGTAAAACACTTTAATAATAGAGGAATTTAATAACCCTTTTTATTATATTTAAATTAGCGTTTATAAATTACTCGTTTTTTTAGTTACCTAGGTCGTTAGTAATTTTATAAAATAGGGGTTACTCTTCGAGCCCCTTTTAAATATAGATTTTTATAAGATAAACTAATACTACGTTAATTTACTTACCGTTAGGATTATTAAAATTTCTATATACTTACTTTCCTTAGTATTCTAATTAGATCTCTATTTATTTATATAGTATAAGAATTCCTTTTTTTTAGCTATAAACTAACTCGTTCCTTATTATTCTTTAACTCATACTTCGAACTATAATAACTAGCGTATTTAATTTTAATAAGGTCGTTTTAGAGCTACTTACTAACCTTAGTAATAATATATTATTATTAGTTACCGGATTTATTAAGGTCTAGGACCTTTTTACTTCTTCTTATCTCCTCGCGCTAAGCCTCGTTATTATTTACTCTTAGTCTTTTTAATTAAATACTATTTTAATAGTTTTTTTTAATTACTTAATTAATTAACGTTAAAAATAGATTTATAAATAGTTTAATAACGTCTCGATTACGTAACGTTTTTTTTAAATTAGAAACCTAAGAGGCGTATACGTTTATTAGATAAATTATTATTAATTAGTAGTTTATTTCTTATTTTTTTAAAATTAATAATTTTTATATTAAGAGCTAGTAATATAAAAAAGAAGCTTCTTAGCGGCTTTTTAAAGTATTTTTTTTATTATAATAATTATAACTTTAGTAAGAGGTTACGAGAGGATCTTTTTAAGAATAGTAGCCTCCTTACTAAGCTAACCTCTAGTACTTATATTATTTATAATTTATAAATTACGGCTATTATAATCTCTAAATCTCCTCTTTCCTCGTTATACTATTTCTTTTTATTATATTTTTAAGTAATATTTAAAAAAATAGTTAAGAAGGTTATAAAGAGATTATTTAAATCGCAGGCTTTAAAATCGTATTTATAAGCTCCTCGGGAGTAGTCCCTCTATATACTATAAATCTCTTAGTCTTATAATACTTATACCTCTTAGTACTCTTAATAAGTATACTATACTTAAAGATCCTTTTTTTTAATTATATAATACTTTTTTATATTATATTTCTTAAGCTCGTTCGTTATACTAATTAATTAAATAAGTAGTTATATAAGTAGTTTTTTTTACTAATTAATTAATTAATTTTATTAATTTTTAATTATAAACTAGCCGTAGGTAAGTTAATTAATAAGAAAGGATTATATAAGGTTAATAATAATAGCTCGGTTATTTCGATATTTCTATTAATTATTAGGGGTTATTTTAATATAATAAATATTAGCTTTTTATAAATAATTAAGGGTTACGATTCTTTTACTTCGTTTTATTATAGAGATTTTGCGTTTTATTACTTACTTTTTATAAAATTAAGTAGTACGATTCTTTTATTACGTTTTGTTTAAAGAGGTTATTTTTTTTATACTAAATACTTTACTAATTTACGATAATAAAAATTAATTACTAATTAGTATTAGTATTCTTATTATAAGGATATTAGTTAATTAGTTCGAACTATAGGTTAATAAAGTAGGTTAATTAAACTATTCTAATATACTACGTGAGGTATAAAAGGGAGGTTCTAATTATAGGTTAAGTAGTTTATAGTAATTATAAATAGGGCCCCTTGTTAGCCCCTGCGCAGCCTCGGCCGTATGCCGAGGTCGAATTGGACTTCTAATCTGATAGTATGGCAACTGCGGCAAAAGTATCCGCATGTTGGTCGCTCGTCTCGCTATGTAGCGCATCGTACCTTGCTCCGGCGAGAGTTATTGCGTGCTTTAAATGTCTGATTGCTTGATGATAGTGTCGGACGGCGTGGTATTGCCAGTCGGGAGGTGTCGTAGCCGAGGGAGCCACCGAAGCCCGCGCGCTGCGGGTCTGTCGGATCTCGTTGTCATTTGACTGTGTGCGCGATAGGTGCTTTGCTGCGAGAGCGCAGATTGCCGATTTGAGAAGCGGCCGAGTCGTTGCTCTTATTGGTATTTTGCATGAGAAATGCGCAGATGTATCAAATAGGTCCATCCTACCGCCCACATTTTAGTAGCTGTACAGCCCGAAGGTAGAGGGATATGAAGAGAACAGGGCTTACCACTGCCCAGGTCCTTGTCTGAAATGTCTCAGAAGCTTTAGAGCTATTATGTTCATCTCTGAATCATCGTCGTCGCCGTTGTCGTCCAAATCTTCGTCGTCATCTGCTTGAATTGTGGGTGATGGGGGGGCCACTGGGTTTAATACATCATCGTTCCCAACAGATGCAGTAACAGGTCTGCTCTGCACGACGTCGCTATTCATTCGGAGGTCCTCAGAGGATTGATGAGCGAACTCAGAAACTCCTTCCGACCGCGATGTGTAAGCCGGAGTTCTCCCACTCTCCGCATCCCGAGGTCCGGGTGTTGGCAGCGTGTGACCCCATTCATCAGATGGTCCTCCTTCAGTATTGTGACTGTCGTGCTGCAGAAGAAAATCATCATCGGAGATGTCGTCGTCTGCCTTGAATGGGTTCGTAATATTCACAAAGACAACTGAAGCGGTTGGTTAGTGACAACATCAACGCTAGATTCCAGACACACATCGACCCACGTTCATGCGGAATATCGAGCCAGGTTTGATCTTCTTCGAACAGATTCTCGACAACAACACGACCTGCAGAAGCCTTGTCTTGTCCTCGACAAAGAAGAGAGTGATCAAAATGACGAAATTTTGTGTCTTGTGAAAAGATGCATTCGCGATCAGACTTGGTACATTGCCCGCAAGCGGGTCGTGCCTCGTTGCATTTTAGTTTTCGCTGCCGGCATGTCAAGCTGTTTGTTGAAGTTGTAAAGATAATGCGCGTTTCTGATTGAGGGTAGCAACCCACCACCCATGATGCGAGCGCATGATGCCTACGCTATGGTCTAGAGAGGGCCAAAAAGGCTCGACCCTCGACCGAGGGAGAGAGGGGCTCTGCTGGACGCGGTTGGTTTAAGGAATTATCCCTTGTAAGTCGTAAGGTGGGTAGCAAATGTGACGGTCAAGGGCGAAAGAGACAACATGGCACGAGGGAACATTTGCGAAGGTTCAGTGTGGTGGGTGACAAGAGAGGAAATCTTTCCGGCGGATGGTTCCGATGGAACATGAAAAGGCGGGGATACCTTTTTTTTTTTTTACCTCGAGGGTGTACTATCGTTGACAGGCAGAGCGTCATCACGAGCTGATTAGGTCGCTCGTCGACCTAGTCAGCGCAACCAACAAGATGAAGCGCTTAAAAATTCAACCATATAGTAAAATTTCGTTGGGAAGAGGAGTGTGTCCGTCTACAGGTCAGAGTCACGCGTTCGGCAAAGTTACCTTACTCAGACACCGGCCAGAAGGGTCTGACGCTTATTGCCGATGGCGCAGGATGGACCGACTGTTCCCACCTCAACTGGCAACTTTGCCGACAGTACCCTCAGTGAGCTTGCTTGCCAATTGGCCTCAGACGAGAGGCAGCTAAACTCATCGATGTTAACAACTTACGAATTTAGGACCCTCCATGAGCGGATTTTGAGTTATGGCAACGAATCCGAGCCGTATCGTTGTCAGAAAAACTACACTGCATAGCCCACGCGTGAGACAACAGACTCTTGGCGAGCATGACCCTGTGAAGGCCCAGTAACCATTCCCGCCTGCGGGCTGTCTGTCGGATTTTTCATCAAGATGGCAAACCCGGTGGGCTTCATACCCGAAAGGAGAATAGCACGATATCAAGATGGGCACAACATGCAGCCACCAAGCCAGTATAAGAACCTTTTGAGTGTTCTGAGGAAGGAAAGCTACGGTTCGCTCGCTGGTCTATGCTACAGAGCATTCATCTCGCCCATCACCGTCTCTAGACCGTGAGCCTCAATCACAATGAGACAGTTCAGAATGCCGCCGCTCTATGCCAGGGCATCTATAGCTACGGGAGCCTGTCTGATGCTGTGGGGGTGAGTCTTGTCTGCAGATCTCCTTCGTTTCAACCAGGCTTTTCAGCTAACTTTCACGTCTCAGGCTCGACACTGGCAGCATAGGCCCCATAACAGCAATGGAGACTTTCAAGACCTCATTCGGCCACTTCTCTGCCATCCTCCACGGCGCAATCGTCTCAACCCTTCTCATAACCGGCACGATCAGCGCCCTCCTAGCGGGCATGCTAGCAGACCAACTCGGCCGAGTCGCCATGATATCTACCGGCGCCGCCGTCTTCGGCCTCGGGGCCGCCATCGAATGCGGTGTCGTCCACCTCGCAATGTTCATCGCCGGCCGCGCCGTAAAGGGTCTCGGTACGGGACTCTTCGTCAGCACCGTCGCCGTGCAGATCTGCGAAATCACGCCCGCCAAGACGCGAGGTTTCTGGGTTGCGTTCTCACAGTTCATGCTTACGGTGGGATTATCCCTGGGGTATTTCATCTGCTACGGAACGCGTCGTGTGGCGGATTCATCGGCGTCTTGGTGGGTGCCGCTGGCTGTTGAGGCGATTCTGGGATTTGGACTCGCTGCGACGACGCTTTTTCTGCCGCAGTCGCCTCGATGGTTGATGGCCAAGGGTCAAGTCAACAAGGCTCGGCTTGTCTTTACACAGCTAGGCATCAGCGAGGAGGAGCAGCGGGAGATGCTGGCGTCCAAGGGCGTTCAGGAGGCAGCAGCAGCCGCAGTACATCCTCCCAACATGAGCATGGCGGACACCATCAGAGCGACGATCCATGACTTCCGAAAAGCTTTGTCCAGGCCCTTCCGCTCTCGCACTGCTTTTGGATGCTTCTTGATGGCTGCTCAGCAAACCAGCTTCATCGACGGAATTCTGTATTACGCCCCCTTACTGTTCCGTCAATCAGGTCTCTCAGAGAAAACAACATTCCTCTGTTCGGGAATCCTGGCTTTGGTGATCATGGTAGTCACTATCCCGGCCACCATCTTCACAGATAGCTGGGGCCGTCGGACCTGTACCATAGTAGGCGGGGCTGGCATCGCCATCCTCATGTTCCTGATGGGTTCCTTGTACGCCGCCAACCAGGTCCGTGTCGATGGCGGTGCCGGACGGTGGGTGGTGATTGTATCCATCTACCTCTTCGCCATCGTCTTCAATGGCACTTGGGCCATTTGCATCAAGGCCTTCTTGGTTGAGAGTCTCCCGCGCGAGACGAGGTCTAGCGGTGCGGCGCTGGGACAGGCTGCCAACTGGTTGGCCAACTTCGTTGTTGCTCTGACGGCGCCGCCGTTTCTCGCTGCGTCGTCTTCGGGGCCGTACTTCTTTTACGGCGGATGTACGCTGGTAAGCGTTGTCGTCTGCGCAATTTGGATGACGGAGACGAAGAGCCAGAGTCTAGAGGCTATTGAGGCGGCGTATCTTGAGCGCAAATCGGGCAAGGTTGATGAGAAGATGACATGGACGACGACGACGGAGGGTTTGAGTGGTTCAGAAGAGAATTAGATGCAGGTGAATGCGATAGCAGAGTCAAGTAAATCTGTTTCTTACGAAGAACAATTCAGGTTTGGGTTGACGTAGAGCTGGTACTGTGAAGGTACATCTGCGATCAGAAGGAAATCACTGTGATGTATTAGCCAGAATGAATCACGTTAGAATGAAGAACCTCTGTACTCACGCGACAGCTTGGCGGCAGTAGCGATAACAGAAATAAGACCTCTGGTGCAGTAGTCGCTGTGAAGATCTTGGATAATCTTGGAGAATTGGTGGATTTCCGGGTGTGTATCAAGGGGGAAGGTCTTGAAGGTATCGAGGTTATGTTCGCAAATCTCTTGATCTACCCCAATGGTTTGTCAGTGGCTTTATTACATCAAGACGACAACACTACATACCCGAGAATAGGGCCTTAAACCCGCCAATGATTACAACATCGTTTATCGGTCGCTTCCGCAGAGAGAGTAATGCGGCTGCCATTGGAAGTGCCCATTCGTCTTCCGCTCCGAAACATCCCTGCGCAATGGAGCTGGCAAAGCGGAAGTCGGCCTTCGTCGCCGGCGTGGGTGAAGCGAAGCATTGAACGCGAAGCCTGCAGACCTTTTTTGCCAGTTCGAGATTCTTATTCAGCAGCCCGAGCTCGGGAAAGAGCCTGAAAAGGCCATGATCGATGGTACTTTGGAGAGAGGCTGAAGAGCATACGTGTAGGTTTCCCTCTTATAGGGTAACTAGTTCGAACCATGGGTTAACAAAGAGATTAATTAAACTATATAAATTTCTACGTAAATATAAAAAGGAGGTTCTAACCGCAGGTTAGGCTAGCTACGATAATCCTAAATAAGGCCCCTAATTAGCCCCTACGTAATCGTCTATATACCGTAGTTAAATTAGACTTCCGATCTAATACTAACTTTCTTTTTTTTTTATTAATTTAATTACTATAGTTAGAGGTATAATTCGACCTTGGGCCCGTTTACTAAGTTATCTCCTTTTCTCCCTTTTTTCTATTCCTTTTATATAACCTATCTTTCTATTTATATATTAATTTTTCTATTACTTACGAATTACTTTAACCCCTTATTAAGTACTACTTTTATAAAAGCGTTAGCGAGGTTATTATTACTATTAATTTAATAGATCTTAAAGATCTCGCGCTTTTTATATAATTACCTAAAGGTTATAATATTAATTATAAACCTCTTTTTTTTTATAATTCCTAATTTACTAAGATAATCGTATAACAAATAAGAATCCGTATAGATAACTATTAAGATTAGTAAAAGGCTAAGCTAATTAGTAATTCTCCTTAGGCGTTAAGAGAGGTAAATCCGGTATTATTAGATTTAGCGGGCCGGATTATAATTTACCCCCTTCGCCCCTCTCCGTACCCGTCGTCTAGGGGACTTTCCCTTACTATCCGTGAATAAAAGCCTACTTATTAAGAGCTTTTACTACTTTTTACCTATTTATTTTCGTATATCCTCTAGAAGCTACCGGGGTAAAAAAAGAGTAGTTAATATTATTAATTTCGTTATAATCTAATTCGTTAGTATAGGGTGTGAGGTCTTTTTTATTTTTTAAGTTTTTTAGCGGATACTTTAGGCCGTTAATTTAGTTACTTATACTAGGTTCTATACCCCCAGATATACTTTTATATATTATAAAGAATTAGTTAAATTAATTAGAGTTAGTTTTACTTTCTATTACCCTTAACTTTTTATATTATTTATATAATTTAGTACGCTCTTTTTCTAAGTAGTTACTTAACTAATATCTATCCTTTTTATAAATAAAATATTATTTTTTATATTACCTTACTCGCGGGTTAAATCTCTACTTATTTAACAAATCTAAGCCTCCCTATTAATAATTACTATACCTAGCTTCTTTCCCTTTCTTATTATATATTTAATTAACTTAGTATTATTAATAAGGGCCGTTATATACCTAGAAGTAGGTTTAGCGTAGTATTCTCGCTTTAATATTAAAACTAGATCTTAGCCTTAAATAAAGTATTTTATAATCTTTAGGTACTTAGTATAGGGTTATTTTTATTTTTAATACGCGTTAAATTACGGTATAAAAATATTTAACTTTTTGCTCGTTAGTTCCCTTATTTAGCTAGGTTTTTACTAGCTTATTAATTCGATTAATAAGCTTTTTAAGGATCTCTACTCGCAATTTATTCTCTATTATCCTAGTTATAAATATAAAAGAAATTACTTATAGCTCGGATAAGAGCTTTAAATTCTTATTATAAGTTTTAAAGCGGCTTTAGATTATATTAATAATACTAAGAAAATCGTTTTAATTAAGATTACGTATTACTTTATAATAGTAATTAGAGGTTTTATTTATAAATACGATATTAATTACTGAATAATACTAATATTTTCTAATCCCGACTTTTTTATAATAATTATAAAATATTATTAGGGTTTTTTATAAGACCTTATACTTCCTCTTAGAGTATAATTTCTTTTTTAAAAAGATCTTTTTAAGGTTTATAAATTACTTTATATTTACTACTAGATTTTTAGTATTTATATACGATCCTTACGTCGCTATGTATTATTAGTAACTCCGGGTCGTTTACCTCCTTTCCTATTAGCTAATTAGTACCGAATTTCGTATTAGTAGCGGTAATAAGCTATAGATCGAAATAAGTAAAATTATTAATTATCATATTTCTAGTACTATATTTTACCTCTATATATCCTTTTATAATAATAAATTACTATTAGTAATTATAGAGAGGAAATCTACGTCGTTTACCCTTTTTCTTAATTTATTAAAGTAATTATATACCCTATTAACTTATACCTAGTTTTATAATATAAATTCCTTTTTTATAATTGTTATTACTAGGATTTTATATAATTCTTATGATTATAATTACGCTAATAATACCCCTTACCCGTAGAGGAATCTATTAATTACTTTTATAATTCCTAGGCTTATACTCGTAAACTATTTATTTAGTTAGTAACTAAGGTCGTTTATAATCTTATAGAATAGGAGTTATTTTTATAACCCCTTTTTTTTATAAACCTTAATTAAATAGATTAATACTACGTTAATTTACTTACTATTAGGCTAATCCGTAATCCTATATATCTATATCCCCTAATAGTCCGGGTTAATATTTATTTACTTATAAAGGATCGGGATTCTATTTAAGATTAGGTTTTTTCCTCTTCTTTTTTACTTTAATTTACTAAGGGTCGTACCCTAGCTTATATACGTATTAATAATTACTAGCGTATTTAATCTTAATAAAAATATATTTAATCCGCGCATTAGCTATAATAAGCCTATACTTTTACTACTTAATAAATTTATTAAGGTCTAAGAAATTCCTATTTTCTCTCGTTATTTTATTATTACTCTTATTTTTACTATTTATAATAATTATTATTACCTTTTTAAATCGCTAACTATCGTACTTACTAAGACCTCTTTTTTATTTAAAATAAAAAGGTAAGTTTTAATAGCCCCCTTTTTTTAATAGTAGTAGTAAACGTTTATATTACTATAAGAAAATATAATAATTAATCTCGTAATCTTTACTAATTATTAATTTTTATTATTCTATATACTTCTAGCCTCCTAAGCCTCGTACTCTTCGTAATTTCTAAATAACTTCTTTTCTTAACCTACCTCCTTTAGGGTAGTATTTTATAAAAATAGTCGAATATAAATACTAAGTAGCTTATAGAGGATCCGTATAGGCTATTAAATACGGTTAATAAAGTTAAGCCCCCCCCCTTTTTTTATAAAATTATAGGACTTAAGGACTTATTAAAAATACTACTTATTATTCGTACTTAGTAAGGTTAGATACCTTAGAGATTTTCCTCTTACGGCTCCTTAGTACTCTATTTTATATCTTTTTAAGTAGTTTTTTTTTATAGCCTAATTATAATTAAGTAATTGTTACTTTTCTAGCGGTCCCTTTTATTACTTAGTTAATTTCTAATCGTAAGCCGGCTATTAAAAAGTTATTTAGTAAAAAAGCTATTTAAAATAATAATAAAAGGCTAGTTACTTAAGCAGTTCCGTTAATTAATATAGTTTAATATAATAAACGTCGACCTCTCGTAAGTAATAAAGGTTTATAATTACTTAATTCTATATAGTATTTAAAAATCGCCTCTTTTTTTATCTACCTCTATAAGGTTAATTAATATAAATCTCCTATCCCGTGTAGTATTAAGAGATCGTCTTTTCTATATAGTAAAATACCTTATTAATCTATAATAATAGAATTTAATTACTAATTAGTATAAGTTTTCCTTTTATAAAGTAACTAGTTCGAACCGTAGGTTAATAAAGAAATTAATTAAACTATATAAATTTCTGTGTAGGTATAAAAAGGAGGTTCTAACCGTAGGTTAGGCTGGCTACGATAATCCTAAATAGGGCCCCTAATTGGCCCCTGCGCAATTGTCTGTATACCGCGGTCGAATTAGACTTCCGATCCGACAATACGCCTTCAATCGATAGCTTCCCTTGACACAAGTATTCCCCAAAGTTGTACTGAGTTTCTTGGCGCAAAAATCGCAGCTTAGATAGATTATACGTGCGTGCTGCGTCTTTCCCAGTGAATGCATCAAGGAGCGCAACGTCGGGAATAAAGGAACCTCCAGGCAAAAGTCTTGTGTCCAAGATATAGATCCAGATATTGGACGGGTCGTCGGGACGCCCGTTTTTGGGCATGATGCTGCGATACAGTGCGTATTGAAGGGCGAAAAGTAATGAGGTCGTCCAAGACATGAGGTTGTCACCATCCCGAGCCTAACCGCGAAGGTGACAGTTGAGCATCTCGGCTGCTTCGTCCGGGGGCATCGAGAATATGTCGCAGTCGGATCCAGCGTGACCACAGAGAGCAGCTCTTGACACGACAGATTTTAGTGATGTTTCGCCTGAGGTGCTTGGTGCATGGACTCTGAAAAGGTATCGCGGGATCTTCTTCAGAGCTGAAGTAGCATCCCCATATGAAGGGCCGGGTGTAAAACGCACACAGCCGCGGGTGATGCGCTGAGTGGGAGCAGAGTCAATCTTGGTGGCCATTTTGAACACACTTTGGCCTATATCAGACGTTGAGGGGTTATTTGTGGTGTCGTCGGTGTAATAAGGTAGGCTTTGAACAATGTTGTCTTGGTTGAGAGATTCGCTATCAACAACACCAGTTGAGTACCGAACATGGATGATAAAGCACGAATGTCGGATTAAAAGTCCAATTCGACCTCGGCATACGGCCAAGGCTACGCAGGGGCTAACGAGGAGCCCTATTTATAATTACTATAGACTACTTAACCTACGGTTAGAACTTCCCTTTTATACCTTACGTAATATACTAAAATAGTTTAATTAACCTACTTCGTTAACCTATAGTTCGAACTAATTAACTAATATCCCTATAATAAAAATACTAATACTAATTAATAATTAATTTTTATTATTATAAATTAGTAATATATTTAATATAAAAGAGATAACCTTTTTAAATAGAACGTAATAAAAAAATCGTACTACTTAACTTTATAAAAAAATAAATAATAAAATACGAAATCTTTATAATAAAACGAAGTAGAGGAATTATAACCCTTAATTATTTATAAAAAGCTAACGTTTATTACGTTAAAATAACTACTAAAAATTAATAAAAATATTAAAGCGACCGAGCTACTATTATTAACCTTATATAATCCTTCCTTATTAATTAACTTATTTATAGCTAGCCCGTAATTAAAAATTAACTAAATTAATTAATTAATTAATAAAAAGAACTACTTACGTAACTACTTATTTAATTAATTAGTATAATAAATAAGCTTAAGAAGTATAATATAAAAAAATACTACGTAATTAAAAAAAAAGGATCTTTAAGTATAGTATACTTATTAAGAGTACTAAGAAGTATAAGTATTACGAGACTAAGAGATTTATAGTATATAGAGGGACTACTCCCGAGGAGCTTATAAATACGATTTTAAAGCCTGCGATTTAAATAATCTCTTTATAACCTTCTTAACTATTTTTTTAAATATTATTTAGAAATATAATAGAGAGGATAGTATAAAAAAAAAGAGATTTAGAGATTATAATAGCCGTAATTTATAAATTATAAATATTATAAGTACTAAAGGTTAGCTTAGTAAAAAGGCTACTATTTTTAAAAAGATCCTCTTATAGCTTCTTACTAAAGTTATAATTATTATATTAAAAAAAAATACTTTATAAGTTTATTAAAAAGCTCCTTTTTTATATTATTAGCTCTTAATACGAAAATTACTAATTTTAAAAAAGTAAAAAGTAAATTACTAACTAGCGGTAATTTGTTTAACGAACGTATACGCCTCTCGGGTTTAAACTTAAAGAGAAACGCTACGTAATTAAGACGTCGTTAGGCTAATTATAAATCTATTTTTAATATTAATTAATTAAATAACTAAAAAAAGACCGCTAAAATAGTGTCTAACTAAAAGGACTAAGAGTAAATAGTAACGAAGCTTAGTATAAAAAAACGAGAAAAAGCGAGAAAGTCCTAGACTTTAATAAATCCGATAACTAATAATAATACGCTATTACTAAGGTTAGTAAGTAACTCTAAAACGACCTTATTAAGATTAAATATACTAATTACTATAGATTAAAATACGAGTTAAAGAACGATAAGGAGTAAGTTAGTTTATAGTTAAAAAAGAGGAATTCCTATCCTATATAAATAAATAAAAACTAAACTAAAATACTAAAAAAATAGGTATATAGAGATTTTAATAATTTTAATAATAAGTAAATCGACGTAATATTAGTTTATTTTATAAAAATCTATACTTAAAAGGGGCTCGAGGGGTAACCCCTATTTTATAAAATTGTTAATAACCTAGGTAATTAAAAAAACGAGTAGTTCGTAAGCGCTAATCTAAATATAATAAAAAGGGTTATTAAATTCCTTTATTATCGAAGTATTTTACTAGCCTAGGTAGTAAAATAAAGAGCTTATAAGACGCTCGCTATTATAGTTATTATTAACGAATTTATACTATAAAATTAAAATTAAGTTAACTAAGTAATAATAAAATACGATAACTTTAATAAAAAAGTAAACTAACTAGAATTTTTATTAAAAATTACTAATAGTAATATATTAGCGCCCGCTATAATAAGGGCTATAGAAACTATATAAGAGAAGCGGCTATTAGTAATCTTATTAACCTTAGTAACTAGCTTAGTAATACTATTAATACGTAGCTTATTACTTACTAATTAAAAAAGTATATAATTAACTACGCAAAATTAATATAACTACGTTAATACGTAAGGGATATATAAAAAAACCGACCTAATGGTCGCTATTACGAAGTAATTTACTAACTTTAAAAAGATCTTCTCTAAAAAGAAATTATATTTAAAAAAGAAATACGAGGTTCTTTAAAAAACCTTTATAATCTTTTATAAGTATTATAAAAAAGTTAAAATCCGATAGTAATAATACTACTTAGTAATTAACGTCGTACTAATTAATAAGGCTATAGATTATTATTATAAAATAATACGTATTATTAATAAAACCGACTTTCTAAGTATAGTTAACGTAATTTAAAGTCGCTTTAAGACCTAAAATAGGAACCTAAAGCTCTTATTCGAGCTAAGGGTATTATTATTCGGGTCTATAGCTAGAATAATAAAAAGAAAGTCGAGACTAGAAATCCTTAAAAAACTTATTAATCGAATTAATAAGCTAATAGAAACGTAGCTAAATAAGGGGATAAATAAATAAAAAGTCAGATATTTTTATATTATTATATAGAGAGTCCTAAAAACAAGAGTAACTTTATATTAACTACTTAAGTATTATAAAACCCTCTACTCGAGGCTAAGGTTTAGTTTTAATATTAAAATAAAAATACCCTAATAAACGTACTTATAATTATATAACGGCCCTTATTAATAATACTAAGTTAACCGTACGTATAAAAATAAAAAAAAAGACGCTAAGTATAGTAACCGCTAGGCTAAAAAAATAGACTCCTTAGCTAGCTACTAGTTAGAGTTAGGATAGGGGTAATGGAAAGAGAAGTATTTTATATATAAAAAGGACGGTTATTAATTAAGTAATTACTTAAAAAAAGAGCGTACTAAATCGTATAAATAGTATAAAAAGTTAAGAATAGTAAATAGTAAAACTAGCCCTCGTTAATTAAACTAATTCTTTATTATATATAAAAATAGATCTTAAGGTATAATTAGTAACTAAGAAGATCTGTATATAATAAAAAATTTAGAAAATAAAAAAGATTTTACTCCGTATACTAATAAAATAGATTTTAATCTAACTAACGAGATTAATTACTCCTTTTTCGCCCCGTTAGCCTCTAGAGAATATACAAGGCTAAATAAATAAAAAGTAATAAAAGCGCTTAATAAATAAGCTTTTATCTATAAATAATAAAAGAAGATCCCTTAGATAATAAATATAAATAAATAAACGAATCTAATAGTACCGAACCCTATTTTATTAATATTTAAAAAGAAATTAGTACTTCTCTCGATATTTAAAAAGAAATAAAGTACTAAGTAATTCTAGAAGTACCTAAAGGGATCCTTTTTATACCCCCTAAATTACTTAAATACTAAGCTCATATAAGTATTCTATACTAGCGAATAATATAGCTTGAATATTTTCTAAGGGATTATTTTAAATATAGGGGTATTATAATAGTTAATTGAAAATAAAGAGTAATTCTACGTATTTTAAAAAATATCCTTAGTTACGTTAAATACGTTAATAATAAGTATTACGAGGATTAGCTTCGGCCTAAGTAAAAAAATATATGCCCTAAGTATAATAAAAGTTTATATATACTTAAGTATAATAATCTTCTATATCTTACCTATTAATATACTATTTTTATTATACTTAAAGGATATAAACTAGTTAAATATCGTATTTGATAATACGAAAGATAAACTATTAAATAATAAGTAGTTTATACTTATTAAAAAGTAATAAGAGTATATATTTATAAAGCTTAAATTAGATATTAAATTTATTAATTATCTTATAAAAAGAGAGCTTAAATAATTATATAAGCACTTTAGCTACCTATCGGTCATAAGGTTATATAACTTCCTTAAGTAATTAAAAAATAATATAAAAATAAGAGCTCTAGAGTACTTAATAAAAATATATTACTAATACTAAATAAATGCCTAGAGCCCGCGTAAATTTAAATTTAAATTATATAACGAGCTTAACTTTAACTAAAAAATCGTTATTAATATTTTCTATTTAAATAATCGCTTAGTACTATATATTATTAATAAGGCTATATTATTCTAAAGAGGCTAATTCCTTAGGGACCTACTTATTAAAACTATTTAATTAATATTAAAAAGAGTATAGATCGATATATACTAAGGGTTATTAAATAAGATTAGGACTAATATAAGTACGAACTTTAAGTTAGTAAAGTTTAAAAATAATACTATTATATATAATATATAACTAAAAATCGTACTTATTAAAGCATATTATAGTATTAGTAAAATAAAAAGAGCTTATTAATAGTTAAAAAGGGCGTTTAAAATTATTTATAACGAGTACTCTAATACTATAAATAAAGAATATTTTTAAATAGTATTTAAGTACTATAATAATACTATAGGCTTAAAAAGACTAGTTCCGACCCTTCTTATATTTAGAGCATACCTAAGGATAGTAATAACCTCGCTACTAATACTAAACATAGCCTAGCGAGCTTAAATAATTAATAAAGTAATAAAAGTACTCTAGGAAATAAATATAAAACGTTAGATTAATAAGGCTATTATTACCTATAATAAGCTAAATATAAGCCCTAACTTTAATATATTACTAAATTCGAACGTTAGAGTATAGAGGGAAACTATTAAATAATAGTTAAGCCTATATAAATTAATCTTAGTTAACGAACGTTTATATATTATTATTAAAAACCGAGACTAACTACTTAAAATATTAATTATAATAGTACGACTATATTATACTAATCCTAGTAGAGAAATATCGGCTTAATAAAAAAAAGAGCTAAGAGAATTCCCTTAATAATATAAAGAAGAGCAAAAGATTATCCTTAATAAAATTATCGTAGTAAAATAAATAGATAATAATAACGAAAAAAAGTAATACCCACACTACTAAAACGTATAAAAAGACCTAAATAAAAAATACTATTTTAATAATTTATTACTAACGACGCTATAATTAGCACATTCTATATAATAAAGAAAAAAACCGATTTCGTACTTATAACCTAATTATAAAAAAATAATATAATTATAATAACTAAGAAACCCTTTATAAAATTAGACTTAGTAGAGGTAAAAACACTACGTAATCGAGGGGTCTATTAATTTATCCTCTACGATCTAGTTAAATATAAGAATCTACGTATTTTTAAATTGTATATAGTTCGAGAAATAAAAAAAAAGGGCACCTTATAGCTATATAAAAAATCGAGGCACGTTATATAAAAGTATAGCGACGTTAAAAAAGCGACGCTACTTACTTAATTACTTATAATTTAATACTATAACTAGCGCTTTATAATTATACTAATAGTATCGCTATAATAAAAAAGATATTAGATCTAAAGTTATAATATTACGTAAGTATATACTTAATTAGTAACTAGGCTTATAAAAAAAATCCTCGCTTACGTTTTGAAAAAAATAATTAATAAGTATATCAAAAAGTACGATTATTAAAATACTTAAACCGTTATATAGCTTTACTAAATCGGGTACTTATTAATAAGTAACGTACTACGACTTTTATATTAACTAATTATTAATAGTTATATTAATATACGATCCCTATTTTTTAATCTCTACGTACGCAAACGACCCCTTTAGTATTATTAAAATATAAATAAATAATACCCTAGGTTTATTAAATATCGAATTTATAAAAAAAGAGGATAAAGAGCTCTATAAAGCTAAATTTATAGCTAAACTAAAAGAAATCCTAATATTAAAATCCCTATTAGTATTTAATAAAGAGATTTTAATAATTAAAAAGGATAATATAATATTTTAATAAAAGGGGTAAAATAAAAAAATTACTCTTATTAACTAAAAATCCCCTAATTATAAAAAGTAATATAGAGCTAAGCTTGCCCGAGGGGTATATATTATAAGTATTTATTAGCCTAAGACTATTTTTAACTATACTAGAGCTACGTAAGTTATAGAGCTTATAAAAAGTAATTTTAATACTCTTAATTAATAACTATAGTAATAGCGAGAATATTATAACTAAGGTCTCGTTTATTAACTTATTAAGCTTACTTTAGCGAGGCTTTACGTATTTATTAACGGATTATTTATAAATAATAACGACCTAACTTTATAATTAGAATATATTATTATCCTCGTTAATTAAAAGCTTAATAAGGACGAATTTATAATCTAAAATAATATTATTTACTATTTATTAATAAAAAATAAGTAAGTAATACGTAGTATACTTATATTAAAAGTTTATAATATAGTTAATAATATTAACCTCGATTATACGATTTTTATTATACTTAAAAGGATTATAAATTAACTTAACCTTTTTATAGTCCCTATGATTATTTATATTAATTTATACTTATTATATAAATACCTCGTTAAGCTAAGTATTACGAAAAAAAAGAGGCTTATAATAAATATTATAGCTCTTAAGTAATCGTACGAATAATAAAAGATCCTCGAGATTTATTAAATTAATAATAATAATAACCTCGCTAACGCTTTTATAAAAATAGTACTTAATAAGGGATTAAAGTAATTTATTAATAAAGGAAAGGTAATAGTACGAATAAAAAAATAAGTTATATAAAAAGAATAAAAAAAAAAAGAATAAAAAAAACGACTTAATAAATAGGCCCGAGGTTAAATTAAATTTCTAATTATAATAATAATAGTAATAATAAAAATAGTAGTTAAATTAATAAAAAAAAGTTAATATTAAATTAAAAATCTAATTTAACCTTAGTATATAGCCGAGGTTATATAGGGGCTAATAAGGGGCCCTATTTATAATTATTATAAACTACTTAACTTATAGTTAGAACCTCCCTTTTATACCTTACGTAGTATATTAGAATAGTTTAATTAACCTACTTCATTAACCCACGGTTCGAACTAATCGACTAATATCCCTGTAGTAGGGATACTAACAACGAATCAAGATGAACTTGTAAGAACAATCGTCAGAATTATATGTGATTTGAAGACAAAGTATAGAGTGATAGGCACCCGGCCGGCAGTGACAAGTCTTATTTGTGATTCCATGTGATGTGAGGTCAAAGTCCTCTGTTGCCCGGTTCTCCAGATTGACGGCCTCCTACATCGTTTTTTTATGCATGTAGGCAGGCGATGACGGATACCGCAGGCGCGATAGGCAGCCATGCCGGTTACTGTGGAATAGGTAAGCTGTTGCAGCTGATAATCGCAAGATGGATGCCTCTTCGTCGTTGGTTTGTAATGTCTGCCTTCTTATAAAGACATGTCTTTTAACCTCTACAGGATGTTAATGGGAGGCTCTTGACATCTTCAGAAAGATGTCTGGACGGCAGGATGGAAGATGCTCGCTTCGTGTGGGGACTGATAAGATAAGGTTAAGCTATCGATGGAAGCCGGGAGAGCGCCCGCCTCGGCGGTACCTTCGGAGATCCCTTTTCTCCGCATTCCGTTAGGCTTCCGTCTGTTCCCCAGCAAATCAGAGCGTACCGCCTCGGTACTGTGGGGACGGCATGTTGGCAGCGAACCTCTTCAGCACCGAATCGGGCCACGGTGCCCCCTGGCAGTGGCAGCCCATTGGGAGTGGGACGTGCGGCCTCAGTGAGGTCAGTGCCTGGCTTGCCTGGCCCACACCAGAGCTTCAACACCTAACACCTTCCACTGCTATCTGTCCAGGGGAATCGCAACCACCACGAACAACTTGCCTTTCATCACGATCCATTCTCCACCTTCCTCAACGACCGCCAGCTCAACTCGTGTCTTCTGTACGACCGCCGACGACCATCCTGCATATCAGCGACATTGAACGATACCCAGCGATCCTATTTCCAGCCTTCGTTCCGTCCCTAGTCCGTCGATCCCCCGGCACCTCCGTGCTCCCGAAGTCCACGACCCTCAACCACCTACTCACCTTTACCCTGCAATCCTGGCTTCCCCGGCCGGGTTAGCTGGCCGAGGACGTCCAGCGCCAGTCGAATGAATGCAACCCCTAAATCCATTCCTCGCTGCCTTCTTCCGAAGCTCCCTACCCTCACAGTGTACCCCGGTACATCACCACATCCTCCTGGTCCCGACCACCGATGTCCTCCTCACATGTCGCGAAGTCGAGAGCGGCTCGACCTTCCACGAGCTCATCACTTCGGAGGAGTTCCTAGCTAGTCATGTGCTTCGCATTCCCGCCGCAAATACAACCTCTGCTGCGGGTGGGAAGGACGCGGCGCAAAACCTGCGCGAGCTGAGGGGCAAGGCGAAGCAGTATCAGACCATCAATGGTCGCACAGTCGTCATCAAAGATACACACGTCTACAGTAACAAAGGTGCGCCTGGGTATGCAATACGAAACCGCCTGTGCCTGACAATTGTATCCCAGGCTTCAAGTCGCTTGCGCAAGCTCAATTACTGAACGATTCGACATGGTATCCCGACCTCCTTGAACCCCGCCAATGGCTGATTTACTACATCTCGCGGCCACTGGTGGGCGTATGGGAAGAGAACAAGATCGAGCCTGCCATACTGGTGGAGGGAATGGCGAGGAGGAAAGCCCTCGAACAGAGCCAGGCGGCGGCTGCTGAGAATGGCGAAGGCGCCATGCTTCCCCGGAAGAAGGACATCAAGAGCTTCCACGACCTCCTCAACCATTTTCCTATCATCGCACGACAGATGCAACCTGGATTAGAAAAGCTGTTTCGAGAGTTCACGACTGTGTTCGAGCGACCGCTCCCGCCGCCCCCTTCGGCGTTACGCATACCCGACCCCGAGCCCGACGGACCCATCACTATGGCCATGAGGAAGGCGCGGTCCAACAGCATGTCCGCAGCAAGGCGCCCCAATGGGTTGACTAACGGTCTTCCCGTGACGGAGAACTTTTACGCCGAGGACGACGAAGATGTGATGAGGGCTTCACTGGAGACTGCTGTCACAGCCGCCATCGACTTGTTCCAGGGGGTTGACAAGCAGCAACTCTCGATGCTCGGCGCTACGACCGACCTGACGGGACCTCTGGTCGAAAGACTCATCGAAAGATACGTCACCGAGAATACACACCACCTCCTGTTTCCACGACTTAGTGCATCAAAACGACCTTATGATCTCGAGTTGGAGGCCAAGATTCGGCAGATGGAGTTCATTGATCTATCACAGCTTGGCATCTCCATAGAAGGTGGTTCGCGAGGGAAGCACGAGTTGACGATACAGCTTGGTCTGGCCGTGGAGGAGTTCAAGAAGACAGCGAATGCCATGAGCCCGCAAGAGATGCTCGATCTGCTCCTGTCGACCATGAAGCTGGTCACTCATTTGACAGAGTCTTCACGAGCGCAAGCAGCCTCTTCGACCGAGAAGCCTACTTTGACAGTTAATGCTGACACGCTAGTCTCGCTGTTGCTCTTCGTGGTCATCCGAGCACAAGTTCGGCACTTGCACGCTCGGCTCATCTACATCCGTCACTTTATCTTCATTGATGATGTAGACAATGGTGAGATGGGATATGCACTGAGCACCTTCGAAGCTGTCCTCGCATATCTCGCACTAGACTCGTCAGGATTGCGAAGAGCCAGCCGACGAAACAAAGCGTTATGGAATGCTACTTGCAATGGAAGCCTTGACGACTTGAAGAAGATCATGGAACCAGACGAGAACGCCATTCTCGACGAAGACCTTTACGATTCGCCAGAATCAAGTAGACGCCCCTCTCACAGCTGGAGCTTCACCAACGGGTCTGCCTCGAGGAGATCGTCAACAGCAGTCACGATCTCGGATCGCTTCTCATCAGGCTCTGGCCTGAGCCACGTTTTCCCATTCCAGGCCGAGGATGATGGGAGTGAGATTGACTTCCCTTTACCGCCGCCGCCTCGCAAGGTCAAGAGGGTTGCCATGGATACACGAAGCATGTCCAGCGGCTCGGAGATCTCGTACCACTCCAGAGCGACCAGCAATGGTACCATTGGAAGCGTCCTTGAGGGCGACATCACTATCGATCGTCTTTCGCAGACACACAATGCATTCGGAGAATCAATCTTGATGATGGCTGTGCAAAACGAAAGGCCCGATGTTCTGCGGTACTTGCTGACGCTGAGCGAGTACTATCCTCTTTCTGTCATTCTAGACGACATCAACAACGAAGATACAACGCTTTTTAGCGCTGCGGTCCAGCTGGGGCATACGGAGCTGATTAATATTATTCTCGACTTCATTTCGAGACTGGCGGCAAGAGAGCGCTTAATTGAGTATTTTGCTCAGCAAGACATTTGGGGGCGCAGTTGTGCGCATTACCTGTTCCACGCACCGTTTCTAATTTCTCGGATCAGGAGATTAGTGCCCTGGCGGCAAAAAGACAAGAATGGGCAGACGCCGCTTTTTGCACTCTGCAGGTCGTATGACCATATCCACTACCGCGAAATGGTGGATGCCGGCCTTGATGCGGCCACGGAAGCGCAGCGTGACGGGCTTCCGCTGCACATTGACGATCATGTGGACGCCAAGGGGAACACTCTGCTTCACATTGTCAACGACCCACAGCTGGCACTCAGAGTGCTCCAGCAATGCGATGTCGATGTCAACGCCACGAACGAGAAGAAATTTACGCCGTTAATGGTTGCTAGCAAATATGGCAGGCTGGATATGGTCAGAACGCTATTTGTGGACGCACGCGTCGATGTTGCAGCCCGAGAAATCCGAAGCCTGACTGCCGTTGAATTGGCCAAAGATGACGACATCAGGAATAAGATTGATGACCTGGCACTCTTCAGCATGCCCCCTGGCGCGGATGCCCGTATCACCGGTGTCGTGAGGGCCTTTTTCGTTGAAGATGCGACCATTCGGCTGGTCTTGAAATCGGCAGCCCCAGCCGACCACATGAGCTACACCGTCACCACAAGCCGCAGGAATTTGTCTGATTTTGAGCACCTCGGCAACTTGCTGGCGCTGGAGAACCCGGCGTCCTGGATCCCGGCGGTGGCGGGTGTGCGGTCGCCCTTCCAGATACCTTCGAAGCCGTCTAGAGCAGTGCTACGAGATATCCAGACTAGGGCCGACTGGTTCCTCAAGATCATGCTCAATCACCCCACATTCGCAACACACGAGATGCTCTGGGAATTCTTCCTGGTGCCTGATATCCAACTAGGCATGATGGAGCAGAGGAGTAACCTGAAAGCTGAGACGCGAGCCGAGAAAGTGCGGGAAGAGTACGAGCCCGTCAAGGATGTGCGAGAGGTCGAACAATTCGTCGATCATGCAAGGGAGATGGTGCGGAGTGTCAACTACTCGACTAAGAGCGTGGCAAGAAGGGTCAATTCCATCGCCATAGTTGCTTCCGGTAAGTTTTGTTTCTGGTAATCAAATAGTTTTGGTCTGGACTAACGAGAGCAGATCTTTATGACGCATCACTCCTGCTGCACCGCGCTGTTTCGACACTGCCGTTCCTTCCACCAGCATACATCACGGCGATGGATTCTTATGTCCGTACCCTCGTACCAATGCAATCGAATCCTTACGGGATCTTCCACTCGACGTTCCTGGCATCGCAATCGACGATCCAAGCCCTGCTATCGGCTCTGTCGCGGCCGCCAGCGCAAATTACGCAGATATCGGCTGCGCGCAAGGCCGTGGAGCGAAACTACAACTCGCTCACGAGATCGACACGGTGGCCTCTTGGGTTGCTGGATGACACGCGACAACGCCTCAACGAGGAGAGGGAAGAGAAAGCCCGCCAGTCACAGGAGCAGGTGGATGACCTCGGTCGAGAACTTCGATACTCGCAACAAGTAGTTGCCGGGGAATTAGCCGGGTGGCAAGACCTGCACGAGAAGATGGGGCGACGAGCGATCAAGGAATTCGCCAAAGGCATGGTGATCCAGGAGCGACTCCGGCTGGACGGGATGATGAGGACACTCCGGAGGCTGCGGGAAGGGAAAGCGGATCTCGAGGCGGCATTGGCAAACGTTTCAGGGCGGTCGAGTATGAGTCAATCGACGCACGAGGGGGCGAGGAGAGATGCAGGTGAGGGAGCCAGCAGTGGGAGCACGAGAACGGGCGACGTGGTGGCGAATGGTGCGGGATACTAGAGGCTAGAGGCCTTGGTAGCCCTGGTTTCGTTTTGTATGGGGCGACGACGTCGACTGCCGTCTGCCTTGGGGTGACTTGGTGTGGACGTCGCTTTTCTTTGCCCTTCAACACCAAGGACCGACGCGTTGTATGCGCAAGTTGGACGCGTCTGGGGACCAGCGGTGGCTGTGAGTGGATAGGTGGTTGTGGCGTGGGGCGGATGATCCGTCCAAGTCAAGTCCGTTGCAGCGGATGACTGCAGCTGACGGAGAAGGGTTGGTGGGTGGTGTCAAGTCTGGGATGCCGCAGACCACATCACCTGCATGGAAACACACACACAACTTGGTCGTTGAAACGTTGAAACATTTTCCCTTGTGGTCACCGTCCTGCTCTCTCACACTTCCTACTTCTTCTCAAACCCTTTACCTTTCTTGATTGTCCTTTTGTGTAGCAAGGTAGAAGGACAGAGAGAGACACTTGTCTTCTTCCTTTTTTTCGTTTCATTTGACGGATACCCTTTTGGCGTCCTCGGCGTGGGCGTAATGATAGACGGGGGGATTTGACTTTGAATGACTTTTTTTTTTTTTCCAGGGTCCCCTCCTCCACTTGAGAGCTGGGGCGAGGGACAACAGATAGACAATGGATACATGAGGATACCTACCTTCTTAAGGTACACCGCAAGGTTCAAACTGGATGAAATGATTTAGAGGTTTATGCTTGGGTAGTGGTGTTGGTAATGAAGTGACGTCGATTTGGTGACGCCCATTTGCAGGGAGACAATGTAGAGTGTGAGGTGGTCATGTTAGACCCCAGCCTCCCCAATTTTCCCGGGCATGCTCCGTGGAGCGTTGGGGGAGGAAGATGCCCGCTCTGAAGTACACCGACCCGAACTGCCGGGGTATGTCGAAAAGGAAAAAATTCAAAGTCCTCGCCAACATGTCCTTGCTGAAGCAGCAGGAAGACCATCGTTGATGCGTTTTTCCTTATGGGAACATGATCCACCGTCGATGGACAACGAGATGTGAGTCACCCTTCCCTGTACCGGTTCCAATGGCCAAGAGCAACCATCATGCACGGCAGGGCCAGGGGAGAGACAGACATTCGAACTAGCAGAGCTGCCGAACCGGGGCGAGGCAAGCTACCTTACGGGGGTAGAGAAGCACAAGGGAAAGAGTCCGAAAGAAGGACGACGACGGGAGGACCATTGGATCGAGAAACAAAAGAGCGGTCGTGAAACATCCCGGGAGGACGGCTGGGCCAATGAAGCGGTCGGGACACGGTTTGAGGGATCTTTGGGGACCCGATTGGATGCCGGACTGGACCGGGGTTTGGACACGGGCAGTGGAGTCGTGGACACCATCCCGAAGCGATGAACGGGCGACGGATGGATCTTCTGAAGTTCTGGCAGGCTGAACGGACCGTTGGGCGTCGTGGACGGATCTACGGCGCGTCGAGATTGGGTGGTGCGCGCGCGTGGTTGGGAGCCAATGGGATTACGAGGCGGGGGGGAAGGACAAGAGGAGGGAGAAAACGGGCGATGGATGACAAAGGGTTGCACGGACCAGAGCAGGGACACCGTGTCTAAGAAAGGAAGGAGCACGGACTCTGCCCTACCTTCCCTTGGAAGGGGATGGAGCACGGGCCACGGGAGCGAAGCGGGAAGGAGGGAAGAGGTCAAGCGAAGGGCAGACTTTGGATGCTGACTGGATCTTGAGTGTGGCGCTTGGGGAAGAGGGGATGATGGGGATGAGGGGGGAATTCGAGAGTAGAGCTAGTATCAAGCGCTGGAGTGCGGCTGTGCAATTGTTGCGCAATGCCGTGTCTCCCGTTTTCTCATCTGGTGAGGAGTAGAGTCGTACTACATCGACCGAGGGGGACGATAGCCGAGGGATGCTGTGCTTGAAGCGTTATGCGAATCATGGAGCAGAGATGCGCCGGCGATTATCATGCCTGTCGCATCCTCGTCGCTTTCTACAATTTGACGATGAAGAAGGTTCGCGAAGTAGACTGAGGTTGGACCGCCTCGTTAGGTTCACCGTTCAAGACGTACTACAGTGTATCAACATTACAGATGGCGGTTGTGCTGCGAGGCTTAGACTGCCCGCTGACAACCTCACCGAGACATGCGCGGCTACGGCATCATGCGGACGGTGGCAGCAGGCTCTGATGGCCAGTTTCTAACCTGAGGACCGAACCGTCATTGTCATTGTCAGCAGGCCCGACCTCGGGGCCGTCGAGGCTGAGGGTCGGTCAGTCGTTCTCGTACCTTTGTGCGTGTAAGGTGAAGAGGCAAGGGGCTTCGTGTAAGAGAGTGAGACTGGTCATCAAGCAAGGCGGCTGCCTCTTCCTGGAGCCCAATATCGAGGCCCACCGGTTCCCGGATTATGCTGAGAGCGCTCAGCGAGATTGAGGATATGAGATTTGGCTGTAAGCGCCGTCCGGAATCGGGAGTGGAGTGTGGTGGTCGTCATTGCTAGCCGTAGCCGCCCGGGCGGTTAATGGGGAAGCGGAGGCTTTCTGAGCGAGCGGCTGTTTCGGGAAGAGTAACGTGGGGTTCGGCTGTTTCTTTTCTTGTACGGTGCCAATTTCCGCGCGCACCTTGACGCTGGATGGTAACACTGGGAGAGGGCCTCTCAGGCGAGAGAGGGTTTCTGTTGTCTTAGTGGGAGAGACAGCATGATGCGACAGCCGCCGGTAATCTCAGTTGCCGCTCGGCTCATCTGATTGCGAGAGGGTAACTCAGGGACCCGAAGCCTCAAGGTGCTCAGGTGAGCGAGGCTTAGGTGGTGGTACTTGACCCCGGAGGCCAGGTGGTGGAAATGAGGCGGTTGATGAAGTGTATCCGTATACGAGAAAAGCTTGACTGAATAGGACTGTCGAAGCGGTGCAAACTGCGAGATGTGCTGGCACGGCTTTTGCAAGGAGTGTGGGCGACGAGTTGGGAATGCCCTCGCGGACGAGTCGCGATGAAGTCAATCAAGACGCGATACCAGAGCGAGACCGAAAAGACGCATGGCATGGCATCGCATCGCATGTCACGACGACGCATGACATCGCGTCGAATGATCGTCGTACACAGCACGACCGCGTCTACCTGGTGTAGGTACGCCTAGGAGGGTGAAAGAAAGTGGTGTTGATGTTTGTGTTGCGTTCGTCCCACTCCCGCCCGTTCTGCTGTGGGGGACGCTAGGAAGCAAAGCTAACAGAGTGGATAAAAGATGAGCTAATGCACGGCCGAACCTGCCATGTGTCTAAAAATGAGTCATAGACGCTTTGCAGGGGGTGAGGAAGGTACGAAGGTGGAAACCCAGGGATTCAAGGAAAGAGCAGTTGACGCAAGACAGCTGTCGTGGACGGTGAGTGGTCAACAGCATCTTCTCAGTCTTGCTGTACGTACCGTTTCTGATAGCCGGATATACACTGTTTTGTGGTCAGCCGTAACGTGGCTTGGACAGTGCGCAAGTAAGCGAGCGACTCTTCCCGCAGGCTCCGCCTCCAAGGGGATCCACATTGAAAGATACGTACCCTTCAACGTTCTTGGAAAGGCAGTGACGACCTCACCATCTCACCTTACCAACCCGGCCAAACTCAACGAACAGCTTCAAGTTCTTCTTCTGCATCTATGCGGCGCCAATGTACTTCCAAGTGGACCAACCTTCACACACTTTTGCCCCGTGTTTCAGATTTCTAGCTCTCTCAAGTCGACGACCTCACTTCTGCATTCCCAGTATGCAGCCCAAGATGCAGCATTTCATCGACGAGTCCACCCTTTTTTCCCTTTCCTTCTGCAGTAGCTCCAAGCTACCCTGTATCCTGTGTCCTTTTGTGTAGTGCCGGGGTCAGACGGTAGACGACAGTCTTTCTCTCTTCCTCCACCTCAACATGGGATACACACTACCTTACCGTAACTACGTAGTTGAGCATACGTATCCATCCATCTTTTTCATCAGTCGTCTGGTCTCGGCCCACGATCCGTCCAAGGGACCCTGGCATCTACAGACTACAAACCCTCAAGCCGGATGCGCGCACCTCAACCCACAGTCGCGTTGTACCGCTGCTGCTCTACCCTCCCCCCGTCAGTTGATGGGGCTAGAGACCCAGACTTGGGCCCGACGACCTACGGTCAGTCCAAGGCTGGGGCCGGGGCGAAGGCCACACGCCCTCGCTCCAGTCGGCCGTCAGTCGCGCGCCGCATCACCACCACCACATCCATTGGGCTACGAGCCTCAAACCCGAGGATAAAGATGTCCTCCCCTCCCGCGCCTACTGTCCCTTTCTGTTGGCCCCTTCTCTCTCCATCCTCATCTCGTCTCCTCATCTCCTCGTCTCCTTTGCGCTCTCGTCCTCTCATCCTCGTCTCAGTCTAAACTTGTTATCAAATCGACCATTGTTTGTTTACTATAACTCGCATTATTTGGATACCAAAACACAAAAACTATACACCTAGATCTCTCGGAACGCCCTGGTCTCGTTGAACGCGGCCACCTCGTCCCTGCTTCACAGCAACCCCCGTCTGCTTTTCCCATCGCAACGCACACCTCAAACGCCAAAAGACTCCTGGAGCTGGCCTCCTCTCTCTCACGAAACACTTCTCATAATCCCATAATCCAACCAACTCACACAGTCACAATGTCCACGTATGAGATGCCCCCTGCTTCTCGCCTCACTTGCACCCCCACTAACACATCATCTCCCAGTCTGGCAGCGGATATGTCCTTCGACTTCATCTTCCCATCGTGCGAGCCTTCCACGCCGCCGAGCTTCTCCTTCGACTCTTCTCTCCTCGACCTCCCCTACCACCACAACCCGGGCCACAACCGCTCCCGCTCAAATGGTTCCGTCTACTCCTTCATCTCTACCGCAGACTCCACACCGGACTCGGTGAGCACACGTATGACTACCCCGTCTCGTGCCTCACCCCCGATCCGCCAACACGGCCCTCTCTTGCTTCCCAAGATCCGCTCCCAGGACCAAGCCATCGAGTCGCCTCCCAAGCGCATCAAGGCATCGCCGAAGCCCCGCGCCCCGGTTCCCAGACGGGCAACCCCTGTGGCCCCCACCACCAACGCCGTCTTCCGCCCGGCTCACACTCGCAGCTTCACCAACCCGGAGACCCTCACATGGAACATGCCCTCCACCTACTGCAGCCAGCCCGAGGAGCAGACTCCTTCGTCCCTCCTCTGCTCTCCCATCATCTTCGCCGATGACATGCAATCTCGCCGCGCATCAACCTGCAGTCTTGAGGGTGTCGCCCTCGAGAAGTTCGGCTTCCCGACCTACCGTCAGATGCCCTCATACGTTCCCTCTCCTGGTCCTCAGCAGCCATCAGAGGCATACATGTTCCCCTCCTACACTCCTCGTGCGCCATCTCCCCTTAGCCTGTCAGCCGCTGCCACTCCGGACCCGACTCCCAGCACCACTCTCATGACTTACCTCACCGGATCTAACCCTGCTCCTTCGCTGGTGCGCACCATCTCGTTCCCTCTCCGGGATCCCAACACCAAGCACTTCTGGTGGGATGTTCGCCAAATCCGCCCCTGGACAACCTTCAACGCCTCCTCCGTCCTCTCTCTCCCTGGTGCCGCCGCCCTTCTCAACTGCCCCGTCCCGGCACCTCTCCTCCCCAACCCGGCCCCGACTGCCCGCCACCCAGAGACCGAAGCCGCTCTTCACAGCATCTACGCCTCCCACTACCTCCCCAAGCTCAATGCTGCGCTCGCCATCTCTTCCCACAGACCCATGCAGCTCTCTGCTCCCGCTCCCTCCGCCACCGCCAAGCAGCCCGAGCTGCTCTTCACCGCCTCTCCCGCCGGCGAGCCCGCCTCCGCTGCCACCATCTTTGGCGGCAAGCCTACCGCCCGCGTCGTCGGCCTCGTCCGCTCCTTTGACCGCTTCAACACCGGCATGCGCGTCGAGGGCAACATCAAGCGCGTAGAGTACCTCCGTGGCCTCGCCGCCCTGCACCACGCCATGCGCGAGCACTCATGCCGCTACGGCTTCATCCTCACAGAGATTGAGCTCGTCATCGTCCGCAACGGTAGCGAATCCGTCCCCCACTTTGGTCACCTTGAAGTTACCTCCGTTCAGCTTGCCGCCGTCGCTGACGATGCCGACTGCGAGGTCGGCGAGATCCCGCTGACTGCCTGCCTCGCGCTCTGGGGTCTCTGCATGATGGCTGGCGACGATGCGCCTCAGCAGCAGGGCCGCAGTGCCGTGGCGCACTGGAAGACGGAGATTGGCGCACCTGCTGAGGGTACCCGACGCAAGGCGCTGCCTAGGGATGATTGGATGCCCAAGCCGCAGTTGGCCGAGAAGCGTGAGGCCAAGAGGGCTAGAGGCTGGGTCATGCCCGAGGACCCCGTCGGCAGGAAGGAATTGGGCAAGCGCGGTGTGCGGTACGGTGCTTGCTAAGTCATGTTTTCTGCTTTCTGCGCTTTTTGGAATTATTTGTTCGTCTGCTTTTATCTTGGCGTTTTGAAAAGAGTCGCTTGGGCTGGTTCCGGACACTCTTTTCGGTGGGTGGACAGGGGTACATAAAAAATAATTGGGATGGGATGTGACTGGGAATGGATCATGACTGGATGATGGGTAAACCATGGGACATGTATTTACAAGGATTTTGGTAGCTGAGACGAGGGACTTTCACGAGTTGCATGACGAGGCATTCTTTCTTAGTACAGATGCAAGTTGTTTAGATGACTTGCAATTACAACCATTTTCAAATTTCAACCTGTTTATTCAGACCTCTGCACTCGAACATTGCTCGGTGATCATGATAATGTGAAGTCCATCGGTGCCCGGGGGAAAAGTGACGGTAGCTCCAAATAGACTCTTCGAGTTCCGCGGGAGTCACAATCCGTCCGCGCGGTATCTGAAGTTTCAGACGTTCTTTCTGTGCCGCAAACCTCAGCCAGTAAGCGCGCTTGACGAGGCCAGACTCTGGCGGAACAAGGATGAGGCTGGGATCGTGAACAAAGAAAGGGGGCCTCCCGTCCGCCCGGGCCAGCCCGAGATCGTTGGTTTGCTCATGCGAGTTTCAGGGAGGCACTGCTTTATTTATCTTTGTCTACTCTATAATTACATTACTGTCCGCAGGAGTCTTTTTCGTCTTTGATTGTCCCATGTTCCCACTGTGATTAGGGGTCGGGTGAAGATGATACCTTATATCAACAACAGTACTCAACTGACAAACTTGTTGTCCATTCTTTGCTTTCCAAGACCACGTAACCACAACCTCATAATGAAAGGATTCGACCACAACAAATCACAGTAACTTCCCACCACGAGAAAATATGAAGACCGCCGCGATCGTGATATGGAGCCTCATAGCCATGGCATTGGCCATCCCACTCGGTAAGCAAACCTTTCCCGTCCCCTTCTCCTAAACATCCCACCACAAATTCCAAAATATGACAAATGGAACTCGCGATCCATCACTGACGTGGGACACACGAAGACTCGTTGGCAGCAGACCCCGACGCCGAGATATGCCAGGCCTTCTGCGACGGCGCGTGCCCGGAAGGATGGACGAAGAAGGCAGACGACACGGGCGCCGGCGCGGCGCGGGCGTGTGCTTCGGGGGCGGGGGCGTCGTGTTGTCAGAGGTTTTTGCATTTCCCGCCGGCGTAGTCTGATCTACGTAGCAACGTTTGGCTTGGAGGTTCTGAGAGCTGGGCTGGTGTTTCCGGTACGACTTTGTGAGGAGTTTTGGGACCGTGGAAAAGTTCACGATGGAAGTGGCAATGACGTGGGGTTTTCTGTTGATACAGATACCTAGAAAGGGTATGGGATGACCAAATACCCTACTGCTGTACAAATGGCAGCTATTTCAGCTGTTCTAGAGGGTCATATGACCATACTGAATTGGATGCAACCTCTGACATTCAACCTTCCAGCGACGAGCGTCCTCCTTGCGGCCCCGTCTCACTGACTTCGCTCTTCATCAACCAGAACACCTCCGCTTATCGCCTATCCCGATTGAAAATCGTCCTGATCCCCGTGACGGCAACCCATCCGATGACAACAACAGTAACAGCCAGCCGAATCTCCCTGACGATGTCCACGGCAGCGGGCCCGAAGTGAATGGCGTGGATGTGGTCTATCGCGCCCGAGTGCGCTGCTGAGAGGCCGAACTGTTCCATCTTGTCTTTCGTCAGCTCGTCGCGGTATGAATTGCGCTGTGCGAGATGGCGTGAGAAGCTTACGGTTTTGATGGTGAGGTTGAATGGTGGGTGGAAAGGAAGGGATATGGTTGGAGTTGGCTGAGTGATGGAGAACTTTTTTGTGGGGGGCCGTGCATTACGTCAACGAATCATGGTTGCGGCTGGGGTTTGTCGTTGAAGAAATCCTGGGGAAGTAATGTCTCCAACATGACGATAGAAATCTTCGATTACGGTTGATGATTGGCATGGAAAATCATGAATGGTATTCGCAGAGATACACGGAACTCGAATTCCCAATACCTTCTTTCGCGTCTCGTGATGCAATCCTCGGCAGGCTGTGTATGGATGTTGCAAAGGGGTACTGAAGAATGGCCGGTTGTTCTGATCCTAGACGCATACGGGTAAACAAGGATCCTCCTTCATGGGGTGCGCATTCAAAGCCTAGCAAGATTGACAGGGAGCGATATCAATCGATTCAAGCTGAGCAACTCATAGCGTATGACCAGCTCACCTAAACACTTGTAGATGCGGGCAATGCTGCAATGATCAGTCTGGGCACTGAGGCCGACAACTTCTCCACTTTCTCTACACATTGGTGAAATCTCTTCCCCCAAAAAATCTTCTGGCAGCGAAGAAGGATATGGCACCAGCGTCAGTTTCAAGCCGCCGCGGTGCAAGGATGAGTCCGCTTGAAGGGACAGGGTAAAAACGCAAAAAGAACTACCCGAAGAGTGGCTTTGCCAATCGCGGTGAGGATTTGAGCCTCACGCGGGGGTCGAACCCGCAACCTTGAGATTAAGAGTCTCACGCTCTACCGATTGAGCTAGCAAGGCGGGTCATTTGAACTGTTGAAATGGCAGCCTGATTTGAGCTTTAGGTAGCCTATTTCAACGCCGCCATAAGTGCCCCCGGTGGCCCAGCGATCTCTTTGTCTCCAGTCCTGTTTCCGAAGCCTGGTTCCGTATTTCTTTTCTCAGTTCGCGCGAAAATCGTGACGTTTAGGAAGGAAGAGCTGGTCTGGGTTCATCTTCCCTCAAGTCTTCTGTAACGTACATCTAGGTGAAGCCAGAAATTAACTCTCTAGAACTGATGAATTTGATCCTTCCGATACCCCAACTGCTGCAACACCCCCGGCGCACTCCTCTTCCCCACAAGAGCCGCCTCCATCGCCGGCGGACCACAAACAAACACCTTTGTATCCTCCTCCTTCTTCGGCGCAACCCCGACCTCCTCCAACAACTGCTTCGTCACATATCCCTTCCGGTACGGCGAATTCGCCACGGGGTGGCTAACCGTATACACGGCCTTGAACCTGCCGGGGAACTCCTTCTCAAATTGCTCGAACTCCTGCTTTAAGAGCACGTCCTGGTCCGAGTTGACGCCAACGACGAGCGTGATGGCGGTCTTGTCTTCGGGGTTGCGGAGGATGCCCTGCGCGAGCTGGTAGATTGGTGTGATGCCTGCACCGCCGGCGATGAGGGTGATGTGGCTGTAGCTGTTGGGCTTCCATTGATGGCCTTTGATGGCGAGGGCGAAGAGGAGCTTTTGGCCTGGTGTGAGGGAGTGGATGTGTGTGCTTTGCTTGCCGTCTGGGTACTTCTTTACCATCAGCTCGAGATAGCCGGTGTCATCTTTTTGTTTGGTCAGCAGCTGTTCGTACCCGGAGTGCAATGGATGGCCTTTGGGGGATTGTTCCTGTTCTTACCGAGGGGTTGCACGGGCGTGTAAGGCCTCGCGACGGGGAGCCACCTGCCCTCAGGCCATGACATGGTCAGGACAGCAGCTGTTCTTGAACATTAACACCTTCGTCTCCTTGCACCCAATCCAAGTGACCGCGAACACTCACACGTCAATGAAAGACCGCTGACTGCCTCCCTCTGTGGTAACTTGAAGCGCAAGCGCTTGGTGTTGTGGTTCACATCCTCCGAGCTCTCCAACGCAAGCGACACAAACGCAGGCCCCGCCCCAAACACCTTTGGCGGCGCTCCGGACTCAGCAGACGCGCTGTTCACAAACAGCCTCGAGTACGCCGCCAGGCCAATGCCCCCAGCTGCGAAGGTAGCCGCAATGGTCGCCGGTCGCACACGGCGTAATGGTACTGATGCCATTCTTCAATTGACAAAAGATGATTTGTGTAGAGACGATATGCAGATGTGCACTGATGCAAAATGATGTAAACAAAACACTGCTAGCTAAGCTACGCTATGGAATGCTGCAGGGCGACGGTAGTTTAAAAAGGGTTGCTGAAGCTGACGTAGGAAGACTTAGGAGGATTAGTCGGGCAATATGCAGGCCCGGGACCGACGCGGGTTGGGGAAAGCACCGATGGTGGGGTCTTGCAGCCGGTATGATTTCGGTCATCCCCAAAAAGTCCGTCACCGATCGGACGGTGTCAGCTTCAGCTTGCGTTTGCCCCATTTGGCCCATCAGGATCGGAATGAGAAGCGGTTCTCGTACACCTGCATGCAGGTACCAAAAATCAGGCGTCCGTTAAGGAATGTTGTTCTCGATTTACTAGCGCCTTTTCTGGTGTGTTTTTGGTGGTATTCAAGCCTTCTATGTCGGGCGAACAGAATCTTCGTTCTAGGTCAGTTGGGTACCGTACGGGGCAGTCACGGAGTGCTTTCGACATGCTTTGTTACGGGCCAAAGGGCGGTAAACCCTGCCTACCTCCACGAAAGACCGGATGAGATCAGCAAACTTTCGAAACGGGATTTCAATTGAAGATGGCAAGCATTGCCTCATGTTTCCCGGCGAGGGCGGCTGTTCCGCTTCTTTGTTGGTACGCCACTCTTTACCTTGAGACGGCGGTACAGTGGTATCACAGCCCAGGTGTTGTCGTTTGGCGACCAAGGCTCATTCTCCCAAAGCAAAAATCGACATTGGTCATAGCTTGTAGAATCCCCATCATGCTTTCTTTTCGTATTACCTGATGAGTTCGTGGGGATTACTGGGGGCGGAGGAGACAACGTTGACAATGAACGCTGTTCTTTACGTCTTACCTACTTACCTTACTTACTAAAGTAACCACACCACTTTTATTTCGCGATCTTGGGCGTGTGATGTAGAATTTCACATTCATTTCCAAAGGCTGACGGCAAAATTCATTCTTTACGCTTCGTCTGGGCAAACGAAATGGGGAGATCACGACACCCAAGTTCATTGTAGGCGCGGCAGGCGATAAGCAGCGCGGCAATACAGCAATATTGAAAGCCATGAGAATCGCAAACATGTCCTCGACAAGGTCAACAGCCTTTCGCCAAATCATTGAACTGGCCATCGTGAATTGGATGTTCACAACCTCACCTAATGGATATAAGACTGGCCACTGTCAGGACTCTAGTGACCTTCCATTCCGCATCAACACCCCCATCCAACTAGAACACAATCAAGTCTACAAAATAACTCAGTTCTATTGCAAATCACCAGTAAGTTCTCAGACCGGCACGCACTTAAAAGCAAGTCGTGACCAGCAACACACGCAACTGTGCTAATCATCATGTCATCTACTCTTAGTCTCATCGTTTTTCGCCTATCAAGCTTCTACGATATTCCACCATGTGTTTGTATGAACAATTCTCCTTCCCTGTGTGTTGCAATCATATCGAAGAGAGATTGAACAGCTACTGCCACTTCGCGCGTAACGACCCCCAACACTATTGCGGGGAAAAGGCTAGAGTTAGAAGCTATACGGAAGGAAGTCCATGGCCTCAAGAGGGACCTTGTGATACCTGTATCAGCACTGCCACTCAGGAGAAGATGGAGGCATGGGTGCCAGACCCTGTGAAGCGGAACAAGTTCGTCATCCAATTCCATCTTAATAGGATGGAAGCTGCCCGTGAGCCTTGGAGAAAGGCACAGCAAGCGCATTTTATCAAGGTCAAGAATGATACTGCATGGGTCTACAAAGAACTTCGAGAGAAGTGGAAGAAGCAGATGGCAGCCGCAGAAAAGGCCGCCGAAGAGGGCGACATCAGAACGCCTACACAGGAAGACTTCATGAACGTTGATCGCGGCGGATCCTCTTCGCAAGGCGGAAACGCGTCTGGCAAGTAGCAGAGTTAGCCCTTGTGTACATTCTGCCGCAGCGCCCCTTCTAGTCGCTGCTTTAATACCACAGCAGGCCTATAGCCTGACTGCATTCTAGCTTTCAGACACTGAAAAAATAGACCTCATCGTCACCAACCGTTTGCGCCTTACACCTTCGGTGATTGTTAACTTCGCTCTTGATTTGGAACGGTAACCACTGCCATAAGAGTAGCCTAGCCAGCAGTGAACTTACTCAATCGATGTCCAATGCTGATCAAGTCCACGGCCTATTCTCATAAGGCGTCATATCATTCTAGACGTGATATGCTTTTCGAATGCATAGTCTGAAGTCCTGTATTGCTCAATTGGAGGGGAAGGTTCTATCTCTCGTGGATCCAAGATATACGGCTACCTCACTACATATATCCTCTCACACTGTCATGTTTATCCGAGGTACTCTTGACTTAATCATGGACTCAAATATCATGGATGTCGCTCGATAGATCAGCAAGAACATCGAAGATGATGAGGCTACCGTTCATATACTTGTCAAAATAACTTTGAATTAGCAGCCGACAAGGCAATAACGTGAATACATTGGCAGGTTAGGTAGATAGTTATGCCGGGCCCGGGATAGCGGAGCCGAGGCACGGCGGGTGGACCTACCGATGCACGGAGCTGGCGCCGGTGCCCGAGATTTTGCCGCACTGACCAATGACACGATGCGGCTGGTAGCTGACTAAGAAGACTGGGTCCGAACTAAGATCAAACAATGATGTTTTCAATCAACATACATCTGTGATGATCCTCCTAGTGTCTCAGTGTTTTGACGGATCTTTGCAGACTGCACATCAGAATGTCGGTCCAAGAATATGCAGTAAGGCTGGATTTGTTTCCTTGCGATAGGAGCGCTCTACTAATCGTATCCAAAGGTCAATGAGTACACCGCCAATGCGCAACCTCACTTCAACTTGTTGAGAATATTGGGCGGATGGGGCAATGTCAAGTCTGTTCTGCTAGTCTTCTTCATATTTAAGCTTAGCTAATTTTCAACAGTGGCCCCGGTCTTCTGTATGCACCGAAACTCTCATGATATGCGCTCATGACTAACATCATCCCAGCATGCTCCGGAGCATGCTAGCAGGCACATCGACAGCCGCTGTCCTCGGACTCTCAGCCGCTATCGTGGGAAGTAGCATCTGGGGCACCGCCGCCCTACCCTTCATCGTCGGTTCTTCATTAGGATTCGTTCTTGGGAGTACCAGATGGTACATCGTCGCCGTGAAAGAATCCCTGCTGCAGCTGGACAACTACCCCGCCATCTTGCGCCTCCACCTGATCGCCAACTTCCCCTGGAAACCGGAGCTCGGACGCCACAACCTGGATTGGTACAATGCTAGACGATTCAGCTCGACCTGGCAAATGAAGAGCATGCTTGTGGCTAGTTGGCTGACTGCCCAGCCGGCGCTGGACGAGATTCGGAGTCGCACGGAGGCTGCATTGGTGGACAACTATCTTAGACAAGGGGGTTTCGAGGGAGACGATCAGGCCGGCACGCCGCAGGAAAGTCGATAAACTGCTCCAGATTCTTGTTAGATGTGCGCCGGCTGAACTAAGACAGACGACCCGATCTCTCTACTAAAGTCTAAGAGCCTTGCATGAGCCTTTCATAGACCGTGGATCACTCGGAGAGACAGAAATCCACATACAATCCTACTTTCACAGGATTTGTCGAATCAGAGGAGACATTATACTGTGTGTGGGAGAGGAGTTCCAAGTTCTCTGTAATCTTCGTTTGCGGGGTCTCCTAGATTCTCTCCATCACCCATGGCCCAGGGATTGAAGATAACATCTTGCTTAGCCTACAGTACAGACCATGGCGTGGAAGCTCTCTGCTCTCCATTCACTTCTTGCTATCCGAGTCTCGAATCAGGATTCGCTTATACCTACGAACCGGGTGTTGACCCTTCTTGTTGTTCACCTGGAGAATAACATGCCATAATGCTCCTTCAAGCCGCGAGATGACTGGCACATTGTTTGTGATCTGGACCCTTGAACCAGTCGTGACGTTCCTGAACCCCGCATCGTTGACCTCGAGATAAGCGGTTGTACCATACGGCGGCGATAGAGGGTGAATTTCGATGAGCCCCTCGAGATATCCACTAGCCCAAGCAACGGAGGCTTCCGTGTATGAATACCACTCGAACTCGAGGTGAGTCGAGTCTTCGGGGTGATCAGGGTCGTAGGTCGCGCTGGCATCCAGAATGATTGTGTCTTTGGACGGGAGAAGAACCTCCATGGCATCAAGACTGACGGAGCCGTTCACGTTGATATTGGGCGGGTGAGTTGCGCCTTCGAATCGATCCGTGACTGTCCACTGCATGCGCGCAGCAAAGTCGTCTTGGTAAGCGTCTCGCCACCGCCAAACAGTGGCGCCTGAACTTTGATGATCCAGGCCAGACACAGAGACTGCTGTATCCATGGATGTACCATATTCATTGAGGTCCGTGGCCTCGGTTACACGACTGTACCGACCACCCCAGCCACCCCAGTCTGGACGCCCCGCACTATTAAGGCCGTTTTGGATCAGCCACATGAAGCTCGGCGAGTCACCCTCCATACCGTAGATAATCTTGGGATACACCTGTCCCAGAGGGCCGATGCGGATGTTGGGAGTCAACCAATCGTCTTGTGTTTTCGTCACATTAGAAGCACCGTTATCTGCGCCGTTGATGCCGCTCCATGTAGAAGCTTGGAATTCGCGAAAGCCGTGCACGTTGACGATGTACGTGATATCTGGCCAGTTGGCCCGAATCCATGGGCCGCAATCGTCCTGGTCCGAGATCGAGTAGACCCGAAGCCTAGACCGAAGCTCGGCTGCCTCACTGGAAGTCCGTTCTGCGCTGATGAACTGTAAGGCCTGCGCTAGGGTGTTGGCTCCGCCCCAAATGGAGACAAACAACGGATCAACGTCCGCTTCAAGCGCTTCGACAAGGAGTCTGGCGCCATCGCTTAACGGTTCATCCAAGGCCTGCCGACCGTAAACTTGGAGACGACAAGTTAATGAAGAGCGTTTACAATCGCCAGGCGGGGGATCAGTCATATACCACTGGGCCTGATCTCACAAGTTTCAAAAGGTCCTCGGCGGGATTGAAGCTTGCGTTGGGGTGCACATGCTGATTTAGATTGGACACCACTTCGCCGTATGCTTTAATAATAAGTCCGATAGCCTCTGGGTGTGTTTCGTTCGGCAAGCTAACGGAAGTTGTGGCAATTAGACCCTTGGTATCGAACTCGTTTGAGTAAGTCAAATAGCGAACCATAGACATCTGGTCATCAGGCTCATTAAGAATATCCGTCAGAATGAACGTCCGAGGCTTGTGGGGAAACTGAGGCAACTTTGTCAAGTCATTGGCCGTAGTTGCTTGAGCTTCGATATTTCCAAAGAGGACCAAAGTGCATATTAACAAGTAGAAGACTTGAAATCGAGCCATTTTTGCTATTGGTAACAATATTTGGTTGTTTGCTCAAGGACGCAATACTATAATTACTTGCGATCTGAATTTATACATTCTTATATGTCTCCTAGCGAGTGCTATCATAAGCGCTTAAGATGGCTCAATGTGGAGGAATAATCATAAACAGACATGATAAGCACCTACTATGCCGAGTTTACGGGGTGATTGAAGTCCCGACATTTTACCTTCAACCATTAGTGCAATGTGTTGTGGCCTACTGTGGGCATGGGTCATACCCCGCATCCCAAGAATCGGATCTGAGGTTCAATGGCTAGGTGCAATGCCTATACGCGGAAGACGCAGACGTCTTGTGGAAGGGGAAATTCTGACATGGGTTACATTCAACCCGGGAGACATGTCGAGATCAACACCACAGAAGTTGATGAGCGTTTAAGGACAGCAAAATCGTACTCAGTCTGGCCAATTGACGAATCGCTTGATTTTCGCATCCTCGGTATGATCCACATGACCAAATCGGGTAGAACTAGCCCCTCTGATTGCCACCACTACGAGAATCGTTCAATAACCATTCTTGAACCAGACTGTTAAGTTCTCATACCTACCTCTTCCTCATTTCCGTATTTAGAGCCGATGCAAAGTAGAGTAGTCCAAGCTAAATTTGGTCAGAAACCTCTGCAACTTTCGCCATGACTTGAACGTCCATCATAAGCGGAGGTCATACCCCGCCCAAGAAGTGTCTCCTAGGCTTTTGACGCAAGCGATTCCCGAGGTGTCAATACATCTTCGACGCAGGCTTTTCCCAAACAACCCTCGCCTCCTGCAACTCGATCCACCTTCTACTCTCACCAGAAAGTCTCATCTCAGAATCCCGATTGATCTTGGACAGAATACTCCTCATTTCCGTGTATGCGAGGCTAGTCAGGTTTGCTAGCCCAGATACTTGACTATTGATAAGATGCTCTCTGGACCTGACCTACTTCATTCCAGTGCAGTTCCTTGGTCCAAAGCTGAAGGGCTTCCTGGCCTCTCTTTGGTCACTGGCGAAGCGAAGATCGCCCTGTCAGCGCTCTGTGATAAAGACCGATGGGATCGTGAAGTTCTGAGAGCTATGATACATCGACCACTGAGAAATTCCAATGACGGTCTGTACGTAAAAGCAGTGAATGCTTTCCGCAGCTCTTATCCTGATACTTCAACGGCTGGCGGTATAAAGATGGCGACTTATCCCTTCTGGTACCTAGAACCCACAGAAAAGGTCGCCTCCCTTGCGCACCACCACCGGCGAAGAGTGAGGAAGAGACGGGTTCAGTCGAAGCTTCTGGGCAAAATTGGTGTTGATTTTTCCCTCCGCTTGAAAAGTGGACAAGACTTTGTGGGTAAGCTTGGACAAAACCTCTGGGTGAGAGGCCAAGAAGTATTACGTGACTGCTGAAAGTGCGGTTGCCTAGAAGCTGCGAGTGTACATCAAAGTCATCACCAAGACAAGAGATGAGTTCCATCGCAGGCATCTTTCCGAGCTCCAATGAGGTCCTGACATGCGTGTTGATAGTATGGCATATTCTGAGGCTCCCAAAGCCCCAGTATCTCCTCCTTCATCCTTGCCAGTGCTCATGTACAGGTTCGGGCCGGGCGGGTAGATGGCGGCGGACAAGGATATTATCCATCATAAGGGCGAATAAGCACGATTGCGATACCGTCCGGTAGTTGATTGAGGTGAAAACTGCGCGTAGGAGCGGGAGTTGACTCCGACTCCCTTCAACAAGTTGAACAAGAAATCCCTCCGACTTTTTGCCCCTCGAGGCTCTTGCCCATTTTCTGCTGCTTTCCTACTAAGTCCATTGCGTTGGCCTGCCTAAGTTATGCACGCGATACATACCACTTTGGCTTGAGAACTACATGGTACTGAGAGGTTGTCGCCTTTAGATGACTCCTGTCACGCCTGGCCTCAATCACAAGGTATATTCTCTGGAGACAAGATATGTGTCGCTTAACGTGCCTTCCTTTCCATGAAGACGTGACTGTCTGGAGTAGTCCGGCGTTGGTGGACCAGGCAGAGCCGACCACAGCCACCAAACTTTCATCCGATAATCTTTCAGCCACACGAGGACCTGGATACACGGGAGAAAGCCCATATATACCCCCTCAACTCCAATCCAGTCACCAGCCAGCAGGCGCCCGTCTAGGTCGACGGGTCAGGTCAAACTGGCTGGTTGGTGGAGTGGTTTGAGGTCAACATTCAATTCTACGCCAACCAGCCTACTCGACGACAGGCTTAGCGAGTACCCGAGTTCGAATCCCAGTATGAGCACCAGAGATGTAGCCCCCAATTCAGCACCGGGGGGGTGAACTCTTTTTGGGACCTTCCTGGTCTGATGCTAATATTAATAATACTGATTTTACCCCTATGGCCTACTTATTAACATGGACGCAGGCCACTTCAGATGGACAGGGCGGCATTCTAGTGACCACCTGGACGAACTACACCGGGAATGCCTAGAACTAGAGCATTCGGGATGACTGTATCATCTATGAGCCGCCAGCCCATCCCCTTAAGTCTGGCCATTCGCCTGGATAGGCCCCGATAATGTCTGGCAAACCTATGTGACCTGCAACAAATGTTACCGAATTCTAGAAGCTATGTAGTCATCCTGATTCTACGAAGGGCTCTGTGTTGGAGTAGATCGATCGACGGAGGCAATATCGGAGGAGGCCTTGGACTCTTATACACTGCATGAGGTAAAATTCTGGCATTAGGTCACCTCTCAACCGACCTGGGAAGCATAACTATCGGACTAGAAGTCCAATTCGACCTCGGCGTACGGCCGACTACGCAAGGGCTAATTACGGCCCCTACTTCCGATTATCGTAGCCTACCTAACCTACGGTTAGAACCTCCTTTTTACACCTAGGTACGCAAACATTATTATAATTTGATTGATCTCTTCGTTAACCCACGGTTCGAACTAAATACCTTGTGATAGGGATACCAACAATAACATGTTTTGGGGTGATTTGCTATCATCTTAGCTAATGACTGCCCTTTCCGAGATGGTTCTCCAAGGTGAATGACATCTGTCCCATGTAAGAGCCATTCCAGTCATCGACGTGCAGGTCCGGGAACGGGTTCGCCTCCAGATTTGACTCGAAGCAGGGCCAGCTATCAGACGTCGGTTGTTGTAGGGGTAGAGTGATGGTAGTCTCAGCCGGTACGGTGGTACATGCGACTCCCTTCTTCGCCTTGATGTAGGCCTCTGCTATGCGGTACAGGGCCCGACATAATTCATATTGCTTCTTGCAGGATTCCACCAAGCCACTTAGGCGCTCGCTGATCTCCAAGGAGGAGCGCATCAGGTTTAGGTCTTGATCGTCCGAGGTCCTGATGCAGTGGAGAAATGTGATAATGTATGGCGTATATGAGGAATAGAGCTGTGTCCTACTCGAGGATTAGCTGACAGTCTTTGACCTTTGGGACGAGGAAAAGTAGCATACCAGACGGCATAAGTGAATAGAGAGGCATATCCTCTAGAAGCGGACCGGGGGTATGCGGTTGCATGGCCGGTCAAGCCTTTCCTAGCTGCCTCGAAGCATTCCTCCGTGATGGCGCTGGCTGCATTCGAGCTGCTTGCGCCACGATATATAAGTTATTAGTATCCCTATTACAGGGTAATTGGTTCGAACCAAGGGTTAACGAAGAGATTAATTGAACTATATGAATTTCTGCCCCTTTGGGGTCCGGTCCGCCTCATTGGGGGCCATCTTCGCCTTCACGGGCAAGCTGGTCTATTAGGGTCAATATCGAGTGTCTTTATTACGTACTTTAATAAAACTTTATAACTAACTATAGCCGGCCGTAGCCGTTACTAACTATTAATATTAACTAAACTCAAGATACTAATAACCCCGCTACTATAGTATATTAATCGCCTTCTTAATAACTAAATACTACCCCTTACTTTTTCCTCTTATTTTATTTAATAATAACCTCTCTTTACTAATATTCCTATTTAATACGCTTACTTATGCTCTTTTTAAGCTCTTAATTATATTATTAAATCTAAGCTTATTTATACTATTCTATTATATTAAAAAAGTATTAATAAGGGTAACGCTTATTATAATATATTTATCTATTTTTTATAAGTTAATATTACGGATATAGTATTTATTAAAGTAGTCTCTCTATAGCTCGGGGTCCTCTAGTATAATACTTATAAAATCGAACTTCTAGTTATTAAGGAAGCCCTAAGGGTCGACGAGCTATTAATAACGTCTTAGTATTTTAATAAAGTATACTTAAAATAAACGGTTAGATAGTAATAATAATAATAATAGTATAATAGCGATAAATAGTAAGAGAAGTAGCGTTTTTAATTTTAATAAAGATAACGAGGTAACGAATATATATATACGAGTTAAAATTAAAAATATTAGTAAGGCTAGTATTATTTTTAATAATAATAACGAGGGTATCTCTAATACTATACTATTATAAACTACTATTACTTAGAAAAGTAGCTAACTTAGCTAGGTACGTAGCAGGCTCACAAGGTAGTAGCGTCGAGCGCCTAATATCGCTATCAATAATCCGTAGTTATAAACTTTATAAGAGGGAAAGTTAAAAAGTTAGAAAATCTAAAAAATAGTCTAGCGAGATAGTATAAGTATCTACTAATACCGTGTATTAATACTATATAAATAATACTAAGAACCGCCCGAGCAGCTAGCAAAGGTAGAATATATAAATTAAATATAAATTTTTGTATATATAGAAAAGGGAGGTTCTAACTATAAGTTAGGTAGGCTACGAATATCGTAAATAGGGGCCGTAGTTAGTCCCTATGCTAACTACTAAAAGCTGAGGTTAAATTAAACTTCTAATTTAATACTAACTTTCTCTTTTTTTTATTAATTTTAATTAATATTATAATTAGAAATATAATTCGACCTTAGGCCCGTTTATTAAGTCGTCTCCCTTTCCTCTTATTATCTACTTTTTTTATATAACCTATCCCTCTATTTATATATTAACTTAGCCGCTACTTACGAATTACTCTAACTCCTTATTAAGTACTACTTTTATAAAAGCGTCGGCGAGGTTATTATTATTATTAATCTAACGAATTTCGAGGATCTCGCACCTTTTATACGATTACCTAAGGGCTATAATATTAATTATAAGCCTCTTTTTTTTTATAGTCCCTAATTTAATAAAGTATTTATATAGTAAATAAGAATCGGTATAAATAACCGTTAGGATTAGTAAAAGGTTAAGTTAATTAGTAATCTTCCTTAGTGTTGTTAAAATTATATAAGTAAAGTTAACGCCGTTAACTATATTATAGATTTCTAATATAAGTATACTTCGTATTACTCTCTTATTTTTAATTAACAAATAGTAAATTATATTACTTTAAATTATAAAATTACTCTTACTTATACTCTCGTTAACTAAGATAATAATATACCTTAATTACGAAATAAGATCGTTATTATTTATAAATAACTTATTTATAAAAACGTAGAGCTTATTAATTATAAAGTTAATTAAGTAATAAACGAGGCCTCGATTAAGATTTAATTACTACTACTTAAGCTACTTATTAAGTACCTTAATATCTCGTCCACTTAGTTCTATAGCTTATACTACTCTAGCGTAATTAAAAGTTACCTCGGGCTAATATATACTTATAATATATACCCCTCGCATAAGCTTAGCCTTATATTACTTTTTAATATTAATTACGTTTAGATTTATAAGGCCGATTTTCTTACCTTACCCTTTTTATTAAAAAACGACGGTTTCCTTTTTAATTATAAAAATCCCGTTATTAAATACTAATAAGTTATTTATTATAAGGACCTCTTTTAGCTTTATTATAAAGCCTACTTTCTAAAGCTCCTTATTATCTTTTTTTATAAAGTTAATATTAAATAAGTTTAATATATTATTAATCTATATTTTAATAATTCTAAATTAGTTACTTACGTATTTAGAGATTAATAAGTACGGATCGTACGTAAATATAATTATTAATAATTAATTAATATAAAAATCGTAATATATAACTTACTAATAAGTACCTAATTCTACGAGCCTATATAATAGCTTAAGTACTTCGATAATCGTACTTTTTAAATACTTAGTAACTATTTCCTTTAGTAAGTAGGCTAGGATTTTCTTTATAAGCCCTATAGCCGATTAAGTATAGGCTTAAGTAATATTACGGCTCTAAATCTCGTATCCTTTTTTCTATAATAATACTATTAGTACTATTATTAATCATTAGCTATAGTACTATACTATAAGTAATTACGTAAGTAGCGTCGCTTTTTTAACATTGCCGTACCCCTAAATTACGTACTTAGATTTCTTATATAGTTAGGGTATTCTTTTTTTTTTTAATTTTACGAACTATTAATAATTTAAATATACAGAGGTTTATATACTTTTCTAAGTTATAGAGGATAAATTAATAAACCCCTCGATTATAAAGAGTATTTACTTCGATAAGGTCTAATTCTTTATATAGCTTTTTAGTAGTTATAATTACGCCTTCCTTACGTAGTTTAATTACTAGCTCGAAATCGGCTTTCTCTTTTATTATATAAAAAGTATTAATTACCTCGTTACTAATAATAAATTACTACGTTATAGCTTATTATTATAATCTTTTATAATATTTTATTAATAATATTAGTACCTTTTTAGTAATCTCCTCTTCCTCGTCGTTTATTAATACTACTACGACGATTTCGTTAAAAGTAATTTCTTATACCTCTACTATAAGTTATATAGCTTCTCCTAGCTCTTCTTCCTCTTATAAATTAAAAATTACCTCGTTAAGATCTATAAAATATAGTCTAACTACCGTAATTAATACTTTAAATAGCTAGTTATAATCTTTTATAACTATATAAGAACGCTTATTAATAAAAATTAATTTATATAGCCTAGCCTATTATTAAGTAATTTCGTACTATACTCGTATATCTAAATTTAGTAATATATCTAAATTAGCCTCTATATTAAGCTTATTATACGTAATAATTATCTCGTTAATCTACTTTTTTACGCTTACCTCACGCAGCGCCTATATTATTTTCTTAACTACTCGGGCTCGTTAATTTACGTTTAGTAATAGTAACGAGGCTAAAGTCGTTTTTAAATATACTCTAAATACTAAAAGTATTAGTATAAGCCCGTTAGGCCCTATAATATTATTATAATATTTAAATACCGTTTAGAAATATTCGTCGTTAGTAAAATCGGGATTTTTTTCTTTAATAATTCTAAACGCCCTTTTTAGCTACTAATATACCCTTTCTACTTTTTTAATACTATAGTACGCTTTAATAAGTACTATTTTTAGCTATATACCGTAAGTTATTATATTTTCTTTAAATTTTACTAACTTAAAACTAGTACTAGCGTCGGTCCTAATACTATCTAACGGTCCTTAATATATATCGATTTAGCTTTTTTATAGGGCTTTTTATACTATTTCTACTTATAGGTCCCGTAAGAATTACCCTATCTAAAATAATATCGCTTTATTAATTATATATAGGACCGGTCGACTATTTAAGTAGAAGATATTAACGACGATTTCCTAATTAAAATTAAGCTTATTACGTAATTAAGATTTAAATTTACGTGGGCTCTGCATATTTATTTAGTATTAGTTATATACTTTCGTTAACTACTCTAGCGCCCTTATTTCGATATTATTATTACTTAATTACTTTAGGAAGTTATATAGCCTCATAATTAATAAGTAACTAAACCTCTAGTATAATTATTAGAGCTTATTTTTTATTAAGTAATTAATTAACTTTATATCGTTAATAAGCTTTATAAACGCGTACTCTTATTATCGTTTAACTATTATAAAGTATTTACTATTAGAAATTCTATCCTTTATATTATTAAATATAATACCTAATCGGTTTATATTTTTTAAATATAAGGGAAATAGGGTATTTATTTATATATTTTACCTTTACTAGCTACTCGGGCGGTTCTTAGTATTATTTATATAGTATTAATATATAGTATTAGTAGATACTTATACTATCTCGCTAGACTATTTTTTTAAATTTTCTAACTTTTTAACTTTCTTTTTTATAAAGTTTATAACTACGGATTATTAACAGCGATATTAGGCGCCTAACGCTACTACTTTATAAGCCCGCGCACCTGGCTAAGTTAGCTACCCTTCTAAGTAATAATAGCTTATAATAATATAGTATTAGAAATACCCTCGTCGCCGTTATTAAGAATAATACTAACCTTACTAATATATATTTTTAACTTTAACTTATATATATATATATTCGTTACCTTATTATTTTTATCGAAGTCGAAAACGCTTCCCTCGCTATTTATTACTATTATACTATTACTATTGCTATTACTATCTAACCGTCTACTTTAAGTATACTTTATTAAAATACTAAGACGCTACTAATAGCTCGTCGACCCTTAGGGCTTCCTTAATAACTAAAAGTTCGATCTTATAAATATTATACTAAAGGACCCCGAGTTATAAAAAGACCGCCTTAATAAATACTATATTTATAATATTAACTTATAAAAAATAAATAGATATATTATAATAAGCGTCGCTCTTATTAGCGCCTTTCTAATATAATAGAGTAGTATAAATAAGCCTAGACTTAATAATATAATTAAGAACTTAGAAAGAGTATAAGTAAGCGTATTAAATAAGAATATTAATAAAAAGAGGTTATTATTAAATAAGATAAGGAGAGAAAGTAAGGGGTAGTATTTAGCTATTAAAAAAGCGATTAATATACTATAGTAGTAGGGTTATTAATATCTTAAGTTTAGTTAGTATTAATAATTAGTAATAACTACAGCCGGCTATAGTTAGTTATAAAGTTTTATTAAAGTACGTAATAAAAATACTCGATATTAACCCTAATAAACTAGCTTGCCCATAAAGGCGAAGATGGCCCCCAATGAGGCGGACCGGACCCTAAAGGGGGAAATAGGGTATTAACAGGTAAAATATAAAAAGTTATTATTCCGAAATACGTCTTAACTTCTATCGTACCTAGGGCGACGATTTCCTTACCTAGGCCGAAGCTAATTTTTATAATACCTACCGTTAATATATTAAGTATTACTAACGTAATTTTTTATAATACTTAGAATTACCCTTTTCTTTTTATTAACTATTACGATACCTTAGTATTTAGAATAATCCTATAAAAATTATCTAGGCCGTACTTTTTGCTTATATAAAATACCTATACGAGCTTAGCGTTTAATTAATTTAAGTAGTATAAAAAGGACCCCTTTAGCTACCCCTATAATTACTTAATATTATATTTCTTTTTTTTAAGTATTAAGAGAATAGAATTCTATATTATTAAATTCGTCCTTTTATTTACTTCTATATTTATTATCTAAGGGACTTTCCCTTACTATTCGTAAATAAAAGCTTACTTATTAAGAACTTTTATTATTTTTTATTTATTTAGTTTTATATATTCTCCCGAGGCTAACGGGGTAAAAAAAGAGTAGTTAATCTCGTTAATTTTATTATAATCTAATTTATTAATATAGGGGGTAAGATCTTTTTTATTTTTTAAATCTCTTATAGGGTGCGGATACTTTAGGCTACTAAGTTAGTTATTTTTACTAAGTTCCGTACCCCCGGATCTACTCTTATATATAATAAGGAATTAGTTAAATTAATAAGGGCTAGTTTTACTATTTACTACCCTTAACTTTTTATACTTTTTATATAATTTAGTACGCTCTTCCTTAGAGTAGTTACTTAATTAATATCTATCCTTTTTATAAATAAAGTACTATTTTTTTTATTACCCTACTCACGAGTTAAATTTTTACTTATTTAATAAATCTAAGCCTCCTTATTAATAATTATTATACTTAGCTTCTTTTCTTTTTTTATTATATATTTAATTAACTTAATACTATTAATAAGGGCTATCGTATACTTAGAAATAAGTTTAGTATAATATTCTTATTTTAATATTAAAACTAGATCTTAGCCTCGAGCAGAGCGTCTCGTAATTTTTAAATACTTAGTATAGGGTTATTTTTACTTTTAATACGCGTTAGACTATAGTATATAGATATTTAACTTTTTGCTCATTAGTCCCCTTATTTAATTAGGTCTTTATTAGCTTATTAATTCGATTAATAAGCTTTTTAAGAATTTTTATTCGTAATTTACCTTCTATTATCCTAGTTATAAATATAAAAGAAATCGCCTATAGTTTAAATAGGAGCTCTAGATTCTTATTATAGGTCTCGAAGCGGCTTTAAATTATATTAATAATACTAAAGAAGTCGTTCTAATTAAAATTACGTACCGTTTCGTAATAGTAATTAGAGGCTTTGTTTATAAATATAATATTAATTACTAAATAGTATTAGTATTCTTTAATTCCGACTTTTTTATAATAATTATAAAATATTATTAAGGTTTCTTATAAAACCTCGTACTTCCCTCTAGAATATAATTTCTTTTTAAAAAAGATCTTTTTAAAGTCTATAAATTACCTCGTATTTACTACTAAATTTTTAGTATTTATATATAATCTCTACGTCGCTACGTATTATTAATAACTTTAGGTAGTCTACTTCCTTTTTTACTAGCCTATTAATACCGAATTTTATATTAGTAATAGTAACGAGCTATAGATTAAAATAGGTAGAATTATTAATTATTATACGTCTAGTATTATATTTTATTTCTATATATCCTTTTATAATAATAAACTACCGTTAGTAATTATAAAAAAGAAATCCGGGTCGCTTACTTTTTTTCTAAATTTATTAAAGCAATTATACGCCCTATTAATTTATACCTAGGTTTATAGTACGAATTCTTTTTTTTTTAATTATTATTATTAAGATTTTATAAGGTTCTCGCGATTATAATTACGCTAGTAATACCCCTTATTTATAAAAGAATCTATTAACTACTTTTATAATTCTTAAGCTTATACTTATAAACTATTTATTTAGCTAATAACTAAAGTCGTTTACGATTTTATAAAATAGGGGTTACCCCTATAGCCCCTTTTTTTTATAAACCTTAGTTAAATAAATTAATACTATATTAATTTACTTATTATTAAGTTAATTTACGATTTTATATATTTATATTCCCTAATAATCCGAGTTAATATTTACCTATTTATAAGGGATCGGGATTCTATTTAGGATTAGGTTTTTTTTTTCTTTTTTTTACTCTAACTCGCTAGGGGTCGTGCCTTAGTTTATACTTATATTAGTAGTCGCTAGCGTATTTAATTTTAATAAAAATATATTTAACCCGTGCGCTAGCTATAGTAAACCGGTACTTTTATTACTTAATAAATTTATTAGGGTCTAGGTAATTCCTACTTCTTCTTACCGTCTCGCTACTACTCTCGTTTTTATTATTTTTAATAACTATTACTAACTTTTTAAATCGCTAAATATCGTACTTACTAAGGCTACCCTTTTTATTTAATATAAAAAAGTAGATTTTAATAGTCCTTTTTTTAATAATAGTAATAAACGTTTATATTACTATAAGAAGACGAAGTAATTAGTCTCGGGATCTTTATTAATTACCGATTTTTATTATTCTATATACTCCTAATTTCCTAAGCCTCGTGCTCTACGTAATCTCTAAATTATTTCTTTTTTTAATTTACTTTTTTTATAGTAGTATTCCGTAATAATAGTTAAAAATAAACGCTAAGTAGCCCGTAAAAGAGCTAGATAGGTTATTAAGTATAGTTAGTAAAGTTAAGCCCTCTTTTTTATAAGATCGCGGATTTTAAAGAGGACTTATTAAAAATACTACTTATTACTCGTACTTAGTAAGGTTAGATACTTTAAAAATCTTTTTTTTATAGCCCTTAGTACCCTTTTTTATAGTTTTCTAAACGGTCTTTTTTATAATTTAATTATACTAATTTAGTAATTATTACTTATTAATAATCCTTTTTATTATTTAATTAATTTTTTAAAATTAGTAATCCCGTACTTAGAGCTAATAATATAAAAAAAAAGCTTTTTAACGGCCCTCTAGAGGATTTTTTTTTTTTTAATTTAACTTTAGTAAGAGGTTACTTAGCTTTTTTAAACTAGCGACTTTTTTTACTTTTTTTAAGTAGCCGCTTTTTTTCTTAAGCTAACCTCTAATACTTATAATACTCATAGCTTAAGGCTATTAGGACCTCTAAATCCCCTCCTCTTTTATTAAACCGTCCCTTATATTATATTCCTAAGTAATACCTAGGGGGTAGTTAATAAGATTATAAAGAGATTATTTAGATTACGGGCTTTTTTATATTTATAAGATTCTTATTATAATAAACCCTTTTATATACTATAAATCTCTTAGTTTTATAATTCCTATACGGGTTCTTATTACGCTTATTAAGAATATTTATACTTAAGGATCCCTTTTTTTAATTATATAGTACTTTTTTATACTATACTCTCGAGCTCGTTCGTTATATTAATTAATTAAGTAGGTAGTTATTACGTAAATATCTCTTTTTACTAATTTAACTCGTGAGCCGGCTACGTAGAGGTTATATTAATAAAAAGGCTATTTAAAATAGTAATAAAATAGTAGCCGTATAAGCGGTTTTATTAATTAATATATTTTAATATAATAAATATTAACCTCTTATAAGTAGTAAAAGGCTACGATTATTTAATTCCGTATAGTATTTAAATATTACCCCTTTTTTATTTACTTTCGTAAGGTTAATTAGTACGAATCTCTTATCCCGTACGGTATTAAGAAGTCGTCTCTTTTATATAGCGAGATACTTTACTAATTTATAATAATAGAATTTAACTACTAATTAGTATTAGTATCCTTATTATAGGGTAATTAGTTCGAACTAAGGGTTAACGAAGAGATTAATTAAACTATCTAAATTTCTGCGTATATAGAAAAGGGAGGTTCTAACCGTAGGTTGGACAGGCCACGAATATCGTAAATAGGGGCCGTAGTTGGTCCCTGCGCTGGCTGCCGGAAGCCGAGGTCGAATTAGACTTCCAATCCGACAGAGTGTTAGAATAGAATAGTAAACGACCTCGAGCGCATCAAACGTGAACTGAAACAGTTCTACTCGGTATGCGAGGGAATAGTCGACGCTGCGCCATAATTCATACCACGTCGATAGGCGCTTTGCAAGATGGACTGCTATGGCCCGCCTCTCCTCCTCCGTAGAGCGGGATGCTGCAGGAGAGTAAAGCTTTTCGTAGATCTTACATTGTATTCTCCCAAATTCGATAAAGGCGGAGAATAAGGTATCCCAGGGCTTCCTCTCCGGCGTTTGAATGATTTCGAATGGCTCGACATCGACATCAATGTCTTATATAACTAGCGCTTTTCCTTATGTAAGGGTCAATCCCCGGTCTGCAAAGTATACGTGCCAGAAGAGTCGTCGTGCCCGCCGCGCTTCTTGGTTCGGTAACGCGGCCAACTTCCCCCTTCGATAATAACCTAATGCTAGGACGTGTCGGGCGGCAGCGGACATGAGGCTCCATTGTAGCGGTAAGTTGCCATCCTGCTGTGCCTTTAGACACTACATGCCCGAAACTCGAGTCAGTTCACATGGTCGACCGTCTCGAAGAAACAACACGGACCAGACTCGCGCTTTACTGACCGCTATGGATAATGTGAGGGTATGCTCGAATGTAGGTACCGCCATCACTTCGTAAGTCTCGACTCCAGCCTTGAAGTTGGAGTTGCACATGGTGTACAGCCGGTTGGCTTCTTCTGGACTGAATTCGGCATTTGACTCGAAATCGATGTCCCTGAGGAGCACCGACAAGAAGCCGTTCAGCAAGGTGACTTCTCCAATCGTCACTGGCTCTACAGAGAAGTACACCCTTCGACAGAGTTCTTCGACTTGAATGCGATTTTCGACTGCATAGAATAGGAACAAGATGGAGTGATCTGCGTTTGAAGATAGCTTAGTTTCTCGGCTGAGATTGAAAGCCAGCTTGCGGCAACTTACGGCTCACAGTCCGAAGAAGACGAATCACGAACTCAGATGGTGGAAGCTGCAACTCTGCCCCTTTTGTTGAATGAGGCTGGCGAATCTTCCGGTTCGATCGCGATTCTACAGGGGACTCTTGTCGTTGACATATCCCTCGTAACGTTGCAAGCTCGTCAATCACGCCCGGGGTCTGCGCCTCTTCAAGTCGAAGCTCCTCTATCTGACTTGCAAGTAGAGTCTGTTGCCTGAATGAAGATTCGCCCTCGTACGAGACGTGGTGGTCTTCCCACAGACAGTGATGTGAGACTGCATCTGTCACGAGATATGGATGTGGTTAATGCTGCCCACATTGAGTGGGCCCTCTTTTTATGACACTTATGAGCCCAGCTCCTATCCGCTATGCCACAATGGTTAAAGTGCCGCATTATCTACAGGTCGTGCACCCAAAAAGCGAGAGGCGGCCGTTCGAGTCTCCGTATAAGTATAGTTTTTTTAACTAGTTTGCTACTTATAGGGCTAAGGCAATTATTTGTAGGGCTAAGGCGTAGTATAGACGCCCATTGTACGGATACGGCTCTAGGCGTCTAGGGGGTGTGTCACGAGATATGGATGTGGGCAGCATTAACCACATCCATATCTCGTGACAGCATCATCCTCAATGGTCGGGATCGTATTTAGCGTAGAGATCGATGTCGCCCTATTGGCGTGCCGGTCATTTTGCTTCCTGAGAGATTCTTCGACGGCTTTCAATCTCTCATGCAGTTGATGAATTGTTGGCGCACCAGGGCTGTGGCTGCGGCTGAAATGTCAGCTCGAACCCAAAATCACTCGGTTACGGCGCCATTTGTCACCGGTACCTGTCGACCCTCTCAACTGTTGGCCGCTGTGCAGTGTGTCGCCCTGCCGGGCGGCATGGAATCTTCGATGTGATGCAGTTGGAACATGGAACCTCTCGATTGCAGCGTGTCTAGAACCCTACTCGTCAGCTCGGCGATTGTGAACATTCGAATGCTAAGCGAATGGGAGCGCGAAGGAGATGGCGCGGGACGCGTGGGACGGATCAGGCCCGGAAGGTCTCGGCCGGCTATTGACGACAGGGGACTCGGACATAGAATTATGAATACCTTACGTATCCGACAGTTGTGGCACTAGAGTGGGATACCGGTAGTTAGCATACTCGGCCGCCAGGGGCGCGGATTCCGAAAGTGAAGGCATACAGCTCTAGGAATGACCTTGTTTTGGGCGTATGCGGCTCCGGATCCATGATGTGATGGAAAAGCCCACGTCGCCGAATTACAAGTATGAGGATGCCCTTTCGACAAATGCCCTTAGACTACTGGGTCGGGCTGAGATTCCGTACGCCTACAGCTTCCCTTTTCCTTACGGGTTCTTCGAGCCTTTTTGTTTTTGTGAGCCGCGGAATCCGTGGAGCTCGCGGGGACGCACGGGCTTGGATTGGACGAGCAAAGACAGGGGCAGCTGTTTAGACTCTAATAGGTTAAAGCCCGGCCGGTGCAGTTTTGTATGTAAAGAGCGGACTTTCCGCAGACATTAGCAGGGCAGCTCAAACTTTTTAGGAGCGATGTTATGCTAGCGGGTCGGAAGCGAGACCGAAATGCAGTGGCGATTTGTCAGTTTGCCAGCTACATCTGGTAGAGACTCGGCGGATAATATCCCATCTCGACCACCAACGCTAAGAAAACAGGCCAGGATATGTACAGTTTCCGTACCGTTGGATCTACACGTACATTGTAATTTTTAGTCCCCTGTTTCAATTTCCGCCAGGCCCATCATCCAAGATCTCAAAGTCATGTGAATTCCACAATGCCAATAAGTTGAACAATGAACATCAGTAAGACGGAGTTAACATGTGGCCGGATTCTATCGAAATCGGCAACAATCCATCGTAATCCTGTGTAAAGGCAAACCTTTCATTGCGAAACGCTTACCTGATCTGGGTTTCTACGTTCTATGAATAGGTTGTGGGTTAGGCGGAGTGCATCGAAATTCTATGTTCCATGTCATCATACGGGCTTTACTGCGAGTTATGTCCGGTCTAGCTCCAACAAGCCCTGCAGGTACATCATGAGCAGACTTGGAGAATCAGAGCATACTGAATTTCGAAAAGCACCTCATGCCCCGACAGTTGTACGTCCGCTAATTATATTGGATTGCATCGAGCGAGTGTCAACCTTCTCTCTTTCCTCCTGGTTATTTTTTCTTCTCGCAAGAATACAAAGATACGACCGTGCGACCAGAGTTGCACCTCTCTTTGGTACCATGAGCAAGTGCTTCTGGCTAAGTCCAAGACAGTTCCGTGGGTTCATATTTCGGAAACTGGATCCCGGGGCTCCTTTCGGCAATAGTCATGCAGACTATGCACTTACCTCTCTATTAAAAATTGACGAAAACGAAAAGTTTCTTTGAGTAAGATACGCACACAAGGAATTCGTTGTGTTCGTCATTTACTTTTGTAAGTTTCCCTCTTATAGGGGAATTAGTTCGAACCGTGGGTTAACGAAGAGATTAATTTAACTATATGAATTTCTGTGTGGTATAAAAAGGAGGTTCTAACCGCAGGTTAGGCTATTTATAATAATCCTAAATAAGGCCCCCTAATTAGCCCCTATATAATTAATTATATACCGTAGTCGAATTAGACTTCTGATCTAATACTAACTTTTTTTTTTTTATCGATTTATTTATTATAGTCGGAGGTATAATTTAACCTCGGGCCTATTTACTAAGTTATCTTTTTTTTCCTCTTTTTTCTATTCTTTTTATATAACCTATTTTTTTATTCGTACGTTAACTTTTTTATTACTTATAAATTACTCTAACCCCTTATTAAGTATTATTTTTATAAAAGCGTTAGCGAGGTTATTATTATTATTAATCTAACGGATCTTAAAGATTTTATACTTTTTATACGATTACCTAAAGGCTATAATATTAATTATAAGCCTCTTTTTTTTTATAGTTCTTAATTTAATAAAATATTTATATAGCGAGTAGGAATCTATATAAACGACTATTAGAATTAGTAAAAGGCTAAGCTAATTAGTAATTCTTTTTAGCGTTATTAAAATTATATAGGCGAGGTTAATACCGTTAACTATACTATAGACTTTTAATATTAGTATATTTCTCGTTATTTACTTATTTTTAGTTAATAAGTAGTGGATTATATTATTATATATTATGAATTTACTTTTACTTATATTCTCGTTAGTAAGAATAATAATATACTTTAATTATAAGGTAAGGTCCTTATTATTTATAAATAAGCTATTTATAAATACGTAGAGTTTATTAGCCGCGAGGTCGATTAAGTAGTAAATAAGACCTTAATCAAGATTCGAGTACTACTATTTAAGCTACTTATTAAGTACTTTAATATTTTATTTATTTAGCTTTGTAGCTTACGTTACTCTAGCGTAGTTAAAAGTCGCTTTAAGCTAATATATATTTATAATATATGCTCTTTACGCGAGCTTAGCCCTATATTACTTTTTAATATTAATTACGTTCGGATTAACGAGGCTAATTTTTTTATTTTATTCTTTTTATTAAAAAATAACGGTTTTCCTCTTAATTATAAGAATCTTGTTATTAAATATTAATAGGTTATTCGTTATAAGGACCTCTTTTAGCTTCGTTACGAAGCTTATTTTTTAGAGCTCTTTATTTTTTTTTTTATAAAGTTAATATTAAATAGGCCTAATATATTATTAGTTTGTATTCTAACGATTCTAAATTAGTTACTTGCGTACTTAAAGATTAGTAAGTACGGGTCGTATATAGATATAATTATTAATAATTAATTAATATAAAAATCGTAGTAGGTAGCTTATTAATAAGTGCCCGATTTTGCGAGCTTATATAGTGGTTTAAGTACTTTAATAATCGTGTTTTCTAAGTACTTACTAGCTATTTTTTTTAGTAAATAGGCTAGGATTTTCTTTATAAGCCCTGTGGCTAATTAAGTATAGGCCTAAGTAATATTATAGCTCTAAATTTCGTACCCCTTTTTCCGTAATAATACTATTAATATTATTATTAATCGTTAGCTATAGCGTTATATAGTAGGCGATTGTGTAAGTAGTGTTACTTTTTTAATATTATTATACTTCTAAATTACGTATCTAGATTTTTCGTACAGTTAGGGTGTTTTTTTTTTTTTAATTTTATAAACTATTTGTAATTTAAATATACGGAGGTTTATATACTTCTCTAGGTTATAGAGGATAAATTAATAAACCCCTTAATTACGAAGAGTATTTGTTTTAATTAGATTTAATTCCTTATATAGCTTTTTAGTAGTCGTAATTATGCTTTTTTTACGTAGTTTAATTACTAGCTCGAAATCGGTTTTTTTTTTTATTATATAAAAGGTGTTAATTACTTTGTCGCTAGTAATGAATTATTATGTTAGTACTTGCTATTATAGTCTTTTATAACGTCTCGCTAGTAGTATTAGTGCCCTTTTAGCGATTTCCTTTTTTTCGTTATTTATTAGTATTACTACGATGATTTTATTAAGGATGATTTTTTATACCTCTATTACGGGTTATATAGTTTCCCCTAGCTTTTTTTTTTTTTATAAGTTAGAAATTACTTTACTAGGATTTATATAATATAGTTTTATTATTATAATTAATATTTTAAGGGGTTAGTTACGATTCTTTATAACTATATAAAATCGCTCGTTAACGGATATTAATTTATATAACCTAGCCTATTATTAGGTACTTTTATACTATATTTATATATCCGAATTTAGTAATATATTTAAATTACTTCCTATATCGGGCCTATTATATATAGTAATTGCTTTATTAATTTGCTTTTTTATACTTACTTTACGTAGTACTTATATTGCTTTTTTAATTACTCGGGCTCGTTAGCTTATGTTTAGTAATAGTAGCGAGGCTAAGGTCGTTCTTAGATATACTCTAAATACGAGAAGCGTTAGTATGAGCCCGTTAGGCCCTATAGTATCGTTATAGTATTTAAGTACCGTTTAGAGGTATTTATTATTAGTAGAATTTAGATTTTTTTTTTAATAATTTTAAATACCCTTTTTAGCTACTAGTATACCCTTTTTATTTTTTTAATATTATAATACGCTTTAACGGGTACGATTTTTAGTTATATACTATAGGCCGTCGTATTCTCTCTAAATTTTACTAACTTAAAGCTAGTATTAGTATCGGTTCTAATATTATTTAGCGGTCCTTAGTATATATCGATTTAGCTTTTTCGTAGGGCTATTTATACTATTTTTATTTATAGATCCTAGAGGAATTGCCCTACCTAAAAGGATATAGCTACGTTAATTACGTATAAAACTAGCTAATTATTTAAGTAAAAGATATTAATAATAATTTCTTAATTAAAGTTAAGCTTATTACGTAATTTAAATTTAAACTTACGTAGGCTCTGTGTATTTATTTAGTATTAGTAATATACTTTTATTAACTACTCTAGCGCCCCTATTTTAATATTATTATTACCTAATCGCTTTAAGAGGTTATATAGCCTCGTAACCAACGGGTAGCTAAATCTTCGGTATAATTATTTAAGCTTACTTTCTGTTAGGTAATTAATTAACTTCGTATTATTAATAAGCTTTATAAACGCGTACTCTTATTGTTATTTAACTATCTCGAAGTACTTACTACTAGAGATTCTGTTTTTTATATTATTAAATATAATACTTAGTTAATCTATATTTTTTAAATATAGTAGAAATAGTATATTAATAAGTAAAATATAGAAAGTTATTATTTTAAAGTGCGTTTTTATTTTTATTATACTTAGGGCGACGATTTCTTTACCTAGGCTAAAACTAATTTTTATAATACCCGCTATTAACGTATTAAGCGTTATTAGCGCGATCTTTTATAGCGCTTAGAATTGCCCTTTTTTTCTTATTAACTATTACGATACTCTAGTGTCTGGGATAATTTTTTAAAAAATTTCTAAACTATACTTTTTGTTTGTATAGAATGCCTAGATAAGCTTAGTATTCGAGTAGTTTAGGTAGTATAAAAAGGACCCCCCTAGCTACTATTATAATTACTTAGTACCTAATTTCTTTTTAGGTATTAAGAGAGGTGAATTTAGTATTATTAGATTCAGCGGGCCGGATTATAATTTACCCCCTTTACCCCTCTCCGTACCCTTTATTTAGGGGACTTTTCTTTACTATTTATAAATAAAAGCCTACTTATTAAGAGTTTTTATTACTTTTTACCTATTTATTTTTATATATTTTTCGGAGGCTAACGGGGCGAAAAAAGAGTAGTTAATATTATTAATTTTATTATAATTTAATTTATTAGTATAGGGTGTGAGGTTTTTTTTATTTTCTAAGTTTTTTAGTAAATATTTTAGGTCGTTAATTTAGTTACCTATGCTAGGTTCTGTGCCTCCGGATGTGCTCTTATATATAACGAGGAATTAGTTAAATCGATTAGGGCTAGTTTTGTTTTCTATTACCCTCGACTTTTTATACTTTTTATATAATTTAGTACGTTTTTTTTCGGAGTAGTTACTTAATTAATATTTATCTTTTTTATAAATAAAGTACTGCTTTTTATATTACTCTATTTATAAGTTAAATCTCTACTTATTTAATAAATCTAGTCCTCCCTATTAGCGATTGTCGTATTTAGTTTTTTTTTTTTTTTTATTATACGTTCGATCGACTTAGTACTATTAGTAAGGGCCGTTGTACGCTTAGAGGTAGGTTTAGTGCGGTATTTTTATTTTAATATTAAAACTAGATCTTAGCTTTAAGTAGAGCGTCTTATAGTCTTTAGGTACTTAGTATAGGGTTATTTTTATTTTTAATATACGTTAGACTATTATATAAAAATATCTAACTTTTTACTCGTTAATTCTCTTATTTAGCTAGGTTTTTACTAGTTTATTAATTTAATTAATAAGTTTTTTAAGGATTTTTATTTACGATTTACTTTTTATTATCCTAGCTATAGATACGAAAGAAATTACCTATAGCTTGGATAGGAGCTCTAGATTTTTATTATAGGTCTCGAAACGGCTTTGGATTATATTAATAATACTAAGAAAGTCGTTTTAATTAAGATTACGTACTACTTCGTAGTAGTAATTAGAGGCTTTATTTATAAGTACGATATTAATTATTAAATAGTACTAGTATTCTCTAATCCTGACTTTTTTATAATAATTATAAAATATCGTTAGGGTTTTTTATAAGACTTTATACCTCTTTCTAGAGTATAATTTTTTTTTTAAAAAGATTTTTTTAAAGTTTATAAATTATTTTATATTTACTATTAGACTTTTAGTATTTATATACGATCTCTATGTTATTACGTATTATTAGTGATTTTGGGTTGTTTTTTTTTTTTTATTAGCTAATTAGTGCCGAATTTCGTATTAGTAGCGGTGACGAGCTGTGGATCGAAATAGGTAGAATTGTTAATTATCGGACTTTTAATATAATATTTTGTTTTTATATATCCTTTTGTAACGATAGATTACTATTAATAATTATAAGGAGGAAATTTGCGTTATTTATCCTTTTTTTAAATTTATTAAAACGATTATATACCTTATTAACTTATACCTAGTTCTATAGTATAAATTTCTTTTTTATAATTATTACTACTAGGATTTTATATAGTTTTTATAATTATAATTACGTTAATAATACTCCTCGCTCATAGAGGAATTTATTAACTACTTTTATAATTCCTAGGCTTACGTTTATAAACTATTTATCTAGCTAGTAGCTAAGGTCGTTTACGATCTCGTAGAATAGGGGTTACCCCTATAGCCCCTTTTTTTTATAAACCTTAGTTAAATAGATTAATATTATATTAATTTACTCGCTATTAAGCTAATTTGTAATCTTATATATTTACGTTTTTTAATAGTCTAGGTTAATATTTATTTATTTATAAAAGATCGGGATTTTATTTAGAATTAGGTTTTTTTTTTTTTTTTTTTACCCTAATTTACTAAGGGTCGTGCTCTAGCTTATGCTCGTATTAGCGGTTATTAGCGTATTTAATCTTAATAGGGATATATTTAATCTACGCATTAGTTATAATAAGCTCGTGCTTTTACTACTTAATAAATTTATTAAGGTCTAGGAGATTCCTACTTTTTTTTACTATCTTACTACTACTCTTGTTTTTATTATCTCTAGTAACTACTACTATTTTTCTAAATTACTAGTTATTATACTTACTAAGGTCTCTTTTTTATTTAAAATAAAAAGGTAGGTTTTAATAGCCCCCTTTTTTTAATAATAATAATAAACGTTTATATTACTATAAAAAGATATAGTAATTAGTCTTATAATCTTTATTAGTTACTAATTTTTATTATTTTATATATTTCTAGCTTCTTAAGCCTCGTGATCTCTGTAACTTTTAAATAGCTTCTTTTTTTAACTTACCTCTTCTAGGGTAGTATTTTATAAGAATAGTTAAATATAAATACTAAGTAGCTCGTAAAGGAGTCGTATAAGTTATTAAGTACGGTTAGTAAAGTTAAGCCCCTTTTTTTTATAAGATTACGGGCTTTAAGAACTTATTAAAAATACTACTTATTACTCGTACTTAGTAAGGTTAGATACTTTAGAGATTTTCTTCTTATGGCCCCTCGGTGCCCTATTTTATATTTTTTTAAATAGTATTTTTTATAGTTTAATTACGCTAATTTAGTAATTATTACTCGTTAGTAATTCTTTTTATTAATTTAGCCGGTTGATTTTTAATTATAGGCTAGCCGTAGTAAAGTTATTTAGTAAAAAAGCTATTTAAGGTAACGGTAAAATACTAGTTATTTAAGTAGTTTTATTAATTAACGTAGTTTAATATAATAGACGTTAACTTTTTATAAGTAGTAAAGGATTACGATTACTTAATTTTATATAATATTTAAGAATCGCCTCCTTTTTCGTTACTTCCGTAAGGTTAATTAGTACGAATCTCTTATCCCGTACGGTATTAAGAAGTTATCTTTTTTACGTAGTAAGATACTTTACTAATTTATAATAATAGAATTTAATTACTAATTAGTATAGGTTTCCTTTTTATAAGGGAATTAGTTTGAACCGTGGGTTGATAAAGAGATTAATTTAATTATATAAATTTCTGCGTAGTGTAAAAAGGAGGTTCTAACCGCAGGTTGGGCTGTCTATGATAATCCTAAATAGGGCCCCCTAATTGGCCCCTGCGCAATTGACTGTATGCCGCGGTCGAATTGGACTTCTGATCTGATAACTTTGAATATACGCAATCCCGGGCACTCGATGTGGGCTGCCAAAATCATTAAGGTACTCACCGACTATTAACCGTGGCCGCCTCTGCAACGGCAAACACGGCTATGTTTTCGTGCACTTGTGGTAAACTCATAGTGGTCTTGAGTCAAGGCATACATTTAATCTTTAAGCCTTTGAGGCTAAGGATGATAATTACTAATTCGTCATGATTTTCAAGCCCATGAAGTATTAGTTTGGAGCCATTTGGTCGGAGGCAAACTGTAGATAGGTAGCTTAGCTGCCTCTTGAAAAGCCACAAATTGGAATGTATCGGTGCCACTTTAAGGTAGTTATCTGGCAAATATTCACTAGGTGGACCTCTTGATGCTACCTTAATCAACAACAGCTTGAGGTGCGTGTATCTCAATGAGGTTGCATGCAACAATTATAGTACGGTGTACCCGACCCGAGCCACTGGTAGGTCCGCATTCGTAAGAGCCATAGACACTACATTGGCGATGTGGGATGCTCATGCCGCCTTGGCGCGCGTGTAGTGGGCAAATAGGAAAGTATGCATCGGAACCGTTCAGTTATCAGAGGATCAAGATCGCTCAAGCCTGGCCAGTCTTTGTAGCTTGTATCTATAGGCAACTGGCTATCCGTAGATGCAGCTGTCACTTATTTAAGTTCTCGGTCCGGGGACCAAGAAACTGTCGCTATGATCGCATGTGCGTACAACCACCGGAAGATTATTACTGATTCTGTCCTAGGCCGACGCATCAACGTGGGACATGGCAGCATGCTACCAGAATTCACAGGCATTGGAGGGTCATTTCTATGCCCGCGGATTGTCGGTCTCGCGATATGGGATTTGTCATGATCATGAGTGGAATAAATTTCCCCATTGGGATTTCTCGCCGAGAAAACAACCGTACATAGTGTGCATGTTCAGTGGCTTGATGAGTAATATTAAAGAATATCTAAGTATCTGCGGATAGCGCACCATTTATCCTACACTACACTACGAACGATCCGTACATGGCCCATGATCGCCGAATTCATGACTAGAGAAAGCTAAACGCGATGGCCAAGCCAGCAAAGACAAGCCCAGAGGCCTTGGCAGTGACCGAGGCGGCACCATTAGGTGTCTGAGATGGCGAGCTGCTACTTTGGGCTGATGTCGGAGTAGAAGTAGACCCTGTCGGGGAGGTTGAGGCTGTCGCCAACGCACCGGATCTCGTTGCCGTTGCCGAAGCGCTTCCCGAGGGCCCCGCACTGGAGCCTGAGCCCTGCCCACCCCCGTTATCGTTGATGATTGAATCCCAGGACGGGAAAGTCGTGCCGGGACATGCGGCGACGCATTCGTATGTGTTTTTATAGACACTAGGATCCTCGCTCGTCGTGTTCCTCTCGTCAAAATACTTGTCATTGCAGTTGCGCGCGCACGCGTACGCCGTGCACGGGATGCGATCCATGTCGCCCAGCGTGGACCCTCCGAGCTCCGTCTTGCCCCATTGTCCCGTACCGCCCGAGAAGGAAAAGTCGTTACTGTATTCGAAGCCCGGGGGCCCATCCTTGGTCGGATCCGAGTTCCACTCCATTGCGGTGATCTTGAAGTCGGAACCGTCAGGGATCGCGTCGGCGGGGATTTTCACCTTCACGGAGGTGACGTCAATCTTTGTCCCGTTGGCGAGGACGCACACGGGGCCGGTGCCCCATCCCGGTGGAGTGGTTGAGAGGTAGAGGTTGTAGTTGGTAAAACCGGCGTCGAAAGACTTGCTACCGGATGCGATGTCGTTCTGTATGGTGACTTCGACGTCGGTGTCAGCCTTGACCGTGGTCGGTATGCTAATGCGGTCGAAAGCCAAGGCACGCGACGCGCCTGCTAGCAAAACGCCCATTGGGCAGAGGAATGTTGATGGGATCATGTTCGATGCGTTGAGTGACTGGTCGTAGATCTGTAGCGAGCGACTGATGGAAAAACGCTGGTTGAATAAGAGGCGATTATGAAAAGTAAAATTACGATCTGTGAAGACGGGAAAAGAGTTTTTAAAATGGAACGACACGCATCAGAACACCATGTTTGTTGACGATGACTGAGAATTTTCCGAAGGATTCATATTTGCCCCTGATCCTCAGCACCAGCAAACGGGAGCCAATGCGGCCGAGATTGGCTCAGTAGACTAGTACCGATCGATGTTAGCGAGCGGCACAGGCTCGTCATCTCAAGCTTGAATAGGCGGCTAAGACGGTAAATTAGATGCTGCTGCCTGGATTAATCACCACCTTAGCCGAGAAATGCGATGATGGTGCTGTGTGGAAAGCAGAGATGGTGTAGGTTTCCCTCTTACAGGGGAATTAGTTCGAACCGTAGGTTAACGAAGAGATTAATTTAACTATATAAATTTCTACGTAAGTATAAAAAGGAGTTTCTAACCGTAGGTTAGGCTAACTATGATAATCCTAAATAAGGCCCCTAATTAGCCCCTATATAATTAATTATATACCGTAGTCGAATTAGACTTCTGATCCGATACTAACTTTCTTTCTTTTTATTAATTTAATTATTATAGTTAAAAATATAATTCGACCTCGGGCCCGTTTATTAAGTCGTTTCTTTTTTTTTTTTTATTCTTTTTATATAACCTATTTTTTTATTTATATATTAACTTTTTTATTACTTACGAATTACTCTAACCCCTTATTAAATATTACTTTTATAAAAGTATTAGCGAAGTTATTATTATTATTAATTTAACGGATTTTAAGGATCTTACGCCTTTTATACGATTACCTAAGGGTTATAATATCGATTATAAACCTCTTTTCTTTCGTAATTCCTAATTTAATAAAATATTTATATAATAAGTAAAAATTTATATAAACGACCGTTAGGATTAGTAAAAAACTAAGCTAATTAGTAATTCTCTTTAGTATTATTAAAATCGCGTAGGCAAGGTTAACGCCGTTAATTATACTATAAACTTCTAACGTTAGTACACTTTTTATTACCTATTTACTTTTAGTTAATAAGTAATAAATTATATTACTATATATTATAAATTCGCTCTCGCCTATACTCTCGTTAATAAAAATAATAATATACCCTAATTATAAAATAAGGTCCTTATTATTTATAAATAAGCTATTTATAAATATATAGAGCTTATTAATTATAAAGTCGATTAGATAATAAATAAAACCTTAATTAAGATTTGAGTATTACTACTTAAGCTACTTATTAAATACTTTAATATCTTATTTATTTAGTTTTATAGCCTACGCTACTCTAGTATAGTTAAATATTACCTTGGGCTAGTATATACTCGTAATATATACCTCTCGCACGAGTTTAGCCTTATATCGCTTTTTAATATTAATTATATTTAGATTAATAAAGCTAATTTTCTTACCTTACCCTTTTTATTAAAAACGACGGTTTTCTCCTTAATTATAAAAATCCTATTATTAAATATTAATAAGTTATTTATTATAAGGACCTCTTTTAGCTTTGTTACAAAGCCCGCTTTTTAAAGCTCCTTATCCTCTTTTTTTATAAAATTAATATTAAATAGGCCTAATATATTATTAATTTATATTTTAATAATTCTAAATTAGTTACTTATATACTTAGAGATTAGTAAGCACGGGTTATACGTAAATATAACTATTAATAATTAATTAATATAAAAATCGTAATAAGTAGTTTATTAATAAGTACCCGATTTTACGAGCCTATATAATAGCTTAAGCACTTTAATAATCGTATTTTCTAAATACTTACTAGCTATTTCTTTTAGTAAATAGGCTAAGATTCTCTTTATAAGCCCTGTAGCTAATTAGGTATATGCCTAGGTAATATTATAGTTCTAAATCTCGTACCCCTTTTTTTATAATAATACTATTAGTACTATTATTAATCGTTAGCTATAGCGCTATATAATAAGTAATTATATAAGTAGCGTCGCCTTCTTAACGTCGCCGTACCCCTAAATTACGTATTTAAACTTCTCGTATAGCTAGGGTATTCCTTTCTTTTTAATTTTATAAACTATTTATAATTTAAATATATAAAGGTTTATATACTTCTCTAGGTTATAAAAAATAAATTAATAAACCCCTTAATTATAAAGAATATCTACTTTAATTAAGTCTAATTTTTTATATAGCTTTTTAATAATTATAATTACGCCTTCTTTATATAATTTAATTACTAGCTCGAAATTAGCTTTCTCTTTTATTATATAAAAAGTATTAATTACCTCGTTACTAATAATAAATTACCGCGTTAGTACTTACTATCGTAATTTTTTATAATATCTTATTAGTAGTATTAGTACCCTTTTAGTAATTTCTTTTTTTTTATTGTTTATTAATATTACTATAACGATTTTATTAAAAATAATTTCTTATACTTTTATTATAAGTTATATAGTTTCCTCTAGCTCTTTTTCTTTTTATAAGTTAAAAATTACCTCGCTAGGATCTATATAATATAATCTTATTACTATAATTAATACCTCGAGAGGTTAGTTACGATCCCTCGTAACTACGCAAAAGCGCTCGTTAATAAAGATTAATTTATATAGCCTAGCTTACTATTAAGTACTTTCGTACTATACTTATATATCTAAATTTAGTAATATATCTAAATTACCCCCTATATTAAGCTTATTATATATAATAATTACCTCGTTAACTTACTTTCTTATGCTTACCTCGCATAGTACCCGTATTACTTTTTTAATTACTCGGGCTCGTTAGTTTATATTTAATAATAATAACGAGGCTAAGGTCGTTTTTAAATATACTCTAAATACGAAAAGCGTTAGTATAAGCCCGTTAAGCCCTATAGTATTATTATAGTATTTAAATACTATTTAAAAACATTTATCGTTAATAAAATCTAGATTTTCTTTTTTAATAATTCTAAATACCCTTTTTAATTACTAATATACCCTTTTTACTTTTTTAATACTATAGTACGCTTTAACGGGCATAACCTTTAGCTATATACTATAAACTATTATATTCTCCCTAAATTTTACTAACTTAAAGCTAGTATTAGCGTTAGTTCTAATACTATTTAGCGGTCCTTAGTATATATTAATCTAGCTTTTTCGTAGGGCTATTTATATTATCTTTACTTATAGATCCTAGAGAAATTACCCTATTTAAAAAGATATAGTTTTATTAATTACGTATAGGACTAGCTAATTATTTAAATAAAAAATATTAATAATAATTTCTTAATTAAAATTAAGCTTATTACGCAATTTAAATTTAAACTTATATAGGCTCTACGTATTTATTTAGTATTAATAGTATACTTTTATTAACTACTCTAGCGCCCCTATTTTAATATTATTATTATTTAATCGCTTTAAGAGGTTATATAGCCTCGTAACTAATAAGTAACTAAATTTTTAATATAATTATTTAAGCTTACTTTTTATTAGGTAATTAATTAACTTCGTATTATTAGTAAGCTTTATAAACGCGTACCCCTATCGTCGTTTAACTATCTCGAAGTACTTATTATTAAAAATTCTATTCTTTATATTATTAAATATAATACTTAGTCAATCTATATCTTTTAAATATAATAAAAATAGTATATTAATAAGTAAAATATAAAAAGTTATCGTTCCGAAATACGTCTCTACTTTTACTATACTTAGTATAACGATTTCTTTACCTAGGCTAAAACTAATCCTTTCAATACCCACTATTAACATATTAAGTATTACTAGCGCAATCCTCTATAGTACTTAGAATTACCCCTTTCTTCTTATTAACTATTATAATACCTTAGTATTTAAGATAATCCCCTAAAAAGTTTCTAAGCTATACCTTTTGCTCGCGTAAAATACTTATACGAGCTTAGTATTTAAGTAATTTAAGTAGTATAAAAAAGACCCCCTTAGTTATTATTATAATTACTTAGTACTTAATTTCTCTTTAGGTATTAAAAAAAGTAAATCCGGTATTATTAAATTTAGCGGGCCGGATTATAATTTACCCCCTTCGCCTCTCTCCGTACCTATTATCTAAAGGACTTTCCCTTACTATTTATAAATAAAAACCTACTTATTAAAAGCTTTTACTATTTTTTACCTATTTATTTCTATATATTCTCTAAAAACTAACGGGGTAAAAAAAGAGTAGTTAATATTATTAATTTCGTTATAATCCAATTTATTAGTATAGAGTATAAGGTCTTCTTTATTTTCCGAGTCTCCTATAGGGTACGGATACTTTAGAACGCTAAACTAACTACCTTTGCTAAGTTCTGTGCCCCTAGATTTGCCCTTATATATAATAAGGAATTAGTTAAATTAATTAGGGCTAGTTTTACTTTTTATTATCCTTAACTTTTTATACTATTTATACGATTTAATACGTTCTTTTTTAAAATAATTACTTAACTAATATCTATCTTTTTTATAAATAAAATACTACTTCTTATATTACCTTATTTATAAGTTAAATCTTTGCTTATTCTATAAATCTAGGCCTCCTTATTAGTAATTACTATACTTAGCTTCTTTCCCTTTCTTATTATATATTTAATTAACTTAGTATTACTAATAAGGGCCGTTATATACTTAGAGGTAAGTTTAGCGTAGTATTCTTACTTTAATATTAAAACTAAATCTTAGCCTCGAGTAGAGCGTCTCGTAGTTTTTAAGTACTTAATATAAGGTTATTTTTATTTTTAGTACGTATTAAATTATAATATAAAAATAGCTAACTTTTTACTCGTTAGTTCTCTTATTTAACTAGGTTTTCGTTAGCTTATTAATTCGATTAATAAACTCTTTAAGGATTTCTATTTATAATTTACCCTCTATTATCCTAGCTATAAATATAAAAGAAATTACTTATAACTTAAATAAGAGCTCTAGATTCCTATTATAAATCTCAAAACGGCTTTGGATTACGTTAATAATACTAAAAAAGTCGTTTCGATCGAAATTACGTACTATTTTATAATAATAATTAGAGGCTTTACTTATAAGTATAATATTAATTACTAAATAGTACTAATATTCCCTAATCCTAACCTTTTTATAATAGTTATAAAACATCGTTAGGGTTTTTTATAAAACCTTATACTTCCCCCCAGAATACAATTTCTCTTTTAAAAAAATCTTTTTAAAGTTTATAAATTACCTCGTATTTACTACTAGATTTTTAGTATCTATATATAATCCCTACGTCGCTACGTACTATTAGTAACTTCGGGTCGTTTATTTCCTTTTTTATTAGCTAATTAGTACCGAATTTCGTATTAGTAGCAGTAACGAGCTATAGATCGAAATAAGTAGAATCGTTAATTATTAAACTTCTACTACTATATTTTACCTCTATATATCCTTTTATAATAATAAATTACTATTAGTAATTATAAAAAGGAAATCTACGTCGTTTACTCTTTTTTTAAATTTGTTAAAACGATTATACGCCCTATTAATTTATACTTAGTTCTATAGTATAAATTCCTCTTTTATAATCGTTATTACTAAGATTTTATATAGTTCTTATAATTATAATTATATTAGTAATACCCCTCGCCTATAAAAAAATCTATTAACTATTTTTATAATTCCTAAGCTTACTCTTATAAACTATTCGTTTAGTTAATAACTAAGGTCGTTTATAATCTTATAAAATAAATATTACTCCTATAACCCCTTTTTTTTATAAACCTTAGTTAAATAAATTAATACTACGTTAATTTATTTATTATTAAGCTAATTTATAATCCTATATATCTACGTCCCCTAATAATCTAAGTTAATATTTACTTACTTATAAAAAATTAGAATTCTATTTAAGATTAAGTTTCTTTTTCTTTTTCTTTATACTAACTCGCTAAGGGTCGTACTCTAACTTATATTTATATTAGTAATTATTAGTATATTTAATCTTAATAAAAATATATTTAATCCGTATATTAGCTATAATAAGCCTGTACTTTTACTACTTAATAAATTTATTAAAGTTTAAAAAATTCTTACTTCCTCTCGCTATCTCGCTACTACTCTCGTTTTTACTATCTTTAGTAATTACTACTACCCTTTTAAATCGCTAGTTATCGTACTTACTAAAACCTCCTTTTTATTTAAAATAAAAAAGTAAGTTTTAATAGCCCCCTTTTTTTAATAGTAGTAATAGACGTTTATATTACTATAAGAAAATATAATAATTAGTTTCGTAATCTCTACTAGTTACTAATTTTTACTATTCCGTATATTTCTAACTTCCTAAGCCTCGTACTCTCCGTAACTTCTAAATAACTTCCTTTTTTAACCTACCTCCTCTAGAGCAATATTCTATAAAAATAGTTAAATATAAATACTAAGCGGCTTATAAAAAAGTTATATAAGCTATTAAGTACGGTTAGTAGAGTTAAGCTCCCCCTTTTTTTTATAAAATCGCGGGCCTTAAGGACTTATCAAAAATACTACTTATCGCTCGTACTTAATAAAGTTAGATACTTTAAAAATCTTTTTTTTTATAACCTCTTAGTACCCTATTTTATAGTTTCCTAAGCAGTATTTTTCATAGCCTAATTATAATTAAGTAATTATTACTTATCTAGCGGTCCCTTTTATTACTTAGTTAATTTCTAATCGTAGGCCGGCCGTTAGAAAGTTATTTAATAAAAAAGCTACTTAAGGTAATAGTAAAATACTAATCGTTTAAGTAGTTTTATTAATTAGCATAGTTTAATATAATAAACGTCGACTTTTTATAAGTAGTAAAAGTCTATAATTACTTAATTCCGTACGGTATTCGAGAATCGCCTCCTTTTTTATTTACTTTTATAAAGTTAATTAGTACGAATCTCCTATCTTATATAGTATTAAGAGGTCGTCTCTTCTATATAATAAGATACTTTACTAATTTATAATAATAAAATTTAATTACTAATTAGTATAAGTTTCCCTCTTATAAAGGAATTAGTTTAAACTATAAGTTAATAAAGAAATCAATTTAACTATATAAATTTCTACGTAGATATAAAAAAGAGGTTCCAACCACAGGTTAGGCTAGCTACGATAATCCTAAATAGGGCCCCTAATTAGCCCCTGCGCAATCGACTATATGCCGCGGTCGAATTAGACTTCCGATCCAACAGATGGTAATCATTTGGCCAGGAAAACAAGCTTTGCCATAGCGCTTACATCACGCCTGAAAGCTTACTTTGCAGCCCTCTCGCGGGTGAGTGGGAGTTCGGGGCCAGGTACTCACTATCTAAGGTCAACATCTCATTGATTGTTGCGGATTAGTCCTCTCAATCGCTTCTCATCCAGTATCTCGCCTTCTACCAGTCTAGCCGTCTCTTTCAGTTCGCCATCTGAAAGCTCAAACCGAACAATTGTCGGCACATTGTTGACGTTCCACTTGGTGCGAAACACATTTGTAGGGACTCTCCACCTGGTTTGCCACTAATATTTAGCTTACTCGCCCCAAAAAGTTGTGAAGCTCAAGCTTCCAGCTACTCACTCAGGCCGCTGTCCTACTTCAACGAAGGCCATCTCCGGTGCGCTTGAAGGCGAGAAGGCGGCAATGATGCGAGGGAGTGCAGCTCGGACATCGGGACACCATGACTCTCCCGTATCAGGATGGTCCGACGTAGTGAATGTGATGAAAAGGGGGGCTGTGGAATTTGTCGTATACCGTCCTAGGGCGCTCGCATTCTCCGGAAGCTTGAAATCGGAAATAATCGGCATATTCGCGGAAGATGGCCGACACGTTAGATCGAGCTCGGTAGCCTGCCAGGTATGTTTTCGAACTTTTGAACTAACAATTAGTTTTTGAGAATAATGTTAGGAATACCATCTGCCTAGATAGACTGAGAGAGATCAAGCGGACATATAAACAAGCTGCACGTATATGAACCATACTCCCAGGCATAGGCAACATGACGCGATGCTTATCCACTATTGTGTTTCTGACTAGATCCCGCAATTGCCCCCGGCACCGGCCGAGTCTGGGCTGCATCCATCGCGCCGGAACTTTAGAAGTTGGACCCGCCGAATACCGGCATGACCGGCAAACGTGATGGCGTTCTGCCGATCTTTGACACAACGAGATGAAGCCGGGGATAACGTCTAATTGTTGAGAGTCTTTCCAGTATCGATTATAAAGGGTTCAAAGTGAGGAGTTGTCTGCTTTCATTTAATCTTGTGAGTCTAGCGGCGCAACAACGATGCGGAACCCATTGCCTCTCCAGAATCCTGTTGGCTCGAGGCTACCTCGATACGTGCAATTTGCCTTCAACTTGGGACTCGAGAAGCACCCGCCTCTCAGTACTCTTCGAACATGGTCCGGGGCATCTAAAGACTCTCGCCCATCATCCCGCCAAGGGTACTGGAAAGCTGGCATCGTCATGTCCTCGCCCCAGAGAGTTGAGCACCATTCCCATACATGCCCCGCCATATCGTGGCAGCCGTACGGCGAGAGGCCCCTTGGGAAGAGACCAACAGCACAGGTCGTATTGAAGCCAGTCTCGTCGCTATTGGCAGTATGTTCCTGCCAATCTGTGCCCCAAGGGAAAGCCAACCCTTCAGTGCCCGTCTCATCCCGGCCACCCCTGGCCGCGCACTCCCACTCTGGCTCTGAAGGAAGCCTCACGTGCTCATTCAAACCAATCTTTTTCTCTTCTCTCCACCTTTCTGTGAGCCATTGACAGTAAGCCCTTGAGTCATGCCATGTAAGATCGGTCGCTGGTGCATTTGCTTTCTCCGGGTCCTTGCCACCAGGACTGAGCCATTCGCGGCTAGTTTGCTTCACAAAGGCGGCGTAGTCTCTGTTGACGACAGGATAGACACCGATGCGAAACCTCTCGAGCGAAACTCTACTCAGAGGCTGCGAATTGGGATGACTTTCAGAGCCCATCATGAAGCTTCCGGCGGGAACCTCTGCGAGTTCAGTCAGATCTCGCGGGTCGCCATACTTTGACAGTAGACGACCGGCTTTCTCGCGTTCACCAGCCGAGCAATCTCCGTTCTCGACGATTTCCAGAAGCAGCTTCATAACCTTGCTTTCGATTTCCGCGGATAATGGAATAAGGCCAGCCACCAGTAAGGCAGCGCGCTTAGCGTCAGCTGGTGTGCCCCCGAGGAGCCCGTCGACAAGGACGCCAGACCTATGTAAGGAGCTGAGGCGCGACAAGCAGCTTCTTAGAACATCATCCGAAGCATGAGGCTGATCACGAAAGAGGTCGACAGCGATTTGCGGTGTCAAATCAGCTAGGTGCCGCGCAGCTAGGAGCCGTTGCACCGTCAGGCTTCGCAAGGCAGGATTGGGCTGAAACGCGGCCAACGACATCTCAGTCGGACCGGTGGTCAATGAGTTGTGGAATATCAGCTTGTATGACCTCTCTGCTAGAAGCGATGCAGCATCTGGCTGCGAGTGGGTGGACGAAAGCCACGCATCTAGCAGCTCCTCGGCACAGTTTCCAGAGTGATTGGCTTGAACCGCGAGAGCAAACATGGCCGGGTTCGACGCAGCTTCACCCATGCCAGTTGTTATGAGAGTCGACGGATCCAAATTCAGGTGAGAACGCACTGCCTCCCTTCTTTGACACTCTAGCAAGGGAAGCAACTCGTGTCGGACGACGGCCGTGAAGCTCCAGTGGTCAAGGACATCTGTATCGCCAAGCAAGAGTAGCCTGGTGTAGGTTCGCTCTCGTATTAGGGCCAGTGTTTTTGCCAGAACAGAGATTAGTTCATCCCCTGCGGTCTGGAGATCATCGAGGACGATGAGCAGATGCTCGTGCTGAGAACCAGATGCGCCAAGAAGTTGCGGAATCGTTACATCAGCCAACCGTTTCAGAGACTCGGTACCACTCAGTGAGAAATAGCACGGAGACAATCTGCTGGCACCCCAATTCTCTTCCTTGATATCACCTAGGTCGTTTCGAGGTAGTGGTCGCGCATTGCTGAATCCAGAGGAAGCTAGGATGTGGCAGAGGTGCTTAGCAAATGTAGTCTTCCCGCTCCCGCTGGGTCCCGTCAAGAGCAAGATCGAGTTGTCGCGGACTAGCTCAAGAGCAGAGAAGTGAATCGGATTTTCAGGCTTGTCACCGGCCTTGCGCTTCCGTAGACCTTGGGCGGCTTTGTCTTCGAAAGTGTATCGTGCGAGTAGTGGGATGTAACCTTTCGATAAATCGACAGTCGCACCATTTGGTAAGACTAGGAGTGGCTCGGTGCCATATCTTTTAGCCGCCGCTTGCAGGATGTTGATGGATACCGAGGTGCTCATTGCAAGCTTGAAAAGTTACATGCATCGATCAAGGAAGTATCGGACTGAAACGTGCAGCGCAGTCGGCGACATCGGCCGACTTATATACCGAGGCGTTATGTGAGTGGATCCGGGTCTTCGGGCCCATTGCGGAGGTTCCGCAGGAAGAACTCCTATCGGGATAACTTCAGAAAGACGGTATCAAGAAGGTTGGGCTCGAATGAGAAGGCCACGCTGATACACCTCATGTGAAGAAGATTCATATCCCTTTGCTCTTGCTCATAAATACATGTAAGCTCAAGTATCACCACAGAAAGATGAATGCTGTTGCAGCCTCCAATGATTTCTACAACGTTCTCTTCTCCTCCTAAAGTTCCGGCTCACTAATCGAGTGTGAGTATTCCCGAATGCCCAATTTGAAGTCCAATATCGTGTCTTGTTGCCCAAATAACGTCAGGATGAGCTATATACAGCCATGGAGGATTCTGCTGTAACCTTTTCAGAGTCTTCGCATATGCTTCCGCTCTGTCTTCGTAGTTAATTTTGTTTCGCGCCTCGTAAAATAGTTCTTGCAACTTGTCATCGTGATAACCAAGCCACCAAGTTGCACGCGACGAACTGGAGATCTTATCATCCAAAACGCGAAACGTGCTGTTTGGGGTTGAGTCAAACAACGCGAGGCTTCCAATCTCTTTTTTGAGTCCGATTTGGCGAGCATATTCTGGTCTATTGGTCTCAACCTTGATTTCGACCTGAAAACCAACGGCCTCCAAGGATGATGCCACGAATTTCGAGATCTTTTGGGCATGCTCTGGCATGTAAACTGGGGTTCTCAAGACAAGATGTGTGCCTTTGTCGAAATCTTTCAGGAGATCCCTGGCCCTGTCGGGGTCGTAGGGAATGTGTTGCAATTGTGATTCTGGGAAGCCAAGATGATAGGGGCTGACGATTGTAGCGGATGACTTTGCGAACCCATGGTATACTTCCTTTACCAATGCGTCATTGTCCAACGCAAGGTTCACAGCCAGACGTGTGTCTGGTGAAGTAAAGATACCATCCGTGCAGTTGAGATAGTAAATAGCCGATAGGGTGCTTGCCACTCTTCCCCATCGAAATCCAGAGTCGAAATTGAGAAGGTCAAGATTAGCTACCCGCTCCAGATTGAGGGCAGCATCGACCTCTCCAGCACGCAGAAGCCGAAGTCTTTCGGCAGCATTTGGCTCCATCGTCGCTATGATAGTATGAGGTGAGCCATGTCGCGTCGGATTGAGCCGCTGCAAAATGGCTCTACCCGTGCTATCTTTCCGCTCGAACTCGATGACACGGAATGGGCCCGTTCCAAGCACCGGCTTACCATTCTTGTCGATGCGAGAAGGCCAAAACTCGCAGAAGATACCCTCGATATCCGCGAATGGTTCCGCATTTGTCACCTTTACAGTCCGATCATCCTCGGCAGAGAACTTGGTTTGCGAGAAATAGCGGCTGTAACTCCAGCGCATGCCAAAGTAGTCTCTTGAGTCCAGGAGGCCATTGATGTAGGTGACGATGTCTTTAGCCTTGCAAGGCTCGCCATCATGAAAGCAGGCGTCTTCTCGGATGTGAAATTGCCAGATTCGGGCATCGGGGGACCGCTCCCATCGGTCAAACAGCCCGGGCTCAACGCGGCCATGGGACTGCCATCGGAGGAGGGGCTCGAAGACTAAACTTTTGAGTGCTGTAACACTATTGTCGTCTGTGACTTGTGTCGGAAGCCGGAAATCGACATTCTCTAAAGAAAGTCGTAGGACTTCTGGCGTCATGATGTAAAGAGTTTGAAGAGCGTCCTCTAATCGTGGAGGTTCTGGTAATTGATTAATAGGATGCCTGCCAGACTGTCTTCAATTCGAACTGACGGTATCAGCACTTTAGCGTTGCCGGGCATGATAAAATACCGGAATGAGTAGAACATCCAAGCTACCTTGCGATCGCGGAGAGAGGAGGAAGTACCCTGCCGGAAAAGCTGTGGATACATGGACAGTCCGGTTGAATCAAATCGCTCCAGGATGCAGCCGGGCATGTATACCGTGCCTTTAATGGACAGAAAATGAGAGTCGACTTATCATTACCTTCCACAAGGCACGACTCAAACGCTCCGACCGATTATCAGGTGCCCCTATGTAATCGAAGTATTGCCTTTTGTTCCCAATGCAACATTATTAATGAACAGTTCAGATACTGCGATGTTTCCTCTGAAGGGTTTCTTCGTGAACTGAGGTTGACAGATTGTAAAGTGAGGATTTTCTGGCTTTTCCCATCCAAATGAAGTCAAGTTCTCTGTGCAATGGTCAGATTGAGTGCAATCAAGTTTGCCGGGAAGTTGTCAAGCACCGGCAAAGATGCCGGACATCAAGTAAGGCGACAGAGCGGAGTGAGATAACGACATGGTGGGGCGGCCAGCCATGACATTGGGTTCCTTCTGCTGCAACATCCGAGAACGGCACGACTCCCTTGAGGCACTGTCATTCATTTCGAAAAGCCGCCAGATGGAACAGATTCTGTCTGCGCGTACATGCAGATTACATCCAAGGCTAGTTTGGAACAAAATCGGGTCCGAAGGAGTCAAGGAGGTGAGCTCGCTCACAGGGATTGTAATGGCATCATCCACCAGTAGCAAATCAGGCATAGGAAGTTTTCTAGCTCAAATCAGCCATATCCATGACTTAATTCAATGCGGTTAGGTGCTTCGGAAAAAATCGTTTCTCTCGGGGAAGCCAAAGTATATAGCGATCTGAGGTCGACCGAACATCAGCGTCTAACCAGATTGCTGGGACGAGCGTGCAGAATCGTTTTCTCTAGGTACCAATCACTGACCGACATGTCGGATATCAAGTCCGCTGCCCCTGTGGAAGTGGCAGAAACCATTTCGGATTTGGACAAGAACACCAAAGACACGACCCCAGAAAACACCGCAGAGGCAATCCCCAAGAAAACCCCCTCCCGATGGCGCAAGATTGTCGGTCTTGTATGGGACTCTGTTGATGGAGATCCAGAGTACCGGAAATACGTTCAAAGGCTCGATACTTTCTTCTTGTGAGTCCAATCTCTTGCCATGTGTGGTGCGGGTTTGCTCTCCCAGGACTAACAAGTTCCTTCTATTCACCAGTCCTACTGTTTGTTTTGGCTACTTCATAAAGTACCTTGATCAAACAAATTACAGTAAGCCAAACTTATTAGCTTGTGAAGTTGAGGATTACTGACCCTGATCTTCAGGCAATGCCTTCATCAGTGGCATGCAGACTGACCTGGGCCTCTACGGAAATGAGCGCAACTGGCTGAACACCTGGTTCAGTTTAGGCATCATGGTCGGCAGTGTCCCAGCTCAGATGTCACAACTCAGTTTCATCCGACCCTCGATTCTTATTCCATCATGCGAGGTCATCTGGTCGCTGCTTGTTATTGGCATGGGGTTTGCCAAGAATATCAAGACGGTAAGTACAAGCCATGGAAAATAGCATGGCCCATATCACTAACTTTCGGTACGAGATGTACGCTTTGCGTTTCTTTATCGGTCTGTTCGAGGCTTGTGCTTTCCCGGGATACATCGCCATGCTGGGTGGCTGGTACGGCCCAAAGGAGCTCACTAAGCGCTTAGCTATACTCCTGCAAGTTGAATCCATTGCCAGTATGTTCAGCGGTTACTTGCAAGCAGGACTATACACCAGCATGGATGGTCGTCATGGGATTGCAGGGTGGAGATGGCTGTTCATCATGGACGCCATCATCTCGCTTCCAATTGCGTTCTGGGGCTTCTTTGGATTGCCTGATCTGCCGCATAACACGAAAGCATTCTACTGGTCAGCTGAAGTATGTACTCCACGTCACTATTGTAAATGAACATGCCTGACTCACTCTTCGTAGCATGTCAAATATGGTATCGATAGGATTGAGAAGTTCGGGCAGAAGGCTCAGCAAAAGTTGACATGGAAGGAAGCCAAACGCATCTACCTCGGTTGGGAGATCTGGGTATTTGTTGTACCGTACACGTAAGTTATACTCCCGAAGAAGTACAACTGCGTCGCATCCTACTCACATAACTTGGCAGTATGGTCGCGGCGTGTCACACAGCCACCAGCTATTTCAACCTCTGGCTGAAGTCTGCTGGCTACAGTGTTGTAGATGCAAACATATACCCTACTGGCGGCAGTGCTTTGAACATCGTTGCCACAGTCATCTGGGGTATAATCGTAGACCGAACCGGACAGAACTATACAATGATTGTCATTGTTCAAGCCCTGATGATACTGTCCAACATCTTGCTTTCTGTGTGGTATATTCCCAAGGGGGCCTTGATGTTTGCGTACTACCTTTCGTATGCTGGATCCGCGGCAACTCCAGTCCTCATCGTGAGTACCCCACAGAAACCACTTGAACCACAGACTCTGACACAAAGTAAAGAGCTGGGCCAATCGACTTAACGCGGGAGATCCGAGTCTCAGACAACTGCTTGTGGCCACCGCAAATGTTGTTTCCTACGCTTGGGTTCTTTGGGTACCCTGTGAGTTGAAGCCGCTAGCCGGAATTTACCACTCAAGTCTTTTGTGATAACAAATTCCTAGTGGTTCTATTTCCTACCTATGATGCGCCGAAGTACAAGTACGGTTATCAAATCCTCATACTTTTCGGAGGCCTTGCTATCATTAGCGTTTCACTTATGTGGTACATGTACAGACGAAGAGAGTAAGTTGGTTCCGATCTCACAATGATCCCTGAAAAAGAGTGGAGGCTGAAAATCTCAACAGTCAGAAGCGCAATCAGCAAGAAAATCAAGGCACTGAAGCTGGCTCAGAGAGACCAGATGAACTGTAGCTTAGCGGATCTTGTTAGACGCGCATAGCTTCTGTGTGATTACCGCGGGTTCACACTCTGTAAAGGGAACGTTGGAATTCAAGTGGCTGAAGCCATTCCTCAAAGTAATTTCTGTCGACACAGGACAGCCTAAAGCAGATTTACATCACAATTATTAGGCATAAGCCGCAATAATCGGACCTCATGTGTCTTTTCATAGGTATCAAGAGACTCTTCGGGGATGCCTTTGGATGGACCCCTGACGAGTGATGATGAGTGGTGGCCATCATCATCTGACGACGTCAGGCAACTCAAGCTGTCGAGGGCTCAACAGGCGCCTGAGTTGAAGTTGCTGGCTTCCGACCAGAAACGACATATCTAGCAGTTTGAGTCAGTAATAGCGCTGAGAGCAAGCTCCCACATGATTTCCGTCGCAACGAGAAAACTTACACAGGCCACCAAACATGGATCCTCGGATCACGCATCTCCTTTCTTGCTTGCGAGCACAGAACAATGACCTCCTCCTTCGACCAGCCCTTGATGTTGGTCAAGATACCGAGAGCTGCTGTCTCAAGGAAGTAGTCAAGATTGGCTAGCCCCCATCCGCCAATATCCTTCATCGTCTTGTCTCGCGGCCAAGTGTTCGTTGGCCATTTATAAATGGTCTCTCGGACATCCACAAAGCCACGATCGATGAGAAGCTGCTTCCACTTGAGTGGAAGCTTGAGAGTCCGATTGATCTTTTCCATAGCGTCAACCACCTCATCGGCCCACTGCGCCAAGTAGCTGTTCTCAGGTAGTGTGTTGTCGTCGGTCCGAGCTTCCATGCAGACATCTTGTGCTTCGAACCAGCCGCCGGGTTCGAGTTGGCTATATCATCAGGCGTTAGAATAGTGGGCTTGCCATTGGGATGGAGATATTTAGGGACGATCTACTTGTAAATGCTGTCAACTAGCTTGGCTGGGTCCAGAATGCTGCCGCTCAAAGTCCTAGAAAAGATAAAGTCGAATTGTTTTGACCATGTCCATGGCTTCTCCAGGTCATCTATCTCAAAAGAGCAGTTGGGAGGCATACTTGAAGATTATCAGCGGTCATGACCTCGATAGTGAGTGGCAACTTCAAGGATATGTGGCGTCACTTACAAGTCAGGCTGCACTGGACTGATATCCACCCCGATCACTTCAGACTCGGGATGCTCCTCCGCTAATCGACCGTTAGTCAGGCTAATCATATGTACCATGCGCACATGACTGACCATATTCCAGAGCCCAAATTCCGGTTCCCGTTCCGAGGTCCAGGACTCTGTTAGCACCGTAAGACTTTGGACATGTGCAAGGGCGCCCTCTGAACATCCTCATGAAGAGCTCGTGCTGTAGATCCAAACGCTCTTGTTCAACCTATTAATGTCTCATCAGCTATATGACATACATTCTTACCACTATACATTGTGGCGGTCTCAACTTACGTTATCATGGGGAAAGTAGTATTCTGCGCACGTATCAGGCCAGGGTCAATCTCATAGCTGTTAGATATGCAATACAAAGACTTACTGCCTCGGGAATAAGAGTAATAGTATTAGTATCCCTACCACAGGGATATTAGTTAATTAGTTCGAACCGTAGGTTAACAAAGTAGGTTAATTAAACTATTTTAATATACTATGTAAAGTATAAAAAGGAGGTTCTAACTATAGGTTAAGTAGTCTATAATAATTATAAATAAGGCCCCTCGTTAGCCCCTATATAGCCTTAGCTGTATATTAAGATTAAATTAGACTTTTAATCTAATACTAACTTTTTCTTTTTTTATTAATCTAACTACTATTTTTATTACTATTATTATTATTACGATTAGAAGTTTAATTTAACCTCGGGCCCGTTTATTAAGTCGTTTTTTTATACTCCTTTTTTCTATTTTTCTTTATATAACCTATCCTTTTATTCGTACTATTACTTTTCTTTTATTAATAAATTATTCTAATCCCTTATTAAGTACTATTTTTATAAAAACGTTAGCGAGGTTATTATTACTATTAATCTAACGGATCTTAAGAATCTCTTATTATTTATATAACTACTTAAGGGCTATAATATTTATTATAAGCCTCTTTTCTTTCGTAGTACTTAGCTTTATAAAGTACTTATATAACGAATACGAATTAGTACAAACGATTATAAGGATTATAAAAAGGTTAAGTTAATTTATAATTTTCTTAAGCATAATTAAAATTATATAAGTAAAGTTAATACTATTAATTATACTATAAACTTTAGACACGAGTACACTACGTATTACTTACTTACTTTTTATTAATAAATAGTAAATAATATTACTTTAAATCGTAAATTCGTCCTTACTAAGCTTCTTATTAATAAAGATAATAATATATCCTAACTATAAAGTTAAGTCGTTATTATTTATAAATAATTTATTAATAAATATATAGAGCCTTACTAAAGTAAGTTTAATAAGTTAATAAATAAGACCTCAGTTATAGTATTCTTATTACTATTATAGTCGTTAATTAAGAATATTAAAATTACTTTTTATAAGTTTTATAACTTATATAGCTCTAGTATAATTAAAAATAGCCTCGGGCTAATAAATACTTATAATATATACCCCTCGGACGAGCTTAGCCCTATATTACTTTTTATAATTAGGGGATTTTTAGTTAACGAGGGTAATCTTCTCGCCTTACCCCTTTTATTAAAATACTATATTATCCCTCTTAATTATTAAAATCCCTTTATTAAACGCTAATAAGGATTTTAGTATTAAGATCTCTTTTAGTTTAGCTATAAATTTAGCTTTATAGAGCTCCTTATCCTCCTTTTTTATAAATTTAATATTTAATAAACTTAGAGTATTATTTATTTATATTTTAATAATACTAAAAGGGTCGTTTTTATACATAGAGATTAAGAAGTAGGGATCGTATATAAATATAATTATTAATAATTAGTTAATATAGAAGTCGTAATACGTCGTTTATTAATAAGTACTTAATTCGGTAAGGCTATATAACGGCTTAAGTACTTTAATAATCGTACTTTTTAAGTACTTACTAATTATCTCCTTTAGGAAATAAGCGAGGATCTTCTTTATAAGCCTAGTTACTAATTAAATATACGCTTATATAATATTATAATTCTAAATTTAGTATCCTCTTTATTATAGTAATATTATTAATACTATTATAAAGCGCTAATTATAGCGTTAAACTATAAGTAATTAAATAAGTAGCGTCGCTTTTTTAACGTCGCCGTATTCTTATATAACGTACTTCGATTTTTTATACAACTATAGGGTACCCTTCCCTTTTATCTCTCGAACTATACGTAATTTAAAAATATATAAATTCGCGTATTTAACTAAATTATAAAAAATAAATCGATAAACCCCTCGATTATATAATATCTCTACCTCTACTAGGTCTAATTCCTTAAAAAGTCTTCTAACTATTATAATTATACTATTCTTTTATAGTTAGGTTACGAATACGAAATCGGCCTTCTCTTTTACTATATAAAATATACTAATTATAACGTCGTTAGTAATAAATTAATAAAGTAGTACTTTTTATCTAGGTTTTTTTATACGTCTTAGTAATATAAGTATTACCTTTTCCTCGCTATTATTATCTATTTATTTTATTACGATAATTTTATTAAGGATAATCTTTTACTCCTCCTCACGTTACTAAGGGGATTCCCCTAGCTCTTCTTTTTTTTATTAAGCTAATATTTCCTTATTAAGATTAGTATAATATAGTTATATTATTATTATTAATATTTTAAGTAGTTAGTCTCGGTCTTTAGTAATAATATATAAACGTTTAATAACTAAGATTAATTTATATAAGTTTAATTACTATTTAGTAGTTTCTTTCTAAACCCTAACGTTCGAATTTAGTAATGAATCGAGGTTAGGGCTTATATTTAGCTTATTATAAGTAGTAATAATCTTATTAATTTAGCGCTTCGTATTTATCTCTTAGAGTACTTTTATTACCTTATTAATTACCTAAGCTCGCTAAGCTATATTTAGTAATAGTAGCGAGGCTATTATCGTCCTTAAGTATACTCCGAATATAAAAAACGTTAAAACTAGTCCCTTTGGGCCTATAGTATTATTATAGTACTTAAATACTATTTAAAAACACTTTTTATTTATAATATTAGGGTACTTATTATAAATAATCTTAAACGCTCTCTTTAATTATTAATAAGCTCTTTTTACCTTATTAATACTATAATATACTTTAATAAGTACGATTTTTAGTTATATACTATATATAATAATATTATTTTTAAACTTTATTAATTTAAAGCTCGTACTTATATCGGTCCTAATCTTATTTAGTAGTCCTTAATATATATCGATCTACGCTCTTTTTAATATTAACTAAATAGTCTTAGTAAATAGGTCCTTAAGGAATTAGCCTCTTTAAAATAATATAACCTCGTTAATAATATATAGTACTAAGTAATTATTTAAATAGAAAATATTAATAACGATCCCTTAATTAAAATTAAGCTCGTTATATAATTTAAACTTAAATTTACGTGGGCTCTGGGCGTTTATTTAGTATTAATAATATATTTTTATTAAATACTCTAGAGCTCCTATTTCTATATCGTTCCCTAATTACTTAAAAAAGTTATATAGTTTTATAATTAATAAGTAGCCGAAGTACCTATATAATTATTTAAACTCTCCCTTTATAAAATAGTTAATAAATTTAATATCTAATTTAAGTTTTATAAACGTATACCCTTATTATTTTTTAATAAGTATAAATTACTTACTATTTAATAGTCTATCCTTCGTATTATTAAATATAATACTTAACTAGTTTATATCCTTTAAGTATAGTAAAAATAATATATTAATAAATAGGATATAAAAGACTATTGTACTTAAGTATATATTAACTTCTATTATACTTAGGGTGTATATTTTTTTACCTAGGCTAAAGCTAATCCTTATAATACTTATTATTAATATATTTAACGTAACTAGAGATATTTTTTAAAGTACGTAAAATTACCCCTTACCTCTAGTTAATTATTATAATACCCTTATATTTAAAATAATCCCCTAAAAATATCTAGGCCGTATCGTTCGTTAATATAGAATACTTATACGAGCTTAGCGTTTAAGTAATTTAAAGAGTATAAAAGGGCCCCCTCTAGGTACCCTTAGAATCGCTTAGTACCTTATTTCTCTTTAAGTATTAAAAAAAGTACTAATTTTTTTTTAAATATTAATAAAATAGGGTTCGGCGCTATTAGATTTATTTATTTATTTATATTTATTATCTAAAAGATCTTCTCTTACTATTTGTAAATAAAAGCCTATTTATAAAGAGCTTTTATTACTTTTTATTTATTTAGTCTTATATATCTTCTAAAAGCTAACGAAATAAAAAAAAAGTAGTTAATTTCGTTAGTTTTATTAAAATCCACTTCGTTAGTATATAGAGTAAGATCTTTTTTATTTTCCGAATTCCTTATTATATATAGATCCTCTAGGCCGCTAATTATACCTTCGGATTCGCCCTTATATATTATAAAGAATTAGTTAAATTAATAAGGGCTAGTTTTACTATTTATTACTCTCGACTTCTTATACTACTCGTACGATTTAGTACGCTCTTTTTTAAAATAATTACTTAATTAATAGCCGTCTTTTTTATATATAAAATACTTCCCGTTTTATTATCCCTATCCTAACTCTAACTAGTAGCTAATTAAAGAATCTATTTCTCTAGCTTAGTAGTTATTATACTTAGCGTCTCTCCCCTTACCTCTATACGTATAGTCGACCTAGTACTATTAATAAGGGCCGTTATATAATTATAAATATATTTATTAAGGTATTTTTATTTTAATATTAAAACTAGACCTTAGTCTCGAGTAGAGGGTTTTATAATACTTAAGTAGTTAATATAAAGTCACTCTCGCTTTTAGAACTCTCTATATAATAATATAAAAATACTTAACTTTCTATTTATTTATCCCCTTATTTAGCTACGTCTTTATTAGCTTATCGATTTAATTAATAAGTTCTTTAAAAATCTCTAGCCTCGACTTTCTTTTTATTATTCTAATTATAAACCTAAATAATAATACCCTTAGCTCGGATAGAAGCTCTAGACTCCTATTTTAGGTCTTAAAATAATTTCGAATTATATTAATTACGCTTAAAAAGTCGGTTCGTTCGATAGTACGTACTACTTCGTAATAATAATCTATAGCTTTATTAATTAGTACGATATTAATTACTAAGTAATATTATTATTCTCGGATTTTAACTTTTTAATAGTACTCGTAAAAGACTATAAGGGTTTTTTATAAAACCTTATATTTCCTTCCTAAGTATAATTTCTCTTTAGAAAAGATTTTTATAAAGTTAATAAATTACCTCGTAATAATAACCGTTAGGTTAGTCTCTTTACGTATCCCTCGTATATTAATATAATTACATTAACTCTACGTAGTTAATTATATATCTCTCTAATTAATAAGTAATAAGCTACGTATTAATAGTATTACTAAGCTAGTTACTAAGATTAATAAAATTGCTAATAACTACTCTTTTTATATAATCTCTATAGCTCTTATTATAACGGGCGTTAATATATTATTATTAGTAATTTTTAATAGAAATTCTAATTAATTTACCTTCTTACTAAAATTGTTATATTTTATTATTACTTAGTTAACTTAATTCTAATCTTATAATATAAATTCGTTAGTAATAACTATAGTAATAAGTATTTTATAAGCTCTTCGTCCTATTACTTAGGTTAATAAAATACCTCGATAATAAAGGAATTTAATAACCCTCTTTACTATATTTAAATTAGTACTTACGAACTACTCGTCTTTTTAATTACTTAAGTTATTAGTAATTTTATAAAATAGAAGTTACCCTTCGAGCCCTTTCTAAGTATATATTTTTATAAAATAGACTAATACTACGTTAATTTACTTACTATTAGGGTTATTAAAATCTCTATATACTTACTTTTTCTAATATTCTAATTAAATCTCTATTTATTTATATAGTATAAAAATTCCTCCTCTTTAGTTATAAACTAACTCGCTCCTTATTATTCCCTAACTCGTATTTTAATTTATAATAACTAGCGTATTTAATCTTAATAAGGTCGTTTTAAAGCTATTTACTAACCTTAATAATAACGTACTATTATTAATTATTAGATTTATTAAAATCTAGGACCTTCTTACTTCTTCTTATTTCTTCGTACTAAGCCTTATTATTATTTACTCTTAGTCCTCTTAATTAGATATTATCTTAGTAATCTTTTTTTAATTACTTAATTAATTAATATTAAAAATAAATTTATAATTAGCTTAATAACGTCTTAATTACGTAGCATTTCTTTTTAAATTAAAACCCGAGAAGTATATATGTTCGTTAAATAAATTACTGCTAGTTAGTAATTTATTTTTTACTTTTTTAAAATTAATAATTTTCGTATTAAGAACTAATAATATAAAAAAGAAGCTTTTTAGCGGCCCTTTAAAATATTCTTTTTTTATTATAATAATCGTAACTTTAGTAAGAGGTTACGAAAAGATCTTTTTAAAAATAATAACCTCTTTATTAAGCTAACTTTTAGTACTTATAGTATTTATAATTCGTAAATTATAGCTATTATAATTTCTAAATCTCCTCTTTCCTTATTATACTATCCTTTTTACGATATTCTTAAGTAATATTTAAAGAAATAGTTAAGAGGGCTATAAAGAGATTATTTAGATCGCGGGCTTTAAAGTCGTATTTATAAGCCCCTCGGGGGTAGTCCCTCTATATACTATAGATCTCCTAATCTTATAATACTCACGCTTCTTAGTACCCTTAATAAGTATATTATACTTAAAGATCCTTTATTTTTTAATTATATAGTACTCTTTTATATTATACTTTTTAAACTTATTTATTATACTAATTAATTAAGTAAGTAGTTATATAAGTAGTTCTTTTTACTAATTAATTAATTAATTTAGTTAATTTTTAATTATAAGCTAGCTATATATAAGTTAATTAATAAAAAAGGATTATATAAGGTTAATAACGGTAACTTAGTTATTTTAATATTTTTATTAATTATTAAGAGTTATTTTAATATAGTAAACGTTAGCCTTTTATAAGTAGTTAAGGGCTACGATTCTTCTACTTCGTTTTATTATAGAGATTTCGTATCTTATTACTTACTTTTTATAAAATTAAATAGTACGATTCTCTTATTACGTTCTATTTAAAAAGGTCGTTTTTTTTATATTAAATACCTTACTAATTTATAATAATAAAAATTAATTATTAATTAGTATTAATATCCTTATTATAAGGATATTAGTTCATTAGTTTGAACTATAAGTTAATAAAGTAAGTTAATTAAACTATTTTAATATACTATATAAGGTATAAAAAAGAGGTTCTAACCGTAAGTTAAGTAGTTTATAATAATCGTAAATAGGGCCCCTCGTTAGCCCCTGCGTAGCCTTAGCCGTATGCTAAGGTCGAATTAGACTTCTAATTCGACAAATAGAGACGCCCATTCTCATCTTCAAAATTAAGGATAGATGAGCGAATGGAAGTGAGAGAATCGCGGATTAACTGGAGTGAGACATGGTAAGCATAACTACTATTAACTCGTACCCTGAAATGAGGCTCTGTCGCGAATCATGTTCTCTCATTCAACACGGTTGCGGTATAACTATACTGGGCAACGTACGACATTGATGGCGGAGTCTGTTTCTCCGTCGTCAGCATCCTAATCGCCGCGTCGCAAATTAGCAAAGAGTTCCCCGTTCTGTCCGGTTCGGGGATCGCTGTGTAAAGCGTACAATGATACCCGTTGCCGGGTTCGCCCCATCCTCAGCATCAATCTCGGCATGGCCTGGAGAAGCAACGGTTTCCCCCACCGGGGGTGAGCACGTCTCATCTCCCGGAGTCGCCATTACGAATTCTTTCAAAGTGTCAGCCAACTTTGGTGAGGGGTTTGATGTGAGAAACCGTGGGGTTACAGATTAGATCGTCTGAGGTCTAGGTATATAATCCGCCGAAGCTCAACCCCAACTTCTAAGGACCAAGGGGCCAGACTCAACCCCCCATCCCCCCTTCAAAACCATGCCGGGGACACCGGGCGGTGCAGCAGTGTGCATGGATCAGAGGGTGGCAGCTTGAAGAATTTCGACGGACCTATCCCAAAGGAACCTCGGGTTGTGGAGAATCTTCAGTGGTTTATCCAACCAGACTTGGAGTTGGGGTGCTGGGGACGACTCAGTTCCACCAGCTAGCAATACTGCCAAGGGGCTTGACACGTGCCATCCCTCATGGGGTTCATGAGCAGTGGGCATATCGCCCAGTGATGGACCTCTGAGAGAAGCGATACCAGACTAGGTCCCCGGACGTGTCGGTGTAGAGCGTCCCGTGAACCGGGTACTGTCATGCCACTTGGACTCTTTTTCCCTGGAAGATTGCGTGCAGGAATTGCTGCAAATCGATAACGGTGATCGTCGCTGAAAGATATCATGACGCATGATTCGACGCCAGCATCAGCAACGTTACAGGCTCAACGTTCCCTCCCCTTGCCTACATGCTATTCAGGTAACGTGCTGATCTCATAGCACTGGAGCGTTGCCCAGTGGAAAGAGTGGAACTACCCATTCATTCGCAATTTCGGTTTCAAACTCTGGACTTTGATAATAAAGTACGGAGTACTTACTTCATAGAGGGGAAAGACCACAGCACCGTAGCGCTCAGACACCAGGGACCCCGTCTACGAAAGTTCGATACATTTTCGGCACCGAAGTTCTTGGGTTACAGTGCATGCACTTCCATGAGACTGACGCGCGGACTTGATACTTGTTGCGATGTTACAACGGTCCTTATCCATACAATAACCTCCACAAGAGTCGGTGTATCGGGTTTGAGCCGCCTTGATTTCCAGTGGTGGTAGCCCTTGTCTGTCAGCGAAAGCGGACGCAATGTCAGCCACAAGCGAAGCGTTGTAAATGGCGGCCGGGCCGTGCCGTAAGCCGCTATTAAACGAGTGATCTGGGTTTTGAATCAGTTTTTGACCGGGGTTCCGAATGCTTCAGGCTTCATCATGATGAACAAGCGAAGCATTTGAAGACCCGTGCTCCAGTGTGCCGTCTTTCAGTTGGTAGGAAAGACATCAGAATCTGCTTGCTAAGAGAACGGGTTTTCTTTGTGAGTACTGGTACCCTTAAAGATGGCAAAATGACAAGTTTAGACCTCCTATGGAACGTGATGTGATATTTTGACAGCAATTGAAAAACACAGCCCAGCACCTCTACCTCTAACTGCGCGCAATGTCTTATATATGCTGACTATAATCCGTCTCATGCGAACTTACCCTTGGGGAGGATCTGATTATCTTAAAGCGCTGCGCGAGTCTTGGCACCCTTCACTTTTGAGTACATCTCTTCTTCAAATGCCTTAATGTACGGTCGGATTCCCTCCTCTGCCGCAGGGAGTATTTGTGTCGCAAAGAACCCACAAAGCCCAGCTTGGCGATCGATCCACTGCTAGAAGTTAGAACAAAGTCTGTTTAAAGCAGGGTGCGTGGGAGGAGAGAAGACTTACCCAGAAAACGTTTGATGCACCACTCCACATCAGAGTTGCGTTCCGCCGGTATGGGTGACTGTGTCCATCCACAAGCAGACCTCCTAGGCCCCAGTCATACTCGCCCGTCACAGGGAAGTGACCAACTGCCCACTCTGGCTCTTCCATCGCCTTCAACAGGCTGCTCTTAGCCTGTGATGATAGCTGGGGCTTGAACATTTCGGAAGTCATTGTCGGACTCAGTAGCTTTCCGTCGTCAACCAGCAGCGAATGCAAAACTCTCATGACATCGGGGGCCGATCCATAAGACCCTTGTCCGCCAAGACAGTCGGTGACTCCATGATTTAACTCCCTTCCGCGATGGAGGATAATCTTCCCTGTGTCCCTGTCCCGGGTGTTCATTCCCCAAAGTTTTGATCTGACAGACTCAACATTGAACGTGAAACTTGATGCGCCAACCGGGTCCCAGATATTTTCGCGCATATACTGCTCAAGCGACTTCCCAGACACATTCTCAATCAGCTTCCCCATCCAATCTGAGCTGCAACTGTAGGCCCAGTCTTCTCCCGGCTCATAGTTCAGGGGGTACCCGAAGCGCTCCTCGACGGTAGACCCGCGAGTTGGTTTAAGGCCGTGGAAGGACTGCCAGTCTCGCGTCGCATCGCTGAGGAAGTCGTAGCTGTTGCCGGCGCTGTGCGTAAGAAGGTGTCGCAGAGTGATGGGCTTCTGGCGCTGTACCTCAATGGGCTTGCCGGAATTCGTGAAGCCGGTCAAGACGGGTTTCTGTGCTAAGGTCGGAACGTGTTTTGACACATCCCCATCGAGTGTTAGAATACCACGTTCTACGAGCTGCAAGGCAGCGATCGTCGTGAAAAGCTTTGTGACGGAGGCAAGAGTAAGGATATTATCATCTGACAAAGGTGTTGCGCTTTTCAGGTTGTCTCCATACACATGCGAGTATTGAAAGATGCCTGTTCGTGTTTATTAGCATCCCTTGAGGGTGAGGCCAGCTCCAATCTTAGGGGAAGTCAAATTACCAGACTTATCTCGAGCTTGAAGTATGACGCCGGGGATATCACGATCCCGCACAGCGGTGTCGATACGCTCTTCGAAAGAACCCATGTCTGAGAACTTGAGTAACACACTTTGTCAATAGGTCTTGACGTGTAAACAAAAGCCTCTTGGTGAGAAACAGGAAAGACTGAAACCTTAAACGGGCTGAAACAATTGGATGGGACTCGGGGATACATGAGCAACTTTTCATTAGTCATCCGAGGTTAATGCCGATCCCCCGCAGGTGCATGACAACATCCCGAGGTAACCGATCTCGAGCATGACCCGCCGCAGGATAGCAATAATTCCGCGGAGAAAAAGAAAACACCAAATTTCAGACCCCGGCCTTAATTTCAAAATATTGAGGCTCCCCTTTCTACTGTGAACAGAATGACTGTTCTGGACTCCCGACATTGAATTTGCTGCTCTCTTCAATTTGACCTCGCAAGTGCAACCTCTGACGCCAAATTTCTGATATAACATGACAGAAACACCAACATTGTAGAATGCTTCATTGAACAGCTGGAGCTTGAAAGAGTTCTGAACTGGCTCTACACAATTACAAAGTCTTGAAAGGGTAGGTAGCCTTCAAGGCCCTCCACAGCATACTCTTCTCCCTTGGCGTCAACTCCGACTTGCTCAGCCTTCAACCTCCCTTTGAGACTGTCAATCGGCTTCAGAAGCTCGCCATCCATGATACCGTGCACATAGCAATCGCCGACGATCTGGAACTCGTCTGCACTGCCTGACTCAATATCATTGAGGATTTTTCGCAAGACGAATGGTGTCCTCAAACCCTCAAGGAGTACCACGTAATCCTCAACCTGGGCATTCCACGGAACAGTGCCCATGTAATGATGGTCCAGAGACTTTGTCTTATATACCGCCCTACTGGGATTCTCTTCCAAGATGACCGCATCTTTTGCAATATCTTCTGCATTTTTGTCATCCCTTGTACCGATCATCGCAAATCGTCGCCCTCGTTGAGCTTCTTGAAAAGGGACAGTGAAGGGGACCATGTGTTTCTGGAGGTCTGCTTCGACGTCGACGTCAAAATCAAGCAGCCATTTGAATATCGCCGTCTGGTGCACGCGAATACCTGGCGCGTGCTCGTCATTCTCTTCATTCGGTCCTTGAGCATAGAAGCGCCGGAAGGCGTCCACACCTGCGAAGAATTCTTTTGATGTCGATACTAGCACGGGAGACTTATTGCCTGCCTTTCCGGTGACAACAAACTTGGCGTCTTCTGTCCCTGCTTTCTCTTCTTTATCTCTTGGTCCAATTCTTTCGCCCCGCCATGATCGATCCATCGCTAGGGTTCTCACAAGCGCGTCATCAAGGGCCTCGTCGATATATCGCTCTTTAAGATCGTCTTGAGTCGCAATAGTCGCAAAGGTAAGGATGAAGTTTCGAGAATCTTCGTCATTGAACGCTGGAATTTCGAGATCTGGAGCGCTCTCGAAAATGTTGAACATGTGATCAGTCTGATTATGGGTGTAATATTTCCATGATGGCCCCACGAAATTGACTCGATCTAGAATCATGCCTCGTAGAGTCAGTCTTGGAGCTTCTCCCGGGGCCGATATTGATATCATGGGAGACGTGTTGGGCATGCAGTGATACAGCTGAGTCGATAAAGTCGAACGTGACTGAACTGTCCAATCAGGCACCCAGGAAGGAAGGTTTGGGACACCTTGATTGATGCCGGCGTGGTGTAGAAGGTCAATGCCGCGACCAGCTTCGACCATAAGTCTCGCCACCTCAGTGAAGACTCTGTCTGGCGCATTGTTTGACGAGTAGTCGGGAACAATGGACTGTGCGACAGGGTCGTCAGTGAGTCCAAGAAGTCCATACACTTTGTCTCTCGCATCCGTCGCCAGGTTATTCCTCGTCAGACAAAGCAACTCAAGGAGATTGAGAGGAGAGCCACTTTCCACAGGCTCATCCTCCACATTTTCAGTATCGTCAACTGTTTGAGATGTCTCGAATCCTTGCCTGCGGTCTCGTAGCAACTTGAAGGAGCTTACGGGACTCAAATGCATAATCATACTGAAAACTTCAGCATACATGCCGATCCGAAGTGGCCTTGGAAGGCCATGAATTCTCGCAAGGTCCCAGAAATCCGTGATTGCTTCCAGACTGATCGCTGCTGTACCGTAGAGCACGACAACCTTTGGTGCCAGAATGACCTCCTGCAGGATCCATGTGCGGAAGTACCAATCAGTCACCCAGAAACGAACCAACTTGTTCCACGTCTCCCGGCCCTCTTCCGTTTCCGTATCTGGGAGACCGACCTTGTCCCATTCTATGTCCGACATGATGCTGTCTCGGCGTTGATCTTCCCAGATGCGAGTCATGAATGTCATGATACTGATGGCACCTTGGACACTTTCGGTGCTGTAGGCATCATCCACAGGCTCCAGGGTGAAGTCCGATAGCCCATATGGTTTCTCAAACTCTGCCGTGACTTCATCTTTGACTGAGTCATCCATGCCGAAGCTCATCATGTCCTGAACTCCCAGACCTCCCATACGGTCTTCCAACGTGGTTTCCTCCCTGTTGTTAACGTCTTCTGGCTTGCGGCGCTCATATTGGTAGTGACCAGGGTGAGCAAGAACCAGCTTTGCACCTTTATAGATATTTCCCATCAGCAGAACCTGTTGACTTCGTTCTACAATGTTGTCCTGATTGATGCAAATACCATCGGCCCAGAACCACGTGGTGGGGTGCCTGTTGAGGCAAGTTCGTAGCGCATGGTAGAGATTCTGCGTTACAGAGATCATCTTCCCGTTGCAGTTCACCGCGAGAAATCGCTCGGGGGTTCCCCAAACATACGAGAGACAAAAATAAGGGGGAGCATCATCCAGGTAAAAGGTTTCGACCCGCAGTTCGCGTATAATGCCATCCTCGTCAGCGGCACCCAGTCTCAGAAGGCGAATTCGTCGAAGCTCAGGGTCTAACGGCTCATATTCAAAAGGTATCTCTGTGTCCTCGAACATGACATCCGGTTTATTTGACTCTGCGCTGGGGTCGTGCATTTGCTCATCTCCTGGCGCCTGGGTATTGTCCAGTTTTCCGGCGTATGCGTACGTGACGTTCGGATCGTCGCTCACTGCGAACGGCGATGAACTCAGTGATGCCGCAGCGGGATCGATTCCGTTTTTGTGGGCTAGGTATAGTCGCAGTGCTTCTGATGACCCAGCCGCTAGCTGGTCAATAGCAATTTGCAGCTCGTAGGCGTCAGGGTCGTTGTACACATCGTGCGTTGGAGTTTGAGGACGAGACATATTGGGACGTCGTTTGGTGTCTGTGAACTGAAGTTGGACCGATTAGAAACTCTTGTTGACACGCGTCTCAAGTTTTGTCATGAAGAAATATTGAATTTTCTGGTTTATTGTCGTTGCAACTTGATTCTAGGCAACAGTCTAGCTCAGTTGTGGAGGCTGAGTCACTTGTAGCGAATGTGGTGTCGACAAATCATCCTCGAGCGCGCTTCGGCAGAGCTTGCCGGAGGGATTGCCTGACATAAGCATAGGTGTAATCATTGACCTGAGGGTCTTCGCACCAGCTCATACTTGAGAAAGATTGAAGTCATTGTAGGACAAGCCAAAGGCTGAGTGATTCAGCGATGAAATCATTTGATGTGGTTAGACACTTCGCGTGTGCCGTTGCCCGGCGTTGCATGAGTCACTTTACCTTGGGGAAGACATGAAATAAAGGGTGTCACTCGACTTACACCGAGTGACAAGTCAATGACCAATTGGGGATGACGGCCTGTCGACAAAGAAGACGTGTCAATCTCTACAGTATTTAGTATCAATTAGAATAGGAAGAGGTCTAATAATTGTGGACTCGTTGTTCTAATCAATCAATTGACGGGATTCCGCTTTCTACCTTGAAAAAAAAAAAGCATGGGCTGAGGAATTTGCTATTGATTTCAATGCGTCCGAGTGCCTCGAAAGAGAACTGATAACACTCAATCCCCTCACTAATCTGTCTATCAACAAGCCTTCGCCGCATGCTTGGCGAAATGGACCTCTGTGCTGGTCACCAAAGTCCGCTTCTCCCGGATGCGCCTCTAGAGCCGGACAAGTTCACTGCCCGAAGAAAGTGTGCGTGTATGCGTACACGCAGAGCCTGCGACTGAATCATGACCAACGCAAATGAGAAGCAGAAGACCGCGCCCAGCAACCCACCGCGTTGACGACATCACGGGCCAAGACTACAGCTTTTATAGTGCTTGGCTCTTGGCGGGCCCGAACTTCCCCTCACCTTCACCGTCGACCTTCCCGATCCGACCTTCGGTTCGTGCGTTTGCCCCAACTGACGGCGGCCGATTGGGCGCCGAAGTCTCGGCGGCCCGGGATGGGCATGCAAACTATCGTGTTTTTTTTTTTTTTGCTGCTCTGCAATAGCACTCTAGTTGCGCCGCGTTTGACCGCAACACTACCAACACATGGCAAAACAGGTCTGTGGCGGAAATGAAAGCTGCGCAATTAAAAAGGAGGTCTCGCCGGCCTGAGTTGGTGGAATTTATTTCTTGTGGTTTAGCCTTTGCTGTCTCAAGATCCGACCCACTGCAGCTATGAAGTTCTCCAAGTCGACCGCGACTTTACTGTCGCTGGTCACCAGCACCGCGGCAACGAACACGACATGTCGGCCCAAGATTGACTCGGAAAAGCTCCAAGCTGATCTCACCACTGAGAAGTAAGAATCAGCCATCCCCCCCGACAGTCCTGCGGGGTCAATTGGCGCAATTGGCTGACAAATATTGCGAAACAGCTTGATGGCCAACCTGGAAGCTCTCAACGAAATCGCCTTCGCCAACGGTGGAAACCGCGCCTTCGGTCTCCCAGGTTATGCCGCATCGGTCGACTACGTGTGGGATCGCATCTCCGCAGTCCCAGCCACGAGGGCATGGAAACAAGACTTTCCTGCCACCTTTGGTCAGGTCACCTCGATCGACTTCAACATTGATGGCGAGTCGATTTACGTCTTTGGCTTGACATACTCTCCCTCCACGAGCGCAGAAGGTATCACGGCAGAAATTGTTCTTGGTCCCGATGGCGCCGCCGCCTGCGATGCTGCCAACTACGAGGGTTTGAATGTCCAGGACAAGATCGTGCTCGTACAGAGATTCAGATGCCCTACTGGCGGCACTCTTGCTGGAAGAGTCCGCCCCGCTGCTGCCGCTGGCGCCGCTGCTGTCATTGTCTATCACGACATTACCACCAATGCGACGGCTGGATCTCTTAGTGCCCCCGATCCCGAGGGCTTTGTGCCGGCCGGTTTCATCAATCTCGCGGACGGGTTGAAGATCAAGGAGCGCCTGGATGCTGGCGAAACTGTTGAGGCACACTTCCAGCAAACTCAAATCGTTGAGGAGCGTATCACCCAGAATGTCTTCGTTGAGACCGAAGAAGGTGACCCACACAATGTTATCATGGTGGGTATGAGGCTAAGTAATGTCTAATATTCGAAGCTAACACGTATCATAGCTCGGGGCTCACTTGGACAGTGTTCAAGCCGGACCAGGCATCAACGATGATGGTATGTCATCTTCACACGGTGATAACAAGAAGCGCAATTTCTGATATCTTCACAGGCTCTGGTACCAGCTTGCTTCTCGAGCTCTTCCTTGCCATGACGCAGTACCGAACGAAGAACAAGGTCCGCTTCGCCTGGTGGGGTGCTGAGGAAAATGGCCTCCTCGGATCCAAGTTTTACTGCTCCAACCTGCCCGCGTCCGACGTCGATGACCTTCTTGTTTATCTGAACTTCGACATGGTGGCCAAGGGCTTCTTTGGTGTGGCCGATACTGACGGAAGCACCCACGGAAGCGCCGGCCCCGCCGGATCGGATGTTGTCGAGCACATCTACGAGGCGTACTACCAGAGCCAAGGCCTCGAGGTCACACCAGCCGTCTTGACCAACGGAAGTGATTACGCCTCTTTCTGGCAGATTCTAGGCAAGCCATTTGGCTTTTTGCACACAGGCACCGCTGTCGCTCAGGATCCATGCTATCACCAAGCGTGTGACACTATTGAGAATCCCGATTCCAACACCATTACTGTCAATGCGAGGGTAAGTTCTCCTGTGTTTTTCCCTTCTCCTCTCTCCGTAAATAGATGCAGAAATTTGGAATAAGGTCGAATTACTAAGATTACTACAGGCTGCTGCACATATGCTTACGGTTTTGTCCTTGAACGGAACATCACTTATCCCCAAGACCCCGGTCAACGCAACGATGCTCACCCATCTGCAATCGAGAAGCCTTGAGCCCGATATGAACCAGATCGAAGAGTTGGAAGCTCTGGGGGAGAGGCATCTTGGATGTGGACATGATGTTTGAGTCAACCATATTGACCTAGGTACATGCACTTACCTACCTTACAATCAATAGAACCGAGGCTGCAATTTACGTATACATTTGCGACTCGGGTGCCAGCTAGCCAAATTTTCTTAATTGAAACCTTTGTTGGTACCGAATGGTCGTTGGAATACTCACAAAAGGACATTCTGACTTCGCAGCAACGGTGAATTTGTCGTAATTCAGAGATGACTTATCTGACTGAAATGTATGTTTACCATCTGAACGAATGGTCATGTCAGAACAGTTTAGGGTGTGAAGCAGATGTATTGATTAATTCTCTAGTCTGGTATCAGTGAACTTTATGGCTACCTTATGAACGAATCTCCGTTCACAATCCAATATTTCGCGTAAGCCGCCTACCTGTTCTTCTTGACTCAGTGAGGAAAGCTTCCACATCGACCAAGTGACATCAATGATGTAGTAAGCAGTCCAAAATTCCTCTACTTGTGCAACCTTAATCAATATGTAAGCCGGGCCATGATATTGAATGTGACGTCACCGTCAAATCTACGACCTTAATTGTCATGTCTCATTTCACCGGCTTGTCTGTGTCTTGCGTTGAATCGTCTTGAATACCTCCTTACTCGTACCCTATGCCGAGTGATAAGTCCACAACTGTTGGTCTCCCTATTACAGGGTAACTGGTTCGAACCGTGGGTTGACGAAGAGATTAATTAACTATATGAACTTCTGCGTAGTAAGTATAAAAAGGAGGTTCTAACCGTAGGTTAGGCTAGCTACGATAATTATAAATAGGGCCCCTAATTAGCCCCTACGTAGTCGACTATATACTACGGTCAAATTAAACTTCTAATCCGATACTAACTTTCTCTTTTTTTTATTAATTTAATTATTATAGTTAGAGGTATAATTCGACCTCGAGCCCGTTTACTAAGTCGTCTCCTTTTCCCCCTTTTCTTTATTCTTTTTATATAACCTATTTTTTTATTTATATATTAACTTTTCTACTACTTATAAATTACTCTAACCCCTTATTAAGTACTATTTTTATAAAAACGTTAATAAGATTATTATTATTATTAATCTAACGGATCTTAAAAATCTCGTACCTTTCGAACGATTACTTAAGGGCTATAATATTAATTATAAACCTCTTTTCTTTTATAGTTCCTAATTTAATAAGATATTTATATAGCGAGTAGGAATCCGTATAAACGATTATTAAAATTAATAAAAAGCTAAGTTAATTAGTAATTCTCTTTAGCGTTATTAAAATTATATAGGCAAGGTTAACGTCGTTAATTATACTATAAACTTCTAACGCTAATATACTTTTTATTACTTACTTATTTTTAGTTAATAAGTAGTAGATTATATTACTATATATTATAAATTCGCTCTTACTTATACTCTTATTAATAAAAATAATAATATACTTTAATTATAAAATAAGGTCCTTATTATTTATAAATAAGCTATTTATAAATACGTAGAGCTTACTAACCGCGAGGTTAATTAAGTAGTAAATGAGACCTCGATTAAGATTTAAGTACTACTACTTAAGCTACTTATTAAGTACTTTAACGTTTTATTTATTTAGTTCTATAGCTTATACTACTCTAGTATAATTAAAAATTGCCTCGGGCTAGTATATACTTATAATATATACCCCTTATATAAGCTTAGCTTTATATCGTTTTTTAATATTAATTACGTTCGGATCGATAAGGTTAATTTTCTTACCCTACCCCTTTTATTAAAAAATAATAGTTTCCCCTTTAATAATAAGAATCTTATTATTAAATACTAGGGGGGTATTTATTATAAGGACCTCTTTTAGTTTTATTATAAAGCCCGCTTTTTAAATCTCTTTATCCTCCTTTTTTATAAAGTTAATATTAAATAAGCTTAATATATTATTAGTTTATATTTTAACGATCCTAAATTAGTTACTTTCGTACTTAAAGACTAATAGGTACGGGTTATATATAAATATAATTATTAATAATTAATTAATATAAAAGTCGTAATAAGTAGCTTATTAATAAGTACCCGATTTTACGAGCCTATATAGTAGCTTAAGTATTTTAATAATTATGCTTTTTAAGTACTTACTAACTATTTTTTTTAGTAAATAGGCTAGGATTCTCTTTATAAGCCCTGTAGCTAATTAGGTATATACTTAAGTAATATTATAGCTCTAAATCTCGTACTCCTTTTTTTATAATAATACTATTAGTACTATTATTAATCGTTAGTTATAGCGCTATATAATAAGCGATTATATAAGTAGCATTACCTTTTTAATATTACCGTACCCCTAAATTATGTATTTAAACTTTTTGTACGGCTAGGGTGTTCTTTTTCCTTTAATCTTACGAACTATTCGTAATTTAAATATATAAAAGTTTATATACTTCTCTAGGTTATAGAAAATAAATTAATAAACCCTTCGATTATAAAGAGTGTTTATTTTAATAAGATCTAATTCCTTATATAGCTTTTTAGTAGTTATAATTATACTTTTTTTGCGTAGTTTAACTATTAGCTCGAAATCGGCTTTCTTTTTTACTATATAAAAAGTATTAATTACCTCGTTATTAGTAATAAATTGCTATGTTATTGCTTGTTATTATAGTCTTTTATAACGTCTTATCAGTGGTATTAGTGCCCTTTTAGTAATTTCTTTTTCCTTATTATTTATTAATACTACTATAACGATTTTATTAAGGATAATTTCTTATATCTCTATCGTAGGTTATATAGTTTCCTTTAGCTCTTTTTTTTTTTTATAAGTTAGAAATTACCTTATTAAAATTTATATAATATAGTTTTATTATTATAATCGATATTTCGAAAGGTTAGTTATGATTCCTCGTAACTATATAAGAGCACTTATTAATAGAGATTAATTTATATAGCCTAGCCTATTATTAAGTAATTTCGTACTATATTTATATATCCGAATTTAGTAATATATTTAAACTACTTCCTATATTAGGCCTATTATACGTAGTAATTACTTTATTAACTTACTTTTTTACGTTTACTTTACGCAATACCCGTATTACTTTTTTAACTACTCGGGCTCGTTAGTTTATATTTAGTAATAGTAACGAGGCTAAGGTCGTTTTTAAATATACTCTAAATACAAGAAATATTAGTATAAGCCCGTTAGGCCCTATAGTATTTTTATAATATTTGAGTACTATTTAGAGGTATTCGTTATTAATAAAATCTAGATTTTCTTTTTTAATAATTCTAAATACCCTTTTTAGTTACTAGTATACCCTTTTTACTTTTTTAATACTATAGTACGCTTTAATAGGTATAATTTTTAGCTATATACTGTAGGCCGTTATATTCTCTCTAAATTCTACTAATTTAAAGCTAGTACTAGTATCGGTTCTAATACTATCTAGCGGTCCTTAGTATATATTAATCTAACTTTTTTATAAGGCTACTTATACTATTTTTATTTATAAATCCCGGAGGAATTACCCTACTTAAAAGGATATAATTACGTTAATTACGTATAAAACTAGCCGATTATTTAAATAAAAAATATTAATAATAATTTCCTAATTAAAGTTAAGCTTATTATATAATTTAAATTTAAACCTACGTAAGCTTTATATATTTATTTAGCATTAATAATATACTTTTATTAACTACTCTAGTACCCCTATTTTAATATTATTATTACTTAATTACTTTAAGAGGTTATATAGCCTCGTAACTAATGGGTAGCTAAATCTTTAGTATAATTATCTAAGCTCACTTTCCGTTAGGTAATTAATTAACTTCGTATTATTAATAAGCCTTATAAACGCATACCCCTATTATTATTCGACTATTTCGAAGTACTTATTACTAAAAATTCTATTCTTTATATTATTAAAAACAATACCTAGTCGATCTATATCTTTTAGATATAGTAAAAATAGGGTATTAATAAGCAAAATATAAAAAGTTATCGTTCCGAAGTACGTCTCTATTTTTACTATACTTAGTATAACAATTTCCTTACTTAGGCTAAAGCTAATTCTTATAATACCCGCTATTAATATATTAAGTATTATTAGCACAATCTTTTATAATACTTAGAATTACCCTTTTCTTTTTATTAACTATTATAATACCCTAGTATCTAGGATAATAGTTTAGAAATTATCTAGGCCGTACTTTTTACTTATATAGAATACTTATACGAACTTAGTATTTAAGTAATCTAAGTAATATAAAAAGGACCCCTCCAGCTACCCCTAGATTCGCTTAGTATTTTTCTTTTTTTTTTTAAGTATTAAAAGAGGTAGCGTCTTCTCCTTAAGTATTAAGAGGATAGACTTCGGCCCTATTAAATTTACCCTTTTAACTACTTCTGTATTTATTACCTAAGGGACCTTCCCTTATTATTTATAAATAAAAGCTTATTTATTAAGAGCTTTTATTACTTTTTATTTATTTAGCCTCGTATATCCTCCTAAGGCTAATAGTATAAAAAAAAAGTAGTTAATATTGTTAATTTTATTATAATCTAATTCGTTAGTATAGGGGGTAAGATCTTCTTTATTTTCTAAATCTCTTATAGGGTATAAATACTTTAAAACGCTAAACTAGCTACTTTTACTAGGTTCCGTACCCCCAGATCTACCTTTATATATAATAAAGAATTAGTTAAATTAATAAAGGCTAGTTTTACTATTTACTACCCTTGACTTTTTATATTATTTATATAATTTAGTACGCTCTTTTTCTAAGTAGTTACTTAATTAATATCTATCTTTTTTATAAATAAAGTACTACTTCTTATATTACCATATTTATAAGTTAAATCTCTATCTATTTAATAAATCTAGGCCTCTTTATTAATAATTACTATACTTAGCTTTTTTCTTTTTTTTATTATACGTTTGATCGACTTAGTATTACTAATAAGGGCTATTGTACGCCTAGAGATAGGTTTAGTATAGTATTTTTATTTTAATATTAAAACTAGATCTTAGCTTTAAGTAGAGCGTTTTATAGTCTTTAGGTACTTAGTATAAAGTTATTTTTATTTTTAATACGTATTAGACTACGGTATAAAAATATCTAACTTTCTACTTATTAGTTCCCTTATTTAACTAAGTTTTCGCTAGCTTATTAATTTAATTAATAAGCTCTTTAAAGATCTTTACTTATATTTACCCTCTATTATCCTAGCTATAAATATAAAAAAAATTACTTATAGCTCGAATCAGAGTTCTAAATTTTTATCACAAATTTTAAAGCGGCTTCGGATTACGTTAATAATACTAAAAAAGTCGTTTCGATCGAGATTACGTACCGCTTTATAATAGTAATTAAAAGCTTTATTTATAAATACGATATTAATTATCGAATAGTACTAATATTCCCTAATCCTAACCTTTTTATAATAATTATAAAATATTATTAAGGTTTTTTATAAAACCTTATACTTCTCTCTAAAATATAATTTCTCTTTTAAAAAGATCTTTTTAAAGTTTATAAATTACCTCGTATTTATTACTAAACTTTTAATATTTATATACGATCCCTACGTGACTACGTACTATTAGTAACTTCGGGTCGTTTACCTCCTTTTTTATTAGCTAATTAGTACCGAATTTTGTATTAGTAGCGGCGACGAGCTATAGATTAAAATAAGTAAAATTATTAATTATTGGACTTTTAGTACTATATTTTACCTCTATATATCCTTTTATAATAATAAATTACCGTTAGTAATTATAAAAAGGAAATCTACGTTATTTACCCTTTTTTAAATTTATTAAAGCGATTATACGCCCTATTAACTTATACCTAGTTCTATAATATAAATTCCTTTTTTATAATCGTTATTATTAAGATTTTATATAGTTCTTATAATTATAATTACGTTAGTAATACCCTTTGTTTATAAAAGAATTTATTAACTACTTTTATAATTCTTAAGCTTATGCTTATAAACTATTTATCTAGTTAGTAACTAAGGTCGTTTATAATTTTATAAAATAGGGGTTACCCCTATAGCCCCTTTTTTTTTATAAACTTTAGTTAAATAAATTAATATTATATTAATTTACTTATTATTAAGCTAATTCGTAATCCTATATATCTACGTCCCCTAATAATTTAAATTAATATTTACTTATTTATAAAGGATCGGGATTTTATTTAGGATCGGGTTTTTTTTTTTTTTTTTACCCTAACTCGTTAGAGGTCGTACTCTAGCTTATACCCGTATTAGTAATCGCTAGCGTATTTAATTTTAATAAGGATATATTTAATCCATATATTAGTTATAATAAACCCGTATTTTTATTACTTAACGAATTTATTAAGGTCTAGGAGATTCCCACTTCCTCTTATTATCTCGCTACTACTCTCGTTTTTACTATTTTTAATAACTATTACTACCCTTTTGAATCGCTAGTTATTATACTTACTAAGACCTCTTTTTTATTTAGTATAAAAAAGTAGGTTTTAATAGCCCCCTTTTTTTTAATAATAATAATAAACGTTTATATTATTATAAGAAAATATAGTAATTAGTTTCGTAATTTTTATTAGTTATTAATTTCTATTATTCCGTATATTTCTAGCCTCTTAAGCCTCGTACTTTCCGTAACCTCTAAATAACTTCTTTTTTTAACTTACTTTCTCTAGGGTAGTATTTTATAAGAATAGTTAAATATAAATACTAAGTAGTTTATAAAGGAGCTGTATAAGTTATTAAGTACGGTTAGTAAAATTAAGCTCCCCCTTTTTTATAAAATTATAGGCCTTAAGGACTTATTAAAAATATTACTTATTACTTATACTTAGTAAAGTTAGATACTTTAGAAATTTTCTTTTTACGGCTCCTTAGTACCCTATTTTATATCTTTTTTTTTTATAGTTTTTTTCGTAGCCTAATTATAGTTAAGTAATTATTACTTTCTTAGCGGTCCTTTTTATTACTTAGTTAATTTCTAATTACGGGCCGGCTATAAAAAAATTATTTAGTAAAAAAGCTATTTAAAGTAATAGTAAAAGGTTAGTTACTTAAGTAGTTTTATTAATTAACGTAGTTTAATATAGTAAATATTAACCTCTCGTAAGTAGTAAAGGGCTATAATTACTTAATTCCGTATGGTATTTAAAAATCGTTTCTTTTTTTATCTATTTTTATAAGGTTAATTAGTACGAATCTCCTATCCCGTACGGTATTAAAAGGTCGTCTTTTTAATATAATAAGATACTTTACTAATTTATAATAGTAGAATTTAACTACTAATTAGTATTAGTCTCTTTATTATAAAATAACTAGTTCGAACCGTAGGTTAACGAAGAGATTAATTAACTATATAAACTTTTGCGTAGTAAGTATAAAAAGGAGGTTCTAACCGTAGGTTAGGCTGGCTACGATAATCGTAAATAGGGCCCCTAATTGGCCCCTGCGTAGTCGACTGTATGCTGCGGTCGAATTAGACTTCTAATCCGATAACAACTATCTCCACGCAGCTAACGCCACTCCGCGGTGGGACTTCTGATGCAGGCCTTATGCACTGCGCCGAGCGTAATCGTCCCAAATCTGAAATTTGACTCGGGTATTATACACAAAATGGTGATCATGCACCCGCGCGTGTTTGGCGGACCTCTGATCTAAATATTGTCCAAGACTCCAACTCGACTTTGTAAAGTGCTGAGTAAACCTAGCCTGTCCAATTATCTACGCAGCTCAAAGAATACGAGCTGCCCCTTATGATTGGCTCGGTCCTCTGTCGTCCAATGGAAACCTTCCTTGGCACTAAAGTTGACAGGGGGCTCAGAAACCGCAGCGCAGGGCCAAGAGACGGTCATACTTGATGCCGCCGGGGATTTCCGTCAGCCCTCGCCGGACTTTGCACCTGACATGTAGGCATCTCTTTTCTAGGGTCAAGCATCATTTTGCAAATCCGCTTTCGACCAATTTCCAGTCAGCTTGCATGACTAGAAGGTCGAGGCAGCCCGTCCGAGAAGACATCGCGTCGGCCGTTGAATGGAAGTTGACCTCTTTGTTCAGCGAACTTCTCATAAATACGAGGCTCTCGCCGTAATCTTCGATATTGGAACGACACATCGAAGATCAGAGACCAATAGCCTAATTCAATCATGAACAACCTGTCGTTTACCCAAGCCATGCCACAGGGGAATCAAGCTTCAGCTTACATCGAAGGAGCTCGACAGAGCCGCATCCTCCCGCTGCTCCCGCACCCTAGCACTATCCATCCCACCAATCAAGACCTGGAAGTCTCAATCAACGGCACTGGCGACGCTTCCCATCTTAGAAGGAAACGTGCTAGTCGTCCCAAGGTGCGATCAGGCTGCATCACCTGCAAGATCCGGCGTGTCAAGTGTGATGAACGCAAGCCCACGTGTTTCCGGTGCGAGAAAGCCGATGTGGAATGCGACGGATACACCAAAGAAGACGCCGATTCCAAGAGGAGCGCCGAGCAACGAAGATTGGCCGTCGCAGCCCAGGAAGCACAAGCGAGCCGGCAGCTTCTTCCGCGGCCGAACAAGTCGGGTCCGGTCGCCTCCGGTCAAGAAATAGCGGTGCGGGTACCCTTACCACCGCCGCTTTGCCCCTCGACTTTGCGGGTCAACCAGGAGGATGTTCACTACTACGATCTCTTCCGACACCGGCTTGTGCGTGACCTTTGGGGGTCTGGCCATTCTGATGCTTGGTCTAGAATCGTCTTACAGGAGAGCTCCCAAGACCCATGCGTTCAAGAGTCTCTCTTGGCTATCGGTGCTATATCTCAAGCCCAGATGGTTGAGGAGATGTCAAAGGACCAGCTGGATGCCATGCCATCAGCACTTCGCCCTTGGGGTACCAAGATGGCGCCATCTGGTGGGCTTCTCAACCACCATCATAGGTCGGCTTTACTTCATCATGTCAGAGCGGTTTCGATATACAGACAGCGAATTCAGGACCCATCCTCGACATCACCACGATCAGTCATAATCATGACTCTATTGCTCGTTGGGTTCGAGTTCATCCAAGGCAACATGAACAATGTCGACACTCTGACTGGCACCGGGATGCGTCTTCTTGAGAACAAAATCTCGCTTACGCAGCGTCCGCCACGTCGTGCAAATGAAAATGGAGCCACCTCGACGAAAAATTCACAGTCCGTGGCTACCCAACTGCGGAGAGGCGTGCGGGACGATGAGATGGAGGATATTGAGCACCTCTTGCCATGCCTCTCCCTCATGAGCGGCTTCACCCATTTCTTCAACTCCCACCGCACTGCGATGCCAATGATGAACGGCACTCCAATCCTCGAGCTGCCTGAACCAGGTGTTACAGTAGTTGCCAAGCTCGAAGTCTTCTGGGGTCAATTCTTTACTCGCGCAGTCGTACACATCATGCGCTGTCTGCACGACCAGCTTCGATACAAGCAGCGCAATATTACACAGGCTGCGTTGGAGCAAGCTACGTTCCTGTCATACATACGAATGTGGGATTCCGTCCTAGAAGTATACCTCAAAGACCCTTCTCTTGAGGACAACGCAAGACGAGCTCTACGAAAGATACAAATTCATCGGCTATTAATCCACATCGTCATCAGTTGCGGTCTTGACCGGACTGATATGTGCTACGACGCGTTTGAGGCCGACTTCAGGGACCTCTTGAACAGGATTGTGACGTACATGCGTGACCCAGGACCGATCTCAAAGGTCGGCTTCACCTTCTCAGAAGGCCTCACAACTCCGCTCGCCACCATCGTCGCCAAGTGTCGCAACCACGAGCTGAGAATGCAAGCTGTCCACCTTCTCAACACCATGGCATGGAGGGAAAGCGCCTGGGATGGGAAAGCGCTCGTCATTGGCAAGTCTGGCGTGGTGATGTTGGAGGAAAGAGGGATGGATGCCAATGGGTTCATACCGTCTGGGTCGAGGTGGGTTTGGATGTCAGGTAAGTGGGATCTCGAGAAGCGCGAGCTTGTCGCCACGTACTTGAGACTGATGCCGAATGAGGACGGCTCTCCGGTTTATGCTCACTTGGAGCTTGACATGGATAACTTGCTGGATACGTGTAGCATGGTGGGATGCCACGGACGTCATGATCCTTTCGAGTGCTATCAAGAGTGACAGAGTAGCTTCCGCTTCTAGATTATTCTCATACATCCTCCCGAAAGTAGATGCATTCTGATATGCACACCAGATATCGAAAGGAATAATGTTTATCCTAGAACCAGACGGGCTAGGCCTTATCATCCATTTACATGTGTTTCATCGGCTGAGAAGGCACACCACCTTGTTCTATCTAGATGGATTCGAGTTTCCTTCTAATCCGATCATGGGCTGACGGTAACCGCTCAAAACATACGGAGTACACGTATTGCTATGGCCTGCCTTCCTGTATAGGAATGGTGTCCTAAGCGACCGTTGAGCACGCCATGACCAGCTGCCACTTTGTCTTGGCAACTTGGCGAATGCTTAAACGTGCAGAAGGGAGGGAGCCAAGCCGAGAGGCTCTCAAATAAGAGCCCCCGCATCTCGTCCATGCAGTCTGTAAAATCGATGTAGGAAGAGAACTATGTGCACGCGCAATGAGTTACACGGATGTTGTCATCGATGAACTGAAGCATTGACTAGGTGCTTAGACAAGTTTCCAGAGCCATTGAGAGCTATTTTACACCACCACACCATGCGAAGAGAACAACTGTAGTCGTTGTAAATGTTGCCCAACGAGAAAGCCTCTTCCTATAGACAGCAGGCGGAGTGACCGTTTTCGCCATAGCGCGCCTTCGAGCCAAAGAAGTAAGCAGGCATGTTCATCTCAGGAAGGTGTTGAAACACCCAGAAAGCCTCGGTTCCGCCCCTTTTGTAGTCTCGGCCCATCTCACTACTTCCAATTGGTTATGGCGAGCTAGGACTTTTGTCATCTCGCAGGAACAGCAGCCCGAGAGATAAGTAATTTGCTTCGTTGTTCAAACCCAGAAACTTCGCACCCTTTCCGCTGTGGACGTGGTACCAGTATGCCAAGCCTTCTCCACACCGATAGTCGGCATTGAAATGCAATTACGGATACAGAACTGCGTGATGGGATGATTACTCGTGCCACAGAATGTTCAGTGCACTGGGGCTCCCCCAAGTCTCCATTGTAACCTCAGAGCCCGAACTACCGCAGGGTTCAGTCTAGACCCGGTACATAGCATCGGAATAGGAAGGTCGTCGTAGAACGCGTCAAGTAGATTGCCAACGGCGGTGCTTTTTCTGCGCGCCCAGCCGCCAAAAAGTGCCGGGTGCCGTACAACGGGAAATCGCCCAACACTTTGTAGCCTTCGAAATGATGGTCAATACGGGTGAAAAGAGGAAAAGCTCTGAGCTTTGGGTGTCGAGTCTTTCAACAGCTTGGGAAGCTCGCGATCCCCGAATAGGAATGTAAATACTAAGGACCCAAATGGTCTGTTTAATCCGCTTCCTTTACCCCGCTGAGAGTGCCATCCTACGGGCCATCGATCGACCACATAAGCTTCCCGCCTCCAGCCCTGTCTCGACCCCTGGTGCGATTTCTCTATCAAGGCACATATCCGTCGACTTTTCCGGGAGGAATACGAACAGACACAAGTCGAGATTGGTCGGCTAACTGGATGAGCCACTTTTGCCCCTGCCATACGCGGGTGTTCACGATTTCGCATGCCATGCAGTTCATTTTCAGCAAGACGGCCAAGTACTGACCTCATACTTATCGTCGAAACGCTTGCAAAAATACAAATAAGCGCCGGGGAGCCTTCCACCACATTCACTAAGAGTTTACCTCCTTCCCAAGCTGGTAAGAGGCTCGTCTACCATTGCCATGAGTATATTGAGTCTCAAAGACTGACCGGTTCTAGATGCCTATCTTACTTTAGTCTCGAGTAAAGACAAGGGGCCACTTACCCGCCGGCGTTCGCCGCCTCCCCGAGTCCCCCGGTCAAATAAAGACTGTATGTAGGCATCATGCTGCTTCGATTAGATACCGAGACTAGCAAAAGCTAGTTGCCGTTATGGTTGTTTGATTCAAGCTTGAACTCACGTCCCTAGCGCGGTCTCTGGCGACAGGAGTTGTGGAGTGAGCTCCGGATGCGGCGACATGCCAAGAGCTTTAATGGAACGTCCTTCCCCAGATTGCTTCGCATTCAGACAAGACTTCGACCGTTTCTCTTTACCCACCGATCCAGCTCAAGCATGGGGACATGCGGCAAGGTCGATAGAGTTGCCATCTTGGCCATCTTGGCTTTCTTGGCATCCCACATCGTCGTCGGGTCCTGCAAACTCGCCCTCGTTCCGTCTTTTGCCTTCCTATCCTCGCTAACCTCCGGTGACCTCGCTGCGTTAGACTCGCTTAGCCCCTCATATCGACGAAAGAGAATGTAGCCACCTTCTTTATCACATTCCCAATCTGTCGCTCTTCCCGGCTTGGCAGACATCGGAAAGCGCTTGTCAATGATGATCAAGGCCATTGGAGGCGGAATACGGAAGGAAAGCTTATCAGCAAGCCATGGTTGAATGAGGGATGATGCTTGACTAGCAGTTGAATATGGCTTCATTCGAGTATATAAACTCCTCGTGAGGACCTTGATGGCCAACCTCCTGCTCCTCATCCCTCACCAGCATCGGCAAGATCAACCCAGCATTACCTTCCTCGCCTTCTTTGTCCAACCTTCACCATGAAGTTCCTCACCGGCCTCTCCTGCTTCGCTGCTGTTGCCAGCGCCGTTGTCGTCGATCTCAACAAGCGCGACAGCCCCCTCGATGTCAAGATCGAGTCCACTGGCAACACCGCCATCAAGGCAAGCATCACCAACACCGGTGCCTCTGACCTCAAGGTCCTGAAGGCTGGTTCCATTCTCGACAAGCTCGCTGTCGAGAAGGCTGAGGTCTTTGCTGGCTGTAAGTGCATTCTTATGAATATCACAATGATCCAATCTTGGCCACTAACAAACCTCATCAACAGCCGACAAGGTCGAGTTCGACGGTATCCGCCTTCGTCTCGGCACCAACGGCCTTCCCGAGGATGCCTTCCAGGTCATCTCCGCCGGCGAGACTGTCTCTGTCGAGTGGAACTACGGTGAAGTCCACGACCTCAGCGTCGGTGGCAAGGTTGATGTCGCCGCCAAGGGCGCTCTCTCCATCGCCGAGGTCGGCAGCAACGACATCACCAGCACCGCCTCCTTCAGCTCAAACGTCCTGAGCGTCGAGGTTGACGGCGCCGCCGCCTCCAAGGTCCGCCGCGACTTCCGCGAGAACGTCAAGCGCACCGTCGTCCAGTCCGACTGCACCGGCACCCAGCGCACCGCTACCACCACCGCTCTCTCCAACTGCCGTGCCCTCGCTGCCGCTGCTTCCTCCGCCGCCTCCACTGGCGCCGCTGCCAAGATGGTCGAGTACTTCAAGTCCTCTTCCACCGCTACCCGTACTACCGTCGCTGGCGTCTTTGCCAAGGTCGCCACCGAGTGCGGCAGCACCACCTCTGGTGTCTCCAAGCAGTACTGCACCGATATCTACCCTGCTTGCTCTTCCGGTGTCATCGCCTACACTCTTCCCTCCGCTTCCTACATGGTCAACTGTAAGTACCGCTGCCCTCACGACAAGAAATGGCATATCGTTTTTGGTGACTCATCTGACGAAACTCCCCGCGCCACAGGCCCCTACTTCTTCAACAGCCTTACCGCTCTCTCCAGCACCTGCCACGCCCAGGACCGTGCCACCACTGCCGTAAGTTTTGCTCCAGGATAAAAGTTACTACTGGCTCAATCACTAACTCGATTTCCGTCAGCTCCACGAGGTCACCCACTTGACCCAGATCAAGGGCACCACCGACCAGAGCTCCTGCTACGGTTACAGCTGTGTCCAGAGCTTGACCGCTGCCCAGAACCTGAACCACGCCGACACCTACGCCCGTAAGTCTCTCTCGCTCTCTCTTTTCGCGTTGCACGTGCTTACCACTCTCATGTCACAGTCTTCGCCAACGCCATCTACGTCGGCTGCTAAGCGTTTCGCGTCAAGATGGAACAATTCTTTGGGGAGCGGTGTAAGAACTCGGGCATGTCGACTTTCGGGATCAGATAACAGCTGCGCCGGAAAATGTTGCATGGCAGAATACCTAAGTCGTTTGTGACCATACTCCGAGGGCCACAACTTAGCATTCTCATACATATTCAAGACGTAGAAATGATGAAGCAAGAGTGTTTGGAGTGTTTTCGCCGTGATCTGCGTACCAGACGGCCCATATCGTGTGGAACCTGATGTGCCAAAAATTGCAAAAATGAAACCTCAATGAGTTAATGGATTCTAACCATCGTAACTCCCCGAGGTGGGCTCGAACCACCAACCTCCAGATTAACAGTCTGACGCGCTAGCCAATTGTGCCATCGGGGATATTGAGATGCTTCTCAGTGATGTTGGCGGACTCGCGATTTGATTATGATCCTAAGCCTCAAGTGGTGGGTTGCTTGTGGGACATTCGAAGCCCTACAAGCAGAAGCGAGTGTCTTTCGACCCAATGACAGCGGCACAAGACCACCGCGTCCCACACTTGGCAGCACTTGCAGAACGTTGCGGTCCACGCCCCGGTCGATTTACTGCAATCTCTTGACTAAGAGTTAATTTGATATGGGGCTCGCGGAACTCGTGAATTTGTAATTGAAAAGACGATAGTGTAGTTGAACAGAGTTTATGTCACTGAAAACTTACCAATTGAGTGCAGTACGCACTCAACAATGAATCTCAGGGTGGGGTTGAGTCAGCATAGAAGGGCCGTCTCGTGCGTGACAGCTATATCCGTATAATTCCCCATGGCTCGGACATTGCACTTTGTCGAATTTACTAAGCCCATGACGTTCCGTTAGCACGATATGCCCCGAGAGAAGTGCTTACAAATGACGAAATCCACGGTGGCTGCTTGTCTGAGATCAATGCCATGAACCAAGTTATTAATCTCTATGATCATTTGGTGAGCCCCTCGGATTATCCGTCAACTCCCGATATTGAAACAGAAGTGAGTCCTGTAACTCGTACCGGTCCAGAATCTTGGCAAGCAGGAAAGATCCTGGCCACAATCTTACAAGAATGAGACCGGACTACGCCTAGGTTTATCTCACTTTCGCTTTGGCATTCCATCAACGATAAACAAAACCAATCCTTACCATGACTGAATCTCATAATATCCTTATCACGGGTGCGTCAGGCTACCTCGGGGGAACTTTGCTTGCTCGTTGGGCAAGCGCCAGCCTCACGGGCTACGATAAGCTGTTCGCACTCGTTCGAACAGACGCTCAGCGGGAGCAAGTAAAGCAATACGGGGCCGAGCCTCTTACTTTTTCTCCTCGAGATGAGCAGGCAGTCCGAAATGTAGTGATACAGAATCGTATCACCATTGTCTTTTACTTGATTGATGCTTTCGAATCTGTGGGCCAAGAAAACTTCATCAAAGCTTTGGGCGAAGTGAAGTCTCAGACGGGTCTAGACGTTCACTTGCTTCACGTGTGTACACCCCGTCAATGGCCCCGCTCACAATACAGTGGAAATCGGCTAACACGTGGTTTTGCTTCTCTAGACATCGGGAGCCAAGATCTTTTCGGGTCTTGCAGGTGCCCCTACGGATAGTCCACTCTTGGACACTGACCCCAGGCTATATGAAATCCAGAAAGCTCAAGAACCTCCCATTTCTTTCATGCAAAAAGTTAGTTCGCAGTATGGCCCTCGGTTATCGTCAAGCCATGCTAATTATACGATGTACTCAAGCCTGTTGAGACGAATACACGAGTTATTGACCTAGCACAAGCCAACGGTGTGAAGTCTTATGTATTTGCTCCCTGCATAGTCTGTAAGCCTTGTACCCCATCAAATCACCCTGTCAATTATTTCCCCTCTGACTTCATGATACAGATGGAAGGGGAGAAGGATTTGGCAATCCTATTTCCATCCAAACCGTCGACATTGTCAAAGCCGCTAGGGCGGCTGGTCAAGTTTACTCAGTCACACCTGGTCGCCCAGTAAGTGATGAATATCTCCCCAGAAATGTTGACAAAAGCTTACCTCATCTTGAGACTTGGCCTGTCTGCCACGTAATTGATAACACATCCCTCTACCTTCAAATTCTGCGCTCAATTTTGAACGGAGAAAAGCCAGAATACGGGAAGAACGGCTACTATCTCGCAGCTTCCGGTAGTGTTACCTGGGATGACCTGTATGTCGGATTGGAAGTCCAATTCGACCTCGGCATACGGCCGAGGCTGCGCAGGGGCCAACGAGGGGCCCTATTTATAATTAACGCAGACTACCCAACCTATAGTTAGAACCTCTTTTTTATACCTTACGTAGTATATTAAAATAGTTTAATTAACCTACTTTATTAACCTATAGTTCGAACTAATTAACTAATATTCTTATAATAAGGATATTAATACTAATTAGTAATTAATTTTTACTATTATAAATTAGTAAGGTACTTAGTATAAAAGAGACGACCTCTTTAAACAGAATATAATAAGAGAATCGTACTACTTAATTTTATAAAAAGTAAGTAATAAAATACGGAATCTTTATAATAGAACGAAGTAAAGGAATTATAGCCCTTAATTACTTATAAAAAGCTAACGTTTATTATATTAAAATAACCCCTAATAATTAACGGAAATATTGAGGCGACCGAGCTACCGTTATCGACTTTATATAATCCTTCCTTATTAATTAACTTATTTACGGCCGGCCCGCGATTAGAAATTAACTAAATTAATTAATTAATTAGTAAAAAGAACTATTTATATAACTACTTACTTAATTAATTAGTATAATAAACGAGCTTAAGAAGTATAATATAAAAGAATATTATATAATTAAGGAAGAAGGATCTTTAAGTATAATATACTTAGTAAGGGTATTAAGAAGCGTGAGTATTATAAGACTAGGAGATTTATAATATATAGAGGGATTACCTCCGAGGGGCTTACGAATACAACCTCGAAGCTTACGATTTAAATAATCTCCTCATAGCCCTCTTAACTATCTCCTTAGATATTATTTAAAAATATAAATAAAAAGATAATATAATAAGGAAAGAGGAGATTTAAAAATTATAATAGCTATAATTTATAAATTGCGAGTATTATAAATATTAGAGATTAGCTTAGGAAAGAGGTTATTATTTTTTAAAAGGTCCTTTCGTAGCCTCTTATTAAAGTTATAATTATTATAATAAAAAAAAAATACTCTAAAGGGCCGCTAAGAAGCTCCCTTTTTATACTACTAGCTCTTAATACGAAAATTACTAATCTTAAAAAAATAAGACATAAATTACTAACTAGTAGTAATTAATTTATTAAATATATACGCCTCTTGGGTTTTTAATTTAAAAAGAAATACTATATAATTAAGACGTCGTTAGGCTACTCGTAAATTTACTTATAATAATAATTAATTAAATAACTAAAAAAAGACTATTAAAATAGTATTTAACTAGGAAGACTAAGAGTAAATAGTAACGAGGCTCGGTATAAGGAAATAAGAATAAGTAAAAAGGTCCTAGACCTTAATAAATCCGATAACTAATAATAGTATACTATTATTAAAGTTAATAAGTAGTTCTAAAACGACCTTATTAAGATTAAATACGCTAGCTATTATAAATCGAAGTACGAGTTAGGGAATAACGAGGAGTAAATTAGTTTATAATTAAAAAGGAGGAATTCCTATTTTATATAAATAAATAGAGATTAAATTAGAATACTAAAGAAAGTAAGCGTATAGAGATTTTAATAATCCTAATAATAAGTAAATCGACGTAATATTAGTCTATTTTATAGAAATCTATACTTAGAAAGGGCTCGAGGAATAACCCCTATTTTACGAGATCGCTAATAACCTAAGTAATTAAAAAAATAAGTAGTTCGTAAGTACTAATCCGAACGTTATAAAAAGGGTTATTAAATTCCTTTATTATCGAGGTATTTTACTATCCTAAGTAGTAGGACAAAGAGCTTATAAAACGCTCGCTACGATAGTCGCTACTAACGAGTTTATATTATAGAATTAGAATTAAGTTAACTAAGTAGTATTAAAATACGACGACTTTAATAAAAAGGTAAACTAACTAGACTTTTTATTAAAAATTATTAATAATAATATATTAGTACCCGCTATAGTAAAGACTACGGAGATTATATAAGAAAAATAGTTATTAGCGATCTTATTAATCTTAATAACTAGCTTAGTAATATTATTAATACGTAGCTTATTACTTATTAATTAGAAAGGTATGCGATTAACTATATAGAGTTAATATAACTATTTTAATACGCGAGGGATACGTAAAGAGACCGACTTAATAATTATTATTATAAAGTAATTTACTAACTTTATAAAGATCTTTTTTAAAAAAAATTATATTTAAGAGGGAAATACGAGGTTTTATAAGAAACCCTTATAGTTTTTTATAAGTATTATAAAAAAAATTAAAATCTGAGAATAATAATACTACTTAGTAATTAACGTCGTACTAATTAGTAAGGCTGCGGATTATTATTATAAAGTAATACGTACTATTAACCGAACTAACTTTCTAAGTATAGTTAATATAATCTAAAGTCGCTTTAAAACTTAAAATAAGAGCTTAGAACTACTATCCGAGCTAAGGGTATTATTATTCGGGTCTATAGTTAGAATAATAAAAAGAAAGTCGAGGCTAGATATTTTTAAAAAACTTATCGATCGTATTAATAAGCTAGTAAAGACGTAGCTAAATAAGGGGATAAATAAGTAAAAAAGTCGGGTATTTTTATATTATTATATAAAAAGTCCTAGAGGTAAGAGTAACTCTATACTAACTACTTAAGTATTATAAGACCCTTTACTTAAAACTAAGATCTAGCTTTAATATTAAAATTAGAATGCTTAGATAAACGTACTTATAATTATATAACGGCCCTTATTAATAATACTAGGTTGACTATACGTATAGAAATAAGGGGAGAGATACTAAGTATAGAAACTACTAAGCTAAAAAAATAGACTTTTTAGTTAGCTACTAGTTAGATTTAGGATAAAAGTAATAAAAAAAAATATTTTATATATAAAAAGGACGGCTATTAGTTAAGTAATTATTTTAAAGAGGAGCGTATTAAATTATATAAGTAGTATAGGAAGTTAAGAGTAGTAAATAGTAAAACTAGCCTTTATCGATTTAACTAATTCCTCGTTATATATAAGAGCAGATCCGAAGGAATAATTAATAGCCTAGAGGATCTATATATTAAGGGAAATTCGGAAAATAAAGAAAATCTTATCCCGTATATTAACGAAGTGGATTTTAATAAAATCGACGAGATGAACTACTCTTTTTTTACCCCGTTAGTTTCTAGAGGATATATAAAGTTAAATAAATAAAAAGTAATAAAAACTTTTAATAAGTAGGCTTTTTTATATTAATAGTAAGGGAAGATCTCTTAAACTATAAATATAAATAAATAGACGAATTTAATAACGCCGAACCCTATTTAATTAACGTTTAAAAAAAATTAGTACCTCTCTCGATATTTAAAAAAAAAAAGGGTACTAAGGGATTCTAGGGGTACCTAGAGGGGTTTTTTTATACCCCCCTAATTACTTAAACGCTAAGCTTATATAAATATTCTATATTAATAAACGATACGGCCTAGATATTTTCTAGGGGATTATCCTAGATATAGGGGTATTATAATAATTAACTAGAGGTAAGGGGTAATTTTACGTACTCTAAAAAATATCCTTAGATATATTAAACACGTTAATAATAAGAATTATAAAAATTAGCTTTAGCTTAAGTAAGGAAATATACGCCCTAGGTATAGTAAAAGTTAATATACGCTTAGGTATAATAGTTTTTTATATTTTACCCGTTAATATACTATTTTTACTATACCTAAAGGATATAAATAAGTTAAGTATTATATTTAATAATACGAGAAATAAACTATTTAATAATAAGTAGTTTATACTTATTAAAAAGCGATAGGGGTATGCGTTTATAAGGCTCGAATTAAACGTTAAATTTATTAACTATTTTATAAAGAGAGAGCTTAAGTAATTATATAGGCGCTTTAGCTACTTATTAGTTATAAAATTATATAACCTCTTTAAGTAATTAGGGAATAATATAGAAATAGGGGCTCTAAAGTACTTAATAAAAATATATTACTAATACTAAATAAACGCCCAGAGCCTACGTAAATTTAAGTTTAAATTATATAACGAGCTTAATTTTAATTAAGAGATCGTTATTAATATCTTTTATTTAAATAATTACTTAGTACTATATATTATTAACGAGGCTATATTATTTTAAAGAGGTTAATTCTTTAGGGACCTACTTATTAAGATTATTTAATTAATATTAAAAAGAGTATAGATCGATATATACTAAGGGTTATTAAATAGGATAAGGACTAATATAAGAACGAGCTTTAAGTTAGCGGAGTTTAGAAATAATACTACTATATATAGTATATAGTTAAAAATCGTACTTATTAAGGTATATTATAGTATTAATAAAGTAGAAAGAGCTTATTAGTAGTTAAAAAGAGTATTTAAGATTATCTATAACGAATGCTTTAATACTATAGATAAAGAGTGTTTTTAGATAGTATTTAAGTATTATAACAATACTATAGGCCCAAAAGGACTAGTTCTAACGCTTTTTAGCTTCGGAGTATACTTAAGGATAATAATAGCCTCGCTATTATTACTAAATATAGCTTAGTAAGCTTAGGTAATTAATAAGATAATAAAGGTACTCTAGGAGACGAATACGAAGCATTAGATTAATAAGGCTATTATTATTTATAATAAGCTAAATATAAGCCTTAACCTCGATATATTATTAAATTCGGACGTTAGGGTCTAGAGGGAAATTACTAAGTAGTAATTAGGCCTATATAAATTAATCTTAATTAACGAACGCTCGTATATCGTTACTAAGAATCGAGACTAATTATTTAAAGTATTAATTATAGTAGTATAACTATACTATACTAATTATAATAAAGAAATATTAGCTTAATAAGAAGAAGAAGAGCTAGGAGAATCCTTTTAATAGCGTGAGGAAGAGTAAGAGATTATTTTTAATAAAATTATCGTAGTAAAATAAATAGATAATAATAGCGAGGAAAAGGTAATACTTATATTATTAAGATATATAAAAAGATCTAAATAAAGGGTATTATTTTAATAATTTATTACTAACGATGCTATAATTAGTATATTTTATATAATAAAAGAGAAGGCTAATTTTATACCCATACCTTAATTATAAAAGAATAGTATAATTATAATAACTAAGAGACCTTTTAAAGAATTAGACTTAGTAGAGGTAGAGATATTACGTAATCGAGAGGTTTATTAATTTATTTTCTACGATCTAGTTAAATATACGAATTTATGTATTTTTAAATCGCGTATAGTTTAAGAAATAAAAAAAAAGGGTACCCCATAGCCGTATAAAAAATCGAGGTACGTTATATAAGGGTATAGTAACGTTAAGAAGGCGACGCTATTTACTTAATTACCTATAGTTTAATACTATAGCTAGTGCTTTATAATAATACTAATAGCATCGCTATAATAAAGAGGGTACTAGATCTAGAGTCGTAATATTATATAAGCGTATACTTAATTAGTAACTAAGCTTATAAAAAAGATCCTCGCCTACTTTTTAAAAGAAATAATTAGTAAGTACTTAGAAAATACGATTATCGAAGTGCTTAAGCCGTTATATAGCCTTATTAAATCGGGCACTTATTAATAAATAATATACTATAACTTTTATATTAACTAATTATTAATAGTTATATTAATATACTATCCTTACTTCTTAATCTCTATATACGTAAACGACCCCTTTAGTATCGTTAGGATATAAATAAATAATACCCTAGGTTTATTAAATATCGAGTTTATAAAAAAAGAGAATAAAGAGCTTTATAAAACTAAATTTATAGCTAAATTAAAAAAAATCTTAAGGTTAAAATCCTTATTAGCGTTTAATAAAGGGATTTTAATAATTAAGGGGGATAATATAGTATTTTAATAAAAAGAGTAAAGCGAGAAAATTACCCTCGTTAACTAAAAGTCCCCTAATTATAAAAAGTAATATAGGGCTAAGCTTGCTTAAGGGGTATATATTATGAGTATTTATTAGCCCGAGGCTATTTTTAACTATACTAAAGCTATATAAGCTATAGAGCCTATAGAGAGCGACTTTAATACTCTTAATTAATAACTATACTAATAATAAAAATACCGTAACCGTGGTCTTATTTATTAACTTATTAAGCTTACCTTAGCAAGGCTTTACGTATTTATTAATAGATTATTTATAAATAATAACGATCTAACCTTATAGTTAGGATATATTATTATTTTTATTAATAAGAAACTTAGTAAAAATAAATTTACGATCTAGGGTAATATTATCTACTATTTATTAAGAAAAAGTAAGTAAATAATACGTAGCGTATTTGCGTTTAAAGTTTATAGTATAATTAATAGTATTAACCTTACTTATACGATTTTAACTATATTTAAAAAGATTATAAATCGACTTAACTTTTTTACGATCTTTACGATCGTATATACTAATTCGTACTCGTTATATAAGTACCTCGTTAAGATAAGTACTATAAAAAAAAGAGGCTTATAATAAATATTATAGCCTTTAAGTAGTCGTACAAACGACAAGAGATCCTCGAGATCCGTTAAATTAATAGCAATAATTACTTTACTAACGCTTTTATAAAAGCAGTACTTAATAAGGGATTAGAGTAATTTATTAATAAAAAAAAGGTAATAATACGAATAAAAAAATAGGTTATATAAAAAAATAGAGAAAAGGGGTAAAGGGAGACGACTTAATAAACGGGCCCGAGGTTAAATTAAACCTCTAATTATAATAGTAATAATAGTAATAAAAATAGCTATTAAATTAATAAAAAAAAAGTTAGTATTAAATTAGAAGTTTAATTCGACCTTAGTACACGGCCGAGGCTACGTAGGGGCTAATAAGGGGCCCTATTTATGATTAACGTAGACTACCTAACTTATAGTTAGAACCTCCTTTTTATACCTCACGTAGTATATTAAAATAGTTTAATTAACTTACTTCGTTAACCCACGGTTCGAACTAATCGACTAATATCCCCGTGATAGGGATACTAACACTGTATGAGGCGATGGCCAAGGCACTTAAGGTCCGGAACGTCATTACAGATGAACGTGTCGTTCCCGCAGACGAAACGGCCCTTGGCAAGATGGCTCACGGGTTAGGCACGGAGAGCTCTCTCGTCCAAATGAGATTGGCTGGAAAGTGAGTGAATCCCAAGTTGTGTGAAGTGCATGATCGTGGACCAGCAGTCTGTTCATCAGAGCTAACGTTGGCTATTTGAACCTAGGTGTACCTTCACAGCCAAGCACGGTGCTCAACTTGGATGGAAACCGCAATTTCCCCCGGAACATATCTTCGAAGCTGCTGATGATGAAGTCGAGCTTATTCTACAAACGCTCCATAGCGATGCAAGCTCTGGTGACAAGCCATGGTATAAGAAAGAGTAAGAGAGAGTATTGACCATTGGAGACAGTTGCAACTTACAGGTTGCTCGATCAGTAGGAATAGATAATTGATTTGAACTCAACGCACTGTACCTCTCCCAGCGTGAAGTAGGTCTAGCCCGCTTGAACTGTTTGTCGGATTAGAAGTCCAATTCGACCTCGGCTTACGATAGCCAGCGCAGGGACCAACTACGGCCCCTATTTATAATTACCGCAAACTACCTAACCTACGGTTAGAACCTCCCTTTTCTATATATATAGAAATTTATATAGTTTAATTAATCTCTTCGTCAACCCACGGTTCGAACTAATTAACTAATATCCCTATAATAAGGATACTAATATTAATTAGTAATTAAATTCTATTATTATAGATCGGTAAGGTATCTTATTATATAAAAAAAACGACCTCCTAATACTGTATAAAATAGGAGATTCGTACTAATTAACTTTACGAAAGTAGATAAAAAAGGGGCGATATTTAAATACCGTACGGAATTAAGTAATCGTAGCCTTTTACTACTTATAAAATATTAACGTTTATTATATTAAAATACGCTAATTAATAAAACCGCTTATATAGCTACTATTTTATTACCGCTTTAAATAGCCTTTTTACTAATATAACCTTTATATAGCCGGCCTATAAGTTAAATTAGTAAAAAGAAATACTTATATAATAACTACTTACCTAATTAATTAGTATAACGAATAAACTCGAGAGTATAATATAAAAGAGTACTACGTAATTAAAAAAAAGGATCCCTAAGTATAAATATTTTTAATAAGCGTAATAAGAACTTATATAAGAATTATAAAACTAAGAGTTTATAATATATAAAAAGGTTTATTATAAAAAAAACCTTATAAATACAAAAAAGCCCGTAATCTAAACGATCTCTTTATAACCTTATTAACTACTCCCTAGGTATTACTTAGGAATATAGTATAGGGAACGGTCTAACGAAAGAAGAGGGGATTTAGAGGTCTTAATAACCTCGAGCTATGAGTATTATAAGTATTAGAAATTAGCTTAAGAAAAAAAGTAACTACTTGAAAAAAATAAAAAAAGTCGCTAGTCTAAAGAGGCTAAGCAACCTCTTATTAAAATTAGGCTAAAGAAAAAAAAGAGAATTTTATAAAGGGCTATTAGAAGGTTTTTTTTATATATACCGCTAGCTCCTAATACGGGATTACTAATTTTAAGAAATTAACTAAATAATAAAAAGGATTATTAATAAGTAATAATTACTAAATTAGTATAATTAAATTATAAAAAAAACCGCCTAGGAAACTATAAAAAAAAGGGTACTAAGAGGCTATAAAAGAAAAGATCTCTGAGGTATCTAACTTAACTAAGTACGAGTAATAAGTAATATTTTTAATAAGTTCTTAAAGTTTATAAAGTCTATAAAGTCCGCGATCTTATAAAAAAGAGGGCTTAACTTTACTAACTATATTTAATAGCTTATTAAACTCTTTTACGAGCCGCTTAGTCTCTATTTTTAACTTTTCTTATAAAATACTGCCCTAGAGGGGGTAGGATAAAAAAAGAAGTAATTTAGGAATTACGTAGAGCACGAGGCTTAGGAAATTAGAAATATATAAAATAATATAAATTAGTAACTAGTAAAGACCCTAAGACTAATTACTTTATCTTTTTATAATAATATAAACGTTTACTATTATTATTAAAAAAAGGGATTATTAAAATCGACCCTTTTATATTAAATAAAAAGAGTAGCCTTAGTAAGTACGATATTTAGTAATTTAGAGGGTTAGTAGTAGTTACTAGAAATAGTAAAAACGAGGGTAGTAGTAAGATAGTAAGAGGAAGTGGGAATTACCTAGACCTTAATAAATTTATTAAGGAATAAAAACACCAATTTACTATAATTAATACGCAAATTAAATATATTTTTATTAAGATTAAATACGCTAGCGACTGCTAATACGGGCATAAGCTAAGGCACGACCCTTAGTAAGTTAGGGGAGGGAAGAAAAAGAAAAAACCCGATCCTAAATAGAATCCCGATCTTTTATAAATAAGTAAATATTAACTTAGACTATTAAGGGACGTAAATATATAGAATCGTAAATTAACCTAATAATAAGTAAATTAACGCAGTATTAATTTATTTAACTAAGGTTTATAAAAAAAGGGGCTATAGGGGCAACCCTTATTTTATAAAATTAGAAATAACCTTAGTTATTAACTAGATAAATAGTTTATAAGCGCAAGCTTAGGAATTATAAAAGTAATTAATAAATTCCTCTATGGGCGAGGGGTATTACTAGCGTAATTATAATTATAAGAACCTTATAAAATCCTAGTATTAACGATTATAAAAAAGGAATTCGTACTATAAACCTAGGTATAAGTTAATAGAGTATATAATTACTTTAACGAATTTAAAAAAAGGGTAAACGACTTAGATTTCTTTTTAATAATTACTAATAATAATCTATCGTCATAAAAGGATATATAAAAAGAAAATATAATATTAAAAGTACGATAATTAATAATTCTACTTATTTCGATCTATAGCTCGTTACTATTATTAATACGAAATTCGGTACTAATTAGCTAATAAAAAAGGAGGTAAATAACCCGAAGTTATTGATAATACATAGCGACGCAAGGATTATATATAAATATTAAAAATATAGTAATAAATACGAGATAATTTATAAACTTTAAAAAGATCTTTTTAAAAAAGAAATTATACTCTAGGAGGAAGTACGAGGTCTTATAAAAAACCCTAATAATATTTTATAATTATTATAAAAAAGTCGGGATTAGGGAATACTAGTACTATTTAGTAATTAATATCGTCCTTATAAATAAAGCCTCTAATTATTATTATAAAGCGGTATATAATCTGGATTAGAACGACTTTTTTAGTATTATTAACGTAATCCGAAGCTGCTTCGAAACTTATAATAAGAATTTAGAGCTCTTATTTAAGCTATAAGCGATTTCTTTTATATTTATAGCTAGGATAATAGAGGGTAAATTATAAATAAAAATTCTTAAAGAGCTTATTAATTAAATTAATAAGCTAGTAAAGACCTAGCTAAATAAGGGGACTAACGAGCAAAATATTAAATATTTATATATTATAATCTAACGCGTACTAGAGGTAAAAATAACTTTATACTAAATACTTAAAAACTACGAGACGCTCTGCTCAAGGCTAAGATCTAGTTTTAATATTAAAATAAAAATACTACGCTAAACTTACCTCTAGGCGTACAACGGCCTTTACTAATAGTATTAGGTTAATTAGACGTATAATAAAAAAAAAAAGAAGCTAGGTATAGTACTTATTAGTAAAGAGACCTAGATTCGTTAAATAAGTAGAGATTTAACTTGCGAGCAAAGTAATAAAAAAAATAGTACTTTATTTATAAAAAAAATAAATATTAGTTAAGTAACTACTCTAAAAAAGAGCGTACTAAATTATATAAATAGTATAAAAAGTCGAGGGTAGTAAATAGTAAAACTAGCCCTCGTTAGTTTAATTAATTCCTTATTATATATAAGGGTAGATCTAGGGGTATAGAACCTAGCGGAAGTAACTAACTTAGCGGCCTAAAGTATTAGTACCTTATAAAAAATTCGAAAAATAAGGAAGATCTTACCCCCTATATTAACGAATTAGATTATAACGAAATTAATAAGATTAATTACTCTTTTTTTACCCCGTTAGCCTCGGGAGGATATACGAGGCTAAATAAATAAAAAATAATAAAAGCTTTTAATAAGTAGGTTTTTATTTAGAAATAGTAAAAGAAGGTCCCTTAAGTAATAAATACGGAGGTAAATAAAAGGACGAATTTAATGACGTTTTTATACTACTTAGATTACCTAAACGCTAAGCTCGTATAGGTATTTTATATAAGCAAAAGGTACGGCTTAGATAATTTCTATAAGATTATTCTAAATACTAGGGTATTGTAATAGTTAATAAGAGGAAAAAGGTAATTCTAGGCGCTATAAAAAATTATACTAGTAATGCTTAATATATTAACGGTAGGTATTATAAGAATTAGCTTTAGCCTAGGTAAGGAAATTATCGCCCTAGGTATAGTAGAAGTTAAGACGTATTTTAGAATAATAACTTTTTATATTTTACTTATTAATACCCTATTTTTCTTATATTTAAAAAATATAAACTAACTAAGTATTATATTTAATAATACGAGAGATAGAATTTATAATAGTAAATACTTCGAGATAGTTAAACGACGATAGGGGTATGCGTTTATAAAGCTTGTTAATAATACGAAGTTAATTAATTACTTAATAAAAAATAAGCTTAGATAACTATATTAGAGGTTTAGCTACTTATTAGTCGTAAGGCTATATAATTTTCTAAAGTAATTAGGTAATAATAATATCGAAATAGGGGCGCTAGAGTAGTTAATAAAAGTATACTACTAATACTAAATAAATACGTAGGGCCTATATAGATTTAAATTTAAATTACGTAATAAGCTTAATTTTAATTAGGAAATCGTTATTAATATTTTTTATTTAAATAATTAACCGGTCCTATATATAATTAACGAAGCGATATTTATTTAAATAGAGTAATTCTTACGGGATTTATAAATAAAAATAGTATAGGTAGCCCTACGAAAAAGCTAGATCGATATATACTAAGGACCGTTAAATAGTATTAGGACCGACGCTAGTACTAATTTTAAGTTAGTAAAATTTAGGGAAAATACGACGGCCTTTAGTATATAGCTAAAAGTTATACTTATTAAAGCGTATTATAATATTAGAAAGGTAAAAAGGGTATATTAATAACTAAAAAGGGCGTTTAGAATTATTAAAGAGGAAAATCCCGATTTTATTAACAAAAAATGCTTCTAGATAGTACTTAAATATTAAAATAATACTATAGGGCCTAACGGGCTTATACTAACGCTTTTAGTATTTAGAGTATATTTAAAAACGACCTTAGCCTCGCTATTATTACTAAATATAAGCTAACGAGCCTAAGTAATTAAAAACGTAATGCGGGTACTGCGCGAGGTAAGTATAAAAAATAAGTTAATAAGATAATTACTACGTATAATCAGCCTAATATAGGAGCTAATTTAAATATATTACTAAATTCGGATATATAAGTATAGCGTAAAATTACTTAGTAATAGGCTAGGCTATATAAATTAATTTTTATTAATAAGCGTTCTTATATAGTTATAAAAGATCGTAACTAGCTACTCGAGGTATTAATTACGGTAGTTAGACTATATTATATAGATCTTAATAAAGTAATTTTTAACTTATAAAAAAAAAAAGAGCTAGGGGAAACTATATAACCCGTAGTAAAGGTATAAGAAATTACTTTTAATAAAATTATCGTAGTAATATTAATAAATAACGAGGAAGAGGAGATTATTAAAAGGGTACTAATATTATTAATAAGACGTTATAGAAGATTACGACGGTAAGTTATAATACGGTAATTTATTATTAATAATAAAGTAATTAATATTTTTTATATAATAAAAGAAAAAGCCGATTTCGAGCTAGTAGTTAAACTACGTAAAGAAGGCGTAATTATAACTATTAAAAAGCTGTATAAGGAATTAGACCTTATCGAAGTAAATACTCTCTATAATCGAGGGGTCTATCAATTTATTTTTTATAACTTAGAAAAGTATATAAACCTCTATATATTTAAATTATAAATAGTTCGTAAAATTAAAAGAAAAGGAACACCTTAACTATATAAGAAATCTAGGTACGTAATTTAGGGGTATAGTAATATTAAAAAGGCGACGCTACTTATATAATTACTTATAATATAGTACTATAGCTAACAATTAATAATAGTATTAATAGTATTGCTACGGAAAAAGGGATACGAGATTTAGAGCTATAATATTACCTAGGCCTATACTTAATTAGCTATAGGGCTTATAAGAAAAATCCTAGCCTATTTATCGAAGGAAATAGTTAGTAAGTACTTAAAAAGTACGATTATCGAGGTACTTAAGCTATTATATAGGCTCGTAGAATCGGGTACTTATTAATAGGCTATATATTACGATTTTTATATTAACTAATTATTAATAGTTATATTTATATATAATCCGTACTTACTAGTCTCTAAGTACGTAGACGACTAATTTAGAATTATTAAAATATAAACCGACGATATATTAAGCCTATTTAATATTAATTTTATAAAAAAAGAGAATAAGGAGCTTTAAGAAGCGGGCTTCGTAGCGAAGCTAAAAAAGGTCCTTATAATAAATAACTTATTAGTATTTAATAATAAGATTTTTATAATTAAAAGAAAAACCGTCGTTTTTTAATAAAAGGGGTAAAGTAAAAAAATTAGCCTCGTAGATCTAAACGTAATTAATATTAAAAAGTAATATAAGGCTAAGCTTATATAAGGGTATATATTATAAGTATATACTAACCTAAGGCGATTTTAAATTATATTAAAATAGCGTAGGCTATAGAGCTAAGTAAACGAGATATTAAAATACTTAATAAGTAGCTTAAGTAGTAATAATTAAATCTTAATCGAGGCCTCGTTTATTACCTAATTAACTTTGCGACTAGTAAGCTCTACGTCTTTATAAATAGGTTATTTATAAATAATAATAATCTTATTTTATAATTAGGGTATATTATTATCTTAGTTAATAAGAGTATAAGTAAGAGTAATTTTATAATATAAGGTAATATAATCTACTACTCGTTAATTAAAAGTAAGAGGGTAATGCGAAGTATACTTACGTTATAAATTTATAATATAGTTAACGGTATTAACCTCGCCCACGCGATTTTAATAATACTAAGGAAGATTACTAATTAACTTAACTTTTTACTAATTCTAATAGTTATTTATACTAATTCTTACTCGCTATATAAATACCTCGTTAAATTAGGGACTATAAAAAAAAAGAGGTTTATAATTAATATTATAGCCCTTAAGTAATTATATAAAAGGCATAAGATCTTTAAAATTTATTAGATTAATAATAATAATAACCTCACTAACGCTTTTATAAAAGTAGTACTTAATAAGGGGTTAGAGTAATTTATAAAAAGCGGCTAAGTTAATATATAAATAGAGGGATAAGTTATATAAAAAGAGTAAAAAAAAGGGGGAAAAGGAGATAACTTAGTAAATAAGCTTAAGGTTAAATTATACCTCTAACCGTAGTAATTAAAATCGATAAAAAAAAGAGAAAATTAGTATTAGATTAGAAATTTAATTCGACCTCGGCTTATAGTAGCTAGTATAGGGACTAACTACGGCCCCTATTTACAATTACCGCAGACTACTTAACTTATAGTTAGAACCTCCCTTTTTTATATACATAGAAATTTATATAGTTTAATTAATCTCTTTGTTAACCTACGGTTCGAACTAATTAACTAATATCCCTGTGATAGGGATACTAATACTGTTCTTCCGTTGCTCGGAACTCGGACTACGTAATTTTGTCCGGCCTCGGCAGGTAAAGAAATTCATAATCTCGTCAGGCATCCCCAGTGATGCAAAAATCAAGATTGTGGAACCCATGTTCAAATTGCGTCCTATAATCCATTTCTCGATCTTTGGATCCTTTAGAACTACGATGCAAAGCCTGCCAGAATACCGCATTCACCATGTTTACGGCTGGAATTACCGTAAAAGTCTGGTCAATGAACACCGACGCAGCAAGCAGCTAGCGCCGGAACCCCACTGCCCGCCGCGGATCCTCTCCGGGTGGTCGATTTGTAATGAATGAGATCAGTCCGATGAACCCTTGCCAAGCTCCTTGTTCCTCTATTCCCCTCATGCTTACTCTTACCCCTCTCACTTGAGTGAAGTTACATAAAACCACTTATCCCCGAACAAACTCTCCTCAAATCCCACCATCGGTCGCAGAGATCGCAACATCGAAGTCACTATGCCCGAAAAGCTCATCTTGTTCGATATTCCCGATCGGAACGGGGCCTGTTGGTCTTTGAATCCTTGGAAGAGTGGGTAGCCCTACTCAACCAGGGTAAACGCTGGACATTTCGACTGACGTAATTCTGCATATAGCTCGACTGACCCTCAACTACAAGGGCATTGACTATAAAACGGAATGGCTCGAGTATCCCGATATCGAGCCTAGGCTCAAGCCAACCGGCTTGGAAGGTGACCCGGACCAGATCAAGCCTTATACGTGTCCCACTGTGCAGCTCCCTGATGGTACATACGTCATGAACAGCGCCAAGATCATCAAGCGCATTGAAGCGGACTACCCTGAGCCGCCGCTCTACATCGATTCGGAGGTGCTCCAGCCGATGTACGATCTTCTGAGCAAGACTTTCAGAGCTCTTGTTGCTGTCCTTTTGCCCAATGTCCCCCGTAAAATGTTGGGCGAGTATAGCGCGGAGTACTTTCATCGAACTAGGGCGGAGATGTTTGGGGTCTCACTGGATGAGCTTGAGAAGACCAAGGGAGGGAACGAAGCCTGGGCGAATGCCAAAGAGCCACTGGAGGGCCTCGCGAAGCTTTTGGACAAGACGGATGGACCGTACTTCCTCGGTGACAAGGGTATGCATGCACTCTCGACTTTTCCACTGGGATTCCATCGACACGACCGCTAACGACACCCAATTCAGTGTCTTACATGGACTTCGTTTTTGTTGGATTTCTGTACTTTGTCAAGAGAGCTGGAGAGGAACATTATCAACGTGTTGTGCAGCATTGCGAGTCTTTTGACAAGATTTACCAGGCTTGCGAGAAGTGGTTAGAGCGCAACGACCATTGATCGAAATCGGACAAGTTCCCTCGTGCAGTGGTGACAGGGCTGGAGTTTTGAGTTGAGTTCTCTGATGTAAATATCTGCTTCAAACAAATGAAGGTTGTCTATTGTACCGCTCTACGTGCATGGTGTGGTGCCGGAATTCAAGATACGATACTATGAGAAATGCGTCTCGTTCAGGCTACCGAGGGATCGCAAAATGAGACTTCATCGTCTCTCAAGCATGATATTGGCCTCGTCAGGCCAAGTGTAACTTTTGACCCGGCCAACATCGCGAATCAACCTCCCAGGGTGAATCCAAAGATACATCCCCATAATCGCGACCATGGGAACGGCATCAAAGAGGTATAAGAAGATCTCATGGCTCATGATGTACCCATTCTCGCCTTGAAAATACTCAATTCCCCTGATCAAACTTCTCAGAAACATGAGAGAGGCAATGCCGTACGTCATCAGGTAGTACTTCCTCCACTCGATTCCCGCTTTTGTTGCGTTCAAGTCGTTTGCCTCGCGTCGAGCACAGGCGTGAGAGTGCCAGCAAGAAAGCACAAATAGGGTGATAACGCCGAGTTGGGCCGCAAGACCGGACATGATCAGAGTCTTACCCATCCTGATGCCCTCTTCCGTACCAGAGGCTGGCATGACGGCGCCAAAGACCTGAGTAACAAAACAGCCGACGTCAATGAGGACGTAGAAGAAGGCCGTGAGACGTGGGCTCACGAAAGCGTGGCGCCGGAGGTCGAGAGCGATCACGATGCGGCCGAGACTCATGTAGATCGTTGCGGCGAAAAGCGGCGGAGGTACAAGAATCAAGAGATTTTGTAAGATGTAGGGCCCAGCCACAATGAGGTTCTCGTGAGCTTTTGCACGTCCGTAGTATCCAAACGCTTCTCCTATTATTCCTGGATTAGTCACGGCAGATACTAGGGTATAGAGTTTCGTAGTACGTGCAAGACCTACCAATGCCACCTAATATAAAAGGTATGAAAAGCCATGCTCTGAGCCAGAACATGTTACCAAGATGAGCCAGTGCACCGAGCGCAAAAATGACGAGGAACGCCCATCCTGCCCCTCCATTCGGACGGTAATGATAGAACACGATTTGTGTTCCGTTAACAACGGGTCCGAAGGGGCCAGGTCCGTCGAGCTCGTTCACCATTGTCTGAAAGCCTTTCGTCGTGATGCTAATCTACCTTATATGCCGAGGGTCTTGGTCGTTATTAGTTAGAGAGCGTGGGAATGGAGCGAATTGCCAACGTGAGCAGACAATAGAAAAAATACAAGGCCGGTTCAATCACATACAATGCTGATGTTACAATTACATACAAGGCGAGAGAAAAGTTAATGAGGGCTATTTATCTCTTCTAACATTTACAGACCATAGCTCGAGAGTAGACGTAAGGATTCAGGGGCGATCCACAGTGGCAGTGCGAAGCGCATAGCAATACGATTTTTGAACGCGATTATTCGTATCAAATACGACGGTTAACCACCATGTGGGGGTTCCGCCAGAACCAAGGACAGCCACGCTCCTGAACGGCACGCCCGAAATTTTGTGATTGTTCGTCTATCAATAGAACTGGCGATCGAAGCTGCACTAGGCTTGTTCAGTTTTATGTTCACACTTTCAGCTAGACGAGTCCTATGAGCTGAATCAGCAACATTTTACTATTACTTCATGTCCACTCCCCATGTGATGATGTGCCGCTATCATCAGGCAGTGATCCGATATGACGAAGTCCTTGATTCAAACTGTTTGAAGAATTGGCATCAGCTGAGAGCCCAGTTAATCAAATGCCCCTCAGTGAGTGCCTCAAAACAACTGTAGTAGGACCAGGCATCATCATATGAAGCGGGCGGGGTTGATTGGAATTCTGTCAGCATCATATAATCGAAGTCCTTGGCAAATGTTAAGGTTCGCTGAGAAATATTCGGAAAGGAAAAACGTACTCCGCATTCATGTTCTTGGCTTTGTTGTTGCATTCCTTGGGTCGAGCCTCAGCTGTTGAGGGGCTCCGTCTGAAACCAACGTCACAGATCTTGATGTTGGCCGTGCACACATCACCAACGAGCTCATCAATTTAGCTGCAGCAGTTCATCACGGTACAGGTCTAACGTCAAGGCCCCGCTCACGATATCAAGCGTCAAATCATCGTCAAAGTAGTCAAAGGGTAATCTACGATCTAAGCCGCGATGGCATCTCATGCGCCACTCAAATTCAAAGGGATACGGCCCGGCCAAGGGGTCAAGCCAGGAACCACTCTCCGGATCCTTGGGGTTGGCGACTCCATCACAGTGGGGTTTCTCAGTGACATAGAGGGAGGCGATGGCAACGGCTACAGACTTAAGCTCCGAGAAGACCTGTCAAGTGGGTCAGTCCTCTTCTACGAATCAAGAAATACCATACTAACGAATCCACAAGAGGATAGAGTCGTTTTTGCTGGGACGGAAACCATGCACGGCACGATGCGTGAAGGGTATTATGTACGTTGAATAGTGCACTCCTGCGAATTCCTCAGTTGACGAGTCGTCTGACTCACTAGGCAGCGTGGAATGGCATGACTATCAAGTTCATGTCAGATAATATCGGACCTTCTTTGGCCCAGAGACCTAATATCGTCCTCATTCATGCTGGAACGAACGACATGAACCCGAATCCAGACGTTGCTAGAGAAGGCAGCGAACCTCACGCCACGGCAGACCGTCTAGGCCAGTTGATCGACCAGGTCGTGCAGACCTGCCCAGATGCCACAGTCCTTGTCGCCAAAATCATTGGCTGCTATGATCCAGTCCAGATGGGCAATATTGCTCTATTCAACGCGGTGATTCATGATGTTGTTCAATCCCGACAAAGCGCCGGTAAACACGTTCTCACTGTCGACTTCTCGAGCTTTCCAATGAACGCACTGAGAGATGGTATTCATCCTACCAACCAGGGGTACCGCTTATTCGGCGACTATTGGTACGACTTTATCACCCAGATTCCGGGCGACTGGATTAAAGAGCCTGTTGGAGATGATCCGCGTCGATCTGGAGAATTGCGCCGCGATGCACCCGTCAAAGGAAGATCTACCAGTTTGTGCGATCGACTATTCGGCCTGTTTTTCGGCAGTGAACCAGAGCTGGTGTCGAAAGCTTGAAGTTCAGCAGTGAGCAGCAAGGTACTTTGAACCAATAAAAGACTGGTCGGTCTACAACTCCCGTAGCTACCTTGGACAAGCCCATATGCAAGACTCGTAGGAATCCACCGACAGCTGGCCGAAACGCTAAGAGCAATACTTCAGTTAGCAATGCGTTCAGTGCAACATAGCGAGATAAGGCGACGATGTCTGCGTGTGTATCTGCTAAGCTCTGAAAATTCCGTCAATGTAATTTACACGTAAGAATCTAGACTATTGAGCTGAAAGTCAATATCGAAGCTCTTCCGAGTCTGTAAGGGAGGCCGGTTTTTCAGCCCGCTATGCGAGAGCCGAAGCAACGTCTTCGTCCTGTGCGATGTCTCGCTAATCAATAGGTTCCCAGAGATGGTCAAGCACGGCGCATATCGGTCTCATTCAGACGCGAGCTGCTGTACCCCAGAAGGTCAAAATCGTACGGGATTCGGCCGGTAAATGGGGCAGAATGGATTGGGGCCATCCAACCTGTAAGATGAAAGCGTGTGAGCGAACCCTTGTCACCGTAGCGTAAGGTCAACGCATCCGTCCAATCCCCACGCGGGTCGGCGCCGGGGATAAGCGCCGGCATCTACGGCAGACTGCAAGAGGCACTCCGCCAAAACCGTTCTTTCTAATAGACCTACGGCTACCGTAAATTTTAGGCATTAATAGTACGACTTTCTTATATATATAAATAAATATTATAATAAATCCCGTATATTATTATAAGGAATTACTTACGACCGTAGGCGGTAGTAGTTATATAAGGGCGGTTATACTACTTAGCGAAAGTGGGGTAGCTAGGGGGTATATCCTCCTTACTAATTTCTATTATTAATTAATCTCCCTTTCTTCTTAACTAACTTAATATTCCTTAAGTAAGGTAAGTAATCTACTTATACCCCTATAGTTACTTATTAATAACTATATTTCGCTTTATTATACTTTATACCCTTTTTTATTTTACTTTTATTATTATTACCTAATTATATACGCAATTATAAGTATAATATTCGCAATTTGCTAATTAGAAATATTAATTAGGTATAATTAAGTAATTTTTTGCGCAATTACTAGTGCAATTTTTACTAATTAGTAATTATGCTTTTTCTTAGGCTAATGTACGCACAATTATAAGTGTAATTACGCGTATATACTTATTTATAATTTAATTTTTTTATTTACTTTTTTCTTTAGTATTAACTATTTACGTATATATACTAATAATTTCGTACAAGATACTTCCTTTTTTAATAATCGCGTACGCTATATAATACTTATAATAAGCGCTTAATATAGCGTTCTAGCCCGTATCGAGGGTATATAGCTCTTAACAGCCCCCGTATACTAGCCTACACTATACCCTAATAACCTTACGTCCTATAAAATAACCTCTTACCTCCTTATTAGTACATATACCTCTATATAATAGCTTCTTTATTATATAAATTCTTATATTATTTATAAACTCTTTATCTTCCTTTTTAAAGACTTTTTATTAGATCTATAACCTTAGTATTATATAAGTTAGTATATACTACCCTATACTATTTAATATTACTATACTAACCCGTATAATCTAGCCCTAGCATTAGATTAAGCTTAACCCTAAGATTACTAAGAATAGCTATATTATACCCCCGGATATTATTATAACTCGTACTTAGGCTACCGATACTATCTAAACGACTATATACGGCGACGCTAAGACTAGTACCGAATCGTGCGCCCGTTATAAAGCTAGTAAAAGTATATTCGCTAATTACGTTACTTTTATAAATAAGGGCTACTTTAGTTATAACTATATATTTAATATATATAAGTATACGCTCATTATACCTCCTGTTATTACTCGTACATTATCTTATACTATTTTATATCTAATTTATAATTTACTAATAGTTCGTACTAGTTCGTAATACGCTTACTAAGGTTATTAAGCGTAGTTATAACTATAAGGGTCGTAGTAAAGTCCGTATTAGCGCTCTACTTAAGTCTCTAGGTACTATCCCTACTATATACCTCTATATAATAACGGATACCCTTAAATAAGTAGCTAAGTAGGCTAAAAATAATAAAGAGGGTATATATAATAGTATATAGGATTATAAAAAAAGTTACTAACTTATATAAACTCTAAGTAAGGAGTAATTAATTCGATATTTTTATATAATATAATATAGGAGTTTATATAGGTATATATTAAGATATGGCACGGTTAAGCTTAATACCTAGGTAGTAAGGCCCCTATAGAGTCGTAAAGTACTTACTAACTATAAGCTAGAGTATACGCGCTTAGTTTAGTTTATAAGAGGCCGTAACTAACCGTACAAAGGCTCCCTCTAAAGTTTAACGTTTTTAATAAAATTATAGAACTTTTATTTATTATATATTATTATTATATACTTTTTTATTCTTTTTTAGCGTTATAGAACTATTATAAGCGTCTATATTTCTATATATATACTTATAAAACCTTATAAATAAAAGGATACCCCTATATATCTCTATAATTATATATAAATATTTACCCCTTATTTAAAATTTCTTTCTTAGTTTCTTACTTTATATATTACTACTTTTTTAAAATAGCACGACTGCGTATTAATCTTTTATTATATCGAACGATAATTATTATAAAGTTAGAGAGTAATTAAACTTATAATATAATTATTATATATATTTTTATAGTTTTTAGTACTAGAATTATAAAGCGAACTTTTAAACGTTAACTCGCAAAATAGGACTTATAATAAAAAGAGCGTACGGTCTTTTCTAAGGATTTATTAATTCGTATCTAAGAATTATTCTTTTAATAATACTTAAATAATAAAAATATCCTTTTTTAACTTTAGTTTAAAGGATTTATAATTACGGCTATAGGATTATTAATACTTCGTTAATAGAATTAGCTTTAGTAACGATAAATACTAGAATAGCTCGTAATTATATAATAACGATTAGAAAAGTTCTTTTTTAGTATACTAGAGGTTACTCGCTATATTAAAGGGTACGGTAAAGAGTATTTTTATATATAAGTTCGCTAATAAGCTTATATTATTAGCTAAAATAAACTTTACTTTATATATTATAAAACCTTTTTATAATAAGTTTAGAATTAATTAAGTAAGATAAGGTACTATTATAAAGGGTTTACGACTCCTAGACTAAATTATATTTAGTTTTTAAATACGTATAATAAGCTTCTATTATTTAAGTTTAAGATCTATACTAGTATTAATACTTATTCGTAGTTTATTATATAGTTCTATATAGGGGTTTCTACTTATACATCCTAGAATATACTTATATAATATCTTACTGTTATTTAATAATAGGGATTTATATTATTATAAGTTCGTTTAGACTAAGTGAAAGAAACCGTTCTTATGTTTAGTATTTATTACTACTTTTTATAATACCGTTTAATAGCAAAAAGTCTAATTATATTCCGTAATTACTAGATCTTTAATAAGAGTATTTATAATATTAAGATTAAGAGTTAATAAAATCGTTTTTATTAAAATAGATTAGTATATTAATAAGTAAGTAATATATATCTTAGTATATATAAGTATATTTACGTTTATAAAAATACTTCTAACTACTTAAGTTCTAAGGGCTATTCTATATAAATATACTCTCTAACTAAATTATACTTCTATTTACGTATATACTACTAATTCGTTCTAATTTTATTAACTTTATATAAATTTAGAACTCTTATTAAATTCGTTATTAAAAAGGTCGCCCTTATGTTATTTCTAGTTAGCTATAGTAACTATATTATTAACCTATATTACGAACCGTATAAGACTTTATATAGTTAATTAGCTAAGACTAAGTTTAATAACTATTAAACGCTATTTAAAATAGTAATAATCTAGATATATATCTTCCTTAGGCTACTTTATAGATTTATACCTTAATTATTAAGGGCTCCCTAACTATATTAGCTAAAAGTACGAAGTTTAGTAAGGCTAATTATCCTTATTTTAAAGCGTATTAATATCTTCGTGTTCGTTTAAAGTAATATATATATAATAAGCTCTAACTAGAAGTTACTTTACTTAGTAAACTATAGGGCAGTATTATATAAGTTAAGTAGAGATTAGAAAACTTTAGAATTAATCTTAGAGTATTAAATAGCTTCGTAATTACAAGCGATACTAAGGACGAAGAGGAATTATAAATATAATTATAATTTACTCTAAACTATTTATTAACGAGAATACTCGTTTTTATCTTTATAATATACTAAGTTATTTACTATTATAAACTTTATCTTCTTATTAAACTATTATAATCTCGTCTTTCTTATCGTTTTTATCCTTTTTAACTTTTTTCTTAGCCTTTACCTCCTTCTTAATAATCTTCTTTTTTTACTAAACTAATAATTCCTCCTTAATCTTTATTATTAGTTTAATATTAATACTTATTAAAAGCCGTGTTTTTAGAACATTTCTATACATTATTTTGCCTAAAGTTTTAGTTATAATTAGCTTTATACGACCTTTTCCCTTCTTTACTAGCTATAGTTTAATAACTAGCGACTTAATTCTAGTTTAAGAAATAATAAAAAGTTAGTAATTATCTTTTTTATATAAGATCGCAGCTTTAGAGAGGAATCTCTTTAAACTTATAACTTCGTACGCTACTTCACGGTACTTTAAAATATCGTAAGGATTTTTTATATTAATTAGAAATACTATCTATTTTATTAAAAGAATTTACTAGTTTATTATAAAATATAAAATAATAGATCGTATTATATCTTAATATAAAATAAATATTAAAAAGCGATTAAACTAAACTTTCTTAATAAACTTCTTAATAACTTAGACGTTAGTATAAGTTATTACTTAGAAACCGTTAAGTTCGTTCTTAAAAAAAGATATGTTATATAATATAATAGAGATATTAATTATTAGTAATTACTTTAGCCCCTTTTTTATTTATTAAATACTTCGTTCTTACTCCTTTAAGCTTATAAAAAGAGATTTTATTAATATTAAGGCTTATACGTTTATACGTTCTTATTATATAAAAAGGGTAGAGCTTATATAAGTATTATTATCGATCGGTCGTTTCGAAATAGCTTTACGAAGAGGTATTATAAGGTCGATTAGTTCGGTAACGTCTTATATAGAGACTAGAAATTATTATAAATCTATATTATAATATTTATAAGCGAGCTATTAGTTTAATAATTTAAGTAAAAAGTAATTTTTACTTATAAAAATCTAAAAAGTAGTAGTTACTTTTATAATAAAGTTATAGGAGGAAAAAAAGTTTTTATATTAGGGTACAATATTACGCGATTTTATATACTACTATACGGTATAATATATTACGAAATTAAAATATTTCTTAAGCCGTAAATCTCTATAACTGCTATTTATAGGTTACTACACTAATCTAGACCCTATCCTAGGTAGTAGGGTGACTATAAAATACGATTTCTGCTTTGACATATAAAAAAGGTGTTTTGGCGGAGTGCCTCTTGCAGTCTGCCGTAGTATCTTCCCCCAGACTGGCAAAAGACGGTTACACCCTCAACGCCTTTAGGCTAAATTGCTATTGCCGGCTTTGATGATTTGATCGTGCTAAGAGCCTAGGATTTGTCGTCTCATGGCCATTCTCACGCGGGGTATCGTGCAGGGTGTCCAGGCTCGGCGTATTTTCACATTCGACCGAGAGCTGTTTTATACGACAGGCAATCAAGCTCAATGAGACTATGGCTTTCACTGCCGAGAGTTTTGGTATTTGCGTTGGTTTGCGCTCCTACTGGTGGTAGCATGGGCTACCTGCCTGAAAACCCGCTATGAAGGAACGAGAAAGATCATCGTATCAGATGCTGCAATGCTCACACCCTGCAGCTTTGCCTCCGTGTTCCCTCACAGAACAATAAAGAGGCGACAGTCCCATCGAACCACAGATCCAGCTCTAACACTCCAATTGACTGCAACCTAAGACGTTCACTTTTCTCAGCGACAACGTGGGCAGAACGGCATCAACCCCAATTTTTGTGCCTTATCACGTGCAAGAAGAAAAGCATACCGGCGATCATGGGAGGCCACTCATCTGGCAATGCGGCTTATGATGCCGCGCTACAAAGACGTCAGGCATTGATGGGAGCTAGTGGTGCAAGGGCTCTTGTCAAGAATTGGAAAGTCGCCCGCATCGCTGCCTTCGCCTGCATTGGCGGTGTCTTGTACGGCTATAACCAGGTGAGGAAACTCTGTCAATTGGGTTTTGGAATCACAGAAACATGGTAGATATGAGTTACTTACCCGCGATTAGGGCATGTTCTCCGGTATTCTCGCTATGCCGTCGTTCGACAAGCGTAAGATCTCCCAACCCTTTCCTCCTAGATGTGTTCGCAATCATTGAGGATTTAGACCAGCTTACACATGCTTTCCGCTCAGATATGGACGGATACACAAAGAACCCAACCCAAAAAGGCTGGCTGACATCAATTCTCGAGCTTGGCGCCTGGGTCGGTGCTATCTTATCCGGCTTCATCGCTGAAGTTTGCTCCCGTAAATACGGTGTGCTCATTGCGACTGGTGTTTTCATGCTCGGTGTTATTGTCCAAATTTCTTCTATTTCTGGTGGCCACGAGGCAATTCTTGGAGGAAGATTCGTCACGTAAGTAATCTTCTGCTGACCTTCGTTACCGACGGGACGAGCAGCGCTAACGTGAAGAACAGCGGTATGGGTGTCGGAAGTCTTTCTATGATTGTCCCACTTTACAATTCAGAATGCGCACCACCGTAAGTGAAATACACTGTCACGTTGTTTCTCCTGAGCTTGTCTGACGTAAGCTTTCCAACAGTGAGGTTCGAGGTGCTCTTGTAGCTCTACAGCAGCTGGCCATCACTTTTGGCATCATGATCAGCTTTTGGATTGTAAGCCCATGCCCTTTCGAACTCATCATCTCCGTCAATATATCTAACCAGTAGCAGGACTAGTATGCCCCTCACTTGATTTGAAATCTTATGTTCATTCTGCGAACGTTCTGACCGACATGACCTTTCACAGCGGGTGCAACTACATCGGCGGCACCACCGAAGACACACAGTCAGATGCCGCGTGGCTTGTTCCGATCTGCCTGCAATTGGGTCCCGCTATCATCCTCTTTGTGGGAATGATCTGGATGCCATTCTCCCCGCGTTGGCTCATTCATCACGGTCGGGAGCAGGAAGCCAGAAAGATCCTCGCTGATCTCCGAGACCTCCTTGAGAACCACGAGCTCATCGAGTTGGAGTTCCTCGAGATCAAAGCTCAGTCGCTATTCGAGAAACGAAGCACAGCCGAGCTCTTCCCCCATCTGAAGGAGCAGACCGCTTGGAACATTTTCAAATTGCAGTTCGTCGCCATCAAGGCTCTTTTCCAGACCAAGGCCATGTTTAAGCGAGTAATCGTCGCAACTGTGACTATGGTGAGTCCGACCATGTGCACAATCCTCATTTCACATCAACTCAGAAAGGAAGAATCTCTGACAAATTCCAGTTTTTTCAACAATGGACAGGTATCAATGCTGTAGGTCCTACTAACGAGATCTTGTTTGCGACAATTTTAGTTGACAGAACAACCAGGTCCTCTACTATGCTCCTCAGATCTTTAGTCAATTGGGCCTGAGTCAAACAACCACAAGCTTGCTTTCCACCGGTGTCGTTGGTGTGGTCATGTTCATTGCAACCATTCCTGCCGTGCTATGGATTGATCGCGTTGGCCGAAAGCCTGTCCTCAGCATTGGTGCTATCGGCATGGGAACCTGCCATCTCATCATTGCTGTCATTCTTGCCAAGAACATCGATAGATTTGATCAGCAACCAGCTGCTGGGTACGTTGTCTACCATCAGTTGACGTTAGGTGGATAGGTGTACTGACTAATGTACTTTAGTTGGGCCGCGGTGTGTATGGTTTGGCTGTTTGTGGTCCACTTTGGATGTGAGTCCTTCTACACCTTCTGCTAGAAGAGAATACTAATGAACAAATTCTAGACTCTTGGGGTCCTTGTGCGTGGATTATCATCGCTGAAGTTTGGCCGCTGAGCACTCGGCCATATGGCGTATCTCTCGGAGCTTCCAGCAACTGGATGTGAGTTTGAGATCACGACCCAAAGCAGGCAAACCCACCAGGCGCTGACAATATCTAGGAACAACTTCATTGTTGGACAAGTCACCCCAGACATGCTGACAAGCATCAACTATGGCACATATATCTTGTTCGGCCTATTGACCTACCTTGGCGCCGCATTCATCTGGTTCATAGTCCCGGAGACGAAACGTCTTTCTTTGGAAGAAATGGTATGTTTACATCACAAACCATAGTACCCTTTTCGCCTCGGAACTATCAATCTCTTGGACAACCATCGACATTAGCTGACTTTGAACGTAGGACCTGGTGTTTGGCTCTGAAGGCACCGCCGCTGCGGATTTCGAGAGGATGGAAGAGATCAACAACGAAATCGGCTTGAGTGCAGTGCTGAACCGCGCCTCGCCTGGTGGAGGATTCTCCAAGTCGGATGACTTGGAGAAAAAGGAACTTGATGCTGCTTCGGCCGAGCAACACTGAAAGAATCATGCGCTATCTGGTCGAGGGACTATATCTACAACCATGTCTACCAACGAACTCAGAGAAAGTTGGTATACTCCAATGCGGCCTCATTGTTTCACGCAAATTCAAGTCTGGTGTAATCTTGGGAGGAGGGGAACTGATTGCAGAGTGAAGTCAATCATGCTATGCGGAACTTTCTCATAGATGAAACAAATCTACATCAATTCAATTCCATAGACCCAGTTTGTAGGTTTCCCTCTTACAGGGGAATTAGTTCGAACCGTGGGTTAACAAAGAGATTAATTTAACTATATAAATTTCTACGTAGTAGGTATAAAAGGGAAGTTCTAACCGCAGGTTAGGCTAACTACGATAATCCTAAATAGGGCCCCTAATTAGCCCCTACGTCAATCGACTATATACCGTAGTTAAATTAGACTTCTAATCTAACACTAACTTTTTCTTTTTTTTATTAATTTAATTACTATAGTTAGAAATATAATTCGACCTCGGGCCCGTTTATTAAGTTATCTCCTTTTCCCCCTTTTTTCTATTCCTTTTATATAACTTATTTTTTTATTCGTATATTAACTTTTTTATTACTTATAAATTATTCTAACCCCTTATTAAGTACTAATTTTATAAAAGCGTTAGCGAGGTTATTATTACTATTAATCTAATAAATCTCGAGGATCTTACGCTTTTTATATAATTACCTAAGGGCTATAATATTAATTATAAACCTCTTTTTTTTTATAATTCCTAATTTAATAAGATATTCGTATAGTAAATAAGAATCTATATAAACGACTATTAAGATTAGTAAAAGGCTAAGCTAATTAATAATTCTCTTTAGCGTTATTAAAATCGTATAGGCGAGGTTAACGCTATTAACTATATTATAAACTTTTAACGTTAGTATACTTCTTATTACTTACTTACTTTTAGTTAATAAGTAGTAAATTATATTACTATATATTATAAATTCGCTCTTACTTATACTCTCGTTAATAAGAATAATAATATACCCTAATTATAAAATAAGGTCCTTATTATTTATAAATAAGCTATTTATAAATACGTAAAACTTACTAATTACAAAGTTAATTAAGTAATAAATAAGACCTCGATTAAGATTCGAGTATTACTACTTAAGCTGCTTATTAAATACTTTAATACCTTATTTATTTAGTTTTATAGCCTACGCTATTCTAACGTAGTTAAATATTACCTCGGGCTAGTATATACTTATAATATATACCCCTCGCGCGAGTTTAGCCTTATATCGCTTTTTAATATTAATTACGTTCGGATTAATAAGGCTAATTTTTTTATTTTACTCTTTTTATTAAAAAACGACGGTTTCTCTCTTAATTATAAAAATCTTATTATTAAATATTAATAAGTTATTCGTCGTAAGGACCTCTTTTAGCTTCGTTATAAAGCCCGCTTTTTAAAGCTCCTTATCCTCTTTTTTTATAAAGTTAATATCGGATAGGTTTAATATATTATTAGTTTATATTTTAATAATTCTAAATTAGTTACTTACGTACTTAGAGACTAGTAAGTATAGGTCGTACGTAGATATAACTATTAATAATTAATTAATATAAAAATCGTAGTAAGTAGCTTATTAATAAGTGCCTAATTTTACGAGCCTATATAGTAGTTTAAGTACTTCGATAATCGTACTTTCTAAGTACTTACTAGCTATTTCTTTTAGTAAATAGGCCAGGATTTTCTTTATAAGCCCTATAGCTAATTAAGTATAGGCCTAAGTAATATTATAGCTCTAAATCTCGTATCCCTTTTTTTATAGTAATACTATTAGTACTATTATTAATCGTTAGCTATAGCGCTATATTATAAGCGATTATATAAATAGCGTCGCTTTCTTAACGTTACCGTACCCTTAAATTACGTATTTAGATTTTTTATATAACTAGGGTATTCCTTTCCCTTTAATTTTACGAACTATTTATAATTTAAATATATAAAGGTTTATATACTTCTCTAGGTTATAGAGGATAAATCGATAGACCCCTCGATCGTAAAGAGTATTTATTTCAATTAGATCTAATTCCTTATACGGCTTTTTAGTAGTTATAATTATACTTTTTTTACGTAGTTTAATTACTAGCTCGAAATCGGCTTTTTTTTTTACTATATAAAAGGTATTAATTACTTTGTTATTAGTAATAAATTACTACGTTAGTGCTTATTATTATAGTCTTTTATAACGTCTTACTAGTAGTATTAATACCCTTTTAATAATTTCCTCTTCCTCGTCGTTTATTAGTACTATTACGACGATTTTATTAAGGATAATTTCTTATGCCTTTATTACGGGTTATATAGTTTCCCCTAGCTCTTTTTCTTTTTATAAGTTAGAAATTACCTCGCTAGAATCTATATAATATAGTCTTATTATTATAATCAATACTTCGAGGGGTTAGTTACGATCCTTTATAACTACGTAAGATCGCTCGTTAATAAAAATTAATTTATATAGCCTAGCTTACTATTAAGTACTTTTATATTATACTTATATATCCGAATTTAGTAATATATCTAAATTACTCCCTATATCGGGCCTATTATATATAATAATTACCTCGTTAACTTACTTTTTTATACTTACTTTACGTAATACTTATATTATTTTTTTAATTACTCGGGCTCGTTAGCTTATATCTAGCGATAGTAGCGAGGCTAAGGTCGTTCTTAAATATACTTTAAATACGAGAAACGTTAGTATAAGCCCGTTAGGCCCTATAATATTGTTATAGTATTTAAGTACTATTTAAAAGTATTTATTATTAATAAAATCTAGATTCTTTTTTTAAATAATTCTAAATACCCTTTTTAACTACTAATATACCCTTTTTACTTTTCTAATACTATAGTACGCTTTAATAAGCACGACTTTTAGCTATATACTATAGGCTATCGCATTCTCCCTAAATTCTACTAACTTAAAACTAGTACTAGTATCGGTTCTAATGCCGTTTAGCGGTCCTTAGTATATATTAATCTAGCTTTTTTATAGAGCGGCCTATACTATTTTTACTTATAGATCCTAGAGAAATTACCCTACTTAAAATAATATAGCTTTATTAATTACGTATAGGACTAGCCGATTATTTAAATAGAAGATATTAATAATAATTTCCTAATTAAAGTTAAGCTTATTACGTAATTTAAATCTAAACCTACATAGGCTCTACGTATTTATTTAGTATTAGTAGTATACTTTTATTAACTATTCTAGCGCCCCTATTTTAATATTATTATTACTTAATCGCTTTAAGAGGTTATATAGCCTCGTAACCGACGGGTAGCTAAATTTTTAGTATAATTATCTAAGCTTATTTTTTATTAAGTAATAAATCGACTTTGAGTCGTTATTAAGCCTTATAAACGCGTACCCCTACCGTTGTTTAACTATCTTAAAGTACTTACTATTAGAGATTCTATTCCTTATATTATTAAATATAATACCTAGTCGATCTATATCTTTTAAATATAGTAAAAAAGGTATATTAATAGTTAAAATATAGAAGGTTATCGTTCTAAAGTACGTCTCGACTTTTATTATACCTAGGGCGACGATTTCTTTACCTAGGCCGAAGCTAATCCTTATAATACCCGCTATTAACGTATTAAATATTACTAGCGTAATCCTCTATAGCGCTTAGAATTACCCTTTTCTTTTTATTAATTATTATAATACCTTAGTATTTAGAATAATACTTTAGAAAGTTTCTAAGCTATACTTTTTACTTATATAAAATACTTATACGAGCTTAGTATCTAAGTAATCTAAGTAGTATAAAAAGGACCCCCCTAGCTACTATTATAATTACTTAGTACCTAATTTCTTTTTAAGTATTAAGAGAAGTAAATCTAGTATTATTAGATTTAGCGGGCCGGATTATAATTTACCCCCTTTACCCCTCTTTATACCTATTATCTAGGGGACTTTTCCTTACTATTTATAAATAAAAACCTATTTATTAAGAGCTTTTATTACCTTTTACTTATTTATTTTTATATATCCTCCGGAGGCTAACGGGGCGAAAAAGGAGTAGTTAATATCGTTAATTTCGTTATAATCTAATTCGTTAGTATAGGGTATAAGGTTTTTTTTATTTTCCGAGTCTCTTATTAAATACTCTAAGCCGTTAATTTAGTTATTTATACTAGGTTCTATGCCCCTAGATATACCCTTATATTTTATAAAGAATTAGTTAAATTAATTAGAGCTAGTTTTATTTCTTATTACCCTCGACTTTTTATACTTTTTATATAATTTAGCACGTTCTTTTTTAGAATAATTACTTAACTAATATCTATCTTTTTTATAAATAAAGTACTACTTCTTACGTTACCCTACTCACGGGTTAAATCTCTACTTATTTAATAAACCTAGGCCTCCTTATTAGTAATTACTATACTTAGTTTTTTTCCCTTTTTTATTATATATTCGATTAACTTAGTACTATTAGTAAGGGCCGTTATATACTTAGAGGTAGGTTTAGCATAGTATTCTTATCTTAATATTAAAACTAAATCTTAGTTTTAAGTAGAGCGTCTCGTAGTCTTTAGGTACTTAGTATAAGGTTATTTTTACTTCTAGTACGTATTAGACTACGGTATAAAAATATCTAACTTTTTACTCATTAGTTCCTTTATTTAGCTAGGTTTTTACTAGCTTATTAATTTAATTAATAAGCTTTTTAAGGATTTCTACTCGTAATTTACCCTCTATTATTCTAGCTATAAATATAAAAAAAATTACTTATAACTCGGATAGGAGCTTTAGATTCTTATTATAGGTCTTAAAGCGGCTTCGGATTACGTTAATCATATTAAAAAAGTCGTTTTAATTAAGATTACGTACTACCTCGTAGTAATAATTAGAGGCTTTACTTATAAGTACGATATTAATTACTAAATAGTACTAATATTCCCTAATCCTAACCTTTTTATAATAATTATAAAATATCGTTAAGGTTTTTTATAAGACCTTATACTTCCCTCTAGAATATAATTTCTTTTTTAAAAAGATCTTTTTAAGATTTATAAATTACTTCGTATTTATTACTAAATTATTAGTATTTATATACGATCCCTACGTTACTACGTATTATTAATAACTTTAAGTTATCTACCTCCTTTCTTATTAACTAATTAGCGCCGAATTTTAAATTAGTAGCGGCAACGAGCTATAGATCGAAATAAGTAGAATTATCGATTATTATACTTCTAGTACTATATTTTACCTCTATATATCCTTTTATAACGATAGATTACTATTAGTAATTATAAGGAGGAAATCTATATCGTTTACTCTTTTTTTAAATTCGTTAAAATAATTATACGCCCTATTAACTTATACCTAGTTCTATAATACAAATTCCTCTTTTATAATTATTATTACTAGGATTTCGTATAGTTCTTACGATTATAATTATGCTAATAATACCCCTCGCTCGTAGAGGAATCTATTAACTACTTTTATAATTCCTAGGCTTACTCTTATAAACTATTCGTTTAGCTAGTAACTAAGGTTATTTATAATCTTATAAAATAAGGGTTACCCCTATAGCCCCTTTTTTTTATAAACCTTAGTTAAATAGATTAATACTACGTTAATTTACTCGCTATTAGGCTAATTTATAATCCTATATATCTACGTCCTTTAATAATCCGGGTTAATATTTACTTACTTATAAGGAATCGGGATTTTATTTAAGATCGGGTTTTTTTTTCTTTTTTTTTACTTTAACTCGCTAGGGGTCGTATTCTAGCTTATATTTATATTAATAATTACTAGTATATTTAATCTTAACGGGGATATATCTAATCTGCGCGTTAGCTATAATAAGCCCGTACTTTTACTACTTAACGAATTTATTAAAGTCTAAGAGATTCCTACTTCCTCTTACTATCTCGCTACTACTCTCGTTTTTACTATTTTTAGTAACTATTATTACTTTTTTAAATTACTAACTATTATACTTACTAAGAACTCCTTTTTATTTAAAATAAAAAGGTAAGTTTTAATAGCCCCCTTTTTTTAATAATAATAATAAACGTTTATATTACTATAAAAAGATATAATAATTAGTTTTATAATCTTTACTAGTTACTAATTTCCGCTATTCTATATACTTCTAGCCTCCTAAGCCTCGTGCTCTTTATAATTTCTAAATAACTTCCTTTTTTAACTTACCTCCTCTAGAGTAGTATTCTATAAGAATAGTTAAATATAAATACTAGGCAGCTCGTAAAGGAGTTATATAGGCTATTAAGTACGGTTAGTAAAGTTAAGCCCCCCTTTTTTATAAGATCGTAGGCCTTAAGGACTTATTAAAAATACTACTTACCGCTCGTACTTAGTAAGGTTAAATACTTTAAAAATCTTTTTTTTTATAGCCTCTCGGTACCCTATTTTATAGTTTTCTAAGTAGTATTTTTTATAAATTAATTACGCTAATTTAGTAATTATCGCTCGTTAATAATTCCTTTTACTAATTCGGCTAGTTAATTTCTAATTATGGGCCGGCCGTTAGAAAGGTATTTAGTAAAAAAAGCTACTTAAAGTAACGGCAAAATACTAGTTACTTAAGTAGTTCTATTAATTAACGTAGTTTAACATAGTAAACGTCGACCTCTTATAAGTAATAAAGGATTACGATTACTCGATTCCGTATAGTATTTAAAAATCGCCTCCTTTTTTATTACTTCCGTAAGGTTAATTAGTATAAATCTCCTATCTCGTGCGGTATTAAGAGGTCGTCTTTTTTATATAATAAGATACTTTACTAATCTATAATAGTAGAATTTAACTACTAATTAGTATAGGTTTCTCTTTTATAAGGGAATTAGTTCGAACTATAGGTTAATAAAGAGATTAATTTAACTATATAAATTTCTGCGTAGTAGGTATAAAAGGGAGGTTCTAACCGCAGGTTAGGCTGACTACGATAATCCTAAATAGGGCCCCTAATTGGCCCCTGCGTCGATCGACTGTATGCCGCGGTCGAATTGGACTTCCGATCCGACACAGTTGAAAAGGACCCCGCATGACATGCTGTGAATCGGACATACATGTCAGCCTCGAAATCTGCCTTGATGAGACCCGGTCTAGTGGTATGCAGTCAAGAACTAGTGCTTATCCATCTGCACATTTTCGTGGGGTACAACCTCCCCATCACGAATAATTGGCTGGCCATGTCCGAATGTCTGCATATTCTGCCTGGATAGCGTCTCACAGCCCTACACCTTGAGAAAGTTTGGCGGCCAGTCGAGTCAACGCTTACAGGCAACAGTCGGTTTGAGGTGACACGGAGATGGCCTCTGGAGGTTTTGGTGTTTTTTATGTTGCCCCATCTCGGCACTTCCAGCGAGTCAACTATGTCCTCGTTGACCCTCGTCATTTTCAGTGTGTCTACTCTTCAGATACCAAGACTTCAGACCTTTGTTGAACCCATTGCAGCGCCATTCGTCGAGTCAGGATGTCTGCTGAGTCTATTATTAACGAGGCGTTGAAGGGTGATGAGGACTTCTCGGTCATCGAACGCTTAGCTGATGCTATTCGCATCGAGGAAGACGTTCAAATCAGCCAGGAGGACCGCAAGGAGATCATCCAGGATCTCTACGAGGGCCCGAAGAAATGCCAATGTTGCATCAACTGGATGGACGAATGTCCCCACGGCGTTGATCTAACGGAAGTCGATAAAGACGATGAGGATGAAAGCGGCAGCCCCCTGGTCATCCGACGTCGAGTGAATGCCGGCCGTACTGGCACAATCATTTCCATTCACTCAATCGAGATTCGACATGCGGCCACTCGAGAAGTTTTGATCGACGTCTTCAAACCTTACGACAACATCGTGCAACGAGTGAAATATCTCACATTTTTGGCACCCTTCCACCAGTTCTTTTGGCGCTGGGAGCGCTTCGAGAAAGCTGTCGCAGAGGAGAAGGACGAAATCGTGAAGAAGATCTTGGCCATTCTGAGGGGTTTGGTCAAGCGTGAACTAGCAGGGGCATTTGCAGTCAACAAGGAACTCGTCAGCCACGGAGTCATCACATTCAACTACCTTTGGATCTTGTTCGCGCCCGGAGAGCTGATATACTCGGCTGATGACAGTCACGACCGCTTCTACGTCCTTCGGTCATGCTCCTCGAGAGACATCGCGATCGACCTGAGTCTCTCCTACATCGCCTGGGGTTTCCCAGCCATGCAGTTCGGTACGGTCCACGAGGACATCCCCATTGACAATTTCCTAGGGACCCGCTCAATCGAAAGCCTGCCTGCTTTTCCTGCCAAGTACCTCCGCGACTTCTCAGGAATGCAAGCAAAGCTGGTGGGGAGAGGCCGCAAGTACGCGAGTCTAGCTGGTACTCATTACAAGGCATACCATCCAGCGGGGGATGATCCCAAATCCGAGCTTCGTGTGATGATCGATCCCAGTCACAGAAGAGTATATCTCTCAGCCTACGTCGACGATGGACGCAAAGAGAGACTACAGCCGCTTTTCAGCCAGTACACCGACCTCATCAATCAGTCACCAGTGGACTCCCCTCCCCCAAATGGCATACACATCCCTCTGGAAGAGTACATTGATGAGTGGGACGAGAGACCGAGAGGCGGTCGCCGGCCGATGCGTCACCCCGCGCCTCGACGAGTGTCCCCGTACTATCCACCTGTCGCGCCCAGACGAAGATCCCCGGTCGTGATCGAGACTGTCCGAAGGCGCCGGAGCATCTGTCCGGAATTCAGTAAGCAAATACCCCACGAATACCAATATTATATCAGTCTAACACAACTTCCAGGGCTACGTGATGAGGATATTGAGGAGAATTCCAGGAAACACCTTACAGAGTTTCATTTACAGCTCATGGACCCCGAGGTCGATGGATTTGATCTCAAGGAGAAGACTTGGAGTAAGTATCTGATAGAACACTACACTGCTAGACTTTTGAAATTTTCTAATCCTTCGGAATAGGGAGCTTTGAAGTAGACCGGATTCACGATATCGAATGGAACACGAAGCCATTCGAGAGTCTGGTGCTGCCTGAAGGATACAAGGATCTCATCCTGGCTTTCGTTGAGAGTCAAGTCAAGGACAAGGTTGCATTCGATGATGTCATAAACGGAAAGGGTAAGTTGTAGAAGGTCACTAATATTTGATGTGTTGGAAGTACATCGCTAACATTCTATAGGTGGTGGGCTCGTAGCCTTGCTTGCCGGGGACCCAGGTGTCGGCAAGACTCTCACTGCCGAGTCTGGTACGATTCTATATACTTTCGGAGATCTCTAAAGATCAGACATGGAGCTGACTCTTGTGATAGTTGCCGAGAAGATACAGGCTCCCCTATTCAAGATGGAGTTAGGAGATTACCATGAGGACGACCGCGACAATGACGCTGTCCCAGTACGCTATGATGACCGGAACCGATCCTTGAGTCCCCGTCCCCGAGATCCTGATCGTTCAATGAGCTTCACAACTGCATTTGAACTTGCTGCTCGCTGGGGAGCCGTTCTACTGATTGACGAGTGTGACATGTACTTGGAGAAGCGTAGTGATGCTTCGACCAAACGAAACAGGATGGTGTCTCGTAAGTAGCCCTGACATTACGTCTTTGTACTCATCTGACCGAGACCAAAACCCGTACAGGCTTCTTGAAAGAACTCGAGTACTACCCGTCTCTTCTCTTCCTGACGACGAACCGCGAGCGGTCCCTTGACCCTGCCATCTACTCCCGTGTCCATCTCAATATCAACTACCCCGCCTTAGACGAACCCTCTCGTCTGAAAATTTGGCAGACGTTCCTGGAGAAGAACAACTCAACCATGTCAGAGAGTGAATTTGGATCTCTGTCAAGGATCAATGTGAATGGTCGGCGCATTCGGAACATTGTGAAGACAGCTGGTATCATGGCAAAGAAAGACGGAAGAGCGGTGAACTTTGATGACGTTAGAAAGGTCATGAAGATCACAGAGGGGATAGATATCGAGGACTCTTAGCGATATTGATAAAAGTCTCTGGTTTGTGCAGGATGAAACACAGAAAGAGCTATCTACAAGAATCAAGTGTATTCGGGTTCCGTCAAACTTTTGGTGCCCTTGCATCTGGGAATGTCTGTATCGAGAGCGTTGATGGCGCGGTCTTCAGGCGAAGTGCGTATCGATGGTCTTCTTCATATCCTGAGCAATCAACTTGTGTCCAGCAGTCGTTGGTTGAATGAAGTTCATCCAGAAGTACTCATTGGCGTGCCCGTCAATCATGCAATCTGTCCACTGAGCCGTCTCGTCTCCGTCACAAAAGAGGTTGAGAGGCTTGGGAAGCCATATGCCTTGGGGTTGGCCAATACCTGAATCATGAAGCTGAATGCATCATAGTAGATGACTTTCTTGCCAAACTGCCCGAGGCTCTTCTGGATAGCCAGATTTGCTTGCTGGATTACCTGGCCCCAGGTCTTGACGCAGTCGGCGTTGGTACCGCGGAGGTACTTGGGCGTCACCGGGGCGAGATGCTTAGGATAGATATTGGCGACCATAACGTACGGTGCTCCCTTATCAATAAGGTTCTGAACCTGCGCGGTGATCTTGACTGCCGCGTCGATTGCAAACTGCGCGTTCTTTGGATCGCCTAACCAAAACGCGTCGGTATGCATGCTGAGGTCGTTCTCGCCGAACCAGAGGAACTGCAGAGAGGAGCGAATACCGGGGGCGCCACGACCGGTGTAGTTAGCAACCTGTCCAATCATGTCTGTCGCCCCAGCCTTCGACTTGGTGTAGGCGTTGTCAAAGGTCGCCCCAAAATCGCCTCCACCGCAGCACCCGCCGAATGCATAGTCTGTCAGCGGAACCCGGAGTAGGTCGGAGAGATAGGACACAGCGACCGGGCCGTTAGTTCATGTTCCGAAGCCGTACACATTGGCTGGATCGCCGGTGATGCCGTGCGCAAAAGAGCCGTTGCCGTTATCACTCAGTTCATCGCCGTAGGCTATAAGGTTGTTGAATGGATAGGTTGTCCGACCCGCCAAAGAGGCGTCCTCAATCACGCGCGCTGCGATGAGAGGGAGAATAGAAGTGATGAGACCCGCGCTGTAAAACATTTTTGAGGGTGAATGAGTGTGAACTGGAAAGGAGAGTCACCCGAGATCAAAAGAAGATTGCGAGAACGAAGCTCTGGAGAATATGAATTCGATTGAACCAAACAAGATGCAGAAGGCTGAAGATATTAAATAGCAGCTGAGGAAGAGCAGGCATACTCATGAAGGCCAAACAATAGCACGCTGTGTTCCTTAAGGATCTTACGGTTTTAGAATCTAATTTCATTTCTAGGTCTGTGGCGGCGATGGCGTTGATCAGTGTCGCACCAATCTGGCTGGTCGCATTGACTGCAGCGCTCCTTCAAGGGGTGAGAAGCCCAAAAGCATTTCTTTTGCGTATCACTACTGCACTGAGGTGAGGTGGTCTAGGCCAGACGAAGGAAGCATAATTCCGATGCCTAAAGCTTCTCAGTCTGGCTTCCATATGAGTACAGCCTCATTCAACATTTCTATGGGGTTTCTGTGGTTACCAACAACCACGGAAACGACTCAAACCTTGGAAAGGCTGTAAGTTCCAAAAAAAAAAAAAAGTCTCCAACTTCTGCGATCCTTCGAATAACCGGAAAGGGAGACCCTGCCTTGCACATGGCAACGGTGCACTTAGTGCGAGTCACAGGTATGCAGCGGCCTACATTTATCCTCATGAGTTCGAACAGAAAAGGACTTTGGTTGAGTATCGTTGAAAAGATTCTCCGTGACGTGAGCCACCAATCCACAGCCCCAGCGTGGTTGATAAGCTAAGCAGGTCATATCAGGCCCAAGAAAAAAGGCCACATACAAATATTGCATACTCAGGTTCTGTTAGTATCCCTATCACAGGGATATTGGTCGATTAGTTCGAACCGTGGGTTAACGAAGTAGGTTAATTAAACTATTCTAATATACTATATAGGTATAAAAAGGAGGTTCTAACCGTAGGTTAGGTAGGCTACGATAATTATAAGTAGGGGCCGTAATTAGCCCTTGCGCGGGCTACCGTACGCCGAGGTCGAATTAGACTTCTAATCCGATACTAACTTTCTCTTTCTTTTATAATTTTAATTACTACGGTTAGAGGTGTAATTCGACCTCGGGCCCGTCTACTAGGTCGTCTCCTTTTCCCCCTTTTCTTTGCTCTTTTAGGTTAGAAATTACTTTATTAAGATCTATATAATATAGTCTAACTACCGTAATTAATACTTTGAGTAGCTAGTCGCAATCTCTTATAACTATATAAGAACGCTTATTAATAAAAATTAATTTATATAGCCTAGCCTATTATTAAGTAATTTCGTACTATACTTATATATTTAAATTTAGTAATATATTTAAATTAGCCCCTATATTAGGCTTATTACGTATAGCGATTACTTTATTAATTTACTTTTTTATATTTACCTCGCGTAATACTCGTATTACTTTCTTAACTACTCGGGCTCGTTAGTTTACGTCCACTAATAGTAGCGAGGCTAAGGTCGTTTTTAAATATACTCTGAATATTAGAAGCGTTAGTATAAGCTCGTTAGCCCCTATAATATTATTATAGTATTTAAGTACCGTTTAGAGGTATTTGTTATTAATAAAATCGGGATTTTCTTTTTTAATAATTTTAAACGCCCCTTTTAGTTATTAGTATACCCTTTTTACTTTCTTAATACTATAGTACGCTTTAATAAGCACTATTTTTAGTTATATACCGTAAGCTACCGTATTTTCCTTAAATTTTACTAACTTAAAACTAGTACTAGCGTCGGTCCTAATACTATTTAGCAGTCCTTAGTATATATTAATCTAGCTTTTTTATAGAGCTACTTATACTATCTTTACTTATAAATCCCGTAGGAATTACCCTATTTAAAATAATATTATTTTATTAATTATATATAGGACCGGTTAACTATTTAAATAGAAGATATTAACGACGATTTCTTAATTAAAATTAAGCTTATTATATAATTTAAATTTAAATCTACGTAAGCTCTGCGTATTTATTTAATATTAATAATATACTTTCGTTAACTATTCTAGCGCCCCTATTTTAATATTATTATTACGTAATTATTTTAAGAAGTTATATAGCCTCGTAACTAAGGAGTAACTAAACCTTTAGTATAGTTATTAAAGCTTATTTTTTATTAAGTAATGGAATAGGGTGGGGCGATTAGTCCTAGTATTTCTTTTTTTTAAAGCTAATTAAGTATAGGGACTTGTGAGAGAGCTAATTAGAGGAAAATATAAGGAGAAGGGCCTCTGATTAGGGAGAGGAGCTTAGTAAAGGGCGGATTTTTATTTTATTTATATATATACTTTTTTAAGATCGAACTAAAGCTTTTTTAATAATTTATTTTTAAATACGATAATATAAGACAATTAGGAACTTTACTTTTTTAATCTAGTTAATATTACCTTCTTTTTTTAATTATAACTCCGTTAATTAAGGCCGTATTAACCCGATTAAAAGAGGTATTTTATATTATTTTTATAAGTATTAGTAGTCTTTCCTAAGTACTATACTATAAAAGTCCTTTATACCCTATACCTTTTTAATAATCTCCCCTTCTAAAAATCCCTTCCCTTTTTAAATAAAAAAATAAGTAAAAAAAAAACCCGACTCGATCAGAAATAATTTAAATAAATAAGTAAAAAAAAGCGGTATAATAATTAAAATAAATACGAGTAGTAGGACTCTAATTAAAAGAAAAACTAAATAATTAAAATACGAAGATAAAGATATATAAAAAAGGGTTTTTTATTTAATAAAAAGGGGATATAATAAACTTTAATAAGTAAGTAAGATAGATAAGTAGAGAAATACGCGGATATTTAGAACTAGATCGGGCCTAAATACGGACGCTATAATAATATAATAAAATAAATAACGAGTTAGGATTAGAACTAATAAAATACCTTAATAAGTATAACTAGTTATTTAACTAGACTATTCTTTATTAATTAATATAGCCCGGAGATTTAATAATAAACTTATTTAGAAATACGAATACGTTAGACTAAGGGCGCTCGGGAAACTAGCTTTTAACTAGACTTATTAATAATTTTAATTAATATTACCGTGGGCCTAATACGAAGTCTAATTAAAACTCTAATTATATATTTAATAAGGGCTAAGAAGGACGGCTTAAATTATATTAATTAGGATAATAGCTACGCTCTAGTTATTAAAATAGCTCCTCTCCTCTTTTTTTAAACTCTATTTAAAATAAATAGATTAATATAAGATTATTAAAATTATAAATTAAATTAACAAACTATACTTTTAATAATCTTAGACTATAAATATAAATAATTAATACGTTATTTTTATTATTATTAGCGCCCCTTAGGACGTTTAATTACACGAACCTAACCTTTTTATTTTAAATAAACCGTTTACTAAACTAGTTTTTATAGTTTATTAAGACTTATAAACCGCGGAGTTATTTAATAATAATAAGCTTATTTTTAATAATAGATTTACTTATTAATTTAATTAGAAAAGGCTAGCTACGGCTTAAGTTAGGATAGATATTTTAATTAATACCTTTTTAAGTACTATTACTACTTAGATCTAAATAACTATACCTTAAACTAAGGACTTTATAACTTTTTAACCTAATTTAATAAAAAATATAAGGTTTTATAAAATACTATTCCCTAGTTAAAAAGGGACTATAGTTTTTAAAAATAATAATATTATAAACTTTTTAAAAAAGTTTAAGGACTAGTATGAGATTAGTAAAGTCCCGGACCGATTTAGGGGTAAACTTATTATATATATTATAAAAAGAGATTATTAAACTCTAGTTAAGGATACAATTAGAGGACTACTCTAGGCCTAAACTAAGGATTTTTTTTTAAAAGAGTATAGAAAATAGGATACTAACTACTTTTTAAATAAAAAAGAGTAAATTAAAAGAGTTACTAAAGGACTACTTATCTTATTTTCTAATTTAAACTTTACTTAAGTACTATTTATTAAGATTAATAATATAATTACCCTTATTAAATAATAAGACCTCTATATTATAATTAATAAGAGCTTAATTAAGGCCGTATAAAAGTAGTTTTATACTAATATTATAAAAGAAGTAGTAAAGGAAGTCGGGGTTATTTTAAATAGCTTTATTAAATTAATAAAGTACGCGAGGTTTAAAATAGGACTTTTTAACATAATTATATATAAAAAAGAATATAGCTTACTTTTTACGAACGATTAGAATTAACCTAAAACCTCGTTACGATCCCCTACTTTATAAATATATAAAAATACTTAATATTAATATCTGAACCGCTAGTAATATTACTAATTAACGATAGGGGCCTAGGTTACTTAAGTAGTTATTAATAATATTACTAATTCTAACCTAGCTAACGAAATAAGTAAGCTAAAGATTTATTAAAATAGTATTTATTTTTAAAGTCCTGTTTATATATTTAATATAAGTATTATACGTCTTAATTAACCCCCGATTATAAGACCTAAAGATTATTATTAGTATTACTAAAGTCTATACTACTAGATTATTAAGGATTGCGATTAGTATACTCTTAATAAGGACGCTTATTTTATTATTTTAGTTTAGAGAGCTTAGTATTATAAAAAGTATAATAATTAAGAGCTTATAAAAAATATCCTTTTTATTATAATTAAAAATAGAAAAAAGCGTACGATTACTAATTACGTTACCTTTTTTTTTACGTAATAAATATATTAACTAAGGAAAATACTAAGCTTTTAGCTAAGTAAATTCTAAATTATTAAATCGGACTACCCTAGTAAACTATACTTATACTCCCCTTAGCTAATCTTATAAGTATAGTTAAATACGTTTACGTAGTACGACCTAACTTAGGTTATTATAACTAAGCGGATATTTATACTATTTATAAAAAAAGACTACTTAAGAACTATATTTTAATAACTACGTTATATTTTAAAAGGATATATAAGATTAATAGCCCGAGCTAGCTTTTATAATTTAAAAAAAAACGGTTTTTTTTTTTAATTAAAAAAGGGAAATTATAAAAATTAATAATAATAACAAAGTTTTTAAAATAGTAGAGAACGTAATTTTTATATTTATTTCTAGGCCCTAGCTTACTAAAGTCCTAATTAATACCCTTAATACTAATACTTAAAGAACTTAAGAGCCTCTTTTTTATAAAACTTAGAAAATAATAACCGTAAATTAGACCTACGACTTTAACCTTAGGGCTAAAATAAGGAAACTAATAAAAAAGAGGCTCGAGGCCCTAATCTCGCTTTTTATAAACCTTTTATAAAAAATATACTAAAATATACTATAATAATAATAATTTTAATATATAATTAGGGGTATTTTAATACTAATAAAATCTTATTAAAAGCTCTGAAGTCCTTAGTAAATTTAGTAGAGAATAGGTAATAGTAAAAGGATATTAAAGATCTTTTTAATAAGTATAACTAAAACCTTTTTTTAAGGCCGAGCTATATAGCTAAGATTAATAAAGTTAGAGGCGCTAATTTAATTTCTAAGCTCCTAACTTCTATAATTTTAAACGCCTACTTCTAGTTAGAAATCTAAATATTTAGTATAAATTAAGATAATAAAAGTTTAATAATCGTTACTATCCTAGATACTAGAGCGTAAGTTAATATCCTTTTAAAATAATATATTAAAAAAGCTAGTATTTTTTATATAATAATAAAGCTTTAGATATAAATATTTAAGTACGATCTAATTAGCTAGATAACTTTTAATAGTTTCTATTTTATAAACATATAGATTAATAAGTTTAAAATAACTACTTATTTTTTTATTAAAAACGAGCAAGAGACCTCCGATTTATTATTATTAAGTCTTTTATTTATATAAAATACTAAGCTATTTTTTAAATATAATAAGTTAATAATTACTACTCTAATTTATATATTAAAGACACGAGGCTAAGGATCCTTATAAGGATAATTAAGACGAACGGTTTTTAAAACGTAAAGAATATTTTACCCTAGTTTAAGTAGTATATAGAGGAAGTTTTTAAATTAAAAAACTAAATATTAATAATATAACTAGAGATATTATTAGTTTTAATAACCCCTATTTAGAATTTAAGTTAAAAAAAGACGAGTATATTATAATAGTCTTAGACTAAGGCTAAGTTAATTAGATTATAATTATAGTTACGCTCTATATAATCTAGTTTTAAATTATATAGATTAAGAGAGTAATAGTAGCTATTTAAAATAAGGTTAAAAATAGACCGAACGGATTAGCTAACTAAGACGATTTACGTTTCTTAATAAAAATACTTATTTTTTAATAAGAGGAGTTATATATTAAGTAATAAATTATAAAGCTAGAGTAAAAGGTATTAAAATAGTACGAGATAGTTAAAAAAGCTTTTTATAAGATTCCCTACGCTATAAAAGCTAATATAATATATAAAAAAAAGGACTAGAAGGTTTAGCTAGTTAATAACGCGCCCTCTAATAGATTAATACCCGATAATAATCCTTATTAAAAGCTTAAAAAACTTAAAGAAATTAAAAATAAGTTATAAAACTAATCGGGCCTTTATAGGAATATTATTATACTTAAGTTCTTAAATATAGAACTAAGCTCTAGATTAATAAATAACTATTTCTAAGTTATTTTTAAGGATTATAACTATTTTTTATTTTATAAATAAGATCTCTTTAAGCAAATACTCTTTAATTAAGAAAAAGCGCTAGCGTAGGACTTTTTTAAATACGGCTATTTCGACTTTATAATTGTATTATTATAAATAATTAAGATTATATTTTATAAAACTTAGTAAATAAAGAGTATTCCGATCTTAAAAGCTCTATTACTAAAAGCTTTCGAAGTAATTTAAAAACGTATTACCTAGGGTATTATTAGAGAAAGTTATATTACGTATTAAAACCCCTAGTTCTTAATAATAAAAAAGAACGGCGGTCTTTAGCTAATTAACTTAGTAATTAAAATTAATACTATTACTTTTTAAAATACTTAGTAACTACTTAATACTAATAAGTTCTTAAAAAAGTTTATTATAAATTAACTTATCTCCTTCTTAGATTTTTTTTAACTATAATTAGATCTTTTTAAATAAAAAGAGCTATAATTTAATAACCTTTTTAACTCTTTTTAAGCTATATAAATACTATACCCTCTTAATAGGAGTAATAAATTCGGTAGCCTAATTTTATTAAATTATAACCCGCATTCTCTAGAACTTAATTTTAAAATATTATAGCGCTTTTATTAATAATATTATAATTAAAGGCCCGCGATCCTATTATAATAATAAGTACCTAACTAATTATTCTAGGATTTAGTAATTCGTTTATAAATACTTTTAAAATATTAATTAAGTCTTAGTTAACGTCGAGCTAGCTAGTTATACTATTTCCGGAGCGAAGTCGTAATAGTACTAGCTATTTATAGTTATTATAAGCTACTTCTATAATATAAAAAGGAGACGGCTTAATTAAGCTAAAGTCCTTAAGATCTTTAAATAAATAAAATACTTAAATATCTTAGAAATTAGATCGTTTTTTAGTATTATTACTTTTTATTATTATTAAATTAAGTAATTTCTTTTTAAAATAGCCCCGTTATACTCCTTACTTAGTAAGAACTAATCCTTTAAATAAGGAGCGCCCTAAATTAAAATTATAAAAACGCTTAAAAAGGCGATTACTATAGCTCTTATTTTAGTTTTATTAAACTATAGTACTAAGGCCGGACGGATTATTTTTATAATAAACACTAGTATTAAAAAATAGAATAATATACTTAGTTAGATTATTAATAACGAGCGAACTATTATTTAATATAAGAGCGGGATATAGCGCGGGCTAGAGCTTAATTATAACTTTAAAAAGCTCGAAATATAAAACGTTTTAATAAGCCTAAAGCGTCTTTATAATTATTTATTTAGAATTAACTTCTTATTAAAAACTAATACCTAAGTCCTAGTTATTTAGATTAATAATATAATAAATAACTCATTATTAATAATAATAATACGCTAGCTCTCTTAAATTAGACTTTTTAACTTTAAGATTAAGTATATTAATAAGAAAAAAAATATTATAACAGATAGCTTTTTAAAAAAAACCCCTAGCTAATCTAACCTAGTTAAAATAGAGCTTAATAAAAATATTAAGAACTTTATTAACGTACGAGTCTTATAAATACGAGTTATAAAGAACTTTTTTATTATAATATATAGTTATAATAACGCTATTATTAATTAAATATAGGAAATAAATATTCTAGCTAATATATTAGTACCGAACGAATAATAATCGGACTTTTTAAAATAAATTACTTATTTCCTTCTTATTTTAAAGAGGCTAGCTAGTATACCCTTTAATTAGTTTAAACGTTTTAAGTAAATAGTAATACAATTTATTATATAAAATAAACTTCTATTTTAATAAAGGACGAAGACTTATCCCTAACCTACTTAAGTAATTAATAATAAGCGCCGCTAAATAGACCTAATTAATAAAATATATAATAAGTCTAAGTATAGGGGACGAAAGGCTATATATTTTTATTTTATAAAACGATATTACTAGTTAAGAATATATGCTTAGACTTAGGAGCTAATTACGACTTACGAGGCTTATTAAAAAGCTAGATTATAACGCTTTAACGACCCTTATATATTTATAGTTCTAATTTACGAACCTTTTTTTAAAGTCTATTTAAATATTTAGTATATAAGTAAATAGAAAGTTATTAAAGCGCGTTATAAGTTTACAGGATACTTAGAAACGCAGATTATAACGAACGCTATATTAAAAAATATTACGAAGTTTATTTAGGAAAATATTATTTATTATTATAGGATTTATAGTACTCTAATTATTAACGGGGGATAAGAAAATATAGGCGCTATAACATAGCTTAATTAATAATATAGTACTCGGTAAAAGGTTATATTAGCTTATAACCCTCGTACTAACGGGCTTTTTAAAAAAGATTATTAATTTATTATATATATACTTCGTATTTAGTCGGATTAAAAAAAGAAAGATATTAAATTAATACTAACTATAGCCCTTTTTATAAATAAAATAACTATTAGAGTATTATTAGGTTATATACTATTCTATTTTATTTATAATTATTATATAACGACCCTAATTAAAAAAGAACGGTAACTTAGAGGGTACTTAATTAAGAAAATATATATATAATAGATTAAGAAATCTAAGCTTAATTACGAGCTTTTACTTTTTTAATAAATAACTAGGAAGCTATAGTTAATAAAGTTACTTAATACCGAGCCTAAACTTATAACTAGTTTAACTCTTCGTATACTTTTTAATTAGTAAAATTATAAACTAGCAATCTAGTTCTTATTTTTAATATTTAATAAAAAAATAATATATTAATTTTTAAAAAACTCGATTATTATTAATAAGGACCTTTTTATATTTACTTAGCCGCTCTAAATAGATCGTCGTATTAACTAGAGACGCTTATTAATAAACTAATTATAAAAGCTATTTATATTAGTAATTAATTTAAAAAGTTCTTAAAGTTTTTAAAAAGCCTCTACTTATTACTTAATAAGTCTAATCTTTATAAAAACTTTATTTTTAATTTAACTAACTTTTTATTTTTATAAAATAATATAATTAACGCTACGATTTTACTTCTTAATTATAATAATAATATAATAAACTCTAAGAATAAGGATACTTAATTAGTTACTAAGTAAACCCGATCGTAAATAAGGGCCTCTTAAGAAGGCTAGATTACCCCTTATTATTACTAATCCTTAGTATAAGCTATTAGTTCTTTTATTTATTAAATATTATTTTATAAGAATATTATTAAATCTTATTAATTTTTTAGTTATTTTTTTATTTAGATTTAGGATAAAAATATAAGGGGATAATAAAAAGAAAAGAATTATTTTTTAGTTATTACGATTCAAAACCTAACGACCTTATTTACTAACTATATAATCGTATTAAAAAACTTTACCCCTTTTTTTAAATATTTAAACCTAGTTCCCTATTTAATCGAGCCTATTTAGTATTTAGCTTAGCCTATATAACCTCTTATTTTATTTATTTTATTTTAATATATTAATAACCTTTGCGAATTATAAATATATAGTTTTTAATAAGGTATATAAGAGGGGCGTTTTTAAACACGGAATCGTATTTATCCTCCTTAGTTTTAATAATATTAATCTAGTTAGAGACTATATAAATTAAAATCTTTACTCTTTTAATATTAGTTAAGATTAGAGATACTACCTTATTATTACTTATTATATAATAATAATAATAGCTTTATTTAAAGTTAGCTCTAGACTAACTAATAGCCTACTAATTATTACTTTTTTTAAAATAGTATTTTTTACTTTTAGAATATATATAATTATTATATTAATTATTAAAGTAATTTAAAAAAGAAACGTATTTAAAATAGGGGACTATTTTTTTAACTAGCCCCTTAGTATTAGAACTAATATATTTTTAAAAAGACTACGTATAATAATTATAAAATATAATATTCTAAACGTTATAAGCTTAGATAAGTAAAGAATTAATAATAGGAGTTCGTTTACTTAATTATTAAAATAGAGAACTAAAATAACTAACGTAATTATAACTAATAAAAACCTAACGGCTTTATAAAAATAATCCGCTTATAATACCCAGATTATAAACGTACTTTTTAATAACGTTCTAATTTATAGTTAATTATTAAAACTTTTAAGCTATTTCTTTTTTAATATACTTATTAACTTAAGGATTTATAATATAGAATTTAATATAAAGCTCTCTAGCTAATTTAAAAAGAGTTAACTAATTAATAGTTTTAAAAATCTAAAAAAGAGTAATATTAGATTAAATTAAGAATTAAAAAAATTAAATAGGGTAGTACTTATTATAATTTACTTTTTACTAACCTTTTAAAACTTATAACTCTAAGTTTTTTAAAAATAGACCGTTTTAAGAGTAGAAAAGGAATATTACTAAGGCCGGACGTTATAATTAGTAATTTTAATAATTTAATACGTATTATTAGTAACTAAAGTATTAAATATAATAAGTAAGTAGGTTATATTATTAAGAAAAAAAGAGACTAAGTAAAAAAGGATAATTATAATTAAAAAGCTATTATTTAAGAAAAGAAATAAAAAGCAATAGAGGAATTAAAAAAGGGCCTCTATATACCCTCCCCTAGATCCGGGGTATTAAAAAAGAAAGTACTATAGGCCTCTTAACTAATTAGTACTAAATTATAGTTACTATATAAAAAAAGGAAAAATTAAATTATAAGATCGGGGCTTTTTTATTATTTATAATATAGTGTTTTCTTTTTTAATTAGTAGAGGCCGCCCTCGTAATTAGTATAAAAAGGTAGCTTTTTACCTAGCTACTTAACTTTTCTTTCTTCCTTCCTTAACTACTTTTTTATAACTATTACTAATTAAACTTTTTCTAATTTTTACTTTTTAATTTACTATATAAATACTAACCTAGCGATTTATAATAGCCTCTTTACTTCTTATCTCTCTTTTTAAACTAGATAATAAAAAGGATATAGTACGAATTTAGGGCCCGATTATAATAAAGAACCTTAAAAATAATACTAAATACTAACTAAGAAAGTAAAATTTAAATAAATATATTACTTTTAATAAGACTAACTTTAGGACTATAATAAATACTAAGGACTCTTAGTTCGTTAATTTTAATACGAACTACTAATATAAAACGTATACTAACTATTACTTAAACCTAGTACCTAAACAAACTAGTTTTTTTTAAATAATCCTAACCCCTTATAAAATTAACTTTTTTAATTAGCTTAATATAGGGGACGTACTTCCCTTTTTTAATTAGCGCCCTAAGGCTTTTAAAAGTTTAAAAAACTAAAAAACTTAAATAAGTTAGACTTATTATAAAGTAATAGAGATCCTAACTAATTACTATAACTTTTAAAAACGTTTATTATATAAAAATTAAATTCGAAAATATAAGATTAGATTTATAATAGAGGTTATAATACGGGACCTTGCTCTAGTATATAATATAGTTATAATTAAAAAGGGATAGGAGAGTATTTTTAAACTAAATAAGACCCCTATTCTAATTTTTTAAACCTAAGAGATTATATAAAAAATTAGGACTTTAGTACACTTAGTAATCTTCTTTTTTTACGTTAATAATCCGGGCTATTTTATAAAAATAATTATTAACTAGCGGGATAATATAGTTTATTAATATAATCTAAAATAGGCTCTTAGGTATTTAGAGAGGATATTTATTAATAATATTTAAGTACTAAAGGCCTTTTATAACTAGATTAATATACTTTTTTATATTTAATAACTAATTAATATAAGCGCTTATATAGTCCTTATAATATAATAACTAAGTAAATAAGAATACGGTTTATATATACTTAAATAGTTTCGTAATATAGTTTAATATAACTAGCTTAACTTAACTTATAATACGTATTAAATAATTTATAAATACTTTAAATTATTTAATAATAAACTACGCGCGGTCTAGATTTATTTAATTAGTTATAAGTTTTAATATAATAGTTATTACCTTTTTAATATAATAAGACCTCTTTTAAAAAGGCTTTTTAATAAAATAATAAATAATTAGAACTTTAAAAATAGGCCTTATACTAACTTAAATAACTTTAACTATATTATAACTAACGTCCTTAAGGCGCTAACTCTTTAGAAATTTAGTTTTTATTTACTTAGCCTTAGGTTTATTAACTAAGATCTAAAAATTTATAACCCCTATAATTATAATTATTATATTCTTATTAATTTTATATATTTTAAAAAAACGTATAGAATAGTTAAAAGCCTTAAGTAAGAACTTATTATCCTTAAAGAGTTACTCTTATTATCTCCATCTTTAAAAATACTAAAAAGTACCTAAGGATTTATAATAAGTAACGACCTTAATTAGACTCCGTAAGTAATTAAATTAATAAAAATTACTAATTAGTATTTAAATATTATTATTAATAATTAATTTATATACTTAATTAATATTAATAAGACTTATTAAGTTATAAAATTTTTATTAAATATATTATTATTTAAGTTATTATTACGCCTTAGCCCGGCTCTTAGTAAAGCTAATCTAAGTAACTAAGGAGGTAATTTTTTAAATACTCTAGTTAGGGACGGGGATAGTCTTATTATAAAGATTTTAATTAAAGTACTAAGGGTTTAGTTAAAATAAGAAGTTATTAAGTATACGTTTTCTAAGTATAATCGGGCTATATAGGAGAATAGCGAACGTTAGTATTAAGAACTAACTAAGTTTTATTAAAATCTCTTATAATATTATAATATATATATAAATAAAGCTAATATTAATAAGAATATAAAAGAATAATAAGTTAATTAGTATAACGACTTAATTATAAAAACTATATATATAATTTTAGTTTATACTTTTTAAATACTATTATTAATAAAGAAATTTAGAGAGAATTAGGTTAGTAAAAGTTAAGATTGGGAGATTATTAAAAAGAATTAGAATAAGAACTAAGTAAAGTTAGTAAAAAAAGTAGTAAAAGCGGAGGAGGTAAAAAAGGTAATTATAAAAAAAAAAGTAAGTAGAGGGCTTAATACGATTAATTATATATAATAACTAGGACTAATTTAAAATAATTTCTTTTTATAAAGGATTAGAGAAAAAGAAATTAGGGAATAATTAGAATAGGGTAGGGCGATTAGTCCTAGTATTTCTTTTTTTAAAAACTAATTAAGTATAGGGATTTATAAGAGAGCTAATTAAAAAAAATATAAAAAAAAGGGCCCTTAATTAAGAAAAAGAGCTTAGTAAAGGGTAGATTTTTATTTTATTTATATATATACTTTTTTAAAATCGAACTAGAGCCTTTATAATAATTTATTTTTAAATATAATAATACGAAATAATTAAGAACTCTACTTTTCTAATCTAGTTAATATTACTCTCTTTCCTCGGTCGTAACTCTATTAATTAAGGTTATATTAACCTAATTAAAAGAGGTATCTTATATTACTTTTATAAGTATTAGTAGTTCTTCTTAAGCACTATATTATAAAAGTCCTTTATACCCTATACCTTTTTAGTAATTAATTAATTCTATATTATTAATAAGCTTTATAAACACGTACTCCTATTGCCGTTTTATTATTTTAAAGTATTTACCGTTAGAGATTTTATTCCTCGTATTATTAAATATAATACTTAGTCGGTCTATGTTTTTTAAATATAGGAGAAATAGAGTATTAATAAGTAAAATATAAAAAGTTATTATTCCAAAGTACGTCTTAATTTCTATTATACTTAGGGTAACAATTTCTTTACTTAGGCTAAAGCTAATTTCTATAATACCCACTATTAACGTATTAAGTATTATTAGCGCGATTTTCTATAGTACTTAGAATTACCCTTTTCTTCTTATTAATTATTACGATACCCTAGTATTTAGAATAATTTTATAGAAATCATTTAGGCCGTACTTTTTATTTATATAGAATGTTTATATAAGCTTAGTATTTAAGTAATTTAAGTAGTATAAAAAGGACCCCTCTAGCTACTCTTAGAATTGCTTAGTACTATGTTTTTTCTTTTTAAGTATTAAGAGAATGGAATTCTGCGCTATTAAATTCGTTCTTTTATTTACCTCCGTATTTATTATCTAAGGGACCTTTCTTTACTATTTATAAATAAAAGCCTATTTATTAAAAGCTTTTATTATTTTTTATTTATTTAGCCTCGTATATTTTCCCGAGGCTAATAGGGTAAAAAAAGAGTAGTTAATCTTATTAATTTTATTATAATCTAATTTATTAATAGAGGGGGTAAGATCTTCCTTATTTTTCGAATTTCTTATAGGGTGTGGATATTTTAAGCTACTAAGTTAGTTATTTTTATTAGGTTCTGTACCCCTAGATCTACCCTTATATATAATAAGGAATTAGTTAAATCGATAAGGGCTAGTTTTACTATTTACTACCCTTGATTTTTTATATTTTTTATATAATTTAGTACGCTCTTCCTTAAAGTAGTTACTTAACTAATATCTAACCTTTTTATAAATAAAGTATTACTTTTTTTATTACTCTACTCGTAAGTTAAATCTTTATTTAGTTAACGAATCTGGGCCTCCTTATTAATAATTACTAGACCTAGCTTTTTTTCTTTTTTTATTATATATTTAATTAATTTAATACTATTAATAAGGGCCGTCGTACGTTTAGAAGTAGGTTTAGTACGGTATTCTCGCTTTAATATTAAAACTAGATCTTAGCCTTAAGTAAAACGTCTCGTAGTCTTTAAGTATTTAGTATAAGGTTATTTTTATTTTTAGTACGCGTTAGACTATAGTATATAGATATCTAACTTTTTATTTATTAGTCCCCTTATTTAGCTAGGTCTTTACTAACTTATTAATTTAATTAATAAGCTTTTTAAAAATTTCTACTTACGATTTACTCTCTATTATCCTAGTTATAAATATAAAAAAAATCGCTTATAACTTAGATAAGAGCTCTAAATTCTTATTATAAATCTTAAAGTAGCTTCGGATTATATTAATAATATTAAAAAAGTCGTTCTAATTAAAATTATATACCGTTTTATAATAATAATTAAAGGCTTTGCTTATAAGTACAATACTAATTACTAAATAGTACTAGTATTCTCTAATCCCGACTTTTTTATAATAATTATGAAATATTAGTAAGGTTTTTTATAAGACCTCGTACTTCCCTCTAGAATATAATTTCTCTTTAAGAAAGATCTTTTTAAGGTCTATAAATTACTTCGTATTTATTATTAAATTTTTAGTATTTATATATAATCCTTACGTCGCTACGTATTATTAATAACTTTAAGTAGTTTATTTCTTTTTTTATTAGCTTATTAGTACCGAAGTTTATATTAATAGCGGCGATAAGCTATAAATTAAAATAGGTAGAATTATTAATTATCGTACGTTTAGTACTATATTTTACCTCTATATATCCTTTTATAATAATAAATTACTATTAGTAATTATAAAAAGAAAATCCGGGTCGTTTACCCTTTTTTTAAATTTATTAAAGCGATTATACGCCTTATTAACTTATACCTAGGTTTATAATACGAATTCATCCTTTATAATCGTCGCTACTAGGATTTTATAAGGTTTTTATAATTATAATTACGTTAGTAATACCCCTTGTTTATAAAGGAATTTATTAACTATTTTTATAATTCCTAAGCTTATACTTACGAACTATTTATCTAGTTAATAACTAAGGTTATTTATAATTTTATAAAATAGGAGTTACTTTTATAGCCCCTTTTTTTTATAAACCTTAGTTAAATAGATTAATACTACGTTAATTTATTTATTATTAAGTTAATTTATAATTTTATATATTTACGTCCCCTAATAATCCGGGTTAATATTTACTTATTTATAAGGGATCGGGATTCTATTTAAGATTAGGCTTTTTTTTATTTTTTTTTTTACTTTAACTCGCTAGGGGTCGTACTCTAGCTTATACTTATATTAATAATCGCTAGCGTATTTAATCTTCATAAAAATATATTTAACCCGTATACTAGCCGTAGTAAATTAGTATTTTTATTACTTAACGAATTTATTAAGGTCTAGGCGATTCCCGCTTCTTTTTACTATCTTATTATTACTAAAAAGGTATAGGGTATAAAGGACTTTCGCAGTGCGGTGCTTAGGAAGAACTACTAATACTTATAAAAGTAATATAAAATACCTCCTTCGATCGGGTTAATATAGCCTTAATTAACGAGGTTAAACTAAAAAAAGAGGGTAATATTAACTAGATCGGAAAAGTAAAGTTCTTAATCGTTTTATATTATTATATTCGAAAGTAAATTATTAAAAAAGCTTTAGTTCGATTTTAAAAAAGTATATATATAATTAAAATAAAAATCCGTATTACTAAGCTCCTCTTTTTAATTAGGGGCCCTTTTTTTTATATTTTCTTCTAATTAGCTCTCTTATAAGTCCCTATACTTAATTAGTTTTAAAAAAAAAAATACTAAGACTAATCGCTCTACTCTATTTTAATTATCCCCTAATTTTTTTTTTTTTAATTTTTTATAAAAAGAAATTATCTTAGATTAATCCTAATTATTATATATAGTTAATTATATTAAGCTTTTTACTTACTCTTTTTTTTTATAATTACTTTTTTTATTTCCTCTACTTTTACTACTTTTTTTATTAGTTTTACTTAGTTCTTATTTTAATCCTTTTTAATAATCTCCCGATCCTAATTTTTACTAACCTAATTCTCTTTAGATTTTTTTATTAATAATAGTATTTAAAGAGTATAAACTAGAGTTATATATATAGTTTTTATAATTAAATTATTATACTAATTAACTTATTATTCCCTCGTACTCTTATTAATATTAGTTTTACTTATATATATACTATAATATTATAAAAGATTTTAATAAAACTTAGTTAATTTTTAATATTAACATTTATTATTTTCTTATATAGCCTAATTATACTTAGAGAGCGTGCGCTTAATAACCTCCTATTTTAACTAAACTTTTAGTATTTTAATTAGAGTTTTTATAATAGGACTATTCCTATCCCTAATTAGAGTATTTAAAAAATTACCTCTCTAGTTACTTAGACTAGTTTTATTAAGAACTAGGCTAAGGTATAATAATAACTTAAGTAGTAATATATTTAATAAAAACTTTATAACTTAATAAGTCTTAAGAATATCGATCGGGCGTATAAGTTAATTATTAATAACGGCGTTTAGACGTTAGTTAGTAGCTTTTATTAGTTTAATTACTTATAAAGTCTAATTAGGGTCGCTATTTATTACGAATCCTTAAGTACTTTTTATTATTTTTAAAAATTAAAATAATAAAAATAATTTTTTAAAAATAATAAGTTCTTATTTAAAGTTTTTAACTATTTTATATATCTTTTTAAAATATATAAAATTAAGAAGAGTATAATAGTTATAATTATAAGGGTTATAAATTTTTAAATTTTAATTAATAAACCTAAGGCTAAGTAAATAAAAACCGGATTTTTAAAAAGTCGGCGCCTTAGGGGCGTTAGTTATAGTATAGTTAGAGTTATTTAAGTTAGTATAGGGCCTATTTTTAAAGTCCTTATTATTTATTATTTTATTAAAGGACTTTTCTAAAAGAGGTCTTATTATATTAAAAAAGTAATAATTATTATATTAAAACTCGTAGTTAATTTATTAAATCTAAGCTATATAGAGTTTATTATTAAACGATTTAAGGTATTTATAAGTTATTTAATACGCGTTATAAGTTAAGTTAAGCTAGCTATATTAGACTATATTATAAAACTATTTAAGTACGTATAAACCGTATTCCTATTTACTTAGTTATTATATTATAAGGACTACGTAAGCGCTTATATTAATTAATTATTAAATATAAAGAAGTATATTAATCTAGTTATAAAAGGCCTTTAGTACTTAAATATTATTAATAAATATCCTTTTTAAATGCCTAAGAGCTTACTTCGGATTATATTAATAAATTATACTATCTTACTAATTAATAATTATTTTTATAAAATAGCCCGGATTATTAACGTAAAAAAAGAAGATTACTAAGTACGCTAAAGTCCTAATTTTTTATATAGTTTTTTAAGTTTAAGGGATTAGGGTAGGGGTTTTATTTAGTTTAAAAGTACTCTCTTATTCTTTTTTAATTATAATTATATTACGTATTAAAATAAGGTCCTATATTATAACCTCTATTATAAATCTAATCTTATATTTTTAAATTTAATTTTTATATAATAAGCGTTTTTAAAAATTATAATAATTAGTTAGGACCTTTATTACCTTATAATAGGTCTAACCTATTTAAGTCTTCTAGTCTTTTAAACCCTCAAAAGCCTTAGGATACTAATTAAAGAAGGGAAGTACGTCCCCTATACTAAGCTAATTAAAAAAGTTAATTTTACGAGGGGTTAGGATTATTTAAAAAAAACTAGTTTATTTAAGTACTAAGTTCGGGTAATAGTTAGTATACGCTTTATATTAGTAGTTTATATTAAAATTAACGAACTAAGAGTCCTTAGTATTTATTATAATCCTAGGGTTAGTCTTATTAAAAATAATATATCTATTTAGATTCTACTTTTTTAATTAGTATTTAGTATTGTTTTTAAGGTTTTTTATTGTAATTAGGCTCTAAATTCGTACTATATCCTTTTTATTATTTAGTTTAAAAAGGGAGATAAGAGGTAAAGAGGCTATTATAAATTACTAAGTTAGTATTTATATAATAGATTAAAAAGTAAAAATTAAAAGAAGTTTAATTAGTAATAGTTATAAAGAAGTAGTTAAGGAGAAAAAAAAAAAGTTAAGTAGCTAGGTAAAAAGCTACCTTTTTATACTAATTACGAGGGCAGCCTTTATTAATTAAAAAAAAAAGCGTTATATTATAAATAATAAAAAGGCCCCGATTTTATAATTTACTTTTTCTTTTCTTTATATAATAACTATAATTTAGTACCGATTAGCTAAGAGGCTTATAATACTTTCTTTTTTAATACCTCGGATCTAGGGGGGAGTATATAAAGGCCCTTTTTTAATTCCTCTATTACTTTTTATTTTTTTCTCTAAATAATAGCTTTTTAATCGTAATTATCCTTTTTTACTTAGTCTCTTTTTTTCTTAGTAATATAATCTACTTACTTATTATATCTAATACTTTAGTTACTAATAACATATATCGGATTACTAAAACTACTTATTATAACGTCTAGTCTTAGTAATATTCCTCTTCTACTTTTAAAAAGGTCTATTTTTAAAAGACTTAGGGCTATAAATTTCGAGAGGTTAATAAAAAGTAAACTATAATAAGCGCTACCCTATTTAATTTTTTTAATCCTTATCTTAATCTAATATTACTCCTTTTTAAATTTTTAAAACTACTAGTTAGTTAACTCTTTTTAAATTAGCTAGAGAGCTTTATACTAAATTTTATATTATAAATCCTTAGGTTAATAAGTATACTAAAGGAGAAATAATTTAGAAGTTTTAATAGTTAATTACGAATTATAATATTATTAAGAAGTACGTTTATAATCTAAGTATTATGGGCGGATTATTTTTATAGAATTATTAAGTTTTTATTAATTATAATTACGCTAATTACTTTAGCCCTCTATCTTAGTAATTAAGTAAACGAACCTCTATTATTAATTTTTTACTTATTTAAGCTTATGGCGTTTAAAATACTATACTTTATAATTATTATACGTAGTTCTTTTAAAAATATATCGGTTCTAATATTAAAGAGCTAGTTAAAAAGATAGTCCCTTATTTTAAATACGTTTCTTTTTTAAATTACTTTAATAATTAATATAATAATTATATATATTCTAAAAATAAGAAATACTATTTTAAAAAGAGTAACGATTAGTAAGCTATTAGTTAGTCTAGAGCCGATTCTAAATAAGGTTATTATTATTATTATATAATAAGTAATAATAAAGTAACGTCTCTAATCTTAACTAATATTAAAAAAGTTAAGACTTTAGTTTATATAGTTTTTAATTAGATTAATATTACTAAAACTAAGGAGGATAAGTACGATTCTATTCTTAAGGACGCCCCTCTTATATACTTTATTAAAAACTATATATTTATAATTTATAAAAGTTATTAATATATTAAAATAAAATAAGTAAAATAAGAGGTTATATAAGCTAAGTTAAATACTAAATAGGCTCGATTAAATAAAGAACTAGGCTTAGACGTTTAAAAAAAGGAGTAGGGTTTTTTAATATAATTATATAGTTAGTAAATAAAGTCGTTAAGTTTTTAATTATAATAACTAAAAAATAATTCTTCTCTTCTTATTATCCCCTTATATTTTTATCCTAGATTTAAATAAAAAAATAACTAAAGAATTAATAAGATTCAATAATATTTTTATAAAATAATATTTAATAAATAAAAAAACTCGTAGTTTATACTAAAGATCGGTAGTAGTAAGGGGTAATTTAGCCTTTTTAAAAAACCCTCGTTTACGATCGGGTTTATTTAGTAACTAGTTAAGTATCCTTATTCTTAGAGTTTATTATATTATTATTATAATTAAGAAATAAAATTACGGCGTTAATTATATTATTTTATAGAGATAAAAGGTTAGTTAAGTTAGAAATAAAGTCCTCGTAAAGATTAAACTCGTTAAGTAATAAGTAGAAGCTTTTTAAAAACTTTAGGAACTTCTTAAGTTAATTACTAATATAAGTAGCCCCTATAATTAGTTTATTAATAAGTATTTTTAGTTAATATAAGAATCCGTTCGGAGTAGCTAAATAAATATAAAAAGGTCCTTATTAATAATAATTAAGTTTTTTAAAAATTAATATATCGTTTTTTTATTAAATATTAAAAATAAAAACTAAATTATTAGTTTATAACTTCGCTAATTAGAGAGTATATAAGGAGTTAAACTAGTTATAAGTTTAAGCTCGGTATTAAATAACTTTATTAGTTATAGTTTTTTAATTATTTACTAAGGAAATAAAAACTCGTAATCGGGCTTAGACTTCTTAATCCGTTATATATATATTTTCCTAATTAGATACCCTCTAAGTTACTATTTTTTTTTTAATTAGAGTCGTTATATAACGACTATAAATAAGATAAAACGGTATATAACCTAACGATACTCTAATAATTATCCTATTTATAAAAAGGGCTATAGCTAGTATTACTCTAATATTTTTTTTTTTTTAATCTAACTAAATACGAAGTATATATACGATAAGTTAGTAACCCTTTTTAAAGAGCCCGTTAGTGCGAGGGTTATAAGCTAATATAACTTTTTACTAAGTACTATATCGTTAATTAAGCTACGTTATAATACCTATATTTTCTTATCCCCTATTAATAATTAAAGTACTATAGATCTTATAATAATAAATAATATTTTTTTAAATAAACTTCGTAATATTTTTTTAACGTAACGTTCGTTATAATCCGCGCTTCTAAGTATTTTATAAACTTATAATACGTTTTAATAACTTTTTATTTATTTATATACTAAACGTTTAAATAGACCCTAGAGAAAGGTTTATAAATTAAAACCGTAAATATATAGGGGTTATTAAAGTATTATAATCTAGCTTTTTAATAAGCTTTATAAATTATAATTAGCTCCTAAGTCTAAGTATATATTCTTAATTAGTAATATCGTTTTATAAGACGAAAATATATAGCCTCTCGTTCCCTATACCCGGACTTATTATATACTTTACTAATTAGGTCTACTTAATAACGCTTATTATTAGTTACTTAAGTAGGTTAGAAACGAGTTTTTATTCCTTATTAAAATAGAAGTTTATTTTATATAATAAATCGTGTTATTATTTATTTAAAACGTCTAAACTAATTAAAAAGTATACTAGCTTACTTTTTTAAAGTAAAATAGAAATAAATAATTTACTTCGAGAGGTTTAACTATTATTCGTTTAGTACTAGTATATTAGCCGGAATATTTATTTCTTATATCTAATTAACGGTAGTATTATTACGACTATATATTATAATAAAAAAGTTCTTTATAACTCGTATTTATAAGACTTGTACGTTAATAAAGTCCTTAATATCCTCGTTAAGCTCTAGTTTAATTAAGTTAGATTAGCTAGGGGTTTTTTTAAAAAGCTATCCGCTATAATATTCTTTTTTTTATTAATATACTTAATCTTAAAGTTAAAAAGTCTAATTTAAGAGAGCTAGCGTATTATTATTATTAATAATGAGTTATTTATTATATTATTAATCTAAATAACTAGGACTTAGGTATTAGTTTTTAATAAGAAGTTAATTCTAAATAAATAATTATAAAAACGCTTTAAGCTTATTAAAACGCTTCGTATTTCGAGCTTTTTAAAGTTATAATTAAGCTCTAGCCCGCGCTATATTCTACTCTTATATTAAGTAATAGTATGCTTATTATTAATAATCTAATTAAGTATATTACTTTATTTTTTAATACTAGCGTCTATTATAAGGATAATCCGTCCGGCCTTAGTACTATAATTTAATAAAACTAAAATAGGAGCTATAGTAATTACTTCTTTAAGCGTCTTTATAACTTTAATTTATAATACTCTTTATTTAAAAAATTAGTTCTTATTAAGTAGGGAGTATAACGGGGCTATTTTAAAAAAAAATTATTTAATTTAGTAGTAATAAAAAGTAATAATACTAAGAAACGATCTAACTTCTAAGGTATTTAAGTATTTTATTTATTTAAAAATCTTAAGGACTTTCGTTTAATTAGGCCGTCTCCTTTTTATATTATAAAAATAACTTATAATAACCGCGGATAGTTAGTACTATTACGATTTTATTTTAGAAATAATATACCTAGCTAGCTCGATATTAACTAAAACTTAATTAATATTCTAGAGGTATTTATAAATAAATTATTAAATCCTAGGATAGTTAGTTAAGTACTTATTATTATAACAGGATCGTAGGCCTTTAATTATAATATTATTAATAAAAGTATTATAGTATTTTAGAATTAAATTATAGAGAATACGGGTTATAATTTAATAGAATTAGGCTACTAAATTTATTATTTTTATTAAGAAGGTATAATATTTATATAGCCTAAGTAGAGTTAAAAAGGTTATTAAATTATAGCTCTTTTTATTTAAAGAAATCTAATCGTAATTAGAAAAAAAATCTAAAAAAGAAATAAGTTAATTTATAATAAATTCTTTTAAAAACTCGTTAGTATTAAGTAGTTACTAAGCGTTTTAAAGGGTAACGGTATTAACTTTAATTACTAAGTTAATTAGCTAAAGACTATTATCCTTTTTTATTACTAAGAACTAAGGGTTCTAATATATAATATAACTTTTTTTAATAATACCCTAAGTAATACGTTTTTTAATTATTTTAAAAACTTTTAGTAATAGAGTTTTTAGGATCGGGATACCCTTTACTTACTAAGCTTTATAAAGTATAGTCTTAATTAATTATAATAGCGCGACTATAAGGTTAAAACGGCTATATTTAAAAAAGTCCTATATTAACGCTTTTTTTTAATTCAGGAGTATCTACTTAAGGAGATCTTATTTATAAAATAAAAAATAGTTATAATCCTTAAGGATAGTTTAAAAGCGGTCGTTTATTAATTTAGAGCTTAGTTTTATATTTAAGAACTTAGGTATAATAATATTTTTATAAGGGCCCGATTAGTTTTATAGCTTATTTTTAACCTTTTTAAGTTTCTTAAGCTTTTAATAAGGATTATTATTAAGTATTAATTTATTAAAGGGTGCGTTATTAACTAGCTAAACTTTTTAATCCTTTTTTTTATATATCGTATTAGCTTTTATAATACGAGGAATCTTATAAAAAGCTTTTTTAGCTATCTCGTACTATTTTAACGCTTTTCGTTTTAGCTTTATAATTTATTATTTAATATATAACTCTTCTTATTAAAAAATAGGTATTCTCGTTAAGAAACGTAAATCGTTTTAATTAACTAATCCATTTAGTCTATCTTTAGCCTTACTCTAAATAATTATTATTACTTTTTTAATTTATATAATTTAAGGCTAGATTATATAAAGCGCGATTATAGTTATAATCTAATTAGCTTAGCCTTAGTTTAAGACTACCGTAATATACTCGTCTTTTTTTAGTTTAGATTTTAAGTAGGGGTTATTAGAACTAGTAATATTCCTAGTTATATTACTAATATTTAGTTTTTTAATTTAAAAACTTCTTTTACGTATTACTTAAGTTAGAGTAAGATATCCTTTACGTTTTAGAAACCGTTTATTTTAATTATTTTTATAAGGATCCTTAGCCTTGCGTTCTTAATATAGATTAGAGTAATAATTATTAACTTATTATATTTAAAAAATAACTTAGTATTCTATATAAATAAAAGACTTAATAATAATAGATCGGAGGTTTCTCGCTCGTCTTTAATAAAGAAATAAATAGTAATTTTAAACTTATTAATCTATACGTTCGTAAAATAAAAACTATTAAAAGTTATTTAGTTAACTAGATCGTACTTAAACGTTTATATTTAAAACTTCGTTGCTATATAGAAAATACTAGCTTTTTTAATAGATTATTTTAAGAAGATATTAACTTACGCCCTAGTATTTAGGATAATAATAATTATTAAACCCTTATTATTCTAATTTACGCTAAATATTTAGACTTTTAACTAGAGGTAAGCGTTTAAAATTACGGAAGTTAGGAGCTTAGAAATCGGATTAGTATTTCTAACTCTATTAATCTTAGTTATATAGCTCGGCTTTAGAAAAAGGTTTTAGTTATACTTATTAAAAAGATTTTTAATATCTTTTTATTATTATTTATTTTTTATTAAATTTACTAAGGACTTCAGAGCTTTTAATAGGATTTTATTAATATTAAAATACCCCTAATTACGTATTAAAATTACTATTATTATAGTATATTTTAGTATAATCTTTTATAAGAGGTTTATAAAAAGTGAGATCGGGGCCTCGAGCCTCTTTTTTATTAGCTTTTTTATTTTAGCTCTAAGGTTAAAGTCGCAGGTCTAATTAGTAATTATTATTTTTTAAGTTTTATAAAAAAGAGGTTCTTAAGTTCTTTAAATATTAATATTAAGGATATTAATTAGGACTTTAATAAGCTAGGGCTTAAAAATAGATATAGAGGTTACGTTCTTTACTATTTTAAAAACCTTATTATTATTATTAATTTTTATAATTTCCCTTTTTTAATTAGAAAAAGAAACTATTTTTTTTTAAATTATAAAAGCTAGTTTAGGTTATTAATCCTATATATCTTTTTAAAATATAACGTAATTACTAAGGTACAGTTCTTAAGTAGTCTTTTTTTATAAAAAAATATAAACGTCCGCTTAGTTATAATAGCCTAAGTTAGGTTGTACTATATAAACGTATTTAATTATATTTATAAAATTAGCTAAGAGAAGTATAAGTATAGTTTACTAAAGTAGTCCGATTTAATAGTTTAGAATTTACTTAGCTAAAAGCTTAGTATTTTCCTTAGTTAATATATTTACTACGTAAAAAAAAAGGGTAACGTAATTAGTAATTATATACTTTTTTTTATTTTTAATTATAATAAAAAGGATATTTTTTATAAGCTCTTATTTGTTACGCTTTTCGTAATACTAAGCTCCCTAAGCTAAAATAATAAGATAAGCGTCCTTATTAAGAGTATACTAATTATAATTCCTAATAATCCGGTAGTATAGACTTTAATAATATTAATAGCGGTCTCTAGGTCCTATAATCGGGGGCTAATTAGGACGCGCAGTACTTATATTAAATATATAAGTAGGACCTCGAAAATAAATACTATTTTAATAGATCTTTAGCTTATTTATTTTATTAGCTAAGTTAGAATTAGTAATATTATTAATAACTACTTAAGTAACCTAGGCTCTTATTATTAATTAGTAATATTATTAATAGTTCGAATACTAGTACTAAGTATTTTTATATACTTACGAAATAGGGGATTATAAAGAGGTTTTAAGTTAATTTTAATCGTTTATAAAAAGTAGGCTATATTTTTTTTTATATACGATTACGTTAAGAAGTCTTATTTTAAACCTTACGTACTTTATTAATTTAATAAAGCTATTTAAAATAACCCCGACTTCTTTTACTATTTCTTTTATAATATTAGTATAAAACTACTTATATACGGCCTTAATTAAGCTCTTATTAATTATAATATAGAGGTCTTATTATTTAATAAGGGTAATTATATTATTAATCTTAGTAAATAGTACTTAAGTAGAGTTTAAGTTAAAAAACGAGATAGGTAGTTTTTTAATAACTTTTTTAATCTACTTTTTTTTATTTAAAAAGTAATTAGTATTTTATTTTCTATACTTTTTTAAAAAGAAATCCTTAGCTTAGGCCTAAAGTAGTCTTCTAATTACGTTTTTAACTAGAGTTTAATAATCTCCTCTTATAATATATATAATAAGTTTATTTTTAAATCGGTCCGGGACCCTACCGATCTCGTACTAGTCCTCGAACTTTTTTAAAAAGTTTATAATATTATCGTTTTTAAAAACTATAGTCCCCTCTTAACTAGGGAATAGTATTTTATAAAACCTTATATTCTTTATTAAATTAAGTTAAAGAATCGTAGGGTCCTTAGCTTAAGACGTAGTTATTTAAATCTAAGTAGTAATAGTACTTAAGAAGGTATTAATTAAAATATTTATCCTAACTTAAGCTATAACTAACCTCTTTTAATTAGATTAATAAATAAATCCGTTATTAAGAATAAGTTTCTCGTTATTAAATAACTCTATAGTCTATAGGTCTTAATAAATTATAAAAGCTAGTTTAATAAACGGTCTTTTTAAAGTAAAAGAGTTAGGTTTATATAATTAAACGTCCTAAGGGGCGCTAATAGTAGCGAAAATAACGTATTAATTATTTATATTTATAGTCCGAGGTTATTAAAAATATAGTTCGTTAATTTAGTTTATAATTTTAATAATCTTATATTAGTTTATTTATTTTAAATAGAGTTTAAAAAGAGAGAAGAAGAGCCGTTTTAATAGCTAGAGCGTAACTATTATCCTAATTAATATAATTTAGGCTGTTTTTTTTTAGCTCTTATTAAGTATATAACTAGAGTTTTAATTAGACTTTATATTAAGTTTATAGTAATACTAATTAAAATTATTAATAAGTCTAGTTAAAAGCTAGTTTCTTAAGCACCCTTAGTCCGACGTATTTATATTTTCAAATAGGTTTATTATCGAATCTCTAGGTTATGTTAATTAATAAGGAATAGTCTAGTTAAATAACTAATTATATTTATTAAGGTATTTTATTAGTTCTAATCTTAACTTATTATTTATTTTATTATATTATTATAATATTCGTATTTAGGCCTAATTTAGTCCTAAGTATCTATATATTTTTCTATTTATTTATCTCGCTCGCTTATTAAAGTTTATTATATTCCCTTTTTATTAAATAAGAAGCCCTTTTTTATACGTCTTTGTTTTTATATCTTAATTATTTAGTTTTTCTTTTAATTAGAGTCCTATTACTCGTATTTATTTTAATTATTACGCTACTTTTTTTTATTTATTTATTTAAATTATTTCTAATCGAGTTAGGCTTATTTTTACTTATTTTTTTATTTAAAAAAGGAAGGGATTTTTAAAAAGGGAGATTATTAAAAAAGTATAGGGTATAAAGGACTTTCGTAGTATAGTACTTAAGAAGAACTACTAATATTTATAAAAAATAATATAAAATACTTTTTTTAATTAGGTTAATACGGCCTTAATTAACGGGGTTAAACTAAAAAAAGAGGGTAGTATTAACTAGATTAAAAAAGTAGAGTTTTTAATTATTTTATATTATTATATTTGAAAATAAATTATTAAAAAAGCTCTAGTTCGATTTTAAAAAAGTATATATATAATTAAAATAACAATCCGTATTATTAGGCTCCTCTCTCTAATCGGGGGCCCTTCTTTTTATATCTTCCTCTAATTAGCTCTCTCGTAAGTCCCTATACTTAATTAGTTTTAAAAAAAAGAAATACTAGGACTAATCGCCCTACCCTATTCTATTACTCTTATTTTTATTATTTTTAGTAATTATTATTAACCCTCTAGATCGCTAGATATTATACTTACTAAGGCTACCCTTCTTATTTAGTATAAAAAAGTAGATTTTAATAGTCCCTTTTTTAATAATAATAATAAACGTTTATATTACTATAAGAAGACGAAGTGATTAGTTTTAGGATCTTTATTAGTTATTAATTTTTACTATTCTATATACTCTTAATCTCCTAAGCCTCGTGCTTTATATAATCTCTAAATTACTTCTTCCCTTAACTTACTTCTTTTAGAGCAGTATTTTTAAATAATACCCGGGGGGTAATTAATAGAGCTATAGGGAGATTGTTTAGATCGCAGGCTTCCTCGTATTTATAAAATTCTCGTTATAATAGACCTTTTTATATACTATAAATCTCTTAGTTTTATAATTCTTATATAAGTTCTTATTATATTTATTAAAAATATCTACGCTTAAGGATCCCTTTTTTTAATTACGTAGTACTTTTCTATATTATATTATTAAGCTCGTTCGTTGTACTAATTAATTAAGCGGGTAGTCGTTACGTAAGTATCTCTTGTTACTAATTTAACTTACGGGCTAGTTATATAGAAGTTATATTAGTAAAAAGGTTACTTAAGGTAATAGTAAAATAGTAACTATCTAAGCGGTTTTATTAATTAGCGTATTTTAATATAATAAACGTTAACCTCTCGTAAGTAATAAAAAGCTATAATTACTTAATTCCGTACGGTATTTAAATATTACCCCTTTTTTATTTACTTTCGTAAGGTTAATTAGTACGAATCTCTTATCCCGTGCGGTATTAGGAGGTCGTTTTTTCTATATAATAAGATACTTTACCGATTTATAATAATAGAATTTAATTACTAATTAGTATTAGTATCTTTATTATAAGGATATTAGTTAATTAGTTCGAACCGTAGGTTAATAAAGTAAGTTAATTAAACTATTTTAATATACTACGTAGGTATAAAAGGGGGGTTCTAATTATAAGTTAGGTAGGCCGTGATAATTATAAATAGGGGCCGTAATTAGCCCCTGCGCGGGCTGCCGTACGCCGAGGTCGAATTGGACTTCCAATCCGACAGGTTCCCCTCACCGACTTGTTCAGTCCCGCATTCAATAGGTGGCTTATTGCATGAGAACAATTGAGCTCACTCTCTCCTTTCGACCTTTGATCGCTCTGGCACATACTCTATGTAATGACCTCCATGACCGTTCTCCGAGATGTCTCACCTACCCAACTAGACGAGCTGATCGAACTCGCGTGCCGCATTTGGGTTGATGATCCAGCTTTCTCGATGCTATTCACCAAGCATCACGACAACAGGATTGAGAACGTTCGTGTGATATGGCGACTCATTCTCAGATATGAGATGGCAAAGGCTGGTACCATGATAACCGTCGCTAAGGACGTGTCCGAAGCCGGAGGGGGACAGTATGTAGGCTTTGGCATTTGGCAACGACATGGCACGTCCGCGAAAGCAAAGTCGTGGCAGGTTAACAGCCTGCGCAAACGTTAGCCTCAACTCAGTTAAACCGCAGAAATGTCTAATCCGCTAACTCTTGCCTCTAGGTCTCATGATGCTGCAAGTTGCTTTGGAATACTGGTATCGGCTCTTGGTCGGGTCTTTGCCGGCCAGCAAGGTCAAGGAGTTGATGTGTCAGCTGAATAAAGCCCAGAACATGTATCCAGCTGAACGATGGCGTCTGTGTTGGCTTGGCGTATGTCCTGACGCTCGAGGTCGCGGTGTTGGGAGGGGACTGATTCAATGGGGGCTTGACCGTAGCGATGAAGAAGCTGTGCCCACGGTTCTAGAAGCTAGCAACGCGGGTGCTATTTTGTACAGAAAATGCGGCTTCAGGGAGATTGGGAGGCAGAGATTTGATGACGGCAAGCATACACAGCCATTATGCTTAGGGATGTAGTCGGGTCGACCCCGTAGGTATGGGCAGTGCCTCTATGCTATGTGTTTCTAAGTTAAAATTTAGAATCATCTCATCTGAACGGTGTCTACGGGGGAATTCGACGCAAAGAGTGTAAAGGAATGACGGAACACGAAAGATTAGGTACGTCCTGGTTCTCGAGTAGTGGAGTTGTGGGATGGAGATGCTCAAAATTGTGAAGTTGATCAAACTTAGTTGCATTTCGAGCCAGAAATCAACAACTCCACAGGAACTCGACCTCACCATCAGTCCAAATCGTGGAATCCGGCCGGCTGGCGCAATGGTAGCGCATCAGACTTCTATCTTCTCATCTATGAGGTATAGTCATCTGGGGGTTGTGGGTTCGAGCCCCACGTTGGTCATTCTTTTGCACTTGGAAGTGAGTGGTCAGGGTTTTTTGTTGCTTGTCATGTAAAAACATCGAGATCTTCGAACAGAATTTTTCATTTAGTGGGTTCCGGCGGCTCCGGGCGGGGGCACCCCGTGAATTGAACCGGGGCGGAGCCGTCTCTGCAGGCTGTGGCTCGACATTAGTATCCCATCCGGTCCCGGCCAACGTAGTCGCCCAGGTCTTCAAGTCTGCCATTGCGGCTTGCGTTTCTCAATAAAGGATGCGATTCCTTCTTGGGCATCAGCACTCCCCGCATGAAGCGCCATGACTCGTCCGGCCCAACTCGCCGCATCCTCATAACCATCACCTCCTCTTCCGTCAACATCGTCACCTTTGATGCCGAGCTGTGTCCAAAAGGCCCATTTACCGAGGGCCATCGGCTGACCCGCTGACCCCGCAAGTCTCTCCACCACCTCCGCAACGCGCCCTTCGAAGGCGGCAGCCGCCGTGTCCGTGGACTCTGCATGCTCGGGCGTCGGCACCACATCGACAGCACCTCGCATGTCGTCAGCGGCGACCGCTTCGGCTGTGAGAAGAAGTCGGTAAGCTTGGCCTGGTGGTAGGCGCCGGGATACGGCCGTCACGGGGCTCGTGCACGGTATTCCTATGCTCGCGCCGGGCAGCTGGAACTTGGTGGTAGACAGGGCGATTGGGTAATCGGCCGACAACGCGAGCTGGAGTCCGGCAGCCGTCGCGAGGCCATGGATGGGACAGATGACGGGTGCCGGGCTCTGGCGAATGAGAGACATGACTTCGGCGCAGAGAGCAAACGTGCGCTTCACCTCCACACGCGAGAGCGAGGCCAGCTGTTTGAGGTCATGACCCGACGAAAAGACTGGCCCCGGACTGCTTCGGAGGACGAGGACGTTCGGGAGCCCGGCTCGCTCTCGGTTCCATTTTGCGGCATCGACGAGCCAGCTGTATCCTGACGAGCTCCTGTCGCCCGAGTCAGACGATGAGCCTGCCTTCTCGAGCTCTCGCAAGATTGGGGGTCTAAAGGGAGGGAGCGTTAAAACTCTGCCGGATGATAGTGACGTGAGGTGCGCGAGTAACTGCGTGCGGAGATCTTCTAGTATCTCCAGACTCAGGGCATTGCGCCTTGCTGGGTTTCGAAGATGAATGTATGCGGCTTTCGCTGGAAGCTTTGGGAGCTGCATCGGAAATTCTAACCTCTTAAATCAGCACCGGGCGGTAGGTTATAGGAGAGTTGATAGATGCAAGGCAATTGCCGATGTGATAATCAGCATTCCTCTCATACAGGGTCTAGCCAATCCAGGTGGATGGAACGCGGGCGAGTAGAAATTCGCTTACCCCGCCAAGTTCAGACTCTCGCTCCCTCCACAGGCGAGTGGCATTTCACTCCTTGTCTCACCCGCCTCAAGAACAGCACATGTTTTTACAAGCAGTTTTTCTAGTTGCCGCCTTCTCCACTGCAACTGGAAACAACTTAATTGTAAGCGTATGTTCCGTATCCATAGATCGACCGCCGGCCCTTTCACGGCCAGAAATGTCCAGTTGAACTGGTTGCTTGGCAAGATCGCCTGTGCTCCGGCAGGGCCGAGCCTTGACTTTTCTGCCTCCCAGTTCACGTGTTAATGGCCCGAATATCTGGTGCAGAGGAGAAATCCCAAACAATAATGCGATTCATTAATTAATTATAGTCTACTTCGACTTCTTGTGACTTTTGGCGTATCTCCAATGTCAACTTCTCCGGAACCATGTGCCGTATCATGTGGTATACCACAGTTCCATTCCTCCTCGGGTCTGGAAATTCATGTCGAAGATCCAGTCCGGGTGATTCAAAAGGGTCTTCGTAAAACACCCCACCAAGCTTCTGAATGACCCTGCACCGCTCTTCCATATTTCTCGCGTTCTTTATCCGACCAACTCCCATGCTGCGACCGTCTTCCTCAAAGACCCGGAGAACCCAAGCGCCGCCCGTGGATGGGTACCCGGCAATGACATGATCGCTTCGTCGAGACGTTATTGGGTAGTCGCCAAGTTTGGAATAATCTTCTAGTTCGCGGGGGTATTCGCTATCAAACCACACCGCACCGAGCATGCGCATCCTCAAACAGTGCGCATCTTCCTCCGCCTGGTCTTCTGATCTAAATGTGGGTTCGAAACGGTCGAGCTGAAGGAATTCGAGGTCTACGCCAACGCAGTCGTCTAGGAAGAAAATCCCACCGTGGCTTGGCCATCCACGCACCGCCGTGCCGGATCGTATCCCGAACGAGGTTCTGTACTTTTGTTCCGGGGTTATCGCGTCCTTGTAGCCGCGGCAATAGGAGCAGCGAGAACAATTACCGCCATCGTCATCGTCGTAGCCGTCTGAAGATGGTATGATTGTCATGATTCGATAATACTCGACAGCCCAGGCTACTAGTCTGATAGTAACATAGAAGTAAGATGCAATTGATATGGAGTACAATACTTGCGACGCTCTAGCAATATTTGTGGAGGGGCAGTGAAAACATTCAAAGTCATTTTTCGCGAATGGCACTCCGGAGGCCGCAGGTTATCTCGGGAAATTGGAACTTTATTCCGCGAGGCCGAGTCGGTCACTTCCCTGGTTTTCTAGTAAACCGCCGACTGATGCCTATTTCGCCGAGAAATGCAGCCAACTCCCGCTTTGTCGGCTGCCTGGATAGGAGATTACTTGCTTATGCCTGCAGCCTGGCCCAGAAGCATGGCATGGTCTGTTGGTTGCTGCCTTAGTCATTCAAACTCCCCGACAACAATGACAGGAAGTGTGTCGCTGTCGGATTGGAAGTCCAATTCGACCGCGGCATATAGTCGACTACGCAGGGGCCAATTAGGGGCCCTATTTAGGATTATCGTAGCCAGCCTAACCTGCGGTTAGAACCTCCTTTTTATACTTACTACGTAAAAGTTTATATAGTTTAATTAATCTCTTTATTAACCCACGGTTCGAACTAGTTACCCTATAATAGGGAAACTAATACTAATTAGTAATTAAATTCTACTATCGTAAATTAGTAAGGTATCTCGCTATATAAAAAAAACGACCTCTTAATACCGTATAGGATAAGAGATTTATACTAATTAACCTTATAAAAATAAATAAAAAAGGAAACAATTCTTAAATATTATACGGAATTAAGTAATCGTAACCCTTTACTACTTACGAGAGGTTAATATTTATTATATTAAACTATATTAATTAATAAAACTATTTAAATAACTAGCTTTTTATTATTACTTTAAGTAGCTTTTTTACTAAATAACTTTTTAATAGCCGGCTTATAATTAGAAATTAACTAAGTAATAAAAAAGACTACTAAAAAAGCGATAATTATTTAACTATAATTAAGCTATAAAAAAAGATTATTAAAAAAAAATATAAAATAGGGTACTAAGGAGCCGTAAGAGGAAAATCTCTAAGGTATCTAACCTTACTAAGTATAAGTAATAAGTAATATTTTTAATAAGTCCTTAAGGCCTATAATTTTATAAAAAAGGAAGAGCTTAACTTTACTAACTATACTTAATAACCTATATAGCTCCTCTATAAGCCGCTTAGTATTTATATTTAACTATTCTTATAGAATATTACTATAAAAAAAGTAAGTTAAAAAAGGAAGTTATTTAGAGATTATAGAAAGTACGAGGCTTAGGAAGCTAGAAATATATAAAATAATAAAAATTAGTAATTAATAAAGATCTTAAAACTAATTATTATATCTTCTTATAGTAATATAAACGTCTATTACTATTATTAAAAAGGGGCTATTAAAACCTACCTTTTTATACTAAATAAAAAAGAGGTTTTAGTAAGTATAATAGCTAGCGATTTAAAAAAGTAATAATAGTTACTAGAGATAGTAAAAACGAGAGTAGTAATAAGATAGTAAGAGGAAGTAGGAATCTCCTAGACCTTAATAAATTCGTTAGGTAATAAAAGTACGGGTTTATTATAGCTAATACGTAAATTAAATATATCCTTATTATGATTAAATACGTTAATAACTATTAATACGAGTATAAGTTAAAGTACGACCCTTAGTGAGTTAGGGTAAAGAAAAAGAAAAAAAAACCTAATTTTAAATAGAATCCCGATCCTTTATAAATAAATAAATATTAACCCGGATTATTAAGGGACGTAAATATATAAGATTACGGATTAGCTTAATAATAAGTAAATTAATATAATATTAATCTATTTAACTAAGGTTTATAAAAAAAAGGGGCTATAGGGGTAACCCCTATTCTATAAGATCGTAAATAACCTTAGTTACTAACTAAATAAATAGTTTATAAGTATAAGCTTAGGAATTATAAAAATAATTAATAAATTCTTTTACGGGCGAGGGGTATTATTAGCGTAATTATAATTATAAGAACTATATAAAATCCTAGTAGTAACGATTATAAAAGAGGAATTTATACTATAGAACTAGGTATAAGTTAATAGGGCGTATTATCGCTTTAACGAATTTAAAAAAAGGGTAAATAACGTAGATTTCCTCTCTATAATTACTAATAGCAATCTATCGTCGCAAAAGGATATATAAAAGTAAAATATAGTATTAAAAGTTTAATAATTAATAATTCTACCTATTTCGATCTATAGCTCGTTATTATTACTAATACGAAATTCGGTACTAATTAGCTAATAAAAAAGGAGATAAACGACTTAGAGTTATTAATAGTACGTAGTAACGTAGGGATCGTATATAAATACTAAAAATCTAATAGTAAATATAAAATAATTTATAGATTTTAAAAAGATCTTTTTAAAAAAAAAATTATACTTTAGAAAGAAGTATAAGGTCTTATAAAAAACCCTAACGATATTTTATAATTATTATAAAAAAGTTAGGATTAGGGAATACTAGTACTATTTAGTAATTAATATCGTACTTATAAGTAAAGTATTTAATTATTATTATAAAGCGGTATATAATCTTAATTAAAACGACTTTCTTAGTATTATTAACGTAATCTAAAACTACTTTAAGACTTATAATAAAAATCTAGAGCTCCTATCCGAGCTACGAGTAATTTTTTTTATATCTATAGCTAGGATAATAAAGGGTAAATTGCGAATAAAGATCCTTAAAAAACTTATTAATTAAATTAATAAGTTAGTAAAAACCTAGCTAAATAAGGGAATTAATAAGTAAAAAGTTAGATATCTCTATATTATAATTTAATATATATTAAAAATAAAAATAACCCTATATTAAGTACCTAAAAACTATAAGACGCTCTACTCAAGGCTAAGATCTAGTTTTAATATTAAAGCGAGAATATTATACTAAACTTACCTCTAGGCGTACGACGGCCCTTATTAATAGTACTAAGTCGATCGAATGTATAATAAAAAAGGGAAAAAAACTAAGTATAATAATTACTAATAAAGAGGCTTAGATTTATTAAATAAGTAGAGATTTAACCTATAAGTAAAATAATATAAAAAGTAGTACTTTATTTATAAAAAGAATAGATACTAATTAAGTAACTACTTAGAAAAAGAGCGTACTAAATTATATAAATAATATAAAAAGTCGAGGGTAATAAATAGTAAAACTAGCCCTTATCGATTTAACTAATTCCTTATTATATATAAAGGCAGATCTAGGGGCACGGAACTTAGTAAAAGTAGCTAGTATAGCGTTCTAAAATATCCGTATTCTATAAGAGATTTGGAAAATAAAGAAGATCTTACCCCCTATACTAACGAATTAAATTATAATAAAGTTAACGATATTAACTACTCTTTTTTTATATTATTAACCTCGGGAGGATATACGAGGCTAAATAAATAAAAAGTAATAAAAGCCCTTAATAAGTAGGCTTTTATTTATAAATAGTAAGGGAAGGTCCCTTAGGTAATAAATACGGAAGTAGCTAAAAAAGTAAATTTAATAGGGCTAAAGTCTACCCTCTTAATGCCTAAGGAAAAGACGCTACCTCTCTTAATACCTAAAGAGAAGAAATAAAATACTAAGTAAATCTAGAGGTAGCTAGAGGGGTCCTTTTTATACTACCTAAATTACTTAAATACTAAGCTCGTATAAGTATTTTATATGAGCAAAAAGTATAGCCTAGATAATTTCTAAGGGATTATTTTAAATACTAGAGTATTATAATAATTAACTAGAGAAAAAGGCTAATTCTAAGTACTATAAAAGATTATATTAGTAATACTCAATACGTTAATAGCGGGTATTATAAGAATTAGCTTCGGCTTAGGTAAAGAAATTATTATACTAAGTATAATAAAAGTAAAAACGTACTTCGGAATAATAACCTTTTATATTTTACTCGTTAATATCCTATTTTTATTATATCTAAAAAATATAAATTAACTAAGTATTATTTTTAATAATACGAGGAATAGAATCTCTAGTAATAGGTATTTTAAGATAGTTAAATAATAATAGGGGTACGCGTTTATAAAACTTATTAATAATACAAAGTTAATTAATTATTTAATAAAAAATAAGCTTAGATAATTATACTAAAGATTTAGCTACCCGTTAGTTACGAGGCTATATAACTTCTTAAAGTAATTAAGTAACGATAATATTAAAATAGGGGTACTAAAGTAGTTAATAAAAGTATACTACTAATACTAAATAAATACGCAGAGCCTACGTAAGTTTAAATTTAAATTACGTAATAAGCTTAACTTTAATTAGGAAATTATTATTAATATTTTCTATTTAAATAATCGGCTAGTCCTATATATAATCGACGTAGCTATATCTTTTTAAATAGGGTAATTCTTCTAGGATTTATAAATAAAAATAGTATAAGTAGCCTTATAAAAAAGCTAAATTAATATATACTAAGGACCGCTAAACGGTATTAGAACCGACGCTAGTACTAGTTTTAAGTTAGTAAAATTTAAGGAAAATACGACGGCCTATGGTATATAGTTAAAAATCGTGCTCGTTAAAGCGTATTATAGTATTAGAAAAGTAAAAAGGGTATATTAGTAGCTAAAAAGGGTATTTAGAATTATTAAAGAAGAAAATTTAGATTTTACTAACGACGAATACTTCTAAATAGTACTTAAATATTATAACGATATTATAAGGCCTAACGGACTTATATTAACGCTTCTTATATTTAGAGTATATTTAAGAACGACCTTAGCCTCGCTACCGTCGTTAAATATAAAATAATAAGCCTAAGTACTTAAAAAAATAATATAAGTACTATACGAGGTGAGTATAAAAAAGTAAATTAACAAGGTAATTACTACGCATAATAGGCCCAATATAAGGGGTAATTTAGATATATTATTAAATTTAAATATACGAGTATAGTACGAAATTACTTAATAATAAGCTGGGCTATATAAATTAATTTTTATTAATAAGCGATTTTATATAGTTACGAGGGATCGTAACTAACCTCTCGAGGTATTAATTATAGTAATAAGACTATATTATATAGATCTTAGTAAGGTAATTTTTAACTTATAAAAAGAAAAAGAGCTAAGGGAAACTATATAACCCGTAGTAGAGGCATAGGAAATTATCTTTAATAAAATCGTTATAGTAGTACTAATAGACGATAAAGAAGAAAAAATTACTAAAAGGGTACTAATACTACTAATAAGACGTTATAAAAGACTATAACGGTAAGTACTAACGTAATAATTTATTATTAATAACGAGGTAATTAATACTTTTTATATAATAAAAGAGAAAGCCGATTTCGAGCTAGTAGTTAAACTACGTAAAAAAGGCATAATTATAATTATTAAAAAGCCGTATAAGGAATTAGATCTTATCGAAGTAAATACTCTTTACGATCGAGAGGTTTATTAATTTATTTTTTACGACCTAGAGAAGTATATAAACTTTTATATATTTAAATTGCGAATAGTTCGTAAGATTAAAGGGAAAAGAATACCCTAACTATATAAAAAGTCTAGATACGTAATTTAGGGGTACGGTAACGTTAAAAAAGCGACACTACTTATATAATTACTTATTATATAATACTATAGCTAACGATTAATAATAGTACTAATAATATTATTATAGAAAAAGGGGTACGAGATTTAGAGCCGTGATATTACTTAAGTATATACTTAATTAGCTATAGGGCTTATAAAGAAAATCCTAGCCTATTTACTAAAGAAAATAGCTAGTAAGTACTTAGAAAGTACGATTATTAAAGTACTTAAGTTACTATATAGGCTTATAGAATCGGGTACTTATTAATAAGCTACTTATTACGACTTTGATATTAATTAATTATTAATAATTATATTTATATACGACCCGTGCTTATTAGTCTCTAAGTACGAAGGTAATTAATTTAGGATCGTTAGAATATAAACTAATAATATATTAGGCCTATCCGATATTAACTTTATAAAAAAAGAAAATAAGGAGCTCTAAAAAGCGGGCTTTATAATAAAACTAAAAAAGGTTTTTATAACGAATACCCCCCTTAGTATTTAATAATAGGATTTTTATAATCGAGGGGAAAACCGTCGTTTTTTAATAAAAGGGGTAAAGTAAAAATATTAGCCTCGTTAATCCGAACGTAATTAATATTAAAAAGCGATATAAGGTTAAGCTTATATAAGGGGTATATATTATAAATATATACTAGCCTAAAGTAACTTTTAACTACGCTAAAGTAGTATAAGCTATAGAACTAAATAAATAAGATATTAAAGTACTTAATAAGCGGCTTAAGTAATAATACTCAAATCTCAATCGAGGTTTTATTTATTACTTAATTAACCTCGTGGCTAATAAGCTTTACGTATTTATAAATAGCTTATTTATAAATAATAAGGACCTTATTTTATAATTAGGGTATATTATTATTCTTATTAACGAGAGTATAAGCGAGAGCGAATTTATAATATATAATAATATAATCTATTACTTATTAATTAAAAGTAAATAAATAATAAGAAGTATATTAGTATTAAAAGTTTATAGTATAGTTAATAGTATTAACCTTACTTACGCGATTTTAATAATACTAAGGAAAATTATTAATTAACTTAGCCTTTTATTAATCTTAACGGTCGTTTATACGGATTCTTATTCGCTATACGATTATCTTATTAAATTAAGAACTACGAAAAAAAAGAGGCTTATAATCGATATTATAGCCCTTAAGTAATTATATAAAAAGTATAAGATCCTCGAGATCTATTAGATTAATAGTAATAATAACCTCGCTAATATTTTTATAAAAGTAGTACTTAATAAGGGGTTAGAGTAATTCGTAAATAATAGAAAAGTTAATATATAAATAAAAAAATAAGTTATATAAAAAAAAATAGAAAAAAGGAGGAAAAAGAAACGACTTAGTAAACGGGCTTAAGGTCGAATTATACCTCTAATTATAGTAATTAAATTAATAAAAAAAAGAGAAAGTTAGTATCGGATTAGAAGTTTAATTCGACTGCGGTATATAGTCGACTACGTAGGGGCTAATTAGGGGCCCTATTTAGGATTATTGTAGCTAGCCTAACCTGTGGTTAGAACCTCCTTTTTATACCTATTACGCAGAAGTTTATATAGTTTAATTAATCTCTTCGTTAACCCACGGTTCGAACTAGTTACCCTGTAATAGGGAAACTAATAGTCGCAGTAGATGGTTTGATAAAAATAGAGCTTGGTCTTTCTATTGCACAGAGCTTTCTATCGATATTACCACAGTGTCCTTTAAACTTTATACACGTGTTGCACAAATGCGGTAGGCAAAGCCCTTGGAATTTGAAATGCTACGATACCTACCCCTTCCCCGGACGGGTGCTTCATCATTGTGTTGTCAACAGTCTGGGAGTCTACCTGGCCAGTGGCAGCTACTTATCAGCGGCGGGGGAAAGATCTCACCCGGTCATGATGACACGATCGGGGGATATCTGCTTGACAAGCCGCCATGTGTCTCAACCACGAACTTAATTTCTCAAAACAGGCAAATGGATAGGCCAAACTCAAACAACGCAGATTCACGAACCTCCTACCCGTTCAGCACATACTGCCATACCGCATGATATACAGCATGTGCTATTCACCCTGACCTATAGATCTAGTGTACGCCCAGTATCCTAACAACGAGCTCTGGAACCTCATCGGCCTCTTTGTAGAATCTCCCGCCGCAATTTTCGATCATCTGCTCGCATTGTGAATTCTCGCAGCTCCAGCGTTAGCAGCCTCTGCCCTGGTGGTCTTCAGCAGCCAGAGACCACCCGCTGCTGGATAGCCAGCAATGACAACAGCATCTTCCCACGTGGAATTCCCAAAAGACTGGTTGACCAGATAATGCGTCAGGCTCTTCCACCAGTTTGGCCCAAGCTTCATCATCCTTGCGCAGTGCGCATCCTCCTCTTCCGGATCTCCTGACCTGAATGAGTGCTCGAAGCGGCGCAAGCCCAAGAAGTCGAGTTCCACACCGTCGCACTTTAGCGTATAACATCCACCGGTGCTCGGATATCCATAGACTGTGGTCCAGTGACCCACGCCGAAGGCTGTACGGCGATTGAGGATTAGGCGTCCTGCGTCGTTGAAAGCGGCGACGAGGCGTTCTTCGCGTCTTAGTGCTTTACGAACTTGGTGCTCTGCTCGTCTTTCCACGCATCGACAACGTCTTTGGCCATGTCCGGCTTCCAATGCTGACGACGGTGCTTCGGACAGCATGGTCACTGCCGGCCGGCTAGGCGGTTCGGCTCGGGAAGACATGTGCGCTGAGAGTAAAACCATGGCAGTGTAGAATACAATGGCAGCGGTGGCGTAGAGGGTGTGAGACATTGTTTTGGGCATAACTCGGTCGCTCGTCGGGCAGAATACACGGCCTCCCCTCTAGGTATCAAGACCGAGGTGTTCTTGGCGGCGGGGAAGCCTGAGGGCATTGACAGTGTGCTACTTGCACTCAGTCCAGGGTTGCCGGCGGCATGCTTAAAGTAAATTTAATATAGTGCATCAGATATACAGCATGAAAGTGCGAAATCAGCAACCTAGTCTTGACGATGATACCGCGTTCTATATGGCTGCCTTCAAAGCGTCGGAGACTCCCGAGTCAATGCAATCATGGTGGCCTAATTGACGACGTTGGATTTGTCCTCTCATACTTGGCAGTTCAGGCACCCAAAGTAACTGAATATCCGCTTGAACACTGCAAAAAAAAAAAAAACGATGTAAATTACTCGATGTCGTCAATGGAACGACACGCAAGCTGTTGCTGCCTAGTTGCCAATCCTGAGACCGACATGAGCTATTGCAGCCTACCTAGTAACAAGAGGAGTGTCGCTTTTGTGCAATGGTTAATGCAGACTATTGTGAAACATAGGCAGAGGCATCGGTTTTATTTGATGATATGTGTTTCGTAAGTAAACTTTCTTGCACCCTGATTGACGCAATAAGTTGAACCCGTGTATACGATGAAAGCTGAGTTACAGCAGTGAACGACGAACAAATACTTCATGCAATGCTTTTCCAACCAGTGCCACCCAGATTTGAGAAAACAATACGCTTATCCATGAGGGGGAATCATATGTTCGATACAAGGCCGTTTTCATAAAGAGGTCCGGTGGCTACATGTAGGTGCGTTCTCCTCAGGAACGTTGCCCAGCCATTCCATGACCAGAACAAGAATGCAACTATGGCTCGTGGTCGTCGTACGACTTTCGTCGTTGATCAAATATTTCAGTGAAGGTCACAACTTCTTTTTCGCCCAGCTCTATTGATGGTGGCGGCGGGGCTGGGGCAGGAGCAACTTCGACATTGGATATTGGAGTAGCTTTGCCGCTAGAGTTGATCCAATGAATGACAAATGCGGTGAAGAGAACTACCCATATTTTAGAGTCTGATCAAAGTTGCAGAAACGGCTCTAGCGAGGAGGGAAGACGAAGCGGGAAGGTACGGAGTAAACTTACTGTCCGTATTGCAACAGGTGAGACAAAGCCAAACTATCTCGCCTTCCAGAGCGACCAACACTGATAGGTTGCTAGAAGAGATCGATATTAGCCCAATCAAGAATTTCATGCTTTCACATCATTTATCGCTTCTTACGCAATGCTAATGGCCAATGTGCCGATAACACCGGCAAACGTTCGTAATGCGAGTCTCCGTAGCCTTACGTTGGGCGGAACTCGTGAGAAATGAAGGGTATTCTCATGCATCGTCCATGGCTTCATCATCGATATTTGAATCGAGTGTAATCCTAATGACCCGGTGTCAGAGCTTGTCCAGATTCAGAGAGACTGAGGAGCCACATGACTTACTCAGTAGTGGAAACAAGAACAGAGACGTCAGATACACGTTGACAACAGCGTCAAAGAAAATGACGGGCAACAGGATGGTGCGTTCCAGTCCGATACTGCAGACATCATTTTCCTTGTCGTACCGAGACCCTCGACTAGCAGAGCAACAGGTGTTAGTGTATGTTTCGGGGACAGAGCATGAGAATACTTACGAGACAAAGTTGAACGTTGCTATAATGCCGTATACAGCTAATGGCAATCGGTCAGGGATGTTGGCGACTGGGCTCGGAACATGGACATACCCAGCATGACAAACGCATTGAATACATACAATTTGGACTTGAGACGAGACTTGGTAGTGCCTCGGATAACATGCTGGTCAAGGCGTTAGCCGTGATTGAGATCGGGGGGTTATTTGGGGTAGAGTTTTACCGCTTTATCAACCATGAAAAGGTAGACGAGCTGATTGAAGAGTCAGATTGGCCAGGATTCAACGATTGGGATTGAAGCCTGGAGGACCAGTAAACGTACGGCCTGTGACGGATTTAGCAATGATAACAACGACGGACTTGGTTTACAACTTACTTTAATTACGACGTAGGCAGTCAGACACAGTATGCCCGCAGCTGAACATGGTATGAAATCCATGCGAAGCTCAGCCAGAAATAAAAGCTGGAAGACCCATGATCCGAAGACGAAAAGGCACGAGAAGAGGTAGGTGAATAACACAACTGCGACATGTTCTTTTAGCCCAAAAGGTTCCAGACTCTTTTCGAAATGTCACCCCTTACGCCATCTTGTCCATGGCAACGGACGCCAGTCTTTAATCGCGGACCACTGGTGACCTTGAAAGCCATTAGATCTTGTCGATAACCTAGCAGCAACGATTCCCTCACGAAGTAGGTATGCCAGGAGGCAAGACGATATAGGTGCGATAATGAGGCTGATGATCTGCTCGGGGCGGATCTCGTGTTTCGGGCTGCTCGACGTCTCGATGACTGTGGAGTCGATGTCGTCCATCTCGAAGAGGGGATTCGCCAAAGGAGTGTCACGGTGGAGGAGGACCTCTGACCTCTTGTCGATGCCGGTGTCCTTCAATATCAACGCTGGGTGACATGTGCTGAATGATGAGATCCTGAGATCAATGGGCCATGGAACGTATCAGCTGGCGTGCCTTGGTATAAGTAGATTTCGGATTGATGAAGGTCAGATGCGGCCGAGTGCATATGTAGGGAGGCTCAAGGTTTGAGGCGTTGCTAATGGGCTCCTGTGCAGTAGGGTTGGACTGCCATTCGTGGATTAGGTTCTGAAGGAAGCCTTACGACGGTGTTATGACTCGCTTTTGGGTTTGGGCTACTTCAGTCGAATATTCAGTCTGGCCTGTCGATGGTATTTTTTCAGATGAGCTTACCGCTTTGCTGGCACCGTCATCCTCGTAACTTTCCCAAGAAAGTGGCCATCAGACTGGGGGAGCTCACAGTAGAGATCTTGTGGCAGCCAAAGCCAAGACATTCGGGTATGAGCTCTTCTACAGTGCTGCCATAGCGCAAACCGGCGCGCATGGTGTCCGGCATCTACCCTAACCGCGAATAATGAGTATCCCCAGCGGTCGAAGTCCAGAGTGTTTCCTCACATCCGGACATTGCTGGAGGCCGTCGCTTGGATTATTCGCCGCAGCCAGCAAATGCAGCATACTTGAGACGATCGTCACTCCAAGGGGCTAAACTTCGCAGGGTACGGTAGCAAGCTGCAGAAGGACCGCCTAAAGCCTTTGGAGAAACTAGTAATAACGAACATCTCCTAATGTTTCGTCTTGTATCCTCACCAGGAAGATTCTCGCGAGGAATTCAGCGATGCCTGCCGAGCAGAGTGCGTGGCACCCCCATCCCACACTTGTATGGTTTCCATCTCCCCTAGCAGCCCGTTTCTGTACACCGGGGGAAACTTTGAGCCCCAAACGGGATCATTCAAGGAGACAGTAACGGGCCTAAGCTCTGCAGTGGAGAAGTTGCGAGCCAATCGAGTGTTTGGACTGCTTGTGAGAAGTGAGTGTCATAGCTCCTATTAGCGGCGATTGATACATCAACCCGATGTAGTTCTGGATCTAAATCCATGACATGCGGCCCGTACGTGAGTTTCTCGGTCCCTCATCTGTGGAGGCGTCAACATCCCACATAAGCCTTGGAATAATCGTATTCCAGTCCCTTTGTGTGCAACAGTAGTATCTCGTGGGAGATACTAGGAACGTCCCTGATTCCCCTGCGTGGTGACATGCGCTACGCTAACCGTAAGCTCCGGTTGCTCCGCTCAGTATTCCCTACCAAATAATCTAGCCTTCATTTGCGGTCTACGGAGCGGTCCTCTGGGACAAATTCGAGCTTTTATTCATTGCCAAAGACACAACAGTCTGAAAACGTGTGTCTGTTGTTCTGCATTCAAATACTTCGTTTTGATAGCATAAGTGCGTGAGTAGGCGTCAGTCCCTCGACGGGTCAGCCGGCACTGTGCCGCCGGGGTTCTGGCCGTATGGCTTTTTGTGGCTGGTTTGGCTTCAACGGTTCTGCTGACCGGGCAGACAATATCGTGATGCACGAGGTGCTACTGCGCGTCCTGCCCGTTGTTATGCGTCGTCGGCACGTTTTCAGGTGCAGGCAGAGATGTAACACACTAGGTATACGAAAAATGGCAGGTTTCCTCGCGAGGGCTCCCTCACCCGTATGCATCGTACTACTCCACACCTGTCGGATTAGAAGTCCAATTCGACCTCGGCTTACGGCAGCTAGCGCAGGGACCAACTACGGCCCCTATTTACGATATTCGTAGCCTGCCTAACTTACGGTTAGAACCTCCCTTTTCTATATACGTAGTATATTAAAATAATTTGATTAACTTACTTCGTTAACCTACGGTTCGAACTAATTAACTAATATCCTTATAATAAGGATATTAATACTAATTAGTAATTAAATTCTATTATTATAAATGAATAAAGTATTTCGCTATATAAAAAAAACGACTTTTTAATACTATATAGGATAGGAGATTTATACTAATTAACTTTATAAGAGTAAATAAAAAAGGGGCGATATTCGAATACTATATAGAATTAAGTAATTATAACTTTTTACTACTTACGAGAGGTTAATATTTATTATATTAAAATATACTAATTAACGGAACTACTTATATAGCTACTATTTTATTATTACTTTAAGTAGCCTTTTTATTAATATAACTTTTACATAGCTAGCCCGTAAGTTAAATTAGTAAAAAAAGATACTTATATAATAACTACCTACTTAATCAATTAGTATAACGAACGAGCTTAAGAGTACGGTATAAAAGAGCACTACGTAATTAAAAAAAGGGATCCCTAAGTATAAATATTTTTAATAAGCATAATAAGAACTTATATAAAAATTATAAAACTAAGAGATTTATAGTATATAAAAGGGTTTATTATAATAAAAATCTTATAAATACGAGGAAGCCCGCGATTTAGATAATCTCTTTATAACCCTATTTACTACCCCCCGGGTATTACTTAAGAATATAGTATAGGGGACGGTCTAACGAAAGAGGAGGGGATTTAGAAATTACGTAAAGTACGAGGCTTAGGAAATTAGGAGTATATCGAATAGCGGAAATTAGTAACTAATAAAGATCTTAAGATTGATTATTTTATTTTTTTATAATAATATAAACGTTTATTATTATTACTAAAAAAAGGACTATTGAAATCTACTTTTTTATACTAAATAAAAAATATAGTTTTAGTAAGTATAATATTTAACGATTTAGAAAGTTAGTAATAGTTATTAAAAATAGTAAAAACGAGAGTAGTAGTAAGATAGCGAGAAGAAGCGGGAATTACTTAGACTTTAATAAATTCGTTAAGTAGTAAAAGTACCGGTTTATTATAGCTAACGCGCAGGTTAGATATATTTTTTTTAAAATTAAATATACTAACGATTATTAATATAAGTATAAGCTAGGGTACGACCCTTAGTAAGTTAAGGTAAAAAAAAAAAAAAAACCCGATCTTAAATAGAATCTCGATCCTTTATAAATAAGTAAATATTAACCCGGACTATTAGAGGACGTAAATATATAAGATCGTAAATTAACTTAATAATAAGTAAATTAACGTAGTATTAATCTATTTAACTAAGGTTTATAAAAAAAAGGGGCTATAAAAATAACCTCTATTTTATAAAATTATAAACGACCTTGGCTATTAATTAAATAAATAGTTTATAAGCGTAAGCTTAAGAATTATAAAAGTAATTAATAAATTTTTTTATAAGCGAGGGGTATTATTAATATAATTATAATTACGAAAACCTTATAAAATCTTAATAATAATAATTATAAAAAAGGAATTCGTATTATAAACCTAAGTATAAGTCGATAGGGCGTATAATCGCTTTAATAAATTTAAAAAAAGGGTAAACGACCTAGATTTCCTTTTTATAATTATTAATAATAATCTATTATTATAAAAGGATATATAGAAGCAAAATATAGTACTAAACGTATAATAATTAATAATTCTACTTATTTTAATCTATAGCTCGTTACTATTATTAATACGAAATTCGGTACTAATAAGCTAATAAAAAGAAAATAGACTACTTAAAGTTATTAATAATACGTAGTAACGTAGGGATTATATATAGATACTAAAAATTTAATAATAAATACGAAGTAATTTATAAATTTTAAAAAGATCTTTTTTAAAAAGAAATTATATTTTAAAGGGAAGTACGAGGTTTTATAAGAAACCCTAACGATATTCTACGATTATTATAAAAAAGTTAGGATTAAGGAATACTAGTACTATTTAGTAATTAATATTATATTTATAAATAAAAGTTCTAATTATTATTACGAAGTAATATATAATCTTAATTAAAACGACTTTTTTAGTATTATTAACGTAATCCGAAGCTACTTTAAGACTTATAATAAAAGTCTAGAGCTCTTATTTAAACTATAGATAATTTTTTTTATATCTATAGCTAGGATAATAAAGGGTAAATTGCGAGTAGAAATTCTTAAAGAGCTTATTAATCGAATTAATAAGCTGGCGAAGACCTAGCTAAATAAGAGGATTAACGAGCAAAAAGTTAGATATTTATATACTATATTTTAATATATACTAGAGGTAAAAATAACCCTATACTAAATACCTAAAGACTACGAAACGCTCTATTCGAGGCTAAGATCTAGCTTTAATATTAAAGCGAGAATACTATATTAAACTTATTTCTAAGCGTACAACGGCCCTTATTAATAATATTAGGTTAATCGGACGTATAATAAAAAGAAAAAAAAAAGCTAGGTATAGTAATTACTAATAAAGAGGCCTAGATTTATTAAATAAATAGAGATTTAACTTGCGAGTAAAGTAATAAAAAAAATAGTATTTTATTTATAAAAAGGATAGATATTAGTTAAGTAATTACTCTAAAAAAAAGCGTATTAAATTATATAAAAAGTATAAAAAGTCGAGGGTAATAAATAGTAAAACTAGCCCTTATCGATTTAACTAATTCTTTATTATATATAAAAGTAGATCCGGGGGTATAGAACTTAATAAAAATAACTAAATTAGCGGCCTAAAGTATCCGCACCCTATAAGAAATTCAGAAGATAAAGAAGATCTTATTTTTTATATTAACGAATTAAATTATAATAAAGTTAACGATATTAACTACTCTTTTTTTATATTATTAGCCTTAAGAAAATATATAAAACTAAATAAATAAAAAGTAATAAAAGTTCTAAATAAGTAGGCTTTTATTTATAGATAGTAGGGGAAGATCCCTTAAGTAATGGATTTAGAGGTAAATAAAAGGACGAATTTAATAGCGTTTTTATACTACTTAGATTACCCAAACGCTAAGCTTATATAAGTATTTTACGTGAGTAAAAAGTACGGCTTAGATAATTTTTCTAAGATTATTCTAAATACTGGGGTATTATAATAGTTAATAAGAGGAAAAGGGTAATTCTAAGTGCTATAAAAAATCGCGCTAGTAATACTTAATATATTAAAAAGGTATAGGGTATAAGGGACTCTCGCAGTACGGTGCTTTAGAAGAACTACTAATATTTATAAAAATAATATAAAATACCTCTTTTAACCGGGTTAATACAGCCTTAATTAACGGAGTTCTAACTAAGGGAAGAGGGTAGTATTAACTAGATTAGAAAGGTAGAGTTCCTAATTATTTTATATTATCGCGTTTAAAAATAAATTATTAAAAAGGCTCTAGTTCGATCCTAAAAAAATATATATATTTTTAAAATAAAAATCCGTATTACTAAGCTCCTTTTTTTAATTAGGGCCCTTCTTTTTATATCTTTTTTTAATTAGCTCTTTTATAAATCCCTATACTTAATTAGCTTTAAAAAGAACTATTAGGACTAATCGTCCTACCCTATTCTAATTATCCTCTAATTTCTTTTTCTCTAATTTTTTATAAAAAGAAATTATTTTAAATTAGTCCTAATTACTATATATAATTAATTATATTAAGCCCTCTACTTACCCTTCCTCTTCGTAATTACTTTCTTTACCTCCTTTATTTTTACTACTTTTTTTACTAGCTTTACCTAGTTCTTATCCTATTTTTTTTTAATAATTTTCTAATTCTAACCTTTATTAGCCTAATTCTCTTTAGCTTCTTTTATTAATAATAGTATTTAAAGAGTATAAACTAAAGTTATATATATAGTTTTTATAATCGGGTCGTTATATTAATCGACCTATTATTTTCTTATATTTTTATTAATATTAGTTTTATTTTTATATATATTATAATATTATAAAAAATCCTAATAAAACTTAACTAGCTCTCGATGTTAATATTTATTATTTTCTTATATAACCCGATTATACTTAGAGAGTATACGCTTAATAACCTCTTATTTTAACTAAACTCTTAGTACTTTAATTAAAGTTTTTATAATAAAGCTATTCCTGCTCCTAACTAAAGTATTTAAAAGACTACCTTCCTAATTACTTAGACTAGTTTTATTAAGAGCTAGGCTAAGGTATAGTAACGACTTAAGTAGTAATATATTTAATAAAAACTTTATAACTTAATAAGTCTTAGGAGTATTAATTAAGTATATAAGTTAATTATTAATAATAGTGTTTAAATACTAGTTAGTAGCCTTTATTAATTTAATTACTTACGGAGTTTAATTAGGGTCGTTACTTATTACGGATTTTTAAGTATTTTTTAGTATTTTTAAAGATTAAAATAATAAAAATAACTCTTTAAAAATAATAAGTTCTTATTTAAAGTTTTTAATTATTTTATTTATTTTTTTAAAATATATAAGATTGATAAGAGTATAATAATTATAATTATATAAGTTATAAATTTTCGGATCTTAGTTAATAAATCTAAGGCTAAGTAAATAAGAACTAAATTTTTAAAGAGTTAGCGCTTTAAGAGTATTAGTTATAGCGTAGTTAGAGTTATTTAAGTTAGTATAAGGCCTATTTTTAGAGTCCTAATTATATATTATTTTTTTAAAAAACTTTTTTAAAAGAGGTCTTATTATATTAAAAAAGTAATAATTATCGTATTAGAACTTATAACTAATTTACTAAATCTAAGCTACGTAGAGCTTATTATTAAATAGTTTAAAATATTTATAAGTTATTTAATACGTATTATAAGTTAAGTTAAGCTAGCTATATTAAACCGTATTACGAAACTATTTAAATATATATAAACTATATTCTTATTTACTTAGTTATTATATTATAAGAACTATATAAACGCTTATATTAATTAATTATTAAATATAAAGAGACGTATTAATTTAATTATAAAAGGCCTTTAGGGCTTAGATATTATTAATAAATATCCTCTCTAAATACTTAAAAATTTACTTTAAATCGTATTAATAAATTATACTATTCCGCTAGTTAATAATTATTTTTATAAAATAGCCCGGATCGTTAGTATAGAGAGGGAAGATTACTAAGTATACTAAGGTCCTAATTCTTTTTATAATTTCTTAAGTTTAAAGGTTTAAAATAAGGGTTTTATTTAGTTCGAAAGTACTCTCCTATTCCTTTTTAATTATAATTATATTATATACTAAAGCGAGGTCTCGTATTATAACTTTTATTATAAATTCGATCTCGTATTTTTAAATTTAGTTTTTATATAATAAGCGTCTTTAAAAGTTATAATAATTAGTTAAGATCTCTATTATTTTATAATAAGTCTAATTTATTTAAGTTTTTTAGTTTTTTAAACCCTTAAAAACCTCGGGGTACTAATTAAAAAAAGGAAATACGTCCCCTATACCGAGCTAATTAGGAAAATCGAATTTATAAAAAGTTAGGATTATTTAGAAAAAACTAGTTCGTTTAGGTACTAGGTTTAGGTAATAGTTAGTATACGCTTTATATTAGTAATTTATATTAAAATTAATAAACTAAGAGTTCTTAGTATTTATTATAATCTTAAGGTTAGTCTTATTAAAAATAATATATCTATTTAGATTCTACTTTTTTAATTAGTATTTAGTATCGTTTTTAAGGTTTTTTATTATAATCGGGCCCTAAATTCGCACTATATCCTTTTTATTATTTAGTTTAAAAAGGGAGATAGGAGGTAAAAAGGCTATTATAAATAACTAAGTTAGTATTTATATAGTAAATTAAAAAATAAAAATTAGAGGAGGTTTAATTAGTAATAGTTATAGGGAAGTAGTTAAGGAGGGAAGAAGGAAAAGTTAGGTAGCTAAGTAAGAAGTTACTTTTTTATACTAATTATAAGGGCAGCTTTTGCTAATTAAAAAAAAAGGCGCTATATTACGAATAATAAAAAGGCCCCGATCTTATAATTTACTCTTTTTTTTTTATATATAGTAGTTATAATTTAGTATTAATTAGCTAAGAGGCTTATAGTACTTTCTTTTTTAATACCCCGGGTCTGAGGGGGGGGGGGGGGGGGGGGTTAAAAAGACCCCCCCCTTTTCCCCTTTTTTTTTTTTTTTTTTTTTTTGTGTTTTTATTTTTTTTTTTTTTTTTGTGTTTGGTGGGGGGGGGGGGAGTTTGGTTTATAAATGCCCTCCCTCGATTCCTCGATTCCTTTTTATTTTTTTTTTAAATAATAACTTCTTAATTATAATTATCCTTTTTTACTTAGTCTCTTTTTTTTTTTTAGTAATATAATCTACTTACTTATTATATCTAATACTTCGGTTATTAATAACGTATATCGGATTATTAAAACTACTTATTACGATATTTAGCCTTAGTAATATTCTTTTTTTATTTTTGAAAAAGTCTATTTTTAAAAAACTTAGGGCTATAAGTTCCGAGAGGTTAGTAAAAAGTAAACTATAATAAGTACTATTCTATTTAATCTTTTTAATCTTTATTTTAATTTAACGTTCCTCTTTTTTAGATCTTTAAAACTATTAATTAGTTAACTTTTCTTAAATTAGCTAGAGAGCTTTATACTAAATTTTATATTATAAATCCTTAGGTTAATAAGTATATTAAAAAAGAAATAGCTTAGAAATTTTAATAATTAATTACGAATTAAAACGTTATTAAAAAGTACGTTTATAATTTAGGTATTATAGGCGGATTATTTTTGTAAAGCTATTGGGTTTTTATTAATTACGATTACGCTAATTATTTTAGCCCTCTATTTTAATAATTAAATAAACGAACCCCTATTATTAATTCTTTACTTATCTAAGCTTATAGCGTTCGGAATACTATACTTTATAACTATTATATATAGTCTTTTTAAAAATATATCGGTTTTAATACTAAGGAGCTAATTAAAAAAATAGTTCCTTATTTTAAGTACGTTTCTTTTCTAAATGATTTTAATAATCGATATAGTAATTATATATATTCTAAAAATAAGAAATACTACTTTAAAAAGACTAACGATTAGTAAGCTATTAATTAGTCCGGAGCCGACTCTAAGTAAAGTTATTATTATTATTATATAATAAATAGTAATAAAGTAGTATTTTTAATCTTAATTAATATTAAAAAAGTTAAAACTTTAGTTTATATAGTTTTTAATTAAATTAATATTACTAAGACTAAGGAAAAGAAATACGATTCTATTCTTAAGGACGCCCCTCTAACGTACTTTATTAAAAACTATATATTTATAATTTATAAAAGTTATTAATATATTAAAATAAAATAAGTAGAGTAAGAGGTTATATAAGCTAAGCTAGATATTAAATAGGGTTAATTAGATAGAGAACTAGGCTAAAATATTTAAAAAAAAGGGTAGGGTTTTTTAATATAATTATATAGTTAGTAAGTAAGGTCGTTAGGTTTTTAATTATAATAATTAAAAAATAATTCTTTTTTTTATCGTCCCCTTATGTTTTTATTTTAGATCTAAGTAAAAAGATAACTAAAGAATTAATAAGATTTAGTAATATTTTTATAAAATAATATTTAATAAATAAAAACTTATAGCTTATCCTAAGGATTAGTAGTAATAAGGGGTAATTTACTCTTTTTAAGAGGTTTTTACTTATAATTAGGTTTACTTAGTAAGTAGTTAAGTATCCTCGTCCTTAGAGTTTATTATATTATTATTATAATCGAGAGGTAGAATCGTAGTATTAATTATATTATTTTATAAGAATAAAAGGTTAGTTAAGTTAAAAATAAAGTTATTATAAAAATTAAACTTATTAAATAATAAGTAGAGGCTTTTTAGAAATTTTAAGAACTTCTTAAGTTAATTATTAATATAAGTAACTTTATAATTAATTTATTAATAAGCGTTTTTAATTAATATAATAATCCGTTTAGAATAGCTAAGTAAATACGAAAAGGTTCTTATTAATAATAATCGAGTTTTTTAAAAATTAATATATTAATTTTTTATTAAACGTTAAAAACGAGAACTAGATCGCTAGTTTATAACTTCGTTATTTAGAGAGAGTACGAGGAGTTAAACTAGTTACGGGTTTAAGCTTAGTATTGAATAACTTTATTAACTATAGCTTCTTAATTATTTATTAAGAAAATAAAAGCTCGTAATCTAGTTTAAACTTTTTAATTTATTATATATATATTTTCCTAATCGAGTACTCTTTATATTACCGTTTTTTTTTAATTAGGGTCGTTATATAACGACTATAAATAAAATAAAATAGTATATAACTTAATAATACTCTAATAATTATCTTATTTATAAAAAGGGCCGTAGTAAGTATAGGTTTAATATTTTTTTTTTAATTTAACTAAATACGAAGTATATATATAATAAGTTAATAACCCTTTTTAAAAAGCCCGTTAGTACGAGGGTTATAAGCTAATATAACCTTTTACTAAGTACTATATCGTTAATTAAGCTACGTTATAGTACCTATATTCTCTCGTCCCCCGTTAATAATTAAAGTACTATAAATCCTATAATAATAAATAATATCTTCCTAAATAAACTTCGTAATATTTTTTAATATAACGTTCGTTATAATCCGCGTTTTTAAATATTTTATAAACTTATAACGCGCCTTAACGACCTTTTATTTACTTATATACTAAATATCTAAATAGATTTTAAAAAAAGGTTTATAAATTAGAATTATAAATATATAGGGGTCGTTAAAGCGTCGTAATTTAGCTTTTTAATAAGCCTTATAAGTCGTAATTAGTTCCTAGGTCTAAGCGTATATTCTTAGTTAGTAATATCGTTCTGTAAAATAAAAATATATAGCCTCTCGTCCTTTATACCTAAACTTATTATATACTTTATTAATTAGGTTTATTTAGTAGTGCTTATTATTAATTACTTAAGTAAGTTAGGGATAAGTCTTCGTTTTCTATTAAAATAGAAGTTTATTTTATATAATAAATCGTATTACTATTTATTTAAAACGTCTAAACTAATTAAAGGGTATACTAGCTAGCCTTTTTAAAATAAAAAAGAAATAAATAATTTATTTTAAAAGATCTAACGATTATTCGTTTAGTATTAATAAATTAGCTAGAATATCTATTTTTTATATTTAATTAATAATAGCGTTACTACGACTATATATTATAATAAAAAAGTTCTTTATAACTTATGTTCGTAGGACTCGTACGTTAATAAAGTCCTTAATATCCTTATTAAGCTCTATTTTAACTAAATTAAATTAGCTAGGGGTTTTTTTTAAAAAGCTATTTACCGTAGTATTTTTCTTTTTATTAATATACTTAATTTTAAAATTAAAAAGTCTAATTTAAAAGAGCTAGTATATTATTATTATTAATAATAAGTTATTTATTATATTATTAATCTAAATAACTAGGACTTAGGCGTCGGTTTTTAATAAGAAGTTAATCCTAAATAAATAATTATAAAAACATTTTAAGCTTATTAAAATGCCTCGTATTCTAAGCTTTTTAAAATTATAATTAAGCTCTAGCCCGTGCTATATCTCGCTCTCGTATTAAGTAATAATACGCTCGTTATTAACGATCTAACTAAGCGTATTACCCTATTTTTTAATACTAGCGTTTATTATAAAAATAATCCGTCCGGCCTCGGTATTATAGTTTAATAAAACTAAAATAGGGGCTATAATAATTACTTTTTTAAGCGTTTTTATAAACTCGATTTATAGTACTCCTTATTTAAAAAATTAGTTCTTACTAAGTAGGGAGTATAATAGGGCTATTATAAAAAGAATTACTCGATTTAGTAATAATAAAAAGTAATAATACTAAGAAACGATCTAATTTTTAAAACGTTTAAGTATTTTATTTATTTAAGGATCTTAAGGACTTTAGTTTAATTAGGCCGTTTCTTTTTTATACTATAAAAGTAGTTTATAATAACTACGGATAGTTAGTACTATTACGACTTTATTCTAAAAGTAGTATAGCTAGTTAGCTCGATATTAACTAAAACTTAATTAATATTCTAGAGGTATTTATAAATAAATCGCTAGATCCCGGGATAGTTAGTTAGGTACTTATTATTATAATAAGATCGTAGGCCTTTAATTACAATATTATTAATAAAAGCGCTATAGTATTTTAGAATTAAGTTATAAAAAATACGGGTTATAATTTAATAAAATTAGGCTATCGAATTTATCGCTCTTATTAAAATAGTATAGTATTTATATAGCCCGAGTAGAGTTAAAAAAGTTATTAAATCGTAGCTTTTTTTATTTAAAAAGATCTAATTATAATTAAAAAAGAAATTTAAAAAAGAAATAAACTAATTTATAATAAATTCCTCTAAGAACTCGTTAATATTAAGTAGTTATTAAGTATTTTAAAAAGTAATAGTATTAACCTTAGTTACTAAGTTAATTAGTTAAAAACTACTATCCTTTTTTATTATTAAGAACTAGGGGTTCTAATACGTAGTATAGTTTTTTTTAATAATACTCTAAGTAATACGTTCTTAGATTATTTTAAAAGCTTTTAGTAATAGAGCCTTTAGGATCGGGATACTCTTTATTTACTAAGCTTTATAAAGTATAATCTTAATTAATTATAATAGCGTGACTATAAGGTTAAAATAGCTATATTTAAAAAAATCCTATACTAGCGCTTTTTTTTAATTAAAAAGTATTTATTTAAAGAAATCTTATTTATAAAATAAAAAATAATTATAATTTTTAAAAATAGTTTAGAGTCGGTCGTTTATTAATCTAAAACTTAGTTCTATATCTAAGAACTTAAGTATAATAATATCCTTATAAGGGCCTAATTAATCTTATAGCTTATTTCTAACCTTTTTAAGTTTTTTAAGCTTTTAATAAGGATCGTTATTAAGTATTAATCCATTAGAGGGCGCGTTATTAACTAACTAAACTTTTTAATCTTTTTTTTTTATATATTATATTAGTTTTAATAACGTAGGGAATTTTATAAAAAGCTTTTTTAACTATCTCGTACTATTTTAATACTTTTTATCCTAGCTTCGTAATTCGTTATTTAATATATAACTCTTCTTATTAAGAAGTAAGTATTCTTATTAAAAAACGTAAATTATTTTAGTTAGTTAATTTATTTAGTTTATCTTTAGCTTTATTCTAAGTAGTTATTATTACTCTCTTAATTTATATAATTTAAGACTAGATTATATAGAGCGTAATTATAGTTATAATTTAGTTAGCTTAGTCTTAGTCTAAGATTATTATAATATACTCGTTTTTTTTTAGTTTAAATTCTAAATAAGGGTTATTAAAATTAATAATATTCGTAGTTATATTATTAATATTTAGTTTTCTAATCTAAAAACTTTTTTTATATACTATTTAAACTAAGGTAAGATATTTTTTATATTTTAAAAACTATTTATTTTAATTATTCTTATAGGGATCCTTAGCCTCGTATCCTCGATATAGATTAGAATAGTAATTATCGACTTATTATATTTAAAAAATAGCTTAGTATTTTATATAAATAAAAGACTTAATAATAATAGATTAGAAGTCTCTTATTTATCTTTAATAAAAAAATAAGTAGTTATTTTAAACTTACTAATCTATACGTTTATAAAATAAAAGTTATTAAAAGTTATTTAGTTAGTTAGATCGTACTTAAACGTTTATATTTAAAACTTTGTTATTATATAAAAAATACCGGCTTTTTCAATATATTATTTTAAGAGAATATTAACTTACGCCCTAGTATTTAAAATAGCGACAATTATCGAACCCTGATTATCTTAATTTATACTAAATATTTAGATTTTTAATTATAAGTAAGTATTTAAAATTATAAAAGTTAGGAATTTAGAAATCGGGTTAGTACCTTTAACTTTATTAATTTTAGCTATATAGCTCGGTTTTAAAAAATAGTTCTTATTATACTCGTTAAAAAAATCCTTAATATCTTTTTATTATTACCCGTTTTCCGCTAGGTTAGCTAAGGACTTCGGAGCTTTTAATAAGATTTTATTAGTATTAAAATACCCTTAATTATATATTAAAATTATTATTATTATAGTATATTTTAGTATAATTTTTTATAAGAGGTTTATAAAAAGCGAGATCGGGGCCTTAAGTTTCTTTTTTATTAGCTTTTTAACTTCGACCCTAAGGTTAAAGTTATAAATTTAATTTATAATTATCGTTTTTTAAGTTTTATAAAAAAGAGGCTCTTAGGTTTTTTAAGTACTAGTATTAAGGGTACTAATTAGGACTTTAATAAGCTAGGGCTTAGAAATAAATATAAAAATTACATTTTCTACCGTTTTAAAAACCTCGTTATTATTATTAATTTTTATAATTTCCCTTTTTTAATTAAAAAAAAACCGTCTTTTTTCTAAGTTATAAAAGCTAGCTTAGGCTATTGATCTTATATATTTTTTTAAAATATAGCTTAGTTACCGAGGTATAGTTTTTAAATAGTCTTTTTTTATAAATAGTATAGATATTTACTTAGTTATAGTAGCCTAAATTAGGTCGTACTACGTAAATATATCTAACTATACTCATAGGATTAGCTAAGGGAAGTATAAGTATAGTTTATTAGAGTAGTCCAATTTAATAATTTAAAATCTACTTAGTTAAAAGCTTAGTATCTTCTTTAGTTAATATATTTATTATATAAAAAAAAAGAGTAATACGATTAGTAATCGTAGGCTTTTTTTTATTTTTAATTATAATAAAGGGGATATTATTTATAAGCTTATAACCATTATACTTTTCGTAGTACTAAGCTCCTTAAGCTAAAATAATAAAATAAGCGTCCTTATTAAAAATATACTAATTATAATCCTTAATAATTTAGTAATATTAACTCTAGTAGTACTAGTAGCGATTTTTAAATTTTATAATCGGGGGCCGATTAAGATACGTAGTACTTATATTAAATATATAAGTAAGACCTCGAGAGTAAATACTATTTTAATAAATCTTTAGCTTATTTATTTTATTAGCTAAGTTAGAATTAATAATATTATTAATAACTACTTAAGTAACCTAGGCCTTTATTATTAGCTAGTAATATTATTAATAGTTCGGATATTAATACTAAGTATTACTACGTACTTAAGGAGTAGGGGGTCGTAATAAGGTTTTAAATTAACTTTAATTATTTATAAAAAGTATGCTATATTTTTTTTATATATAATCGCGTTAAGAAGTCCTATTTTAAACCTTATATACTTTATTAATTTAATAAAGCTATTTAAAGTAACCCCGACTTTCTCTACTACTTCTTTTATAATATTAGTATAAAACCGCTTATATATAGCTTTAATTAGGCTCTTATTAGTTACGATATAGAGGTTTTATTATTTAATAAGAGTAATTATATTATTAATCTTAGTAAATAGTACTTAAATAGAGTTTAAATTAGAAAATAAAATAAGTAGTTTTTTAATAACTTTTTTAATCTACTCTTTTTTATTTAAAAAGCGGTTAATATCCTATTTTTTATACTTTTTTAAAAAAAAATCCTTAGCTTAAGCCTAGAGTAGTCCTTTAATCGTATTATTAATTAAAGTTTAATAATCTCTTTTTATAATATATAGAATAAGTTTATTCTTAAATTAGTTTAGGACCCTACTAATCTTATACTAGTCCTCGAACTTTTTTAAAAAGTTTATAATATTATTATTTTTAAAAACTATATTCCCCTCTTAACTAGGGAATAGTATTTTATAAAAACTTATATTTCTTATTAAATCAGGCTAAGGAATCGTAAGGCCCTTAGTCTAAGGCGTAATTATTTAGATTTAGGTAGCGATAGTATTTAAAAAGGTATTAATTAAAGTATTCTTCTTAATCTAAGCTATAACTAGCTTTTTTTAATTAGATTAATAAGTAAATTTATTAAAAAAAGTAACTTTCTTATTATTAAATAACTCCGTAGCCTACGGGTCTTAATAAACTATAAAAGCTAGTTTAGTAAACGGTTTATTTAAAATAAAAGGGTTAGGTTCGTATAATTAAACGTCCTAAGGGGTACTAATAATAATAAAAATAACGTATTAATTATTTATATTTATAATCTAAGGTTATTAAAAATATAGTTCGTTAATTTTATTTATAATTTTAATAGTTTTATATTAATCTATTTATTTTAAATAGAGTTTAGAAAAAAAAGAAAAGAGCCGTTTTAATAGCTAGAGCGTAGTTATTATTTTAATTAGTATAATTTAGGCCGTCCTTTTTAATTTTTACTAAGTATATAACTAGAGTTTTAATTAGACGTCGTATTAAGTTTATAATAATACTAATTAAAATTATTAATAAGTTTAGTTAAAAGCTAGTTTTATAAGCGCCCTTAGTCCGACGTATCCGTACTTCTAAATAGGTTTATTATTAAGTCTCTAGGCTATGTTAATTAATAAAGAATAGTTTAGTTAAATAGCTAGTTATATTTATTAAAGTATTTTATTAGTTCTAATCCTAACTCGTCGTTCGTTTTATTATACTATTATAGCGTTTATATTTAGGCCTAATTTAGTCCTAAGTATCCGCATTTTCTTTTTACTTATTTATCTTATTCGCTTATTAAGGTCTATTATATTTCCCTTTTATTAAATAAAAAGCCCTTTTTTATACGTCTTCGTTTTTATATTTTAATTATTTAGTTACTTTTTTTTTAAATTAGAGTCTTACTATTCGTATTTATTTTAATTATTACGCCGCTTTTATTAATTAATTTATTTAAAATATCTCTAATTAAGTTAAGCTTTTTTTTATTTATTTTCTTATTTAAAAAAAAAGGGATTTTTAAAAGGGGAGATTATTAAATAAATATAGGGTATAAAGGACTCTTATAATATAGTACTTTAAAAAAACTACTAATATTTATAAAGATAATATAAAATACTTTTTTTAATCGGGTTAATACGGCCTTAATTAACGGAGTTATAATTAAAAAAAGAGAGTAGTATTAGCTAGATTAAAAAAATAGAGTTCTTAATCGTTTATATTATTATATTTAAAAATAAATTATTAAAAAAGCTCTAGTTTAATTTTAAAAAAATATATATATTTTTAAAATAAAAATTCGTATTACTAAGCTCCTCTTCTTAATCGGGGCCCTTCTCTTTATATCTTTTTTTAATTAGCTCTCCCGTAGATCCCTATAGTTAATTAGTTTTAAAAAAGAACTACTAGGACTAATCGCCCCACCCCATTCTAATATTAATAGCGGGTATTATAAGAATTAGCTTCGGCTTAGGTAAGGAAATCGTCGCCCTAAGTACGGTAAAAATAAATACGTACTTTAGAATAATAACTTTTTATATTTTACTTATTAATACCTTATTTCTCTTATATTTAAAAAATATAGATCTACTAAGTATTATATTTAATAATATAAAGAATAGAATTTCTAATAGTAAATACTTTAAGATAGTCGAACGACGATAGGAGTACGCGTTTATAAAGCTTATTAATAATACAAAGTTAATTAATTATTTAATAGAAAATAAGCTCTAACGACTATACTAGAGGTTTAGTTACTCGTTAATTACGAGGCTATATAACTTCTTAAAATAATTAAGTAATAATAATATTAAAATAAGGGCGCTAGAGTAGTTAATAAAAGTATATTACTAATACTAAATAAATACGCAAAGCCCACGCAGATTTAAATTTAAATTACATAATAAGCTTAATTTTTATTAGAAAATCGTTATTAATATTTTTTATTTAAATAGTCGACCGGTCCTATATATAATTAACGAAGCGATATGATTTTAACTAGGGTAATCCTTACGGGATTTATAAATAAAAATAGTATAAGTAGCTTTATAAAAAAGCTAGATTAATATATACTAAGGACCGTTAGATAGTATTAGGACCGACGCTAGTACTAGTTTTAAGTTAATAAAATTTAAGGAAAATGTGGTAGCTTATAGTATATAGCTAAAAATAGTACTTATTAAAGCGTATTATAGTATTAAAAAGGTAAAAAGGGTATATTAATAGTTAAAAAGGGCGTTTAGAATTATTAAAAAAGAAAATCCTGATTTTACTAACGATAAATGCCTCTAAATAGTACTTAAATACTATAATAATACTATAGGGCCTAATAAGCTTATATTAACGTTTTTAGTATTTAGAGTATATTTAAGAACGACCTTAGCCTTATTACTGTCGCTAAATATAAGCTAATGAGCCTAAGTAGTTATAAAAGTAATACGAGCGCTATATAAAATAAGTATAAAAAAATAAATTAACGAGGTAATTACTACGTATAATAGGCCCGATATAGGGGCTAATTTAAATATATTACTAAATTCGGATATATAAGTATAGTATAAAACTACTTAATAATAAGCTAGGCTATATAAATTAATTTTTATTAATAAGCGTTCTTATATAGTTATAAAAAATCGCGACTAGTTATTTAAAATATTAATTATAGTAATGAGATTATATTATATAGATTTTAATAAAGTAATTTCTAATTTATAAGAGGAAGAAGAGCTAGGAGAAACTATATAACCCGTAATAGAAGTATAAGAAATTATTTTTAATAAAATTATCGTAGCGGTACTAATAAATAATAAAGAAGAGGAGATTACTAAAAGGGTACTAATACTACTAACGAGACGTCGTAAAGAATTACGATAATAAGCTATAATATAGTAATTTATTATTAATAACGAGGTAATTAATACTTTTTATATAGTAAAAAAAAAGCTAATTTTAAGCTAATAATAAACTATATAAAGAAGGCGTAATTATAACTATTAAAAAGCTATATAAAGAATTAGACCTTATTGAAGTAAATACTTTTTGCGATCGAGGGGTTTATTAATTTATCTTTTACGACTTAAAAAAGTATATAAACCTCTATATATTTAAATTATAAATAGTTTATAAAATTAAAAAAAAAAGAATACCCTAATTATATAAAAAATCTAGGTATATAATTTAAGGGTATAGCGACGTTAAAAAAGCGACGCTACTTATATAATCGCCCATAGTATAGCGCTATAACTAATAATTAATAATAATATTAATAATATTATTATAAAAAAAGAGATACGAGATTTAGAACCGTAATATTACCTAGACCTATACCTAATCGGCCACAGGGCTTATAAAGAAAATCCTAGCCTATTTACTAAAAAAAATAGTTACTAAGTACTTAAAAAGTACGATTATCGAAGTACTTAAGCTACTATATAGGCTCGTAAAATTAAGTACTTATTAATAAGCTATATATTACGATTTTTATATTAATTAATTATTAATAATTATATTTACGTACGATTCGTACTTACTAGTCTCTAAGTACGTAAGTAACTAATTTAGAATTATTAAAATATAAACTAACGATATATTAAGCCTATTTAATATTAATTTTATAAAAAAGGAGGATAAGGAGCTTTAGAAAGTAAGTTTCGTAACGAAGCTAAAAGAGGTCTTTATAATAAATAACTTACTAATATTTAATAATAGGATTCTTATAATTAAAAAAGAAACTATTATTTTTTAATAAAAAGGGTAAGGCAATAAAATTAGCCTTATAGATCTAAACGTAATTAATATTAAAAAGTAATATAAGGCTAAGCTTATATAAGGGGTATATATTACGAGTATATACTAGCCCGAGGTAACTTTTAACTACGTTAAAATAGCGTAGGTTATAGAACTAAATAAATAAGATATTAAAATACTTAATAAGCAGCTTAAATAGTAATAATTAAATCTTAATCGAGGCTTCGTTTATTACTTAATCGACTTTATAATTAGTAAGCTTTACGTTTTTATAAATAGGTTATTCGTAAATAATAACGATCTTATTTCGTAATTAAAGTATATTATTATCCTAGCTAATAAGAGTATAGGTAAGAGTAATTTTATAATATAAGGTAATATAATTTATTACTTATTAACTAAAAATAAGAGGGTAATACGAAGTATACTTATATTAAAGGTTTATAATATAGTTAATAACGTTAATCTTACTTATGTAATTTTAATAATACTAAAAAAGATTACTAATTAACTTAACCTTTTATTAATCTTAATAGTTATTTATACCGATTCTTATTTACTATATAAATACCTTATTAAATTAGGGATTACGAAAGAAAAAAGGTTTATAATCGATATTATAGCCCTAAAGTAATCGTATAAAAGGCGCGAGATCTTTAGAATCCGTTAGATTAATAGTAATAATAACCTCGCTAACGCTTTTATAAAAATAATACTTAATAAGGGGTTAGAATAATTTATAAATAGTAGTTAAGTTAATATACGAATAAAAGAATAAGTTATATAAAAAGAGTAAAAAAAAAGAAAAGGGAGATAACTTAATAAACGAGCCTAAAGTTAAATTATATTTCTAACTATAGTATTAATTAAAATTAATAAAAAAAAGAGAAAGTTAGTATTAAATTAAAAATCTAATTCGATCTTAGCTTATAGTAATTAGCACAGGGACTAACTACGGCCCCTATTTACGATATTCGTAACCTACTTAACCTATAGTTAGAACCTCCTTTTTCTATATATATAATATATTAGAATAGTTTAATTAACCTACTTCGTTAACCCACGGTTCGAACTAATTGACCAATATCCCTATGATAGGGATACCAATAATCTCCGACTAGCCGCTGTGCGATAATGATCTAATTCGTACCTGCCTTCACATACTCAAGTAAAAGTTGACGGTAGTTGTTTAACAGGAGATACTGCGGTTCCTTGATCGTAATGATCCCCTCTCCCCCGTGACGAGGGCAGGTTATCGACCATCCTCAATTCTATGCCTTACGCTCTCGCAAGAGTCTAGACTTCGCCTGACTCGCTTTGATGTGACAGCGAGACTTGCACTCGAGTACGAATACTTTACGATTTTAGGATGTGCTAAATCCCGCTATCCCGGCAGGCTTCTGGGCCGATGTTTGAGCCGAGCCGGCGTTGTTGAGGAGCGCGGTGCAAATGCGAGCTAGTATACGAAAAGGTCATATGTTTTTGGCGACTAATGAGCTTTCTCCTTTCATGTCTCCTACGTGGTATACGATGAATTACGCCCGTCGCTTACCCTGGTTCATTCTTCTGAAATAGACAAGTACAGCCTTTCTTTCCCTGCTGTGAACACCTGGGGTTTCTGCCTTTCTCGACGACGTGGGGCTCAAGTGACTCGTAGGTACGGGATCTTGATATTGCGGTACTCGCAAATAGATGCGCAGGGTCTGAAGTAGTGACGGCAGGCCGAACGATTTTACACCGGGATGGTGGCACACGAAAGTGATTCATATTCTAGAACCCCCAGAACTCCATGCACAGTACGTTCTCTAAACTACATTGGACCTCACTATCACTGGTGAGCCTCGCTTCTTTCTCGCAGGTCGACCGGCCCTGCCCCCGATCTCAATAATGACGTTGGTGGATACATATTGTTTGTAGTTTTAGCGGCACCTTTGTTTTAAAGAAACCATCTAGGCGCGTCGAAACTGTCACAGGACATGCGGCAAAGTGCGGTCGGCGCTTAGTGAGGTGCAGAAGCGTCAATGCCACAGACCGCAATCTACTACTTAGTATGCGCTAGGGACGTGTAAGTTTGTACCTCTAATCTGATGATGTCTGAGAGCTGTCAAAGTTTCATAGACGTGCAGTCGGGGCAGTGAAAGTCGGCGTGTCGTCCAAGCGGCAGTGCCGTGAAGTTAGGCCGACGATCTGCTTGCTAGTAATCGATGGTTGAAGAGAACGGGCTCAAAGTGGTTCACGATGCGCAAGGATGGAATCTTCGGCCTGAAAACGCATGATGCTCGAGTCATCCCGATTGACCATTCTATAAACTGATTAATTCAAGGCACTTGCGACGTTCTGTTATGAATTCTTTGCATTTGGCCGGCCCAGAACCTGGTTATAACTTCCAAATCTATAGTATGTATATAGTGGTTTTTTTTCCGGCTTTATAGGCACAAAAGATCGACCTTAACGGGATCACGCTTTTAAAGGAAATTATATAATATAGTATACTTTTTAACTATATAATATGCGTAAGATATCCTAAGTACGCGCTTAACATAATATAATAATTTCGATACGAAAACTACTATTTAATTCGAAATAGGTAAGCTACTCTACTACTTACTAATAATAAGCTAAGTAATATACTTACGTAATAGCGCTAGCTAAAAAGGTTAATAATAGAGGTTAGCTATAATAGTTAGCTATAATAGTTAGCTATAATAGTTAGCTATAATAGTTAGAAGCGGCCCTTCACTATAGAGGTTCTAAAATTTAATAATAATATAGAGGTTTCTAAAAAAAGGGCTAAAAAGGCTAATATTTAGCTACTTTTTAGAGCTCGCAAAGATTCTTTTTATCCTTATCGTTTTTAATATTACCTAAAGCTCTATTTAAACTAAATAAATTTACTAAATAAGCCTATTAAATAAACCTATTAAACGTACTTATTAATATATAAACTACTATTACCTTATTAAGAACCTACTCTCTTAGTATATAGTTAGTAGCTAGTAGGCTAGGACTAAAGATGCCCCTTAATAGGTCCCCCCCTCTAGGGCTTAATAAATTCTTAAGCCCCCTCGACGCCCTAGCTATTATAACTAACGTAAGTATACTTAAAAAATAGCGTAATACTTTTTAATAATATAAAATCTAGCTAAATAATAATATAAATATTATAAATAACTAAACTAATATAAATATTAAAATTTAATATATTAACGCTAGTTTAAAAATTATATTTTATAAAGTTAGAAATTTTTTTAATATAGGCTATATTATAAATATAAAAGAATATATAAGGGGTCCCCTAACTCTTAATAAAAAAGAGTATATAATATAGGATTTAGCTACTTACGCGGGCTAGTACTAAGAGGTTTTATATACGTTAGAGTGGGTATAGCTCGCCCTTTAGACGGCTAGAAGCGGCAGAAGGTCGGGAGTTTTAATTAGTAATAAGGTATAGAGCGCAATATACCCAGTTTTCCCTAATACGTAATACACGGTACGGCCCCGGCGGATTGCTCCGTCGGGGGGCTATAGTATATATATTAACTCTACTTAATTACTAGTCAATAGTATGGTTTATTTACAGAAAGCTCAACAGCCAAGCCCGGTGGAACGCCTTTCATGATCAGGATTCCCAAGGCTCCAACCAAGCCGAATGAACATTAAAGTGCAGGCATTTATACCGAAGTTTCCTATTGCGGGTAAACGTTCGCTAGGGACCACTGGCAAGCAGGATTACTGGAACTATCGATGAAGTTCGAACTTAATGGGGAGTTGGCTCCTTGCGCTAGTATCTCCGGTGTGCGAAGTCAAGAAGTAGGTCACACGTATTCCTTTCGGGAACTTCTAGGGCTTTAGTGACCAAGACTCCGCTAGCTTTATAACCTTGAGTTTCGAACCATTATGCCTTACTCCTAACTGAAACAAAGAGATTCGTTCGCTCACATAGCTAATCCTAGGTTTCAACAACTGCATGTGAGATCAGTTCTGAGAGTTCATCTCCCAGTCCTCTCACATTTCAAAGATGAGATTGCTGCATAACTTAGCATTAATTCAGGTCATTGTGAATTTTCTCACTGATTCCCTGTTTATTAATAACGGAGTATACACAGAATGATGGATAAACACTTCAGGCTTAAAGCCACAAAAGAGAATGCCTACATTCTCAACACCGCATAATCATTTTGACCAGAGCTAGTGGTTCTTAAACTATGCCTCACATGCTCACGAGCAAAGGTAAGGGCATAATTCTGAGTCAGGTAATAATACGGCTACGCATCCAGACATGCGACAATAGGCACGAAATACCACTCCTGCGTTACCTGTGAGGAGTCCCGCGTCTCAGCAATCCTAGATGGATAGAGAATAAGGCATATCGAGTTATTTGAAAGCGAGCTCCGGGGCATGTTTGATCGATCGAACTAAATGCTTCTTGCGAACAGTATATCTTCAGAACAAAGCACTCTCATACTTACTTTAGTCATTTCTGAACGACAAAGAAAGAATCCTTCTGCTCAGTATCCGCTACTATGAAATACACCCCCTTACTAATAGAAGAGCGATGTCCTTACAAACTGTCACGATACCCTACTTTCCTCATGTACTTAGAACAACAAGTCTCAATTAATATTATTCGAATAGAGATAGATTTCATTGCACATGTAGTACTTTCTGGATATTCTCAGATCAAGAGGAGTAAGTCTATGACTCAACCCAACGGATGACAATCATGTGAATTGAACTCGCCGACATTCTTTATCATTCTGCTTGGCTCATATTGAATTACAAAATCACTACATGCTCGATATGTTCCAAATGACTACCTAGCGTGCATTTGTTATGCTTGTGTGTAGTCAAGGCCTCAGTGCGTTCGTCTATGCGACCTGGACACACCCATTTTCTCGCACGGGTGACAAATAGTTGCAGGGCACGCTTCTTGCCTTCCGGTGGGATCTCTACCTCACCTGCCTGGGCAGCCGAGATATGGTTCCAAACTCGCCTCAGATTGCCGAGGGTTGTATCACGGGATAGGATGAGGGATAGGCATGGCCAATTCGGTGGGTTTGGACTAGCTACGCGAAAGATACTACATAAACTTTGAGAATGGCGTGTATCAGATTCACCGCAAAGCCTTTGCCACGGTCTATCGATACAACGTTCCATTGGTCCCAGGAGACGTATGAGCTATGGCAATACCAGGCTACCCACGAGAAGACTATGAGTAAGCTGTTAAAAGCCTGAATTCGCTTCTCACGGGCTATGAAATGTATAATGTTTACTGTGTTTGTGGAAGCAGCATGGGCTTCACAATAACCGATATATGAACATAACTTACCTATGAACGACATTTTGTGAGTCGCCACTCTTCCATTGTTCGTGGATACTCACATTTACGGCAGTGAAGGTTCATACGCTAGGCATCGAGTATTGGTACCGTTTCTGTCCAACAAGTTTGTTCAACACACAAAACTCAAGGTGCACGTGTACTCGCAAGATTCGAGTCTTCGGGGTGGATACCGAGACGAAGGAATGATGCCTGGCAGGATTAAATTCACCCTCTGTCGAGAAGTCCCAAGCCACTCAGCTGTCTAGTCACTCTAGTCAGTCTTGAAGCGGCCGTTGTGCCATTGCGATCGTCAAGTATCACCCGCCACGAATCGTGCAATTTCAATTCAGATATTTGACTTCAGTCAAGCCACGTACGCCACGTACGTACATCTTCATAGACCGAGGCTGCCGATTGTGAAGCTAAAGCTCAGACCTGTAGGTTGGACAGGACTGGAGAAACGCACAAGCTTGCAGGTGCCAGGTGGTAAGTGCTCAAATCGCTTGCGTGTTTTCACTCTGTTCCGAGTTAAAGCAGTAAGATTCTCCGAGGCGTCTATACGCGGCTCAATTCGATTTTTCATCCGATGAAATAGAATTCAGAGCCATGACGGGTATTCGCTTTTGATACAGGAATTGCTCGCGCATGTAGAGCGGCCAGGCAATGCGCCGACAAATTCCAGAGCTAGCCTGCGAAGTCACGATCCTGCAACCAATCTCTTGCGTCACCGCCATCATCCCGTAACGATTTTGCTGGAACAAATCTCTGCATCTGCACTCTACGAATTACAGCCAAGCTTCGTAAATTCTGCCCTGCTGCTGGGGGAGATTGTTTGAGGAAACCAATGCGATCCAGGTCAAGTGATCGGATATGTCCCCTGCAGTGCGGCTGGACGCTAAGAGTTTGAAAGCTAACGTAACTTGTCTTTAGCTTTATTGCGAGAGCCTAAGCTGTGACCCTTTGCCCTGCAAGTTTCCTTCCCAGGGTGGCTTAGGTCAGGGTTCGAGGGTACCCAGTTTGAGCGTACCCAGTTCATAATGATCACGAATCCCAGGTCCTAGCTGGTCTCCTTCTTCATCACCGCGTGGCTACGGTGCTGGAACTCTTACTTATCCCCCCTGTTCCAGAGTTTCGGGTCGACAGAGTCATGAACGACTACAGGGCGGATGTTATATGCAAACATGATCCGACCCGAAGCCCACGATGCTTGCCTCCTCCCAGGATAGGGCCGGGCGCATGATTTCTTTCGGCCGTACAGGGCTGTCTTCAGCTGGCAAACAGCAAGCCGCCACTCCACTTGCTCAACTCGCGATGGCGGCAAGTCCGGCAATAATCCGTCGGACACGGAGTCGAGAACTGGCGATTTACGTACCCAAAACCCAATGAATTGTTACGTAGCAATTTGTGTCGTCTTCTTTCTGGAGCTCATTACGAAAGACGTCAATGGGCAAGTTCTTTATGTGATGTCGAATGAGTTGATGTGTCCCTCGGGCAGTAAGATTCTACATCGGTTCTCTTTTCTTTTTCCCTCGTGGTGAGATCGGTCGAATCAGACAGCTCGGAAGACAGCGAGATCATCGTTTCAGTGGCGCACGCCAACTGCCCTGCAAGGTGCTTGGTTGCATCATTCAGATGCCGAAGCTATCGTTGAGTATATCGGATTTGGTCCCTGGACACCACGTTGAAGGCCTGCAAATCAGATATCGAACGCATCTCTTGCCTCATTAGTTCCAACGGTCATCGACCGAGATTATCGCCTTTCTCGCGACTAGTCCACGAGAGAGAACATTTCGAAACAATCTAGACGACGGCTTGCTTGTGAGCCAAGAGCAGTTTAACGCCGCCATCGTGTTAGCGCTGTCGAGTCTCGTCAAAAGTCGCCGTTTTCAGCCTAGCGCCAGAATCCAGGACGTGGGCGGTGGAAACTTGAGCTGAAGAATCGTTATGGAGCTTCTATGGCGACGATGGAGTTCGCGGGGACAGGACGACAAGCAGCATCGCAAATAACGTATGAGACAAAAGATGCAATGAGCAACTCCACAAACGAGATTCTAGCTTACAATAATCGTGCCACTGCAGAAGCCTAACTTGTCTACTCAACGCAGGGACACCCGAATGAAAGCTAGCATTTCGTGCAACCCATTTCGGTGATCATGCCGGTGGTTCCAAGAAGGATCCCACCCCTGATTATGTCGGAAAAGCACCAATCAACGGGCTTCATAGTATTCAGCTAAGGTTTGGTCTAGCGATTTAGCATGAGTTCGTCAAGTTCTAGCTCAGCCAGACCTCGTGGCAGCCCTTCCCTTCTCGCCCATTGAGCCCCTGTCTTGACTTTTTTCTGACAGGCTCGTCCTTAGTGAAATGAAGTAGTCAAAGAGTCGAGGCTACTGCGGCCACTTGAGTGCAACAAGACACACATCTTTGCTGGATTCGTTGAACTTCCAAGGGAAGCGCGTTGTCTTTTACCTAGAGTTGTTGGTGATTACGGCTCTTGGTACGATGTCGTGGAAAGTTTAGAGCAATTGGCTGTCGATCATAACATACCGCTAATTGTGAATCGCTCACAAATATTCTTTCCCCAGATCCAGATGAATGGGCGCGCAAATCATCCCTTGAGCCCTTGCCTCAAATCTCCAGGTTGTCAATCTACGTTGAGAGAGGGACCCAGCATCCCGGTCATACTTCCATTTAGGGGAGGTGGAACTCCGGCTAACACTTGAATTCCTATCTTCCTCGATTTGTTCGTTCATACGGAAGTAGTCTTTACCGACATGATCCCCATCCCCTAGTCACTCGAATGCTGAATAACCGCCCCTCACAAGTTGGGTCGTGTTGATTCCATTCAAGCTAAGGATTATGCCAGGGACAGGGCCTCCATGACTGACCTTGGCTCCGCCGTCTGGTCTGGCCCATCTCTAGAGACCAAGGCCATTTATGATCTGGCTTGCAGCCACTTCTACAACGTCTTTTGCATGAAACCGTCGACCTCTGCGTCAGCCGGCATACTCACCAACAAAGGATTGCCATCGGAGAGGGCGTTGCGCCAAAAGCTTGGATGACAGCTCGGTAAAGACAAGTCGTCTAACGGCGACCCGAACCACCCACCCCGTTCTATCCCGAAACGCCACCTGGCTGCTCCGTCGCCGTTGACCGCCCGCCATGGAACTGGACCCGAACAGTCAAACATTGACGCCACTTCCCGAAGTTCTACAACGGGGCCTAATTGCCGTTTCTTTCTTCGGCTTCCTTTCGTTCATCACAACATCAGCACTCTTCTTAGTCTTGACCTATCGACTAATAACATGGTATCTTGCACCGGGCCCGGACCGGCCACAGCGCATGGCTGATGAGCCGAATGCGGATGCCGTCTTGGCCGAAGAGATGGGTCTTCCGGAGACGATGTACCCTGGCAACAAGAAGCGCAAAGTCAAAAGGGACGCACCCAACCAGTTCCTGATGCTCATCTACAACCTGCTGCTGGCCGATATTCAACAAGCTCTTGCTTTCTTGCTCAATGCGGCATGGCTCAACAAGGGTGGAATCATCGTGGAGAGCACGACATGCTGGGCGCAGGGCTGGTTCATCTCGACAGGCGATTTGGCTTCCAGCGCTTTTATCACCACGATTGCCATACACACCTATTTGTCGGTTGTCAGAGATTATAAGCTCCCGACTTGGGCATTTTGGTGCATGATCGGCTCTGTTTGGTTCTTCATCTACGCCTTGGCCATAGCCGGCGTCATCATCACCAACAATGGAGCCGACAACGGTGGCCTCTACGTCCGTGCCGCTGCATGGGTAAGTTTTTGTCATTGTGTCTACATATCAGCTCGAGCTAACTTCATCATAGTGCTGGGTGAATGTCCGATATGAGGCGATGCGTCTTTATCTTCACTACCTGTGGATGTTCGTTTCCTTCTTCATCACTGCGATTCTCTACATACTCATCTTCAACCACATCCGACGCACCGACCCATCACTTCAACTACCCTCCTCTTCCAACAACACAACGTCTTCTGCCTCCCAGAGTAACCGTGGTCGTAAACTCAGCCACGCCCACACAATGTCCCAGTCTGGGCCACCAAAGAGCTCCCATGGCGAAGCTGCATCAGCGTCCAATCCAAGCAACGCCGGACATCACCCTGCTTTCCTCATCTATCCCATAATTTACATCCTGTGTACGGCACCTTTGGCGTTAGGTCGTGTCATGACAATGGCTGGAAAGTCTGTTTCCTTGGATTACTTCTGCCTCGCCGGTGCAATGATTGCATCCAACGGCTGGCTTGATGTTCTGCTATTTTCCACCACTCGTCATGTCATTATCTTCAATGCCTCCCCAGACTTCGAAGAGACAGGTATCGAGACCTTCGCCTTCATGCGAACACCGGCTAACCGGCGTTACGGCAACATGGTGTGGGTACAGGGCGCTGGAAGTGCACCTAACAACCTGTCTGCGGATGAGGGTACCGGTGGCTGGCTCTGGAAGCTATTCCGCCGGGGACGTGGTGAGGGTGACATGAAGCGAGATCGTCGTCGCAGTGGAGCACATCGGAGCATCAGCCAGGAGTCTCTAAGGAGACGGGCTGGGCAGATGGAAGGCATCCAGATGGAGACAGTAACAACGGTCGTTGTAGAGATGGAAGGTCACTCGAGAGTGAAGAAGGTCAATGGAAGGCCGCTTTCGATCGATACAATTGAGAAAGAGAGGGCACAGAGCGTGGGCAGCATGTGAAACACATTTTCGCTAGGCGCAAGAGCCAATTGTCAGCAGCCTGCTTGAAGGACTGTTGACGGATATCGGCCAATCTACTGATCAGGCCTACGGAGACATCGGGCTCTACATTGCAGTATCAGATCTCTTATGTTTAATGGGGAGGCAACTTCTCAATCTGCTCTGTTAACGATAGCGGGTTGGGCTTTGGGCGGTCATCTGTATTGGTTATACCCATAATGTCATATATAGACTTCATTCATCTATCGCTGCTGAGTCATCATATCCCATATCTATCCGTCAAGATTTTGTCTCTCGAAGGCACTTTTCTTTTCGCATATATCTTCACTTCTGTATGATAGGCTTAGCGAATCTTTGAATTAGTGTCAACATTATAAATGAACGAAAGACATCGTCCAATTGCATCCGTACAGTAAAGTATAGTCATTGATTCTATCAATCCGAGATGTTGCACGTCTGATGGAGAGACCAATCTACTCAGCCTTCATGTATCTCAGCTGAATGGCTTTATGGAGTATCTACGTTGGCGTTCGTGTGTGGTAAAGTCTAAAAGCCTCAGAGTAATCTTGCATTCAAGAACGACTTCATTGTCATTCCTTCATAGCCTTATGTAAATCTGAAATGTCACATATATCTTGCTGTGTTAGGAAGAGTATTAGATTGAAGCTCTTGTCGTTCCATATGAAACTTTGAGCGAGAATCGTGGCTTCCAGACCACCGGGCAAGATAACAAGGCAAATCGCCGATCACTTTTGACACATGACTTTGCATTAATTCAGATCGATCGAGACGTCTGAAGCACCTTCCGAGGTCCTCTCTAGATTCTTACATAAGGCGAGATGAGACATTGTTCGAGATGAGGATGAGATTGCAGCACAGGCAACAATTACAACATTAGTCTATCCCGCGCATTTCAACCCCATCATGATACCGCAAGATACCATACCACACGCTTCACAGTTAGGGCCAATTTATCATGGAGATCTCTACATCTTGTATCCGCCGACGCCACAGAGTGGGACTACAAAACGTGATAATGAAGGAGCCTTGGAAATCAAGGATAAAGACATAAAATTCAAGTCTGTACTCGGGAACTTGGACTATTTCAAAAGTGAGGGAATCGAAGACTTACTCAAGATATCAGACATCATCTGAAAGGGATTTGAGTTGTTGTAGGATGTTACCAGGTCCCTCCCAATAACAGCATTCATCAGCACGCATGAGTTCGGTGACGACACGAAAGACATCAATTCAACGCAGAAAGCTCTAGGTTACTTTCTCCAGACCACCAACGGGGTCAAAAGCTAGGTTTACGAACACGTGGGCGCAGTTGGCCGTGATGTTGACGAAGATGAGCTTCAAAAAGTGCGGACCATCAACTTTAGGCTAGCGAGGAATCATGATTTGACCGAGGAAGACATCGAGTTCATGGAGACCTTGAAAGACTTGATGAACGGCAACAAATCGCTAGCCAATGTTGAATCATTGGCTCTGAAGCACGTTGTCGTCCGGGTTCAGCATGAGGTCAGGATTTAATGCCAACCGAGGCTTGCAAAGCCTCTTGAAATTTCTCGCTTCGCACAGTGTAGCCGACCAGCATCCTGGCAAAGACTCACTTCAAGTACTCAATTAGCTAGTAAAACCCCAGACAGCGAAAGAGCCGCTGCAGAGGAGTGACGGACAAAGGAAAGCTATCTCCCTCAAACGAGCGCGGGAACATACCGATCAAATTACGGAGGAAGACGCTATTAACCCCCTGGTCACAAATGAATTGATCCCTGTGAATTATTGCCGAGCCATTGATCAATCTGAAGACCATTTTCAAGTTCTTGCTAGAACATCGCCAAAAGTGTCTTCCGATAAACATCAGCGTCTAGTTCCATCCCATCGCAGCCCCTTGAGCCCAGAGGTCCCTACCACACATGGATCCCCGTTGAGAATGACGCACTGTGAAATGCAAATTCTTGACGACTACACACTGCAGAGACAGCCCAAGAACGGAATTCAAGCAACTAAGTCGCTTATAGATAAGTACATTGGGATCTCCAAACTGTGTTGTCCTCTTTGCAGCATCGTCATGCGGGCCATTCCCGAACTGTTCATTGTTGAAGATAACCATCAGGTGTTTTCGCATTACTGGATGCTACCTGACTTCATGTGCTAAGACTCGTTCAAGAAGCACCTGGAAGGTTTCGCCGACGTCCATGAGGCTTGGAAACAGCTGTCAGAGGAAGATGTCAAGCGTCCAGGGGCCGAGGGAGAGGCTGGACCCTCGAAGAATGGGAAGTTCCTTGCACGATAGATACCACTGAGGTACTAGAGTATTAGGTTGGAGTTTGTGTTACACATCGAGAATAATATTTGTTATTCTGCATTCAATTTTGCAAGTAAGGTGTTGGGATTTCACGAAATGCAAGAGAAGTGCTTTGTAGAAGAGCCTTACAAACGCGGCAAGGAATTACCGAAGAATGTTCTTGTAGAACATGGACGGTGCGTATGGCAGAGCAGTGAACAAGCTTGAGACTTCGGCAATTGACTTACAAGCCCACGAACAAATCTTCCGTCCTTAAAGTACTCAAAGAGCGTTCCGTATATAGAGCCTGAGTCGGAACACCCCCATTCGGCCACCCTAAAAATCCCTCCTAGCTACCCTAATTAAAATCCTACCCTCAATTTACAAATGACTATAACAATTATAATTATTATCTAAATATGTTTAATTTTAGTATATATATTTTTTATTATACTATAGTATTATATATTAAAATAAAGTTATTTAAGCGCTCGAGGTAATTAAAAATAGTACTTTAATTGAAAAGGCTTTAATGAAGCTCGGGGTTCTAAGTACTATATTTTAAAATTATAAATAAGGTTAATAAGCTAGAGTAATCGCTTTTATAAACTAATAAAAGCTTCCCCTTTAGTAAAAAAATAAGCTAACTAAATAGGTTCGTATTTAGTATACTCTAAGAGTTATATTAACTTATAAATAAATTAAGGAATTTACTAAGTAAGTTCTATAAGCTTAGGAGGATAATTATCTTTTTAAAAAAGATAAATAAATACTTTTTTAAAACAGAACCTATTTATTAAGGTTTAAAGAAGTTATTTTATAAATTTAAAACGTATTAATAAAGTAATTACTAAGGTGATTAGGCCTTAGTTCTAACTACTTAATATATTAAAAATCAAGGATATTAAATAAGTTAATAAATATAATATAAATAAAATTAGTACCCTTAAGAATAAGGGATTTAATGAGCTAGTTTTAAGTATAACTAAGACTAATATAATATAAAAAAAAGAGCCTAGATCGCGTTCTTAGATCTCTATTATTAAGTATATTTTTATTAATAATATAGTTATTAAATCATTACTAATTTATAAAAAAAAGTCGGTTTAATAATAGTAGTTCTTTTTTAATTTTAAAAAGCTTAATAATTAGGAGTTTATAATAATAAATAATAAGTAAACTATAGACTAAACTACTTTTATATAATTAAGAGTAGTCTTTTTATTATAAACTAAGCCCCCCCTAATTAAGGAACCTAACTTATAACTAGAGCTTCGATTATTAATTCTAAATAAGTATAGGAATTATATAATAATGAGATTTATATAAAAATACTATATTAATAACGTCTACTTATTATTTTTATTATTATATACTTCTTATATCCTCTAATTATTAAATATAGCTATTTTTAGTCTTATTAAGACTTATTATAAAAAAGAGCTTAGTAAAGAGGATATAATAAATAATTCTATTATTATTCAAAAACAGTACTTTTTAGCTTATTATATTATAGCTCGTATCCCCCCGACGGAGCAATCCGCCGGGGCCGTACTGTGTATTATGTATTGGGGAAAACTGGCTATATTGCGCTCTATACCTAGCGAAGAGGGCAGCTTGCCCATCCCGAATTATATAGCGGTTTTCGTATCGAAATGACTATATTACGTTGAGCGCGTACTTAGGGCACATTGCGCGTATTATATAATTAAAAACTATACCGTATCGTATAATTTCCCTTAAAAGCGTAATCTTATTAAGGTCGATCTTTTGCACCTATAAAGCCGGAAAAAAAACTACTATATTATAGCTCGTTTATTTAGTTTAAGAAAAATAATATATAAAATAGTTAGAGAGTAACTAGCCTATAGCTACTTAATATAGCTATACTTTTCTAATAATTATATAATATTATTTAGCCTAGTTATGTTATAAAATAATATTATTAATACTAAGTAAAGACTTATTAATATTATTAAAGTCGTTAATTAAACCTCTATAACGTTTATTATTAACTAGTTAACTCTTAAAAAAACTAGCGATCTCTATAAGTAACTAAAACTATTTATAAAACTTAGTCCTAATTATAATACTTAATGTCTACTTTTTTATAAAATTAAAAAAGCTTTTAATAATAAAAAGGTATAGGGTATAAAGGACTTTCGCAGTGCGGTGCTTAGGAAGAACTACTAATACTTATAAATATAATATAAGATACCTCCTTTAATCGAGTTAATACGGCCTTAATTAATAAGGTTATAACTAAGGAAAAAGGGTAGTATTAACTAGATTAGAAGGGTAAAGTTCTTAATTATTTTATATTATCGTATTTAAAAATAAATTATTAAAAAAGCTCTAGTTCGATCCTAAAAAAGTATATATATAATTAAAATTAAAATCCGTACTACTAGGCTCCTCTCCCTAATTAGGGGCCCTTTTTTTTATATTTTCCTCTAATTAGCTCTTTTATAGGTCCTTATACTTAATTAGTTTTAAAAAAAAGAAATACTAGGACTAATCGCCCTACCCTATTCTAATTATTCCCTAATTTCTTTTTCCCTAATCTTTTATAAAAAGAAATTATTTTAGATTAGTCCTAGTTATTATATATAGTTAATTATATTAAGTTTTTTATTTACCCTTCCTCTTTATAATTACCTTTTTTATTTCCTTTACTTTTACTATTTTCTTTACTAGCTTTACTTAGTTTTTATTTTAATCTTTTTTAATAATCTCCTAATCCTAACTTTTACTAGCTTAATTCTCCTTAGATTTCTTTATTAATAATAATATTTAAAGAGTATAAGTTAGAGTTATATATATAGTTTTTATAATTAGGTCGTTATATTAATCGATTTATTATTCTTTTATACTTTTATTAATATTAGTTTTATTTATATATATATTATAATATTATAAAAAATCTTAATAAAACTTAGTTAGCTCTTAATATTAACGTTTACTATTTTTTTATATAGCCTAATTATACTTAAAAAGCGTGCGCTTAATAACCTCTTACTTTAACTAAACCCTTAGTATTTTAATTAGAGTTTTTATAATAGGACTATCCCTACCCTTAATTAGCGTATTTAAAAGATTATCTCCCTAGTTATTTAGACTAGTTTTATTAAGAGCTAGGCTAAGGCGTAGTAGTAACTTAAGTAATAATATATTTAATAAAAACTTTATAACTTAATAAGTCTTAAGAATATTAATTAAGTATATAAGTTAATTATTAATAACGGCGTTTAGATACTAATTAATAGCTTTAATTAGTTTAATTATTTACGGAGTCTAATTAGGGTCGTTACTTATTATAAATCCTCGGGTACTCTTTAGTATTTTTAAAGATCGAGATAGTAAAGATAACTCCTTAAGGGTAGTAAGTTCTTGCTTAAGGCTTTTAACTATTCTATACGTCTTTTTAAAATATAACGTAGTTACCGAGGTACGGCTTTTTAAGTAGTTTTCCCTTACGGATAGTATAAACGTCCGCTTAGCTATAATAGCCTAAGTTAGGTCGTACTACGTAAATATATCTAACTATGCTCATAGGATTAGCCGAGGAAAGTATAAGCATAGTTTACTAAGGTAGTCCGATCTAATAGTTTAGAATCTACTTAGTTAAAAGCTTAGTATCTTTTTTAGTTAATATATTCGCTATATAAAAAAAAAGGGTAACGTAATTAGTAATCGTACGCTTTTTTTTATTTTTAATTATAATAAAGGGAATATTTTTTATAAACTTATAACCGTTACGCTTTTTATAATACTAAGCTCCCTAAACTAAAATAATAAAATAAACGTTTTTATTAAGAGTATACTAATTATAATCCTTAATAATTTAGTAATATAGACTTTAATAATACTAATAGCGGTCTCTAGGTCCTATAATCGGGGGCTAATTAAAATGCGCAGCGCTTATATTAAATATATAAGTAGGACCTCGAGAGTAAATACTATTTTAATAAATCTTTAGCTTACTTATTTTATTAACTAGGTTAAAATTAGTAATATTATTAGTAATTACCTAAGTAACCTAGGTCCCTATTATTAATTAGCGATATTATTAATAGTTCGGATACTAGTACTAAGTATTTTTATATACTTACGAAGTAGGGGATTATAATAAGGTTTTAGGTTAACTTTAATTATTTATAAAAAATAGGCTATATTCTTTTTTATATATAATTACGTTAAGAAGTCCTATTTTAAACCTCGCGTACTTCGTTAATTTAATAAAGCTATTTAAAATAACCCTAACTTTTTTTATTACTTCTTTTATAATATTAACATAAAACTATTTATATATAGCCTTAATTAAGCTCTTATTAATTATAATATAGAGGTCTTATTATTTAGTAAGAGTAATTATATTATTAATCTTAATAAATAGTACTTAAGTAGAGTTTAAGTTAGAAAATAAAATAAGTAGTTTTTTAATAACTTTTTTAATCTACTCTTCCTTATTTAAAAAGTAGTTAGTATCCTATTTTTTATACTTTTTTAAAAAAAAATCCTTAGCTTAGGCCTAGAGTAGTCCTCTAATCACGTCCTTAACTAGAATTTAATAATCTCTTTTTATAATATACGTAATAAGTTTACTTTTAAATTAGTCCGGGACCCTACCGATCTCGTACTAATCCTCGAACTTTTTTAAAAAATTTATAATATTATCGTTTTTAAAAACTATAGTCCCTTTCTAACTAGGGAACGGTATTTTATAAAACCCTATATTTTTTATTAAATTAGGCTAAGGAATCGTAAGGTCCTTAGTTTAAAGTATAGTTATTTAGATCTAAATAATAATAGTACTTAAGAAGGTATTAATTAAAATATCTATCCCGACCTAAGCTATAACTAGCCTTTTTTAATTAAATTAGTAAGTAAATCTATTACTAAGGGTAAGCTTTTTATTATTAAATAACTCCGCGGTTTATAAGTTTTAATAAACTATAAAAACTAGTTTAGTAAACGGTCTATTTAAAATAAAAGGGTTAAGTTCGTATAATTAAACGTCCTAAGGGGCGCTAATAGTAGTAAAAATAACATATTAATTATTTATATTTATAATCCGAGGTTATTAAAAATATAGTTCGTTAATTTTATTTATAATCTTAATAGTTTTATATTAGTTTATTTATTTTAAATAGAGTTTAAAAAGAGAGGAGAAGAGCTATTTTAATAATTAGAGTATAGCTATTATTTTAATTAACGTAATTTAAGCCGTCCTTCTTAACCCTTACTAAGCGTATAACTAGAGTTTTAATCGGACTTCGTATTAAACTTATAGTAATACTAATTAAAATTATTAATAAGTCTAGTTAAAAGCTAGTTTCCTAAGCGCCCTTAGTTTAATATATCTACACTTCTAAATAGGTTTATTATTAAATCTCCGGACTATATTAATTAATAAAAAATAGTTTAGTTAAATAACTAATTATACTTATTAAAATATTTTATTAGTTCTAATCCTAACTCGTCGTTCGTCTTATTATACTATTATAGCGTTCGTATTTAGGCCCGATCTAGTCCTAAGTATCTGCGTATTTCTCTACTTATTTATCTTATTTATTTATTAAGGTCTATTATATCCCCTTTTTATTAAATAAGAAGCCCTTTTTTATACGTTTTTATTTTTATATTTTAATTATTTCGTTTCGTATTTATCTTAATTATTACGCCGCTTTTTTTTACTTATTTATTTAAATTATCTCTAATCGAGTCGGGCTTTTTTTTATTTATTTTCTTATTTAAAAAAAGAAGGGATTTTTAAAAGGGGAGACTATTAAAAAGGTATAAGGTATAAAGGACTTTTATAGTACAGTACTTAGGAAGAATTACTAATACTTATAAATATAATATAAAATACCTCCTTTAATTAGGTTAATACGGCCTTAATTAACGGGGTTATAACTAAAAAAAGAGGGTAATATTAACTAGATCGGAAGGGTAAAGTTCTTAATTGTCTTATATTATTATATTTAAAAATAAATTATTAAAAAAGCTTTAGTTTAATTTTAAAAAAGTATATATATAATTAAAATTAAAATCCACGCTACTAAGCTCCTCTCCTTAATTGGGGGCCCTTCTCTTTATATCTTCCTCTAATTAGCTCTCTTATAGGTCCTTATACTTAATTAGTTTTAGAGAAAAGAAATACTAGGACTAATTGCCCTACCCTATTTTAATAAGAAATCCTTTTTATTAACTTTATTTTAATAATAAGTTCGAGTTTTAAAAGCTAGAGTTAAGTATATAGCTCTTAAAAAAAAAGAAGAGTATTTAAATAAACTTGAATACTAAGTTTATTAATATTAAAAATATAAAAGGGGCTTAGAAAGACGTTAGTAAGTATTTAATTAGTCCTGGTTAAATTATAAAAATTAAATTACTTAGTAAGGGTAGTAGCTATATTATAATAGTAGTAAAAAGTAGTTAGTTAATTAACTATAATTAGTAGTAATATTCCTAGACCTACTTTTAATAGGGTGGCTAAATGGGGGGGGGGGGGGGGGGTTGGCCGAATAGGGGTGTTCTGACTTATTTCCTAGGTTTGTGGGGAGACTAAGAGGCGTTCTTCCGAAAACTTGTGTTCGATATGAATTCTTCTGTTGTGACCCTCCACTAAAGCCCATGATCATGCTAGCTCACTTAATTCTTCAGTCGCTTGTATTCTACGCCATCGCAAGCCATGCTGTTGTCATGCACGAATTCAAGACCTCAAATTCATGGACCAAATTAGCCCCCAACTCCAGCTCAACATCATCTTCCTCAATCGGACACCCATCAACTCTCAATTATCTCACAAAATCGCCTCTAAACCTCTTACCGCCAACAGTCACACCCTTTCTCTCACCAGAGAATCCAGGCAATCTTCGGCCACAAACCCAACTGCCGGACTCAAGAAGCCCGACTTCCACGCCGGTCCAGCCTCGAGGAGATGAAACACCCTTCAAGGTCTTCCTCATTGAATGCAATAACCCTTCCTACAAAGAGTACAAGCGCCACCGAGATGTGCACCACGACGGCGTCGATAAGGGCGTAGAACAATTCTGCGACTCGGATATTGCACGCGATACCATCACTCTCGTAGATGATGTACAATATCACCCCCTTCATACCTGGCGATGGCGCTACAAGGATAGATATGGGGTTTACTTGGACTTCAAGGTCAACTGGAAGGTCGGATGCCGCACCTCCCAGGGTTTCCAAGATATTCAGCGGTCACTTGGTCCCGATGGACCGTCTTGTGATGACATTATGTTAGCTAACTGGAAGCATTGTAAGTCGTTCTCTTCAGGTCTCCCCCACAATTCGTTGCTTGGGAAATCCATTGATGCTTTGACCCGCAGGTAGCAATGGGGGAATTGGCGGGGTGACGCAGGTTTGCTGAACGAAGAGATCGATATTATTAAGACTATGAGGGCTTTCGTTGATGGAGGGTCACTCAACCTCCCCTTAGGACGCGTTGGAAGCGCATTGTACTATTCTCTGTCGCCATACTTTGCACGCTTCTGTTTATCGGGGTTCTTGGAATTCAGAAGTATACTTTATGCACCCCAAGCAATCATGTTCTAGTAACATTGCGACGAATACTTAATTTCGTCGAAGGCCACAAAAGAGGTAGTTTCAGACGGCCTGCATGTGCACGACAATATCATAGCACTCATAGTGACGAGATGCATGGAACATCCTTCACTACTAAAGTACGCTTCTTATGGAGGGAACATGGTCTTCAGGGTGGATGATCTTGAAATGCCTGATCATCTGGTGCTGCTTCACGAAGATCTGACATAATGAACCAACTCGTGTCATTTATGTCGAGATCGTCTCGCGATCGCATCTATACAGCAATATGTAGTACACTATAACTCGACTCCATCAATGGCGTGGTATCATGTACTCGTCTTAACTCCATCCCATTCTCAAACGACCGATCGTCCTAGCGATGTCCAGATTAGGGATTATCCAAAATATTACACGAAGCTTATAGTCCTCTTCCCATGGCGAGTCTGTATGGTCAGGGTACTTTATGCGACTATCAAACCATCAAGGCCCAAGCAATCGCACCGGCGATGGCACCACCGGCAGAGAAGACAGCACGGCCAGCGGCGTTGACCTCAACGACAGTATTGGTGCTGGTAGGTCTCACAGCAGCGGTCGTGCCGGTAAGAGTCACCGGAATGCCAATGTGGGCACCACCGTCGACGGTTCTAGACGCAGTAGAAGGCTTGACGCCGGTGCCGGTGGCAGTAGGCGTCGCAGTCTCACTCTCTGGTTTCTCAGTCTCGGAAGCGCTCTTGACGGTGACGGAGTGCTTGGCGGTCTCCAACTCAGACTTTGTCGTGAGTGTCTTGGTCTCCGGAGCGGACGTCGTGCTAGAGATAGGAGTCGACGTCGTGGTGGGAATGATAATCTCCTTGCTGGTCGTAGTGGGCTTGGGCTCTTCCTTGACTCCGCTCCACGGCTCGCCAGTCTTAGGGTCGCGGTACCAGTTCGAGGCCGGGTCGCCGAGGCAGTCACCAATAGTCGTGAAATCGAAACCCTTCTCCCTCGCCGTGTCAATCATGAACTGGACGAAGCCGTTGACGGTGAATGTGTGGATATCGTGGGCCAAGCTGATGAAGGAGGAACTAGCGGGGCTGGCGCCATTGATGGCACCTGAGAAGGTAGCCTTCGAGTTGACACCATTGTCTACCCAGTCCTTGGTGTCAAGGTTGTAATCGGTCTACGCATGAACGTCAGTTGGAGGAACATTAGAGCTATATTACTGCAAGTGCAACATACAACGTGGTACGCGAAGTCGTTGAGTGTAGAAATACACTGGCCGTCGCAGTGAGTATAAGGAGGGCGGAAGTAGGTGGGAATGAGGCCGAGGGTCTTGGCAAAGACTTCCTCGTTCTGGAGAACCTCTTGGATTTGTTGGTCCTTGGAAATTGTGTTGAAGTCCTTGTGGCTCCATGAGTGACTACCGAGCTGGTGGCCAGCGCTCAACATCCGCTTCAGGACGGAGGTGTAGGTTCCACTGGCGATGCCGTTGTTCCCGTTCGTGCCAACGAGGAAGAATGTTGCCTTGATGTTGCCGTTCTTCTCCAACGTGTCAAGAACCTGGCTTGTGTATTCTCCGGGACCATCGTCGAAGCTGAGGGCGAGCTTGCCATTAACTGTGCAACGAGTGATATCAACGCCGTATGGGACATTTCCGAAGCGCGGGCGGGGCAGGTCTCGGGTGTTGAGAGCAGACGCTGACTCGAGGGGGACGGCCGCTGCTAGGTCGCCACAAGCCAAAATTGCTGCGAGGAGAGAAAGAGAGTGTACTCTAACAAGCATCTTTGCGGTTCGATGATGTGGTTCAAAGCGAATGACAGTGAGACGATCGACCAGATGAGCTATTACGAGCTCGACTTCGAACTGGGTGGGATGGCTGCACTTGTATCTGAACCCACGTTTCCGTGTACTAAAAGAAGAATCCTCAGGGCTTTTCTCATGTACGAGAAGCATCGGGGATTAAAGGAAATGAGAGTGCTGGCCTAACCCGTCAAGCGTCGCGTGGAGAAGGCTGGGCAAGAGGTGATCCCAAGCGGGCGTCCCGTCCGTGTGCCGCGCCCCCAACGGCCGCGGCCGGGTTCTCGGGCGAGATTGAGGAGGCAGGACATTCTGAACGCTAAGCTCGCACCTATCCAGACAAGAAGAAGCAAGGGGAATGGCGTGGATGACTGTAAGAGCGCGATCTTTTTTGCGACTGGCAAGGTTGGGTGCCTGTTCGTGAGGTAGAGGGAGACCACGGGCTGCGGCTTGATGTCGCAAGAGAGACGGCGTGTACCAAAAGCGGCCAAAGGAGCGATGCGCTGCGCCATGACCACGTCTACACGGGTAAGGTAGGGGCCGTTTTGCGGGGATGCTGTTGGCAAACAAACATGAAGTGAAAGAACAGCGGTTGTCGGTGTGATCATCACAAAGGACTCAGACGAAGAAGAAATTAGAGCCAAGAAGATCGTGTTCGAACTCTTAGTCAGGGCTTTTGGACTCTGAGGCTTGACCTCGGTCTTCAAACACATTTGCGAGGTGACCCCCTGACTCGAAATGGGCATGAACTGGTCAAAAGGCAACAATACGAGCATTGGCAAATCCCAACTGGCTGGATGTCAAGATTACAGTCCCCCGCGGTCTACGCCCGAGGCACTTGGCAGCAGATCCTCGGGTTCCTTTTTTAACCCACAAACTTGTACCTTTTGGGATAGCCGTAGGCAGACATTTTGGGGGCTTGGAAAAAGGAGGGACTTTGGAGGCGGTCAGCAATAACTGACTTCTCCCGGTCTTCTCCCAAGAGATGGGAGGCGGCGGCTGAGGCGCAGGCCCGACCCAATGCGCCTTGATTCGTTAAATATGGTGTGCTTTGGATACGCAGTGCTCATTTGGGGTTTGAAGGGGAACCTGGCTAAGTCGTCCGGCAATTTTCTTCTCGAGAGGTGTGACGGGGTGCGAATCTTGGCGCATTGGGGTCCTACGGAAGGGGATTGATGCAAGGGGCGCAATCTGCGTGATTGGCCAACAACATCAGCCATCATCGCTGTCGCGTATTGTCGCATCAGGGTCTTGTTCACAGCCGCCATTGGGGCGTGGTATTGCGTTGCGCTGCGTTGCGTTGATGCGCCAGAATACGCGCAGAGTAGCTCTCTGTTCCCCGAGAACACCGCATTGCGATGTGCTGTGCGTGGTACCAATGGTGCAATGTGAGCAACTCCCGAGCACCAAGGGGGGCAAGGGAGACTGAGCGACTTTCTAATTGACATCGCACTTGGATCAGGAAAAGCTTAGAGGAGCTTAGGGTGGCGACGGCGTGGCTGGTCTCAGTCTCGTTTGTTGCCCTTGGTTGCTCCGTTCCTACTAGCTCCGGCTGGAGTCGAGACGAGCCATGGATTAGCGGCTTCTTCCATTGCTTCTTTTTTTGCGCATTGTTTTTGTCATGCTCGATCAAAGGCCCCTCGGCCTCTTCTGTGACCGTCTCTGCATATGGTCTATTTCCCATTTCTGCAGTGCCTCATCCTCCTGCTGTGCCGTGAGCCGTGAGGGTCTCCGGAGTTGGCCCCCGCAGTCCGCCCTGGCCGCCGGCCCACCCCCGGTCTCTTCGATTTCGTTGCTCTCTACAGCGTGGGGAGCACAGTTGGGTAGTAAGTGACCTTCAAGTTTCAATTGACAACATATACCTCCAAGTGGTTTGTCCCACGGCAGATTGAGGTGGAGCCAGTTACAGCATCTTATGAATAGCTCAACCTGTACTCCGTACTCGTATTGATATCCTACTGACACAGCTTGTGGCCTGTGGACTGGGGTTCGGTAAGGGAACGCGGAAAAGCGCACTCACAGCTAGGTCGTTTCCGACACCGAACCAGTCCCGAAGCTTGTGTACCTCCCAGGCAAGGGCAAGACACTAGGCTCTCAGCCCGTACAAAGCAGCGTAGCATTGCTATGGATATGATTGTTTTCATCAGCCTTACCACTGAGGAAAGGGAACTGCATCGACAATTCTCACCTCTTCCCATCCTCTATTCTCACTGCTCAACGTGTGCAGTTGGCATGGGCCATACCCAACTTCTTCCAGCCACCAGCGATCAACGCACGTGTGCTCCCAAGAGCAAGTCGGGGCAGAACCGACAACACATGGACTTTGCACTGTTGCTCCGGCAAAAACCTGCCGTAGGAAAACAGCGCAAATTGACAATGCGCCGGCCGCACTCCCCGCGTTTACTGCTTCACGCTTCTCCGAACCCGCCTTCTCATCTAGACAAGTGACTCTGGCCTGTTGCCAGCTTGCCAAGGGGGGAACGGCCCATCACCACTTGGCAACGACAGGGGATTAAGCTGACTGCAGGAACAAAGCTTGCTGTGCCTTGCAGCTGAGACCAGACCTCTCTTCCCGGGCAAACTGTGAGGCCATTTCTGAGGAACATGGAACATTTCCAGCGCTACTGCCATTGCTTATTCTGATCCATTAAGGTGGAAGGCCCCGTGCGCACCCTCGCCGTGCTGCCATCTAAGAACGGCCTTGTTGTTCAGACCTTCAGCCCAGTCCAGCCCTGTACCTCCAAATCTTCGATGCACTGAACGCTCACAGAATGTGTGGTTTTCTGGCATACTCTCTGGCCATTACAAGGCAGGCAATCTACTATCTGTTTCAGATCGCTACCGCATTCGTTAGGGTCATCTTACCTCACACGCTCGTTTATCACCCCACTCATCTCTCACTTCTCGAACGTAGCTGCACCTCACCGCTGATCACAACCCCCCTTTTCTTCTCAAGTGAAAGTCTTGCAAATTTAGAGGAACCGATGAGACTAGTTACTATCGTTAAAAGTCTTATTGCATCATGCATCGACTCTCACCCATCACCGTGCCGCGGTGAGACAAAGCAGGGCAAGGTTCTGGCTCTCAAGGTGATCCATCTCATACCCTCATCCGCTTCCAAATTACGTTGCGAGGGACTCACGGCATATAATGCGCTAGACTCTCATAAGCCATGAAAAATGAGCCGGCGCCTGTTCTTGATGTCCCTAATGAATCTGAAAGTGAATCAGATCTGGAAATCACGCTTTATGTATTATTATCCCTGCCGCGTCAGCGGCGCAGTATTACCATCTACCAATGTCTCTGTCAAGGGTGGGTATGAGTTGTCGCATCCTGTACCCCAATAGGACCTGTAATAAGGAACGTCCTCTATAATCTCCGAACTTTCTTGCACTGGGCTGTCCAGCAGCGAGGTAATCCTGCCTCAAGGTCAGACGGATGCCTACTGTGACCCGAATCCTTTTCTGCCTATTTACGGCGCAGTCACGCTGACGGGTCGCATTAGCCAGGCATCCGCGAAAAGGCACATCAGTCGATGGATTGACACTTCGCGCACTGACCGGCAAAGCCGTTCGGACTCATAAAGAATCGCTCCTTTTGAGATGAACGACGTGGCTTGAAATCGCCACATTTACTTTCTTTCCCTGTAAATTAATTGGCTTACATGACTTGGTCTCAGATTGTTGTTGAAAGTTGTTAAGTTGATGTCCTTGAACAAGCTACATTATTGGACTTACTCATCAATTCCAAAAGCCGATCAAGTGTCAGCGTTACCACTCTCTCATTAATGAATCTAGGAGGAGAAAAGGAACTCACCTTTGTATCAAGAGCGATGAAGGCAACTCTGAAGTCATTTCTATAAACACTCGGTTTCCTCGAAGTGTCATACGCGTGAGCAGGCTAATCTCTACTAGAAGCTAAGCGTCGATTAGCTGGTATTTGACCAGGCTCCGTGTTTGTAAATAGATAACACCTGATTCTCGAAAAGGTAAAAGCTCCAGTCTGTAAAGTGTTAGCAGACAGACTGAGAAACCGCTTTTAAACCCCCGCATCCTTAATCTGACGTTAAATGCACGAATCGAATAGGGCATAAGATATAGCAATTATAAGTCATATTGTCGTGAAGCCTCTCAAGTTTCGCAAGTCAGTAAAGCAGACTGCAGTCGCAGTCGCAGACCTTCGAAATCACACACAGGCTGGGATCGAATGTTGGTTCTTGAAGGACTCGGCCAAGACTTTAGTTCGAGGCAGCAAGTGACTAGAAGGCTTGACTAACTACTGCGATAATTGGCTCACTTGAACGAATTTCACTTATCTAACATGCAGTCAGCACAAACAACTTCAAGGTAAGGTACTGACAACCGAGAGATTCCACTTAGAGAGGGGGCGAAAGGAATTTCGAGAGCTACCCTGCCTCTTGGCTCTCGCTTTCCATGGGCTAGTTTCGTTAACCAGGTTGAATGATTGTCAGCTTAGTAGAGGTCTGCGAAGACAACCATCAGCGGTTACAACGCTGCTTCTCAAAAAGTGTTAGTATCCCTATTATAGGGTAATTGGTTCGAACTAAGGGTTAACAAAGAGATTAATTAAACTATATAAATTTTTACGTAGGTATAAAAGGGAGGTTCTAACCGTAGGTTAGGTAGGCCGCGATAATTATAAATAAGGGCCGTAATTAGCCCTTATATAGGCTACCGTACGCCGAGGTCGAATTAGATTTTTAATCTAATACTAACTTTTTTTTTTATAATTTTAATTACTATAGTTAGAGGTATAATTCGACCTTAGGCTCGTTTACTAAGTCGTCTCTTTTTTTCCCTTTTTTTTACTCTTTTTATATAACCTATCTTTTTATTTATATATTAACTTTTTTATTACTTATAAATTACTCTAGCCCCTTATTAAGTACTACTTTTATAAAAGCGTTAGCGAGGTTATTATTATTATTAATTTAATAAATTTCAATAATCTCGTGCCTTTTTTACGATTACTTAAGGGCTATAATATCGATTATAAGCCTCTTTTTTTTTATAATCCCTAATTTAATAAAATATTCGTATAATAAGTAAGAATTAATATAAATAACTATTAAGATTTATAAAAAGTTAAATTAATTAGTAATCCTCCTTAGTATTATTAAAATTACGTGGGCGAGGTTAACGCCGTTAACTATATTATAGACTTCTAATATAAGTATACTTCTCGTTACCTATTTATTTTTAGTTAATAAGTAGTAGATTATATTACTATATATTATAAATTCGCTTTTACTTATACTCTTATTAGCTAGAATTATAAGATACTTTAATTATAAAATAAGGTCCTCGTTATTTATAAATAAGCTATTAATAAAGATATAGAACTTATTAACTACGAGGTTAATTAAGTAGTAAACGAGGCCTCGATTAAGATTTAATTATTATTACTTAAGCTACTTATTAAGTACTTTAACGTCTTATTTACTTAGTTTTATAGCTTATATTACTTTAGTATAGTTAAAAGTCGCCTCGGGCTAGTATATACTCGTAATATATACCCCTTATATAAGCTTAGCTTTATATCGCTTTTTAATATTAATTATATTCGGATTTACGAAGCTAATTTTTTTACTTTACCTCTTTTATTAAAAAACGACGGTTTTTTTTTTAATTATAAAAATCTTATTATTAAATACTAGTAAGTTATTTATTATAAGGACCTTTTTTAGCTTCGCTACGAAGCTTACTTTTTAGAGCTCCTTATTTTCCTTTTTTATAAAGTTAATATTAAATAGACTTAATATATTATTAGTTTATATTTTAACGATTCTAAATTAGTTACTTACGTATTTAAAAATTAGTAAGTACGGATCGTACGTAAATATAATTATTAATAATTAATTAATATAAAAATCGTAATATATAGCTTATTAATAAGTGCTTAATTTTACGAGCCTATATAGTAGTTTAAGTACTTCGATAATCGTACTTTCTAAGTACTTATTAACTATTTTTTTTAATAAGTAGGCTAGGATTTTCTTTATAAGCCCTATAGCTAATTAAGTATAGGCCTAGGTAATATTACGGCTCTAAATCTTATATCCCTTCTTTTATAATAATACTATTAGTATTATTATTAATTATTAACTATAGCGCTATATTATAGGTAATTGCGTAAGTAGCGTCGCTTTTTTAACATCGCCGTACTCCTAAATTACGTACTTAGATTTCTTATATAGTTAAGGTATTCCTTTTTTTTTAATTTTATAAACTATTTATAATTTAAATATATAGAAGTTTATATACTTTTTTAAGTTATAGAGAATAAATCGATAAACCTTTAGATTGCGAAGAGTATTTATTTTAATAAGGTTTAATTCTTTATACGGCTTTTTAGTAATTATAATTACGCCTTTTTTACGTAGTTTATTTATTAGTTCGAAATCGGCTTTTGTTTTTACTATATAAAAGGTATTAATTACCTTATTATTAATAATAAATTACCGCGCTATAGCTTATTATTATAATTTTCTATAACGTCTCGCTAGTAATATTAATATCTTTTTAATAATCTCCTCTTTTTTATTATTTATTAGGACTATTACGACGATTTTATTAAGGGTGATTTCTTATACCTCTATTATTAGTTATATAGTTTCCCCTAGCTCTTTTTCTTTTTATAAATTAAAAATTACCTTATTAAAATCTATATAATATAGTTTAACTACTATAATTAATACTTTAAATAGCTAGTTACGATCTCTCGTAATTATATAAAAACACTTATTAATAGAAATTAATTTATATAGCTTAGCTTATTATTAAGTAATTTTATACTATACTCGTATATCTAAATTTAGTAATATATTTGAATTAGCCCCTATATTATACTTATTATATATAGTAATTACCTCGTTAATCTACCTTTTTACGCTTACTTTACGTAGTACTTATATTATTTTCTTAATTACTTAGGCTCGTTAGCTTATATTTAATAATAGTAATAAGGCTAAGGTCGTTTTTAGAGATACTCTAAATACTAAAAGCGTTGGTATAAGCCCGTTAGGCCCTATAGTATTATTATAATATTTAAGTACTATTTAGAAGTATTTATTATTAGTAAAATCGGGATTTTCTTTTTTAATAATTCTAAACGCCCTTTTTAGTTACTAGTGTGCTCTTTTTATTTTTCTAATACTATAGTACGCTTTAATAAGTACTATTTTTAGCTATATACTATAAGCTACCGCATTTTTTTTAAATTTTATTAACTTAAAACTAGTACTAGCGTCGGTCTTAATACTATTTAGCGGTCCTTAGTATATATTAATTTAGCTTTTTTATAGGGCTATTTATACTATTTTAAGTTATAAATCCCATAAGAATTACCCTACTTAAAATAATATTACTTCGTTAATTATATATAAAACCGGTCGACTATTTAAGTAAAAGATATTAATAACGATTTCTTAATTAAAATTAAGCTTATTACGTAATTTAATTTCAAATTTGCGTAGGCTCTGCGTATTTATTTAGTATTAGTAATACACTTTTATTAACTACTCTAGCGCTTTTTCTTTAATATTATTATTACTTAATTACTTTAATAAATTATATAGTCTCGCGACTAACGGGTAACTAAATCTCTAATATAATCGTCGGAGCTCATTTTTTATTAGGTAATTAATTAACTTTATATCGTTAATAAACCTTATAAATACGTACTTCTATTATTATTTAACTATCTTAAAGTACTTACTACTAGAGATTCTATTCCTCGTATTATTAAATATAATACTTAGTTAATTTATATCTTTTAAATATAAGAGAAATAGGGTATTAATAAATAAAATATAAAGAATTATCGTTTTAAAGTGCGTATCTATTTTTACCGTACTTAGGGTAACGATTTCCTTACTTAGGCCGAACCTAATTTTTATAATACCTACTATTAACGTATTAAGTATTACTAGCGCGATTTTTTATAGTACTTAGAATTACCCTTTTCCTCCTATTAATTATCACGATACCCTAGTATTTAGAATAATCCTATAGAAATTATCTAGGCCGTACTTTTCGTGTAAAATATTTATATATACTTAGCGTTCGAGTAATTTAAGTAGTATAAAAAGGACCCCTCTAGCTATCCCTAGAATTACTTAGTACTTTGTTTCTTCTCTTTAAATATTAAGAAAATAGAATTCTATATTATTAGATTTATCTTTTTATTTATTTCTATATCCGTTATCTAAGGGACCTTTTTTTACTATTTATAAATAAAAGCTTATTTATTAAGAGCTTTTATTACTTTTTATTTATTTAACCTCGTATATCCTCCCGAGGTTAATAGGGTAAAAAAAGAGTAGTTAATCTCATTAATTTTATTATAATCTAATTTATTAATATAGGAGGTAAGATCTTTTTTATTTTTTAAATTTCTTATAGGGTGTGGATATTTTACGCCGCTAAATTAGTTACTTTTACTAAGTTCCGTACCCCCGGATTTATCCTTATATATAATAAGGAATTAGTTAAATTAATAAGGACTAGTTTTACCGTTTATTATTCTTAACTTTTTATACTTTTTATACAATTTAATACGCTCTTTTTTAAAATAGTTACTTAATTAATATCTATTTTTTTTAATAAATAAAATACTACTTCTTTTATTACTTTATTTGCGAGTTAAACTTTTATTTATTTAATAAATCTAGGCCTCTTTATTAGTAATTACCGTACTTAGCTTTTTTTTTTTTTTTTATTATACGTCCGATCGACCTAATACTATTAATAAGGGCTATTATACGCTTAAAAATAGGTTTAGTATAATATTCTCGCTTTAATATTAAAACTAAATCTTAGCCTCGAGTAGAGCGTTTTATAGTTTTTAAGTATTTAGTATAGGGTTATTTTTATTTTTAATACACGTTAAACTACGGTATATAGATATTTAACTTTTTATTTATTAATCCCCTTATTTAGCTAGGTCTTTATTAAGTTATTAATTTGATTAATAAGCTCTTTAAGAATTTTTATTTACGATTTATCCTCTATTATCCTAGTTATAAATATAAAAAAAATCGCCTATAGCTTAAATAAGAGCTTTAGATTCTTATTATAAATCTCGAAGTAACTTTAGATTATATTAATAATACTAAAAAAGTCGTTCTAATTAAGATTACGTACCGCTTTATAATAATAATTAGAGGCTTTGCTTATAAGTACGATATTAATTACTAAATAGTATTAGTGTTCCCTAATCCTAACTTTTTTATAATAATTATAAAATATTATTAAGGTTTTTTATAAAACCTCGTACTTCCCTCTAGAGTATAATTTCTTTTTAAAAAAGATCTTTTTAAGGTTTATAAATTACCTCGTATTTATTATTAAATTTTTAATATTTATATATTTGTTTTTTTATTCTGCCTTTGCTGGCTGCTCGGGCGGTTCTCGGTATCATTTACACAGTATTAATACACAGTATCAATGGATACTCCCACTGTCTCGATAGACTTAATATTTATATATAATCCCTATATTACTACGTATTATTAATAACTTTAGGTAATCTACCTCTTTTTTTATTAACTTATTAGTACCGAATTTCGTGTTAGTAATAGCGACGAGTTATAGATTAAAATAGGTAGAATTATTAATTATTGTACGTCTAGTACTATATTTTACCTCTATATATCTTTTTATAATAATAGACTACCGTTAGTAATTATAAAAAGGAAATCCGGGTCGTTTACCCTTTTTTTAAATTTATTAAAGCGATTATACGCCCTATTAACTTATACTTAAGTTTATAATACGAATTCCTTTTTTATAATTATTACTATTAGGATTTTATAAGGTTCTTATAATTATAATTACGCTAATAATACCCCTTGCCTATAGAGGAATTTATTAACTACTTTTATAATTCTTAAACTTATGCTTACGAACTATTTATCTAGTTAATAACTAAAATTATTTATAATTTTATAAAATAATAGTTACCCCTATAGCCCCTTTCTTTTATAAACCTTAGTTAAATAGATTAACACTATATTAATTTACTTATTACTAAGTTAATCTATAATTCTATATATTTATATCTCTTAATAATCTAAGTTAATATTTACTTATTTATAAGGGATCGGGATTCTATCTAGGATCGGGTTTTTTTCTCTTTTTTTTTACCCTAACTTACTAAGGGTCGTACTCTAACTTATGCCTATATTAATAGTTATTAACGTATTTAATTTTAATAAAAATATATTTAATCCGCGCACTAGCCGTAATAAACCCGTACTTTTACTACTTAACGAATTTATTAAAATTTAGGTAATTCCTATTTCTTCTTACTATCTCGCTATTACTTTCGTTTTTATTATTTTTAGCGATTATTATTAACCTTCTAGATCGCTAGCTATTATACGTACTAAGGTTACCCTTTTTATTTAGTATAAAAAAGTAGGTTTTAATAGTTCCTTTTTTAATAATAATAATAAACGTTTATATTACTATAAAAAGACGAAGTAATTAGTCTCGGGGTCTATATTAGTTACTAATTTTCGCTATTCCGTGTTAGATTTTTATTATTCTATATACTTTTAGCCTCGTAAGCCTCGTATTCCTCGTAATTTCTAAATTACTTCTTTTCTTAACCTACTTTTTCTAGGGCGGTATTTCGTAATAATAATTAGAAATAGATACTAAGTAGTTTATAAAAGAGCTAGATAGGCTATTAAGTACGGTTAGTAAAGTTAAGCCCTTTTTTTTATAAAATTACGGACTTTAAAGAGGACTTATTAAAAATACTACCTATCGCTCGTACTTAGTAGGGTTAAATACTTTAAAATTTCTTTTTATAACCTCTTAGTACTTTTTTTTATAGTTTTTTAAGCGGTTTTTTTTATAGTTTAATTATGCTAATTTAGTAATTATTTTTTATTCATAATCCTTTTTATTATTTAGTTAATTTTTTAAAATTAATAATCCCGTATTAGGAGCTAGTAGTATAAAAATAAAGCTTTTTAAAGGCCCTTTAGAGGATTCTCTTTTTTTTTCTTAACTTAACTTTAGTAAGAAGTCGCTTAGCTTCTTTAAACTAATAACTTTTTTTACCTCTTTTAAATATTACTTTTTTTTTAAGCTAACCTCTAATACTCGTAATACTTATAACTCGAGGCTATTAAGACCTCTAAATCCCCTCCTCTTTTATTAGACCGTCCCCTATATTATATTTCTAAATAATACCTAGGGGATAGTTAATAAGGCTATAAAAAGATCGTTTAGATCGTAAGCTTCTTCGTATTTATAAAATTCTTATTATAATAGACCCTTTTATATACTATAAATCTCTTAGCTTTATAATTCTTATATAAGTTCTTATTATACTTATTAAAAATATTTATACTTAGGGATCCCTTTTTTTAATTACGTAGTACTTTTTTATATTATACTATCGAGCTTATTTATTATACTAATCGATTAGGTAAGTAATTATTATATAAGTATCTCTTTTTACTAATTTAACTCGTAAGCCGGCTATATAAAAGTTATATTAATAAAAAAGCTACTTAAAATAGTAATAAAATAGTAGCTATATAAGTAGTTCTATTAATTAATATATTTTAATATAATAAACATCGACCTCTTATAAGTAATAAAAAGCTACGATTACTTAATTCTATATAGTATTCGAATATCGCCCCTTTTTTATTTACTTTCGTAAGATTAATTAGTACGAATCTCTTATCCTATATAATATTAAGAGGTCGTCTTTTTTATATAGCGAGATATTTTACCGATCTATAATAATAAAATTTAATTACTAATTAGTATTAGTATTCTTATTATAAAGTAATTAGTTCGAACTAAGGGTTAATAAAGAGATTAATTAAACTATATAAATTTCTACGTAAGTATCAAAGGGAGGTTCTAACTATAGGTTAAGTAGGCTGCGATAATTATAAATAGGGGCCGTAATTAGCCCCTGCGCGGGCTGCCGCACGCCGAGGTCGAATTAGACTTCCAATCCGACAAAAAGGCAGGTGACGTCCGAACTTTCATTTCTACGTGATCCTTCCGAAGCCTTGAATCAAAGTTGCACTCATGCCTTCTATGATAAGTAGAATCGTGCCATGTGAATCTCGTGCTTGTCAAGATGTATTATTATCATGTAAGTGAACCGCATCCAATCGGATTTGCATATCCAATCTTTGTCAGACTTGCCCTACCATGGAACCCGAACAGGATTGGATAGCATATCCGCAAGTAAGCCCCGGTAACATAATTTCTGGTCTCGGGTGGCAGTTTAGTGAAAGATGCTCATTAGGGAAGGGCCATCTTCATGATGAACGCAAGACTGGTGATGAATGTAGGTTCTATGTTGTGTAGTTGATTCATTGAGACACAGTCCTAAATTGTCACGTAATCCGCATCTCACGAAGTGCCCATCACGTGCTGAATCACGTGTCTATCTCAGACACCGTGTATATAGACCTTTTCCTTTTGTCTATTTCCACTTAGATAGTTAAGCCACTTTCACCACACTCCGTATGCCCATTGCTGCGTGCCATAACTCGTGACATAAATCAACATGCGAAACTCGCCTTTCCGTGAAATGCGAGCCGAGTAACGAGAACGTAATCTCACCGCATAAAGCAGGCCATTGGATGTTAATTAGTTTGACTGTACCACCTTCCCCGCTTCATGGACCCTGAAGAAAGAATTGGTGCATACCGTGAGCGGATAATCCCGAAGGATTATTATCCTCAGCTGGGAAAGCATTTAGGGTCTTATTATTGATCCAAAGTCCCATATTTGACAGCCTAATCAGATGTTAGTATTGGTATCCCTATCATAGGGATATTAGTTAATTAGTTCGAACCGTGGGTTAACGAAGTAGGTTAATTAAACTATTTTAATATACTACGTGAGGTATAAAAGGGAGGTTCTAACTATAGGTTAGGTAGTTTATGGTAATTATAAATAGGGCCCCCCGTTAGCCCCTGCGTAGCCTCGGCCGTATGCCGAGGTCGAATTGGACTTCTAATCCGACAGTTAGATTACTTTGAATGAGCTTGGCATAAGATGCGGTAGAACCAGTCGTTTCATTTATGGATCTTCCAAAGACGTAGCCTCATTCAGAGCTTAATCTAGGCTCGATTGTAGCATTGGCATTGCTTGAAAGCGGCACAGTAGACTTGGAATATCGCAACGGGCTACCGATTACGTCTTGGCTGTAGCCTTCGAATATTCCTTGTTCGGAAGCTAGCATTTTCGTGCACCTTACGAGAAACATGCCATCGCTTGCCTAGAACTCCAAGCTCGCTGCTACGGTTCATGAGAACTCTATAAAAGAGCAGATACCTGCCATGTCTTGACTAGCACCAGTCCATCAACAGCTTCGACTTGTCGGAATCAGAGTCTGCACCTGCGAAATCAATTTATTCCAACATGGTTCACTTCACAAAGTCTGCGGCTGCAGCCGCACTCACCTTCTGCTCTGCCGTCCAAGCTAGCCCAGTAGCTCCTCTAGACACTAGGCAAACCGAGCAAGCAGAAATCAATCACCCAATCGGCTTCGACGCCGCTGCTGCTCGCCGTGTTCCAGCCGATGCTCCAGTTCCCAAGATTGCTATTGTTGACGCCGCGGAAATCACCGGCAATATTACCGAGGCATCTCCTTTCACACCTTCTGGTGCCGCCCTCGAGGAGGTCACCAAGCGCTTCATCGTCGGCGTAGATAACCGTCACCTCTGGACTGACCCCAATTACCCTTTCCACTCCGTCGGAAAGCTTCAGTGGTCTAACGGAGTCTTCTGTTCCGCTGCCTTAATCGGCCCTCGTCACATCCTCTCTGCCAAGCACTGCGACCCCGATCCTCCTATCCCGGGATCCTTCTACCCCGGCTTCGACAATGGAGCCCGCTTTGGCTCTGCCCAAATCACCAACGGTCTCTTCACCTATGGCCAAGAACCCTTCTCCCCTTGTGAAACCAAGGGTGACTGGGTAGTCTATGCTCTCGACCAGCGCCTCGGTGATCAACTCGGTTATTTCGGAGCGAAGGTGCCTGATCGCAACATGTTTAACAAGCCTCAGTTCTTCCACATGGGCTACCCTGGTGACAAGGACGGTGGTAACCGTCCCTACCGACAGACCGACATCACGGTTCACTCCAAGAGAACCTTTGACTGCGACTCAACTGGCCCCTTTTACACTGACACAGATACTGTAAGTTTCCCTCTTACAGGGGAATTAGTTCGAACCGTGGGTTAACAAAGAGATTAATTTAACTATATAAACTTCTACGTAGTATAAAAAGGAGGTTCTAACCGCAGGTTAGGTTAGCTATAATAATCCTAAATAGGGCCCCTAATTAGCCCCTATACGATTAACTATATACTACGGTTAAATTAAACTTCTGATCTAATACTAACTTTCTTTTTTTTTTATCGATTTAATTATTATAGTTAGAGGTATAATTCGACCTCGGGCCTGTTTATTAAGTCGTCTCCTTTTCCCCCTTTTTTTTATTTTTTTTATATAACTTATCTTTCTATTCGTATATTAACTTTTTTATTACTTACGAATTATTCTAATCCCTTATTAAGTACTATTTTTATAAAAGCGTTAGTAAAGTTATTATTATTATTAATCTAATAAATCTTGAAAATCTCGCGCCTTTTATATAATTACCTAAGGGTTATAATATCGATTATAAGCCTCTTTTCCTTCGTAATTCCTAATTTAATAAAATATTCGTATAATAAGTAAAAATCCGTATAAACGACTATTAGGATTAATAAAAAGCTAAGCTAATTAGTAATTCTCTTTAGCGTTATTAAAATTATATAAGCGAGGTTAACGCTATTAATTATACTGTAAACTTCTAATACTAGTATACTTCTTATTACTTATTTATTTTTAGTTAATAAATAATAAATTATATTATTATATATTATAAATTCGCTCTCGCCTATACTCTTATTAATAAGAATAATAATATACCCTAATTATAAAATAAGGTCCTTATTATTTATAAATAAGCTATTTATAAATACGTAGAACTTATTAGCTATAAGGTTAATTAAATAATAAACGAGACCTTAATTAAGATTTAAATACTATTACTTAAGCTGCTTATTAAGTACTTTAATATCTTATTTATTTAATTTTATAACTTATACTACTTTAGCGTAGTTAAAAGTCGCCTCGGGCTAGTATATATTTATAATATATACCCCTCGTACGAGCTTAGCCTTATATCGCTTTTTAATATTAATTATATTTAAATTAACGAGGCTAATTTTCTTACTTTACCCCTTTTATTAAAAAATAATAGTTTCTCCCTTAATTATAAAAATCCTACTATTAAATACTAATAAGTTATTTATTATAAAGACCTCTTTTAGCTTTATTACGAAACCCGCTTTTTAAAACTCCTTATCCTCTTTTTTTATAAAGTTAATATTAGATAAGCCTAATATATCGTCGATCTATATTTTAATAATTCTAAATTAGTTACTTACGTACTTAGAGACTAATAAGCACGGGTCGTACGTAAATATAACTATTAATAATTAATTAATATAAAAATCGTAATATATAGCTTATTAATAAGTACCCGATTCTACGAGCCTATATAGTAGTTTAAATACTTTAATAATCGTACTTTCTAAGTACTTACTAACTATTTCCTTTAGTAAATAGGCTAGGATTTTCCTTATAAGCCCTATAGCTAATTAAATATAAGCCTAAGTAATATTACGGCTCTAAATCTCATATCCCTTCTTTCGTAATAATACTATTAGTACTATTATTAATTATTAGCTATAGCGCTATACTATAAGCGATTATATAAGCAGCGTTACCTTCTTAACGTCGCCGTACCCCTAAATTACGTATCTAAACTTCTTATATAGCTAGGGTATTCTTTTTTTTTTAATTTTACGAACTATTCGTAATTTAAATATATAGAAGTTTATATACTTCTCTAAGTTATAAAAAATAAATCGATAGACCCCTTAATTATAAAAAGTATCTACTTTAATTAGATCTAATTCCTTATATAACTTTCTAATAGTTATAATTATGCCTTCCTTACGTAATTTAACTACTAGCTTAAAATCAGCTTTCTCTTTTATTATATAAAAAGTATTAATTACCTTATTGCTAATAATAAATTACTATATTAGTACTTACCGTTATAGTCTTCCGTAACGTCTCTCTAGTAATATTAGTACCCTTTTAGTAATTTCCTCTTCCTCGTTATTTATTAATACTACTACGACGATTTCGTTAAAAATAATTTCCTATACTTCTACTATAAGTTATATAGTTTCCCCTAGCTCTTCTTCTTCTTATAAATTAAAAATTACCTCGCTAAGATCTATATAATATAATCTTATTATTATAATTAATACCTCGAGGGGTTAATTATAATTCCTCGTAACTATATAAAATCGCTCGTTAATAGAGATTAATTTATATAGCCCAGCCTATTATTAAGTACTTTCGTACTATACTCGTATATTTAAATTTAGTAATATATTTAAATTACCCCCTATATTGGGCCTATTATGTATAGTAATTACCTTATTAACTTACCTTCTTATGCTCACCTCGCGCAATACCCGCATTACTTTTTTAACTACTTAGGCTCGTTAACTTACATCTAATAATAGTAATAAAACTAAGGTTATTTTTAAATATACTCTAAATACAAAAAGCGTCGGTATAAGCCCATTAGGCCCTATAATATTATTATAGTATTTAAGTACTGTTTAAAAGCATTTGTCGTTAGTAAAATCTAAATTTTCTTTTCTCATAATTCTAAATACCCTTTTTAGTTACTAATATACCCTTTCTACCTTTTTAATATTATAATACGCTTTAATAAGCATAACTTTTAGTTATATACTATAAGCCGTCGCATTCTCTCTAAATTCTATTAACTTAAAACTAATATTAGCGTCGGTTCTAATACTATTTAGCGGTCCTTAGTATATATTAATCTAGCTTTTTTATAAAACTATTTATACTATCTTTACTTATAAATCCTAGAGGAATTACCCTATTTAAAAAGATATAGCTATATTAATTACGTATAAAACTAGCTAACTATTTAAATAAAAAATATTAATAATAATTTCCTAATTAAAGTTAAGTTTATTACGCAATTTAAATTTAAACTTATGTAAGCTCTGCGTATTTATTTAGTATTAGTAGTACACTTTTATTAACTACTCTAGCGCCCCTATTTTAATATCGTCGTTACCTAATCGTTTTAAGAAGTTATATAGCCTCGTAACTAACGGGTAGCTAAATCTTTAATATAATTATTTAAACTCACTTTCCGTTAGGTAATTAATTAACTTTATATTATTAATAAGCCTTATAAACGCGTACCCCCATCGTCGTTCGACTATTTTAAAATACTTATTATTAGAGATTCTATTCTTTATATTATCAAATATAATACTTAATCGATCTATATTTTTTAAATATAATAAAAATAGTATATTAATAAATAAAATATAAAAAGTTATTGTTCTAAAATACGTCTCGATTTTTATTATACCTAGGGCAATAATTTCCTTACCTAGGCTAAAACTAATCCTTATAATACCTGCCGTTAATATATTAAGTATTACCGGCGCGATCCTCTATAATACTTAGAATTACCCCTTTCTTCTTATTAACTATTATAATACCCTAGTATCTTGGATAATCCCCTAAAAAGTTTCTAAGCTATACTTTTCGCTTATATAAAATACCTATATAAGCTTAGTATTTGAGTAATCTAAATAGTATAAAAAGGACCCCCCTAGCTACTATTATAATTACTTAGTACCCAATTTCTCTTTAAGTATTAAAAAAAGTAAATTTAGTATTATTAAATTCGGTAAGCCGGATTATAATTTACCCCCTTCGCCCCTCTTCGTACCTATTATCTAGAGGACTTTCCCTTACTACTTATAAATAAAAACCTACTTATTAAAAACTTTTATTACTTTTTACCCGTTTATTTCTATATATCCTCTAAAAGCTAACGGGGTAAAAAAAGAGTAATTAATATTATCGACTTCGTTATAATCTAATTCGTTAATATAAAAAATAAGATCTTCTTTATTTTCTAAATTTCCTAACGAATACTTTAGGCCGTTAATTTAGTTACCTATACTAAGTTCTATACCTCTAAATATACTCTTATATATAATAAGGAATTAGTTAAATCGATTAGGGCTAGTTTTACCTTCTACTACCCTCGATTTTTAATATTATTTATATAATTTAGTACGTTCTTTTTTAAAATAGTTACTTAACTAATATCTATCTTTTTTATATATAAAATACTACTTTTTATATTACTCTATTCGTAGATTAAATCTCTACTTATTTAACAAATCTAGGCCTCCCTACTAGCGATTATTATACCTAGCTTTTTTCCCTTTCTTATTATACGTTCGATTAACTTAGTACTATTAATAAGGGCCGTCGTACGCTTAAAAATAAATTTAGTATAGCATTCTTACCTTAATATTAAAACTAAATCTTAGCCTCGAGCAGAGCGTCTCGTAGTTTTTAAGTACTTAGTATAGGGTTATTTTTATTTTTAATATGTATTAAACTACGGTATAAAAATAGCTAACTTTTTACTTATTAGTTCCCTTATTTAGTTAGGTTTTTGCTAGCTTATTAATTTAATTAATAAGCTTTTTAAAGATTTCTACTTATAATTTACCCTCTATTATCCTAGCTATAAATATAAAAAAAATTACTTATAGCTTAGATAAGAGCTCTAGATTCTTATTATAAGTCTTAAAGTAGCTTTGGATTACGTTAATAATACTAAAAAAATCGTTTTAATCGAAATTATATACTACTTCGTAATAATAATTAGAGGCTTTACTTATAAGTACGATATTAATTACTAAATAGTACTAATATTCCCTAATCCCGACCTTTTTATAATAATTATAAAACATTGTTAGGGTTTTTTATAAAACCTTATACTTCTCCCTAAAATATAATTTCTTTTTTAAAAAGATCTTTTTAAAATCTATAAATTATTTTGTATTTATTACTAGATTTTTAGTATTAATATATAATCCCTACGTTACTACGTATTATTAATAACTCCGGGTCGTCTATTTCCTTTTTTATTAACTAATTAGTACCGAATTTCGCATTAGTAATAGTAACGAATTATAAATCAAAATAAGCAAAATTATTAATTATCGGACTTCTAGTATAATATTTTACTTTTATATATCCTTTTATAATAATAAATTACTATTAGTAATTATAAAAAGGAAATCTATATTATTTACCCTTTTTCTAAATTCGTTAAAGCGATTATATACCCTATTAACTTATACCTAGTTTTATAATATAAATTCCTTTTTTATAATCGTCGCTACTAAGATTTTATATAGTTCTTATAATTATAATTATATTAGTATCTATATACTTCTAGCTTACTAAGCCTCGTACTCTTCGTAACCTCTAAATAGCTTCCTTCCTTAACCTACCTCCTCTAGAATAGTATTCTATAAAAATAGTTAAATATAAATACCGGGCAGTTCGTAGAAGATCCGTATAAACTATTAAGTATAGTTAGTAAAATTAAGCTCCCCCCCCTTTTTTTATAAGATCGCGGGCCTTAAGGACTTATTAAAAATACTACTTATTACTCATACTTAATAAGATCAGATACTTTAAAAATCTTTTTTTTTATAGCCTCTTAGTACCCTATTTTATAGTTTTCTAAATATTATTTTTCGTAGTTTAATTACGCTAATCTAGTAATTATCGCTCGCTAATAATTCCTTTTACTAATTTAGCTAGTTAATTTCTAATCGCGGGCCGGCCGTAATAAAGTTATTTAATAAAAAAGCTACTTAAGGTAATAGTAAAATACTAATTACTTAAGTAGTTCTGTTAATTAACGTAGTTTAATATAATAAACGTTAACCTCTCTTAAGTAGTAAAAGGCTACGATTACTTAATTCCGTATAGTATTCGAGAATTGCCTCCTTTTTTATTACTTTTATAAGGTTAATTAGTATAAATCTCTTATCCCGTACGGTATTAAAAAGTCGTCTCTTTTATATAATAAAATACCTTATTAATCTATAATAATGAAATTTAATTACTAATTAATATAAGTTTCCCTCTTATAAAGGAATTAGTTCGAACTATAAGTTAATAAAGAGATTAATTTAACTATATAAATTTCTATATAATATAAAAAAGAGGTTCTAACCGCAAGTTGGGCTAGCTACAATAATCCTAAATAAGGCCCCTAATTAGCCCCTACGCGATCGACTATATACCGCGGTCGAATTAGACTTCCAATCCGACAGATACCATAAGAGGCCAGTCCGGTAGCCCTCACTAGGAACTCGATAGCAATAAAAACCGATAGATCTAGGGTGCCCTCTCCATCAGTATCACAAGTTCTGCCAAGACTTACGCTAGCTAGGCTTCCGGCAGTTCTATAATAAACAGCATTCTCAAGATACGAGCTAACTTTCCTTAGAGACGCAGAGATTAGTAACTAGAGCCATGTATAATTAGTTGTCACTTCCGATGTCTTTTACATCTCCGATAACGATTAGAAAATCTTCCACGCGCGTCTACCTAATAGCCAGTACTATATAAAAAGTTCAACAAGAATACAATTCCACAAAATTAAATCAAGTCAATTCACTAGGGTGTGACTTATGCGCCAGAACATTCTGGACCGTTTTTTTTTGTTACATATTAGATCATATTAGCCTCTTAGTACTATGAATCATAAGGCCAAACATCACTTATCTTCCAGCGAGATAATCGACTTAGGTACTGCCCAGACTCAAATATCTACTCGTTTCTAATGGCTTAGTCATCGAATAAACATAATGCCATGTCTACGAGAACGAAATTATATCGCGGCATATCAAATCGCTCATAGGCCAGAATAATCAAAAGTGTAAAGTGATTTAACGATCAGAAAAACAATTTAACGAACAAATATTCGGTTCAGCCCTTCTATCCATTGTGTTTCACTCCCAGGTTTCTACACTACACCGAACTTCGTTTACGAGTCAACATCATACATTAGGCTAGTAGATATAAGTTTTTCCTCTTAATTTAAGTCAAGTCTTAAGTTAATTTGGGGTTGACTGGCACATAGCACTTTCCTCGAAGACGCCAGCTAGGAAATTAAGAGCAGTACTCCGATTATGTAAACAACAGATCCCCAACGATGTATATATAAGCGTTAAGTGATATGTGCCTGCCAAGAAAGCGGATAAAATATCCGATGGCTGCAGGCTGCGCATGAAAAGCCTCTTTACGTTTGGCTTTGAGATTAGGGGCTCCCCAAGAAATCAATAAGAAAGCGGACCTGATCGACCATAGATCCATGCGTATTCAACAGGTTGCCTCGTGTCATTACTGGCCTGACCGCATGTTACCGAAGTTGAGTCTGGGAAGGCGTCTCTGATGATTCAAAAGATGAAGGCTGCCTCAACTCTGCACGAGGCGACAGATACATGAAGCTTTCAAGCAGAATCCCAATAGCTTGTTCATTGTAACCACACGGGACAATTAGAATTTGGCTACATCATCTTATGAGACACCTCATAAAACTTTTCCGGATGAACGAATGTTTCCGCCGTCCCGGGCCGTTAATAGGCTTGTCTTCAACCGCCCTGATCCTTCAAATCTTCTCGTTGTAAACCCGTATCTCTTCTTTGAACTGAAGATGCTTGGTATTTCTAAGAATAACTTCTCGTTCTCGCAACTATCACGACCCTCCCTTAATGCAACTACTCGGAGTCATCGATCTCCTTCCGCTCCTTCTGCGGTGGCGGATGCTTTGGATCTGACCCAGCATCTGTTCCCCATCCACCAAAGCCACCTGCTGTCGCCACGCCTCCAAAGCCGGAAGCGGGTCCCGCCGTGAGTGTCCCTGCAGCCCGGTTCCCTGCGACGCCAGGACGGTCTTTGGCCCAGTCGTTGATCTCATCCTTAGTCTTGCCGGTGTACCTCTTGAGATCCTCGTCTAAAATTTGGGTGTCACGGCCGCTCTTCTTGTCTTGGTAGCGTTGATAGAGAGACTTTTTGGGCTCGTCAGAGCCGGCGCCCTCGGCTGGTGTTGATTTTCCAAACAACCCCATGTCGGGTAAAGTTGTGATAATGGTAGAGCGATCTGGCGTTCTAGGATGATTGAGTTTGCTGACAGTATTTGATGTATTCAGATGAGAATCGAAGTCTCGTTCCGAGTCTAAGTATTAAGGTAGCTGGCTTGTTCTGTTGGAGGCGGATGACACTGGCCACTTTTCGATCGCGGGGATTGTCTGAGGTACTTATTCGAAAATTGGTATGTTTTAAGGGTATTTCTGCTAGTATTGGTCGGCATGGCGCAGCGGACGCGAGAGGCACAGCCATGTAATGTTAGTCACGCCTCGGACGGATCGAGCGATGATCCCCTGCTCGTCATTGGGGTCGCAGTTGATAGTCAGCCCAATCAACCCACTAGTCAACTCTGATTCAGGCAGGTCACCAATGGGAGCTGTCTTCTGTCAAGCCACCACGACCAACAACATTCTCAGAAGGCTCAGCTGACGTAAAGTTGTCGCCCGGTTCGTAAGTTGCGGGTAGAACGGCAAGCCCTCATCAATGGAGACCATTAGACCATGTGGCAAGTTTTGCAGGTAACGCCAGCCTAGCCTTACGTGGGTTTTACGAAACCTTTATTTATACTCCTGGTTCATTGAAGAGCAGAAGCGGAAAATGGCTCGTTTATAACTGCGATTGGTTTGCTCTAATCAATTAGAATTGCCTAGCATATGCCCATAATCCTAAATTAAGCTATTTATTTATATATTCTGCCTTTGCTAGCTGCTCGGGCGGTTCTCAGTATCATTTATACAGTATTAATACACAGTATCAGTAGATACTTATACTATCTTACTAAACTATTTTTTTAAATTTTCTAACTTTTTAACTTTCCCTCTTATAAAGTTCATAACTATAAATTATTAATAGCGATATTAGGTACCCGATACTACTACTTTATAAGCCTACTACGTACTTAGCTAAGTTAGTTACTTTTCTAAGTAATAATAGCTTATAATAGTATAGTATTAGAGATACCCTCGTCGCCGTCGTTAAGAATAATACTAACTTTACTAATATTTTTAACTTTAACTTATATATATATATATTCGTTACCTCGTTACTTTTATTAAAATTAAAAACACTACTTCTCTTACTATTTATTACTATTACGCTATTATTATTATACTATTATTATTATTATTATTATCTAACTATTTACTTTAAATATACTTTATTAAAATATTAAGACGTTACTAATAGCTCGTCGACCCTTAGGGCTTCTTTAATAACTAGAAATTCGATTTTATAAGTATTATACTAAAGGACCCCGAGCTATAAAAAGATCGCCTTAATAAATACTATATTTATAATATTAACTTATAAAGAATAAATAAATATATTATAATAAGTATCGCCCTTATTAATACCTTTTTAATATAATAAAGTAATATAAATAAGCCTAAACTTAATAATATAATTAAGAGCTTAGAAAGAGCGTAAATAAGTATATTAAATAAGAATATTAATAAAAAGAGGTTATTATTAAATAAGATAAGAAGAGAAAATAAGAGGTAGTATTTAGTTATTAAAAAGGTAATTAATATACTATAGTAGCGGGGTTATTAATATCTTAAGTTTAGTTAGTATTAATAATTAGTAATAGCTACGGCCGGCTATAGTTAATTATAAAGTTTTATTAAAGTACGTAATAAAAACACTCGATATTAACCCTAATAGACCAGCTTGCCCGTGAAGGCGAAGATGGCCCCCAATGAGGCGGACCGGACCCAAAAAGGTAAATTAAGCTATATATCGTATAGTTATTATAGGAGCATCGACGTAAGTAAAGAGAACGGTTATTTATTAAAAATAAGAAATAAATATAAAGCTCGCTATAATACAAAGGGTATAAATAAACTAAGCCTTAGTAATTATATAACCGAGGTTACGTAACGTAGAATAGAGTTATAAATAGTTAAAACTAATATAATACACCCCCCTAAATAAATTTATATTTAAAAAAGGCGTACTTAACTACTTATATTATTATAAAAAGGTCTATTTAAAATAAAAAACTAAATATTAATATATAAAAATCTATTTATAAAAAGAATTATAAAGTAAATTAGTTTATATATAAAATTATAAATAAGAAGTAAGTTAACTATAAATTAACTTTTATATTTATTATTATAAATAATTTCAAGGCTATATTATTAATAAAAACTATAACTAAGGGACGGCGTTTTATTAATTAAATACTTAACTTACGGGTTAAGGGTAGTAAATATATAAATCTTTTATTATTACTTATAGTACTAAAAGCGTATAGGGTATAAAGGACTCTTATAGTACGGCACTTTAAAAAGATTACTAATACTTATAAAAGTAATATAAAATACCTTTTCTAATTAGCTTAATATAACCTTAATTAATAAAGTTATTATAGAGGGATTAAGCCCTTTAAAGTCCGGTCCGCCTTATTAGGGGCTATTTTTGCCTTCACGGGCAAGCTAGTCTATTAGGGTTAATACTAAGTATCTTTATTACGTAATTTAATAAAACTTTATAACTAACTATAACAGCCGTAGCTATTACTAATTATTAATACTAACTAAACTTAAAATACTAATAACCCCGCTACTGTAATATATTAATCGCCTTTTTAATAACTAAATACTACTAAAATAGAGTAGGGCGATTAGTCCTAGTGTTTTTTTTTTCTAAAGCTAATTAAGTATAGGGACCTATAGGAGAGCTAATTAGAGGAAGATATAAAGAGAAGGGCCCCCGATTAGGGAAAGGAGCTTAGTAATACGGATTTTTATTTTATTTATATATATACTTTTTTAAAATCGAACTAGAACCTTTTTAATAATTTATTTTTAAATATAATAATATAAAATAATTAAGAACTTTACTTTTTGAATCTAGTTAATATTACCCTCTTTTTTTAATTATAACTTTATTAATTAAGGCCGTATTAACCTAATTAAAAGAGGTATTTTATATTATTTTTATAAGTATTAATAGTTCTTCCTAAGTACTATATTATAAAAGTCCTTTATACCCTATACTTTTTAATAGTCTCTTTTTTTAAAAATCCCTTCCCTTTTTAAATAAGAAAATAAGTAAAAAAAAGCCCGACTTAATTAAAATAATTTAAATAAATAAGTAAAAAAAAGCAGCGTAATAATTAAAATAAATACGAGCAGTAGAACTCTAATTAGAAAAACTAAATAATTAAAATACGAAAACGAAGATATATAAAAAAGGGCTTTTTATTTAATAAGAGGGGGATATAATAAACCTTAATAAGCGAGCGAGATAAATAAGTAAAGAAATACGCAGATACTTAGGACCGGATCAAGCTTAAATACGGACGCTATAATAATATAATAAGATAAATAATAAGTTAAAATTAGAACTAATAAAATACTTTAATAAATATAACTAGTTATTTAATTAGACTATTCTTTATTAATTAATATAGTCCGGAGATTTAATAATAAACCTATTTAAAAGTACGGATATGTTAAACTAAGGGCGCTTAAAAAACTAGCTTTTAATTAGACCTATTAGTAATTTCGATTAGTATTACTATAGGCCTAATATAAAGTTTAATTAAAACTCTAGTTATACGCTTAGTAAGGGCTAAGAAGGACGGCCTAAATTATACTAATTAAAATAATAACTACGCTCTAACTATTAAAACGGCTCCTCTCTTCTCTTTTTAAACTTTATTTAAAATAAATAAATTAATATAAAACTATTAAGATTATAAATAAAATTAACGAACTATATTTTTAATAACCTCGGATTATAAATATAAATAATTAATATATTACTTTTACTACTATTAATAACTTTTAAGATATTTAATTATATAAACTTAATCTTTTTACCTCAGATAGACCGTTTATTAAACTAGCCTTTATAGTTTATTAAGACCTATAAACTACGGAGTTATTTAATAATAAGAAGCCTACTCTTAGTAATAAATCTACTTACTAATCTAATTAAAAAAAGTTAGTTATAGCTTAGGTCGGGATAAATACTTTAATTAATACCCTCTTAGGTACTATTATTATTTAGATCTAAATAACTACGCTTTAAACTAAGGACCTTACGATTCCTTAACTTAATTTAATAAAAAATATAGGGTTTTATAAAATACTATTCCTTAGTTAAGAAGGGATTATAGTTTTTAAAAATAATAATATTATAAACTTTTTAAAAAAGTTTGAGGACTAATACGAGATTAATAAAGTCCTAGACCGATTTAAGAGTAAATTTATTATATATACTATAAGAGGAGATTATTAAACTCTAGTTAAAAATACGATTAGAGGACTACCCTAAGCCTAAGCTAAGGATTTTTTTTTAAAAAAGTATAAAAAATAGGATACTAACTACTTTTTAAATAAAAAAGAGTAAATTAAAAAAGTTATTAAAGGATTACTTATTTTATTTTTTAACTTAAACTCTACTTAAGTACTATTTATTAAAATTAATAATATAATCGCCCTTACTAAATAATAAGACCTTTATATCGTAACTAATAAGAACCTAATTAAGGCCGTATATAAGCGATTTTATATTAATATTATAAAAAAAATAGTAGAGGAAGTTAGGGTTATTTTAAATAGTTTTATTAGATTAATAAAGTATATAAGGTTTAAAGTAGGACTTTTTAATACGATCGTATATAAAAAAGAATATAAGCTATTTTTTATAAATAATTAGAATTAATTTAAAACCTCGCTACGATCCCCTACTTTATAAGCGTATAAAAATACTTAATATTAGTATCTAAACTACTAATAATATTACTAACTAATAATAAGAGCCTAGGTTACTTAGGTAGTTACTAATAATATTACTAATTCTAACTTAGCTAACGAAATAAGTAAGCTAAAGATTTATTAAAATAGTATTTACTCTTGAGGTCCTACTTATATATTTAATATAAGTACTACGCGTCCTAATTAGCCCTTAATTATAAGACCTAGAGACTACTATTAATACTATTAAAGTTTATACTACCGGATTATTAAAGATTATAATTAGTATACTCTTAATAAAGATGCTTATTTTATTATTTTAGTTTAGGGAGCTTAGTATTACGAAAAGCGCAATAATTAAGAGCTTATAAAAAATATCCCTTTTACTATAATTAAAAATAAAAAAAAGCGTACGATTACTAATCGTATTACTTTTTTTTTTTTATATAGTAAATATATTAACTAAGGAAAATACTAAGCTTTTAGCTAAGTAGATTCTAAACTATTAAATCGGACTACCTTAGTAAATTATATTTATACTTCCTTTAGTTAATCTTATAAGTATAGTTAAATACGTCTACGTAGTATAACTTAACTTAGGCTACTATAGCTAAGCGGACGTTTATACCGTTTATAAGAGAAAACTACTTAAAAACCGTACTTTAGTAACTACGTTATACTCTAAAAAAATATATAAAATTAATAGCCCGAACTAGCTTTTATAACCTAAGAAAAAAACGGTTTCCTTTTTTAATTAAAAAAGGGAAATTATAAAAATTAATAATAATAACGAGGTTTTTAAAATAGTAAAGGACGTAACCTCTATATTTATTTCTAAGCCCTAGCTTATTAAAGTCCCGATTAGTACTCCTAATATTAGTATTTAAAGAACTTAAGAACCTCTTTTTTATAAAACTTAAAAAATAATAATTACTAATTAAATTTATAACTTTAACCTTAGGGCTAAGGTAAAAAAGTTAATAAAAAAGAGGCTCGAGGCCCCGATTTTACTTTTTATAAACCTCTTATAAAATATTATACTAAAATATATAATAATAATAGTAATTTTAATACGTAATTAGGAATACTTTAATATTAATAAAATCTTATTAAAAGCTCCGAAGTCCTTAGTAAATTTAATAAAGAATAAGTAATAATAAAAAAATATTAAGGATTTTTTTAATAAGTATAATTAGAACCTCTTTTTAAAGCCGAGCTATATAACTAAGATTAATAAAGTTAAAAGCGCTAACCTAATTTCTAAGCTCCTAATTTCCGTAATTTCGAACGCCTACTTCTAGTTAAAAATTTAAATATTTAGTATTTATTTATATATTCTGCCTTTGCTAGCTGCTCGGGCAGTTCTCGGTATTATTTATATAGTATTAATATACGGCATTAGTAAATATTTACACTGTCTCGCTAAACTATTTTTTTAGATTTTCTAACTTTTTAACTTTCCCTCTTATAAAGTTCATAACTACGGATTATTAATAGCGATGTTGGGCGCCCGACGCTACCACCTTGTGAGCCTACTGCGCACCTAGCTAAGTTAGCTACCCTTCTAAGTAATAATAGCTTATAATAGTATAGTATCGGAGATACCCTCGTTACTATCGTTAAGAATAATGCCGACCTTACTAATATACACCTTTAACTTTAACTCGTATATACATATATTCGTTACCTCGTTACCTTTATTAAAGTCGAAAACGCTTCCCTCGCCGTCTATTGCTATTGCGCTATCGCTATCGCTATTACTGTCTAACTATCTACCTTAAGCACACTTTATCAAAATACTAAGACGCTACTAACAGCTCGTTAACCCTTAGGGCTTCCTTAATAGCCAGAAGTTCGATCCTATAAGCATTATACTAGAGGACCCCGAGCTATAAAGAGACCGCCTTAATAAATAGTATATCTATAATATCGACTTATAAAAAACGGATAGATATATTATAATAAGCGTCGCCCTTATCGGCGCCTTTTTAATATAATAGAGTAGTATAAATAAGCCTAGACTTAATAATATAATTAGGAGCTTAGAAAGAGCGTAGGCGAGCGTATTAAATAAGAATATTAGTAAGGAGAGGTTGTTATTAAATAAGATAAGGGGAGAAAGTAAGGGGTAGTATTCGGCTATTAAGAAGGCGATTAATATACTATAGCGGCGGGGTTATTAATATCTTAAGTTTAGTTAGTATTAATAATTAGTAACGGTTGCGGCCGGCTATAGTTAGTTATAAAGTTTTATTAAAGTACGTAATAAAGATACTCAATATTAACCCTAATAGACCAGCTTGCCCGTAAAGGCGAAGATGGCCCCCAATGAGGCGGACCGGACCCCAAAGGGTAAATATTTAGTATAAATTAGGATAATAAGGGTTTAATAATCGTTACTATTCTAAATACTAGGGCGTAAGTTAATATCTTTTTAAAATAATATATTAAAAAAGCTAGTATTTTTTATATAATAATAAAGCTTTAGATATAAATATTTAAGTACGATCTAACTAGCTAAATAACTTTTAATAACTTTTATTTTATAAACGTATAGATTAATAAGTTTAAAATAACTACTTATTTCTTTATTAAAGATAAATAAAAGACCTCCGATCCGTTACTACTAGGTCTTCTATTTATATAAAATACTAAATTATTTTTTAAATATAATAAGTTAATAATTACCGCTCTAATTTATATTAAGGACGCAAGGCTAAGGATCCCCGTAGGGATAATTAAAACGAACGGTTTTTAAAACGTAAAGGATATTTTACCCTAGCTTAAGTAGTACGTAAAGGAAGTTTTTAAATTAAAAAACTAAATATTAGTAATATAACTAGGGATATTACTAGTTTTAATAACCCCTACTTAAAATCTAAGCTAAAAAGAAAACGAGTATATTATAATAGTTTTAAATAAAGGCTAAGCTAATTAGATTATAATTATAGTCGCACTCTATATAATTTAGTTTTAGATTATATAAATTAAGAGAGTAATAGTAGCTACTTAGGATAAGGCTAGAGATAAACTGAACAAATTAGCTAACTAAGACGATTTATATTTTTTAATAAAAATACTTACTTTTTAATAAGAGGAGTTATATATTAAACGATAAATTATAAAATTAAAATAAAAAGTATTAAAATAGTATAAAATAGCTAAAAAAGCCTTTTATAAAATTCCTTATACTATAAAAGCTAATATAATATATAAAAAAAAGGACTAAAAAGTCTAGTTAATTAACGACGTACTCTTTAATAAATTAATACTTAATAATAATCCTTATTAAAAACTTAAAAAACTTAAAAAAGTTAGAGATAAGTTATAAGATTAATCGGGCCCCTATAGGGATATTATTATACCTAAGTTCTTAGATATAAAACTAAGCTCTAAATTAATAAACGACCGTTTCTAAGTTATTTTTAAAAATTATAACTATTTCCTACCTCGTAAATAAGATCTCCTTAAGTAAATACTCTTTAATTAAGAAAAAGCGCTAGTATAGGACTTTTCTAAATACGGCCGTTTTAACTTTATAGTCGTACTTCTATAATTAATTAAAATTATATTTTATAAGGCTTAGTAAATAAAAAGTATCCCGATCCTAAAAGCTTTATTATTAAAAGCCTTTAAAGTAATCTAAGAACGTATTGCCCAGGGTATTATTAAAAAAAGCTATACTATATATTAAAACCCTTAGTTCTTAATAATAAAAAAAGATAGTAGTCTTTAACTAATTAACTTAATAACTAAAGTTAATACTATTACTTTTTAAAATACTTAGTAACTACCTAATACTAACGAGTTCTTAGAGGAATTTATTATAAATTAACTTATCTTTTTTTTAGATTTTTTTTTTAATTACGATTAGATCTTTTTAAATAAAAAGAGCTACGATTTAATAACTTTCTTAACTCTACTTAGGCTATATAAATACTATACCCTCTTAATAAAAATAATAAATTTAGTAGCCTAATTTTATTAAATTATAACCCGTATTCTTTATAACTTAATTCTAAAATACTATAGCGCTTTTATTAATAATATTATAATTAAAAGCCCGCGATCTTATTATAATAATAAGTACTTAATTAACTATCCTAAGATCTAGCGATTTATTTATAAATACCTTTAGAATATTAATTAAGTCTTAGTTAATATTAAGCTAGCTAGCTATACTATTTCCGGAGTAAAGTTATAATAGTACTAGCTATTTATAGTTATTATAAGTTACTTTTATAATATAAAAAAGAGACGGCCTAATTAAGCTAAAGTCCTTAAGATTTTTAAATAAATAAAATACTTAAACGTTTTAGAAATTAGATCGTTTCTTAGTATTATTACTTTTTATTATTATTAAATTAAGTAATTTTTTTTAAAATAGCCCCGTTATACTCCTTACTTAGTAAGAACTAATTTTTTAAATAGGGAGCGATATAAATTAAAGTTATAAAAATGTTTAAAAAAGTAATTATTATAGCTCTTATTTTAATTTTACTAAACTATAGTACTAAGGCCGGACGAATTATTTTTATAATAGACGTTAGTATTAAAAAATAGGGTAGTACGCTTAGTTAGATTATTAATAATAAGCGTACTATTATTTAATACGAGAGTAGGATATAGCGCGGGCTAGAGCTTAATTATAACTTTAAAAAGCTCGAAATACGAAGTATTTTAATAAGCCTAAAGCGTTTTCGTAATTATTTATTTAAAATTAACTTCTTATTAAAAACTAACGCCCGAGTCCTAGTTATTTAAATTAATAATATAATAAATAACTTATTATTAATAATAATAACACGCTAGCTTTTTTAAATTAGACTTTTTAATTTTAAAATTAAGTATATTAATAAGAAGAAAAATACTATAGCGGATAGCTTTTTAAAAAAAACCCCTAGCTAATCTAACCTAGTTAAAGTAGAGCTTAATAAGGATATTAAGGATTTTATTAACGTACGAGTCTTATAAACACGAGTTATAAAAAACTTTTTTATTATAATATATAGTTATAATAATACTAATATTAATTAGATATAGGAAATAGATATTCTAATTAATATACTAGTACTAAATATATAATAGTCGGACCTTCTAAAATAGATTACTTATTTCCTTTTTATTTTAAAGAGGCTAGCCGGTATACTTTTTAATTAGTTTAAACGTTTTAAGTAAATAGTAATACGATTTGTTATATAAGATAAACTTTTATTTTAATAAGGGATAAAAACTCGTCCCTAACTTATTTAAGTAATTAATAATAAGCGCTACTAAATAGACCTAATTAGTAAAGTATATAATAAGTCTAGGTATAGGGGACGAGAGGCTATATATTTCTATTTTATAAAACGATATTACTAGCTAGGAATATATACTTAGACTCGGGAGCTAATTATAACTTACGAGGCTTATTAAAAGGTTAGATTACGACGCTTTAATAACCCCTATATATTTATAGTTCTAATTTACGAACCTTTTTCTAAGGTCTATTTAGATATTTAGTATATAAGTAAATAGAAGGTTATTAAAGCGTATTATAAGTTTATAAAATATTTAGAAGCGCGGATTATAACGAACGCTATATTAAAGAATATTATAAAGTTTATTTAAGAAGATATTATTTATTACTATAGGATTTATAGTATTTTAATTATTAACGGGGGATAAGAAAATATAGGCGCAATAACGTAGCTTAATTAATAATATAGTACTTAGTAAAAGGTTATATCGGCTTATAACCCTTATATTAACGAGCTTTTTAAAAAGGGTTACTAACCTATTATATATATACTTCGTATCTAATTAGATTAAAAAAAAATATTAAACTAATACTAGCTATAGCCCTTTTTATAAATAGGATAACTATTAGAATATCGTTAAGTTATATACCGTTCTATTTTATTTATAGTCGTTATATAACGACCCCGATTAAAAAAAGAACGGTAACTTAGAGGGTACTTAATTAAGAGAATATATATATAATAAATTAAGAAATCTAAGCCTAATTACGAGCTTTTACTTCCTTAGTAAATAACTAAAAAGCTATAGTTAATAAAGTTATTTAATACTAAGTTTAAACCCGCGATTAGTTTAATTTTTTATATACTTTTTAATTAGCGAAGTTATAAACTAGCGATCTAGTTCTTATTTTTAATATTTAATAAAAAAACGATATATTAATTTTTAAAAAACTCGATTATTATTAATAAGGACCTTTTTATATTTACTTAGCTACTCTAAATGGATTATTATATTAACTAGAGATACTTATTAATAAACTAATTATAAGGGCTACTTATATTAGTAATTAACTTAAGAAGTTTTTAAAGTTTTTAAAAAGCCTCTATTTATTACTTAATAAATCTAATCTTTATAAGGACTTTATTTCTAACTTAACTAACCTTTTATCCTTATAAAATAATATAATTAACGTTATAATTTTACCTTTTAATTATAATAATAATATAATAAACTCTAAAAACGAGGATACTTAACTAGTTACTAAGTAAACCTAATTATAAGCGAGGGCCTCTCGAGAGGGCTAAATTACTTTTTATTATTACTAATCCTTAGTATAGGTTATGAGTTCTTTTTATTTATTAAATATTATTTTATAAGGATATTATTAAATCTTATTAATTTTTTAATTATTTTTTTATTTAGATCTAAGATAAAGATATAAAAGGATAATAAAAAGAAAAAAATTATTTTTTAATTATTATAATTAAAAACTTAACGACCTTACTTATTAACTATATAATTATATTAAGAAACCCTACCCCTCTTTTTAAGTATTTAAGCTTAGTTCCCTATTTAATCGAGCCCGTTTAGTATCTAACTTAGCTTATATAACCTCTTATTTTACTTATTTTATTTTAATATATTAATAACCCTCGCGAATTATAAATATATAGTTTTTAATAAGGTACGTAAGAGGGGTGTTCTTAAGAACGGAATTATACTTATCCTCCTCGGTCTTAGTAATATAGATCTAATTAGAGATTATATAAATTAAAATCTTAACTCTCTTAATATTAATTAGGATTAGAAATACTACTTTATTATTACTTATTATATAATAATAATAATAGCTTTATTTAGAATTAGCTCCGGACTAACTAATAACCTACCGGTCGTTACTCTTTTTAAAGTAATATTTTTTATTTTTGAAATATATATAATTATTATATCGATTGTTAAAGTAATTTAAAAGAGAAACGTACTTAAAATAGGGGACTATTTTTCTAATTAGCTTTTTAATATTAAAACCGATATATTTTTAAAAAGACCGTATATAATAGTTATAAAATATAATATTCCGAACGCTATAAGCCTAAATAAATAAAGAATTAATAATAGGGGTTTATTTATCTAATCGCTAAGATAGAGGGCTAAAGTAACTAATATAATTATAACTAATAAAAACCTAACGACTTTATAAAAATAATTTACTTATAATACCCGGATTATAAACGTACTTTTTAATAACGTTTTAATTTATAGTTAGATATTAAAATTTCTAAACTATTTCTTTTTTAATATACTTATTAACCTAAGGATTTATAATATAGAATTTAGTATAAAGCTCTCTAGTTAATTTAAAAAGAGTTAACTAACTAATAGTCTTAAGGATTTAAAAAAAAGTAATATTAAATTAGGATAAGGATTAAAAAGATTTAATAAAGTAGTACTTATTATAGTTTACTTTTTATTAACTTCTTAAAACTTATAGCCTTAAGTTTTTTAAAAATAGACCTTTTTAAGAACGGAGGAAGAATATTACTAAGACTGGACGTTATAATAAGTAGTTTTAGTAACCTAATATATATTATTAATAGCCGAAGTGTTAGATATAATAAGTAAGTAGATTATATTATTAAAAAAAAAGAGACTAAGTAAAAAAAGGATAATTATAATTAAGAAGCTATTATTTTAGGGAAAAAATAAAAAGCGATAGAAGAATCGAAAAAGGGCCTTTATATACCCCCCTAGATCCGGGGTATTAAAAAAGAAAGTACTATAAGCCTCTTAGCTAATTAGCGCTAAATTATAGCTACTATATAAAAAGAAGAAAAAGTAAATTATAGGATCGGGGCTTTTTTATTATTTATAATGTAGTACTTTTTTTTTTAATTAGTAAAGGCTACCCTCGCGATTAATATAAAAGGGTAGCTTTTTACTTAGCTATTTAACTTTTCCTTCTTCTTTTTTTAACTACTTTTTTATAACTATTACTAATTAAACTTCTTTTAATTTTTACTTTCTAATTTACTATATAAATACTAACCTAGCGATTTATAATAGCCTCCTTACTTTTTATTTCCCCTTTTAAGCTAGATAATAAAAAAAATATAGTATAAATTTAGAGCTTAATTACGATAAAGAACCTTAAAAACGATACTAAATACTAACTAAGAAAATAGAATTTAAATAGATATATTACTTTTAATAAGACTAACCCTAGGACTATAATAAATACTAAGGACTCTTAATTCGTTAATTTTAATATAAATTACTAATATAAAATATATACTAACTATTACTTAAACTTAATACCTAAACGAACTAGTTTTTTTTAAATAATCCTAACCCCTCGTAAAATCGACTTTTTTAATTAGCTTAGCATAGGGGACGTACTTCCCTTTTTTAATTAGCGCCCTAAGGCTTTTAAAGGTTTAAAAAACTAAAAAAATTAGATAAGTTAGACCTATTATAAAGTGATAAAGATCCTAATTAATTATTATAACTTTTAAAAACGCTTATTATATAAAAATTAGATTTAAAAATATAAGATCGGATTTATAATAGAAGTTATAATACGGGACCTCGTTCTAATACGTAATATAGTTATAATTAAGGAGGGATAGGAGAGTACTTTTAAACTAAATAAAACCCCTACCCTAATCCCTTAAACTTGGAAAATATATAAAAAATTAGGACTTTAGCGTACTTAGTAATTTTTTTTTTACGTTAATAATCCAGGCTATTTTATAAAAATAATTATTAATTAGTAAAATAATATAGTTTATTAGTACGATTTAAAATAAGTTCTTAAGTATTTAAAAAGGATGTTCGTTAATAATATCTAAGTACTAAAGGCTTTTTATAGCTAGATCGATATACCTCTTTATATTTAATAACTAATTAATATAAGTACTTACGTAGTCCCTATAGTATAATAGCTAAGTAAATAAGAATATAGTTTATACGTACTTAAATAGTTTCGTAACGTAGTTTAATATAACTAGTTTAACTTAACTTATAACGCGTATTAAATAACTTATAAATACCTTAGATTATTTAATAATAAACTCTACGTAACTTAGATTTAGTAAATTAGCTATGAGTTTTAATACGATAGTTATTACTTTTTTAATATAATAAGACCTCTCTTAAAAAGGTCCTTTAATAAAGTAATAAATAATCAGGACTCTAAAAATAAGCCTTATACTAACTTAGATAGCTCTAATTATACTATAACTAACGCTTCTAAAGTACTAACTCTTTAGAAATCCGGTTTTTACTTATTTAGTTTTAGGTTTATTAACTAGGATCTAAGAATTTATAACCCTTACGATTATAGTTATTATATTCCTATTAATCTTATATATTTTAAAAAAACGTATAAAATAATTAAAAACCTTAAGTAAGAACTTATTATTTTTAAAAAATTACTCTTACTATTTTAATTTTTAAAAATATTAAAGAGTACCTAAGGATTTATAATAAGTAGCGACTCTAATCGGACTCTATAAGTAATTAAATTAATAAAAGTTATTAATTAGTATTTAAATATTGTTATTAATAATTAATTTATATACTTAATTAATATTCTTAAGACTTATTAAGTTATAAAGTTTTTATTAAATATATTACTACTTAAGTTATTATTATACCTTAGCCTAGCTCTTAATAAAACTAGTCTAAGTAATTAGGGAGGTAATTTTTTAAATACTCTAGTTAAGAGTAGGGATAGTTTTATTATAAAAATTCTAATTAAAGTACTAAGGGTTTAGTTAAAATAAGAAGTTATTAAGCGCACGCTCTCTAAGTATAATTAGGCTATATAAGAGAATAGCGAACATTAGTATTAAGAGCTAACTAAGTTTTATTAAGATCTTTTATAATATTATAATATATATATAAATAAAACTAATATTAATAAAAATACGAGGGAATAATAGGTTAATTAGTATAATAACCCGATCGTAAAAGTTATATATATAACTCTAACCTATACTCTTTAAATACTATTATTAATAAAAAAATTTAAAAAGGATTAGGTTAATAAAAGTTAAAATTAAGAGATTATTAAAAAAGATTAAAATAAGAACTAAGTTAAGCTAATAAAAAAAGTAATAAAAATAAAAAAAATAAAAAAGGCAATTATAAAAAGAAAAAGTAAGTAAAAGGCTTAATACGATTAATTATATATAATAACTAGGACTAATCTAAAATAATTTCTTTTTATAAAGGATTAGAGAAAAAAAAATTAGGGGATAATTAGAATAGGGTAAGGTAATTAGTCTTAGTATTTCTTTTTTTTAAAACTAATTAAGTATAGGGACTTATAAGAGAGCTAATTAGAAAAAAATATAAAGAGAAGGGCCCCCGATTAGGGAGAGGAGCTTAGTAATACAGATTTTTACTTTATTTATATATATACTTTTTTAAAATCGAACTAGAGCTTTTTTAATAATTTATTTTTAAATATAATAATACGAAACGATTAGGAACTTTACCCTTCTAATTTAGTTAATATTACCCTCTTTTCTCGGTCGTAACTCTATTAATTAAGGCCGTATTAACCTAATTAAAAGAGGCATCTTATATTACTTTTATAAGTATTAGTAGTTCTTTTTAAGTACCGCACTACGAAAGTCCTTTATACTCTATACCTTTTCACTACCCTTTATTTTCTTTTTTTATTTTATTTAATAATAACCTCTCTTTAATATTCCTATTTAATACGCTTGTTTATACTCTTTTTAAGCTCTTAATTATATTATTAAGTCTAAGCTTATTTAAATTACTTTATTATATTAAAAGGGCGCTAATAAGGGCGACGCTTATTATAATATATTTATCCGTTTTTTATAAATTAATATTATAGATATAATATTTATCAAGGCGGTTTTTCTATAGCTCGGGGTCCCCTAATATAATATTTATAAAATCGAACTTCTAGTTATTAAAGAAGCCCTAAGGGTCGACGAGCTATTAGTAGCGTCTTAGTATTTTAATAAAGTATACTTAAGGTAAGTAGTTAGATAGTAATAGTAATAGTAACGGTAAGAGAAGTAGCGTTTTTAACTTTAATAAATAAAACGAGGTAATAAATATATATATATATATACGAGTTAAAATTAAAAGTATAGTAAATATTAGTAAGTTCAGTATTATTCTTAATAACGGTAACGAGGGTATTTCCGATACTATACTATTATAAGCTATTATTACCTAGAGGGGCCGCAAACTTAGCTAAGTGCGCGGGCTTATAAAGTAATAACGTCGGGCGCCTAATATCGCTATTAATAATCCGTAGTTATAAACTTTATAAAAGGGAAAGTTAAGGAAAATTCAAAAAAAATAGTCTAGTAAAATGGTATAAGTATTTATTAATACTATATATTAATACCGTATAAATAATACTAAGAACCGCCCGAGTAGCTAGTAAAGAGAGAATATATAAATAAAAAAAAATAGAGGGATTAAGAGTAGTATTAGTTAAATTAGAAAAGTAAACTTTTTAATTATTTTATATTATTATATTTAAAAATAAATTATTAAAAAGGCTCGAGTTTAATCTTAAAAAATATATTTAATTAAAATAAAAATCCATATCAATAAGCCTATTATTTCTAATTAGGGCCCCTTTTTTTATATTTTATTCTCATTAGCCCTCTCGTAAATTTCTATACTTAATTAGTTTTTAAAAAAGAATGACTAGGATTAATTACCATACTTTATTCTAATTATTTCCTAATTTCTTTTTTTTGTTTTAACTTTTTATAAAAAGAAATTATTTTAAATTAGTTTTAATTACTATGTATAATTAATCGTATTAAGCTTTTTACTTACCCTTTTTTTTATAATCGCTTTTTTTTACTTTTTTTTTACTTTTTTTACTTTTATTATTAATTTTACTTAGTTCTTATCCTATTCTTCCTCAATAACCTCTTAATCCTAACCTTCCCTACCCTAATTTTTCCTAGCTTTTTATATTAATAATAGTATTTAAAAAATATAAACTAAAGTTATATAAATAGCTTTTATAATTAAGTTATTATACTAATCGACCTATTATTCCCTAATACTTTTATTAACATTAAGTTTACTCCTATATATATTATAATATCATAAAAAGTCCTAATAAAACTTAGCTAGTTCTTAATATTAGCGCTTATTATTTTTTTATATAACCTAATTAAATTTAAAAAGAGTGCGTTTGATAACCTCTTATTTTAATTAGACCCTTAGGGTTTTAATTAAAGTTCTTATTTAATTTTATATTCTACTTTTCTTAATTACTCGGACGGTTCTCAATATTGATTATATAGTATTAATATATAATATTAATAAATACTCTTACTATTTTAATAAACTATTTTCTTTTTTAGATTTTTTAATTTTTTAACTTTCCCTCTTATAAAGTCTATAACTATAGATTATTAATAGTAATATTAAGCGCCTAACGCTACTATTTTATAAGCCTACGTACTTAGCTAAGCTCCTTACTTTTTTAAATAACTATAGCTTATAATAGTAGTATCCCCCCGACGAAGTAATCTGCCGGGGCCGTACTATATATTACGTATTAAGGAAAACTAGGTATATTACGCTCTATACTTAATTATTTATTAAAATAGTAGTTAACTAACTCGACCGTTATCTCCTTTTTATTAATAGCTCCCGACTTTTTACTTTATAAAGTCCTTTAAGTTCTAACTATTTAGAGGGCGAGCTATACCTACTTTAACGTATATAAAACCTCTTAATACTAACCTAAGTAAGTAATTAGATCCCGTATTATATACTCCTTCTTATTAAAGGTTAAGAAACCCCTTATATATTCCCTTATATTTATAATATAACTTATATTAAAAGGATTTTTAGTTTTATAGAGTATAATTTCTAAGTTAGTATTAATATACTAAATCTTAATATCTATATTAACCCGGCTATTTATAGCGTTCGTACTATTATTTAGCTAAATTCCGTATTATTAAAAAGTATTACGCTACTCCTTAGGTATACTTATATTAACTACGATAATTAGGGCGGCGAGGGGGCCTAAGAATCTATCGAGCCCTAAAAGGGGGGACCTATTAAGGGGTATTTTTAGAGAGTCCTAGCCCGCTAATTACTAATTATATATTAAAAAGCTCTTAACGAGTAGTAGTTTATATATTAATAAGTATATTTAATAAGTTTATTTAATAAGCTTATTTAATAGATTTATTTAGTTTAAATAGAGACTAGCTTTAGGTAATATTAGAAGTAATAAAAATAAAAAGAATCTTTACGAGCTCTAGTATAAGTAACTAAATATTAGCCCTTTTAGCCCTTTTTTTTAAAAACCTCTACGTTATTATTAAAGTTTAGAACTTTTATAGTTAAGGAAGGCCGCTTCTAACTATTATAGCCGACTATTATAGCTAACTATTATAGCTAACTTCTATTATTAACCTTTTTAACCGGCGCTATTACGTAATAAAAAGGGCAACTTACCTATCCCGAATTAAATAGCGGTTTTTATATTAAAATTACTATATTACGTTAAGTACGTACTTAGGATATATTACGCGTATTATATAGTTAAAAAGTATATTATATCGTATAATTTCCCTTAAAAGCGTAATCCCGTTAAGGTCGATCTTTTATACTTATAAAGCCGGAGAAAAACTACTACATAATTATTATAATATTAATAAAAGATCTTTATTTAAAAAAACTTTATTTAAAGAATAATAAGTCTTTTTTTAGAAAATAGTATACCCTATTTATTAAATAAATATACTTATAGCTTATTAATTATAATACGAACTCTTATTAATTATAATATATAAAACTCGTTTTTAGCTTATAGTTCCTTAATAAGCTCCTTAGTTTTTAATAAAAAATAAGAAGTAAATACTATTTTATCCCTTATAAACTCTTTTATAATAAGATATAAAATATACTATTTTAATGTAATAACCCTACCTCTATTTAACTCCTTTTTATTCGTACTAAACTATTATTAAGTATTTATTAATAACTCTCTTACCTTTTTATTTTAAGTCGTTATAATAATAATTATTACTATTTTACTAATATACCCTATATTATATTATTAATATAAGAAAAAGATTCCCCGTCTTTAAAACTAGCTAATATCTAGCTAGGATTATAAAAAGAGGCCTTAACTACTTGAATATTTATTTTAATAATATTATTTTTCTTTTTCAAACTAAATATTTTTTATTAAACATTAGGTAGTATTTCGCTAATATAATATAATTTCTAAACTAATATAAAAAGAACGTCCTTATAAAGTACTTCCCTTTTTATATAGTTTAGGTTTTTTAATAAACTATTTATTAAGTTTCTTTTCTTTAATCAGTATTCTAAATTAAAGTTAAATATTAATAGTTTATATACTTATTTTATAAGCTTTTTTTTAAAAGTCTTATATTAGTATACTAATTACTTTTTTAAGTACTTAGTAATACGTTAGGACTATAAACCTTTATAAAAAGCCTCAAAAGTAATAAGCTTAATACTTTAACTTTTTTATTATAATAAGTAGTTCTTATTAGCTTATAGCTTATTATTATTTTATATTTAAAAGCTTTTATAATTAATAAGTAACGGGTTATTATTTTTTATTAGCTTATTATAATAAAATTATTCTAATAGTTTTAATTAAACTATTAGTTTTATCTATATAATACGTTGAAAGTTTTAGTATATAAGTACGGTTATTAAAATAAAAATAACTTTTAGCTAATTAAATACTTTATTTACTTCTTTAGTTTATTACAATTCCTTTATTTACCCCTTGTTTATTTTCAATAGTACTATTATTAGTACGATGATACTTAAGTATTTAATAATAAACTTTTAATAAAAGTTATAGAACTTTAAAAATATTTAAATATCCCTAGTAAACTCTAACGCCTTTTAAGTAGTAATTGTTCGTACTTATAATAAGTTAATCTCGATTCTTTTTAATATAATAATATAACTTAGGAATTCGATTTTCTTTTAATAAAATAAGTACTTCGATAGTCTAGTAAAAGGCCTGTATAATTATATATATAGTGGTTTTTTTCCGGCTTTATAGGCGCAAAAGATCGACCTTAACGTGATTACGTTTTTAAAGGAAATTATATAATATAGTATACTTTTTAACTATATAATACGTATAATATATCCTAAGTACGCGCTTAATATAATATAATAATTTTAATACGAAAACTACTATTTAATTTAGGATAAGTAAGCTGCCCCTTTTAATAATAGCGCCGGTTAAAAAGGTTAATAATAGAGTTTAGTTATAATAGTTAGCCGTAATAGTTAGTTATAATAGTTAGAAATAGCCCTTAACTATAGAAGTTCTAAACTTTAATACCGACGTAGAGGTTTTTAAAAAAAGGGCTAAATAGGCTAATATTTATTACTCTTTATATTAAAGCTTGTAAAGATTTTTTTTATCCTTATCGCTTTTAATATTACTTAAAGCTACTCTCTATTTAAACTAAATAAATTTATTAAATAAACCTATGAAATAAACTTATTAAATAAACCTATTAAATAAACTTATTAATATATAAACTACTACGTTAATAAGAACCTAAAGATACTTATTAATAAGTCTACCCCTCTCGGGCTAGGCGCCCTCTTCGGCTAGCTCGACGCTATCGCTATTATAACTAATATAAATACGCCCTAAGAATAGCGTAATACTTTTTAATAATATAGAATTTAACTAGGTAATAGTATGAATATTATAAATAACTAGGTTAATACGGACGTTAAGATCTAGTATATTAATACTAACTTAAAAATTATACTTTATAGAGCTATAAATCCCTTTAATATAGGCTATATTATAAATATAAAAGAATATATAAGGGGTCCCTTAATTCTTAATAAAAAGGAGTATATAATACGGGATCTAGCTATTTACGTAGGCTAGTATTAAGAGGTTTTATATATATTAAAGTAGGTATAGCTCGCCCTCTAAATAGCTAGAACTTAGAGAACTTTATATAGTAAAAGGTCGGGAGCTACTTTTAATAAAAAAGAGATAACGGTCGAGTTAATTAATTACTATTTTAATAAGTAGTTAGGTATAGAGCGTATTATACTTAGTTTTACCTAATATATAATATACGGTACGGCCCCGGCGGATTACTCCGTCGGGGGGGGGGGGGGGGGGGGGGGGTTTAATTATATAAAAAAATTTTTTTTTTTTTTTTTTTGTTTTTTATATAATATAAAATACGGGGGGGGGGGGCCGGGGTGTATGTGGGGGGGGGGGGGGGGGGGGGGGGGTATAATTATATATATTAAAAGATTTTTTCAATATTTTCTATATACTACTCCCTTATTATTAAATTAATTATTAAATCGTTTATATATATTATATAATATATATTTAGTAAGTTAACGAGCTTTTAATAAATACATATACTTAGAACGTTATAAGTACGTTTATTAATTTCAGAAGTATAATAATATATTTAAAATAACTATATCAACTCTAAAACGCTATTCTTTATTAATTTCCTTTTTTAATTCGAATAGAGTAATAAGTATTTTTAATATCTATTTCTAAAATTTATTTTGCTCTATAAGGCTTATTTAAGAGCTCGCTAATAAAAAGTAATAAGTATGAAATTTTATAATTATTTTATTTAGCCCGTAGTAGTTTATATAAAAATATAGCGTATTATCTTTTTTAAATATAAAAAGGATCGGTACCTTAGGCTCGCTAATTAAGAATATAATATAACTATTTACTAAGTTCTTAATAATATATATATAAAGCTTATTAAGTTATTTTTTACTTAATAAATAAATAGGGCTATATAGTAATTTAGTACTTAGAATTAAGTTAATTAAGTATTCTATCTTACTATATAACTACGGTTCTTTTATTAACTATTTATTAAATATCTCTATTTTAAATTAGAGCTCGGGTAATAAACCCTTATATAGTTCGGTCTCTATTATCCCCGCAATATTTTTATAGTAATAATATATAATATATACGCCCTTTTATAATTCTTAATAAAATTATAAGCTATTACCTCTAGTTTAGTAATAAAAATAGGTTTATATAACTATATATTCGTTATGATATTAATATAAATACCTTTTTAGCTTATTAATAATTATAATAATAACAAGTTTACTATTCTTTTATTTTTATTAATTATAGCGAATAGTTACCTGATTTTCTTTAGTTACTTATAGTAATTAATCAGAAAAGGCGTTAATTAATAAGCTTTCCCTTAGCTTGTAGTTTTATTTTGAAAGTCCTCTAGTAAAAGAGTTAAAGTAGTAATTAAAATCAACCCTAACTAGGTTATAAGCTTAGTATTAGTAGTATTTATTTTAGAATATATATTTATATTAACTTTTATTAGCTTTTTAAGGACCCCTCGTAAAACTATTACCCTATTTTCTATAATTATTTTTATTAATACCCGTTTTATACTTAGTATAAGTATATTAAGTATATTACTTATATTTATTTATTTTTTAATAAGTTAACCTCTATACTTCTTAGCTTAGTAACGACCTATTAAATAGTAACTAACGTTATTTTTAATTAGGGGTATATTAACTTATTATCGCCCTTACTTCTTAATTTATTCCTCTAATACTTACTAAATATGTGGCTCGTTTTATTATATATAAAGTGCTTAATATTATTTTTATAACTCTTTTATAATAACTTAATACGGGTATTTTTATTATATAGCTTTTATAATACTATTTTAAATAAGTTTTCAAAGCTTAGTTTTTTAAAACTCTCCTTATTCCTTTTTGTAAAAAGGGAATATTCAATATAGTTATTTAGATAATAAGTATAATCTCTTTTTACTATTGTTTTATAATTAGCTACTACCCTCTTATTAATTTAGTAACTATAGCTTATTAATTCTATATATTATATTATATTCTCTCTTAACTAAGATCTTATAATAAATTAAGTCGTTCTATAACTAAGATAGTAATTTAAAAAAGAATTAATATATTTTTATTTTTAAATTTTTATATCTTTTATATTTGAGTTATAATAAATTACTAATTACTTAGTAAGGAACTAAGTAGGGGTCTAGCCTTTTTTTTAGCTTTTTTATCCTTAGTTCTTTATAATATTCCTATTTTTAAGTCTCGGGGTTTATATATTATTAATAAACGAATATTAAAAAATTACTTTAAAAAAGGGGGTCCTAAAAGCTCTTTTTATAATTACGTTATTACGTTTATAATAATAAAAATTACTTAAATAAGGCCTATTTAATATACTACTTTATAATACTTTTTATATAAAGATTATTACTTACTTTTATAATAATAATTTAATTGGGTTTACTATTTGAGTATTTATAAACTCTTTTTTAATTAGTTTATAATTATAAAAAAGAGATTTTTTATATTTTTATTAACTTAAATATATTACTAATTACTTAGTAAGTTATTAAACGAGCTTCTCGTATTAATACCGTTTTTAGTTTTAGTTTTTAATTATTATTTTTATTACTTTCTAAAAATAGGCTATTATTAAGCTTATAGGGTTTACTAAACTAATTACTTTAATATTATCTATGCTTTTATACGTACTTAGACCTCGTATATTTAGTAATTAAGTATTAATAAACGCCCCGTTTATAATAAATAAGGTCCTTAGGGTATTAATAAAATAACTAGCTCGTAAAAGTAATTTACTCCGATTGTTTTTTTTATTTAGCTTTTTTATAAATATTAATATTTAAATAGGGCTTATTTTTTAATAAGCTCGTTATTTTTTAATAAGATAAGATTAAATAATTAATTCTAAATAGCTATAGCTTATTAATACTAATAGCTTTTTATTAATAACTAAGCGTTATTTTATTATTATTTATATTAATTACTCTATAAAAATAGAAGTCTTAAAATTATAAACAATTAAGCTATAAGTACTTAACTAACGAGGTTATAATATAAATATAAGTATATTATAAAGCTAAAGCTTATAAAGTCTTTTATACGGGCTCTACTTTATAAAAAGTTCTTTTTTAATATAATCCGTTTACTAGTCGCTAACTTATTAACGTTTTATTACCGTGCGTATTCCGAATTTATTATAATAAGTTTTTAAATAAATATTAATTTATTTAAAAAAAGTTAGTTAATATAATAAAAGTTAAATAATATTATTAAAAAAGATATAATAAATTATAATCTTTAAAAAGTAGCTTTTTAATCAAAATATAGAGGTTTAAGTTAGAACTAAGCTTATAATTATTTTATAATTATTATAAACGTATCGATTTTTAAATAAAAAGAACGGTTATTTATTAAAAATAAGAAATAAGTATAAAGCTCGCTCTAATATAAAGGCTATAAGTAAAGTAGGCCTTTATCGGATTAGAAGTCTAATTCGACCTTGGCATACGGCCGAGGCTACGCAGGGGCTAATAAGGGGCCCTATTTATAATTATTATAAACTACCTGACCTATAGTTAAAACCTCCTTTTTATACCTTACGTAGTATATTAAAATAGTTTAATTAACTTACTTTATTAACTTATAATTCGAACTAATAGACTACTATCTTTATAATAATAGTATTAATACTAATTAGTAGTTAACTTTTATTATTATAAATTAATAAAGTATTTTATATAAAAAAAATAATCTTTTTAAATAGAACGTAATAAAAGAATCCTACTACTTAACCTTATAGAAAATAAGTAATAAAACGTAAAATCTTTATAATTGAATAAAATAAAAGAGTTATAGCTCTTTACTATTTATAAAAGGCCGACGTTTATTATATTAAAATAACCCTTAATAATTAATAAAAATATCGAGGCGACCGAGCTACTATTATTAACTTTATATAACCCTTTTTTATTAATTAACTTACCCACGGCCGGCCCGTAGTTAAAAATTAATTAATTAATTAATTAATTAATATAAAGAACTACTTACGTAATTACTTACTTAATTAATTAATATAACGAACGAGCTCAAAAAATATAATATAAAAAGGTACTACGTAATTAAGAGATAAGATCTTTAAATATAGTATTTTTAATAAGTATAATAAGAAATACAAGAACTATAAAACTAAGGAATTTATAATATATAAAAAAAAAACCCCTACGAGGGTTTTATAAATACGACCTTAAGGACTTAGATAACCTCTTTATAGCCCTCTTAATTACCCCCTAGATATTATTTAAAAATATAGTATAAGAGACGGTATAATGAAAAGAGAAGAGATTTAGAAATTATAATAACCGCGATTTACGAGTTATAAATATTATAAATACTAAAAGTTATCCTAACGAGGAGGCTACTATTTTTAAAAGAACTTTTTATAACGTCTTATTAAAATTATAATTATTATAATAAAAAGAAATATATTAGAGGATCGCTAAGAAGCTTTTTTTATATTATTAACTCTTAATACGAGATTACTATTTTGAAAAATAAGAAATAAATTATTAACTAATAGTAATTTAGTTAATAAACGTATATACCTTCCGGGTTTTAATTTAAAAAAAAGGTTATGTATTTAAAACGTTATTAAGCTACTTATAAATTTATTTTTAATATCAATTAAGTAAAGCAAAATAAGATTATTAAATAAATAGTATCTAACTAAAAGAACTAAGAGTAAATAGTAATAAGGCTTAGTATAAAGAAATAAAAAGAACTAAAAAGGTCCTAGACTTTATTAAATATAGTAATTAATAATAGTATACTATTATTAAAGTTAGTAAGTAGCTCTAAAACGACCCCCTTAAAGTTAAATACGCTAGTTATTATAAATCGAAGTACGAGTTAGGGAATAATAAAGAGCGAGTTAGTATATAGTTAAAGAAAAGGGATTTTTATACTATATAACTAAATAAAAATTAAATTGAAATACTATAAAGAAATAGGTATATAAAGATTTTAATAATCCTAATAGTAAGTAAATTAATATAATATTAGTATATTTTATAAAAATATATACTTAAAAAGGGCTCGAGGGGTAACTTTTATTTTATAAAATCGTTAATAACTTTACTAATTAAAAAGACGAGTAGTTTATTAATACTATTCTAAACGTTATAAAAGGGGTTATTAAAATTTTTTTATTATAAAGGCGTTTTATTAGCTTAAATAATAGCGTAAAAAGCTTATAAAATACTCGTTATAATAGTTATTATTAACGAATTTATATTATAAAACTAAGATTAGGTTAACTAAGTAGTATTAAAATATAATAAATTTAGTAAAAGAGTAAACTAACCGGATTCTTTATTAAAAATTACTAATAGTAATATATTAGTACTCGCTATAATAAGGATTACGAGAACTATTTATAAAAAGTAATTATTAATGATTTTACTAATTTCGATTACTAGTTTAGTAATATTATTAATATATAACTTACCGCTTATTAATTCGAAAAGTATAAGATTAATTATATAAAATTAATATAATTACTCTGATTTATAAAAAGTATATAAAAAGACTAACCTAACGGCCGTTATTATAAAATAATTTACTAACCTTATAAAGATCCTTTTTAAAAAGAAACTATATTTAAAAAGGAAATACGAGGTTTTATAAAAACCCCTTACAATATTCTATAACTATTATAAAAAAATCGGAATTTAAGAATAGTAATACTATTTAGTAATTAACGTTATACTAATTAGTAAAGTAATAAATTATTATTACTAAGTAGTACGTATTATTAATTAAACTAACTTCTTAAGTATAATTAACGTAATTTAAAGTCGTTTTAAAACCTAAAATAGGAGTTTAGAGCTCTTATTCGAGCTAGGAGTATTATTATTCAGATCTATAGCTAGAATAATAAAAAAAAAACGAGGTCAGAGATTTTTAAAAAAACTTATTAATTATATTAATAAGCTAATAAAAACGTAGCTAAATAAGGGAACGAATAAGTAAAAAGTTAGATATATTTATATTACTATTTAGAGAGTTTTAAAAATAAAAATAACTTTATATTAATTACTTAAATATTATAAGACCCTCTACTCAAGGCTAAGGTTTAGCTTTAATATCGAGGCTAAAATATCCCGCTATACGTACTTTTAATTTTATAACGGCCCTTATTAATAATACTAAGTTAATTATATATATAGTAATAAGAGAAAAGAAACTAAGTATAATAGTTATTAAACTAAAAAAATAAACTCTTTAGTTAGTTACTAATTCGATTTCGATTTAAAATAGAAATAATAAAAGGAGAAGTGTTTTATATATAAAAAGAATAGTTATTAATTAAGTAATTACTCTAAAAAAGAACATATTAAATCGTATAAATAATATAAAAAATTAAGAGTAGTAAATAGTAAAACTAGCGCTTATTAATTTAACTAATTCTTTATTATATATAAAAATAAGTCCGGAAGTATAAAACCTAATAAAAGTATAATTAGCGGCCTAGAGGATCCGTATATAATAAGAAATTCAAAAAATAAAAAAGATCTTACTCTTTATATTAACGAATTAAATAATAATAAAGTTAATAACATAAACTACTCCTTTTTTACCTCGTAAGCCTCGGGAGGATATATAAAACTAAATAAATAAGAAATAATAAAAACTCTTTATAAGTAAGTTTTTATATACGGATAGTAAGGGAAGATCCCTTAGATAATAAATATAAATAAATAAATAAATCTAATAGTACCGAATTCTACTTTCTTAATATTTAATAAAAAATTAGTACCTCTTTTAATATTTAAAAAAGAATACGGTGCTAAGCAATTCTAAGGGTATTTAGAGGGGTCCTTTTTATATTACCTAAATTATTTAAATACTAAGCTTATATAAGTATTTTATACTAGCGAACGATACGGCCTAAATATTTTCTTAAGGGTTATCTTAAATATAGGGGTATTATAATAGTTAACTAAAAATAAGGGGTAATTCTACGTACTTTAAAAAATATCTTTAGTTATACTAAATACGTTAATAATAAGTATTACGAGGATTAGCTTTGGCCTAAGTAGAAGATATATACTCTAGGTATAATAAAAGTTAATATATAATTAAGTATAATAGTTTTTTATATTCTATTTATTAATATACTATTTTTATTATATTTAAAAAATATAAGCTAGTTAAGTATTATATTTAATAATATAAGAAATAAACTATTTAACGGAAAGTATTTTGAAATTACTAAGTAATAGTAAGGATATACCTTTATAAAGCTCGAATTAGATATTAGATTTATTAATTATTTTATAAAGGGCGAGCTTAAGTAATTATATAAACGCTTTAGTTACTTATTAATTACGGAATTATATAGCCTCTTTAAATAGTTAAAGAATAATATAGAAATAAGAGCTTTAGAGTATTTAATAAAAATATATTACTAATACTAGTCTATCGAGACAGTGGGAGTATCCATTGATACTGTGTATTAATACCGTGTAAATAATACCGAGAACCGCCCGAGCAGCCAGCAAATGCAGAATAAAAAAAACAAATATTACTAATACTAAATAAACGCCCGGAGCCTATATAAATTTAAGTTTAAATTATATAACGAGCTTAATTTTAATTAAGAAATTATTATTAATATTCTTTATTTAAATAATCGCTTAGTATTATATATTATTAACGAGGTTATATTTTTTTAAAGAGGGTAATTCCTTAGGGACTTCTAAGCTAAGACTATATAGTTAATACTGAAGAGGGTATAAATTAATATATATCAAGAACTACTAAACGGGATTAGGACCGATATAGGGATTAGTTTTAAGTCTATAGAATTTAAAAATAATACTATTACGTATAGTATATAACTAAAAATCGTACTTATTAAAGCATATTATAGTATTAATAGAATAAAAAGAGCTTATTAATAATTAAAAAGAGCGTTTAGTATTATTTATAACGAGTGTCCCGATGTAATAAATAAATAATATCTTTAAATAGAACTTAAATATTATAATAATATAATAAGCCCGAAGGGGCTAATTCTAACGTTTTTAGTATTTAGAATATACTTAAAAATAATAATAGCCTTATTACTACTATTAAACGTAGCTTAGTAAGCTTAGGTAATTAATAAAGTAATAAATGTACTTTAAAAAACGAATATAAAGTACTAAATTAATAAGGTTATTATTATTTATAAGAGGCTAAATATAAGCCCTAAGCTCGATATATTATTAAATTCGAATATTAAAGTATATAAAAATATTATTAAATAGTAATTAAGCTTATATAAATTAATCTTAATTAACGAACGTTCGTATATTATTATTAAAAATCGAGACTAATTATTCGAAATATCGATTATAATAGTACGACTATACTATATCAATCTTAATAAAGAGATTTTGACTTAATAAAAAAAAAACTAGGGGAACTATTTTAGTACCCTAAGGATAAGTAAAAAATTATCCTTAACGAGATTATTATAGTAGTATTAATAAATAACGCAAAAGAGAAAATTATTAAAAAAAGAATTAATATTACTAATAAAATGTTATAAATAACTATAATAATAAGTACTAATATAGTCATTTATTATTAATAACGCTATAATTAATATATTTTATATAGTAAAAAAGAAGGCCAATTTCGTATTCGTAACCTAATTATAAAAGGATAATATAATTATCATAACTAAGAGACTATTTAAAAGATCGGACCTAGCAAAAGTAAAAATACTTTACGATCGAGGGGTTTATTAATTTATATTTTATAATCTAGTTAAATATATAAATTTACGTATTTTGAATTATATATAATTTAAGAAATAAAAGGGAAGGGTACCCTATAGCTATATAAAGAATCGAGGTACGTTGTATAAGGGTACGGTAATATTAAAAAAACGACGCTACTTACCTAGTCCTTAATAGTTTAATACTATATAGTTAGCGCTTTATAATAATATTAATAATATTATTATAGTAAGTAAAGTACTAGATCTAAAGTCGTAATATTACGTAAGTATATACTTAATTAGTAACTAGGCTTATAGAAAGATCCTCGCTTATTTCTTAAAAGAAATAATTAATAAATACTTAAAAAGTACGATTATTAAAATATTTAAACCGTTATACGGCCTTATTAAGTCTAGTACTTATTAATAAGTAACGTATTACGATTTCTATATTAATTAATTATTAATAATTATATTAATATACGATCCTTATTTCTTAATTCTAGCGTATATAAATAACCCCTTTAGTATTATAAAAATATAAATAAGTAATACCCTAAGTCTATTAAATATTAAATTTATAAAAAAAGAGGACGAGGAGCTTTAAAAAGCTAATTTTATAACTAAACAAAAAGAATTCTTTATATTAAATTCTTTATTAACGTTTAAGAAAGGGATTTTAATAATTAAAGGGGATAATATAGTATTCTAATAAAAAAAGTAAAATAAAAAGATTACCCTCGTTAATTTAAAATCCTTTAGTTATAAAAAGTAATATAGGGCTAAGCTCGCGTAAAAAGCTTACATTATAAATATTTATTAACTTATAGTTATTTTTAATTATACTAGAGTAGTATAAGCTATAGAGCTTATAAAGAGCGATTTTAATACTCTTAATTAATAATTATAGTAATAATAAGAGAACTAAAACCGAGGTCTTATTTATTAGCTTATTAAGCTTATTTTAATAAGGCTTAATATATTTATTAATAAGTTATTTATAAATAATAAAAACCTAACTTTATAGTTGGGGTATATTATTATTTTTATAAATAAGAACCTTAATAAGAACGATTTTACGATTTAAAATAATATTCTTTACTATTCGTTAATAAAAAATAAGTAAGTTATATATAGTATACCCCCCCGACAGAGCAATCCGCTGGGGCCGTACTATATATTACGTATTAAGAAAAACTAAGTATATTACGCTCTATACCTAATTACTAATTAAAATAGCTCCCGACCTTCTACCGCTTTTAGCTATTTAAAGGGCGAGCTAGACTTATTTTAACGTATATAAAACCTCCTAGTACTAGCCCGCGTAAATAGCTAAATCCTATATTATAAACTCTTTTTTATTAAAAGTTAAGGGACCCTTTGAATATTCTTTTATATTAATAATATAGCCCGTATTAAAGGGATTTTTAACTCTATAGAGTATAATTTCTAAGCTAATATTAATATATTAAATCTTAACGTCTATATTAGCCTAGCTATTTATAATATTCGTACCATTACTTAACTAGATTTTATATTATTAAAAAGTATTATACTATTCTTTAAGCGTACTTATATTAGCTATAATAGCTAAGGCGTTGAGGGGGCCTAATCTATCGAGCCCTAGAGGGGGGGACTTATTAAGGGGCATCTTTAGAGAGTCCTAGCCCGCTAGTTACTGACTATATACTAGTTCTTAACGAAGTAGTATTTTAACTAGCTAATTTCTTAACTAGTTATTTAATTAATTATTTAGGTAGTAGTTTATATATTAATCAGTACGTTTAATAGGTTTATTTAATAAGCTTATTTAATACATTTATTTAGTTTAAATAGAGAGTAGCTTTAGGTAATATATAAGAGATTGGGCTATGAGCACGAAACCAGCGAGGCTACAATGTAGGTATATGTATATTGTAAGACTAAAGCTTACAGAGTCCTTCCTATGGACTCTGCGTCGTAGAAAGTTCTTTCGTGACGCGGTCCGTGCGCCGGTCGCTGAGTCATCGGCGACCTGTCGCCGGGCGCATCCCGAATCTATTACATAATATTAAAAGTAATAAGGATAAAAAGAATTTTTACGAGCTTTAGTATAAAGAGTAGCTAAATATTAGCCTTTTTAGCCCTTTTTTAAAAAACCTTTATATCGTTATTAAAGTTTAGAACCTCTACGGTTAAGGGCCGCTTTTAATTATTACGGCCGATTATTATAACTAATTATTATAACTAACTTCTATCGTTAACCTTTTTAGCCAGCGCCGCTACTAAAAAAAGTAGCTTATTTATCCCGAATTATATAGCTGTTTTCGTATTAAAATTACTATATTACGTTAAGCGCGTGCTTAGGGTATATTACGCGTATTATATAGTTAAAAAGTATACTATATTATATAATTCTTTTTAAAAGCGTAATCTTATTAAGGTCGATCTTTTGCGCTTATAAAGCTAGAAAAGAACCACTATATATATAGTATACTCGTATTTAAAGTTTATAATATAATTAATAATATTAACTTATTTATACAATTTTAACTATACTTAAGAAAATTATAAATTAACTTAACTTTTTTATAATCTTTACGATCCTTTATATTAATTCGTACTCGCTATATAAATACCTTATTAAGCTTGGTATTATAAAAAAAAAAGAGGTTTATAATAAATATTATAACCCTTAAGTAGTCGTACGAATAATAAGAGATCCTCGAGATTTATTAAATTAATAATAATAATAACCTCGCTAACGCTTTTATAAAAGTAGTATTTAATAAGGGGTTAGAGTAATTCGTTAGTAAAAAAAGGGTAATAATATAAATAAAAAGATAAGTTATTAAAAAAAATAAAAAGAGGTAAAAGAAACGACTTAATAAATAGGCCTAAGGTTAAATTAAACCTTTAATTATAGCTATAGTAATAGTAATAGTAATTAGATCGATAAAAAAAAGTTAGTATTAGATTAAAAATTTAATTTAACTTTAGTATACGGCCGAGGTTACGTAAGGGCTAATAAGGGGCCTTATTTATAATTACTATAGACTATTTAATTTATAATTAAAACCTTCCTTTTTATACCTTACGTAGTATATTAGAATAGTTTAATTAACCTACTTCGTTAACCCACGGTTCGAACTAATTGACCACTATCCGTGTAATAGTAATACTAATAGCCTTAGTAATTATATAACCGAGGTTATATAACGTGCGGTAAGGCTATAAATAGTTAAAGGAATTACGACACTATGCGTATCGTATAAGAACATCTCAAGGCTGCGGCATGCTTTCGCCCCGTGCCGGTTTGCCGTCCACGAGCAGTAGCGAGGCTGGCCGCTGCGGACTATACGTCAACTATTAACACCGAGTTCTTTATATCACGTTCCACAGTCTTAAATACGGCCTATTAGTTGTCGTTAATTTGCTTAGCCTTTGCGGGAAGGCACTAGCTTTTGCTTCAGGAGCAAATCTTAAAAGTCGGGGAGTATTAACCTCAAAAGCGTAGAACCCTAGTTTAACGTTACAGCCTGCATACAACAGTTTCTAATTCCATAGACCTTTTATCTCGTATTATTTTAATGAACCGGGTACGTCTCTACTAAAGTAACTAGGCCACTACAAGACGACTACTATAGCAAGTCTAGTTTATCTAGTTATATCATTATAATAAGATCTTAAGATAATTAGGGCCACGGTCTTAGTAAAGCCTTGTTTATCTATATTACCTTTAAGAGTTAGTCTATAACAGGCCTTCAGAAGAAGTTATCATCGACAATCGAGCCTAGCCGTACATTAACTACTATACATCTACCTATCTATAGTCCTAGACCTCTAAATTACTAAGCTCATTCTTCCCTTTTACGTACCCTTCTCTTCATACTTAACTCGGAAGTACACAATTACTAGGGTGCTCGTTATTCGTAACTTACTTATAGCAATTTGCGTCCAGCGCTTATACCCAAATAAACAAATTAAATATAAGGTTCATATTTAATTATTTAACTCATTTCTCGCGCCATGTTTAATTATTTAATAAATAATTAATAGATTTAACTAATTTCTTAATTAGGAATTAAATAAAGCTATTATAAAAGTCCTTATAGTACTAACTTATAAACTTTACTTCGATTAGCTTTTTTAATTAAAAAATTAACCTCCTACTTCTATAATACCGCCGCAAAGCTAATTTTTAAAATATTAAACCTCCTTTAATATAAAAAATCTTATTAATAATTACTATAAGGTTAAAGTTAACTTCGCGAGGCTAAATATCCTCTTATAATCTATTATTATCGTAAGGATTATAAAAATATTAAGCATAAGCTTACTTAATATTAAATAAGTTAGCTAATAGTTAATCTACTATTAAATTAGATTAAAAACTAATTAAGAGATAATCTATAAATAATATTAATTAAGCTTAGGCGCATAGTTAATTACTACCTCTATTATTTAAAATATTAACTATTATTAATACTACGAGTCTTTTATAATACTTTTTCAAATCGTAAGAGTAGTAAAAGTAACTTATAACTATCGTAATAAAAGAGAAGGACTTAGATAATAAAGAAAACGAGGACTTACTATCTCGTCTATATACTATTTTTATTAATAATTATAAAGTCCCTTTTTTGTATCGAATAACTAATAGCTCTACTCGGGCGTATCTTACCTCTTCTCTAGCTATCTTAATCTTTACTTAGGGTAAAAAATAATTACTACGGCATAGAGTAAAGAGTTACTTAACTTAGTATAATACTTATTAAGGACCTATTAAGTATTAATAACTAATAGTTAGAAATATCCTTATAAATTAAAATCACTATTAAAAAACAGCTCTGCCCGCTCCCTAGGCATATATTTAAACTAAATATAATAAAAGATACTACTTAAAGTTAGAAATTAAAAAAGAGGTTAAGATATAAATTAATAACGAGCTAATTACTAACGAGGTAATATTACTTATATTAATTATAATTTCAATATTACGATTTAAAAAGCCGTAAGATTTTTTTTTTTAAAAAGGTTTATTATATAACTTCTTTTACTCTTTAAAACGGTTAATAAAATACTTAAAACCTACTATTACTTTTTATAAATAGCCATAACTATCTCCTTTACCCTAACCCTAATATCTTATTATTTAAAAATAAAATAGCTTAAGTACTACTTTTAGCTCGGCTAGTAACTACTAGTCGTTATTATTAAGAACGTCCTTAATAAGGATCTATTATTTTAGATCTTTATAAGCTCGACTAGTTATTAAAAAGGTATAGATCTACTTTCTCTTTTATAAAGAGCACTATATTATAAAGTATATCGAATTCTATTTTATATTATTATTAAGTATTAATATAAGCTCTTACGATAACTCTTTAAAAAGAGTAAATATATCGTTCTTATTAGTCTTATTACTAACCTCGAAGAAGGCCTCATATTATCAAAGTAATAAGTAAATAAAAATAGTAATAATAATATTCCGTGTTAGTAAAGTCTATAGATCGAATAATAAATAGACTTTTATTATTAACCTCTAGATCTCTACCCTAATTATATCTTTCTTCTTAGTAAAGATCCTACTTAGCTCCTTTCTTATACTTCTGTATAATAATAAGAGTTCGTTAGTAATATTATAATCTAACTAATAAAGGAGGGCCCAGAGGTAAGGATCTTAGAAAATTATAAATAGGTTATTATTATTAATAATATATCCGATTACTAGTTCCTTAATTCTCGTTACTTAGCTCTTTATAATAATACTAAAAATAAGTTTCTATCTCTTTAATATAAAGTCGTACTCTAAAGATTTTAATAAATATAGTAACTTACTAAAGCTTAGATCTATTACTTAGTATTTTAACCTTAAGTAAGTCGTTACTAAGCTCGTAACTACTACTTTAAAATAAGTAATAATACCTATTTTATTATAATAATAATAAAATTAAAAAACTTTACTTTAACTATTTTTATTATAAATCTCTTAAGTAAAAACCTCCTCTAAGTAGATCTATAACTTCTTTAGCCTTATACCCTTTTATAATATTAAATTGTTATTAATAAAAGTCCTCCCTTTTTAAATTATTTTTAAAAAGGCGAAGAGGTTATCGTAATTATTAAGGTTAGTTAATAATATAAGACTAGCGTTAGTTAGGGTTTATAATTACAAAGTAATCTAAAGTAATAACTACGTACTAAAAATCGTATAACTTATTATTAATTAATTAATTCTGATATAGCGAATTAATTAATATATAATTTAATTAATTCTAACAATAATTATAATAGTTATAAAGGGTTAAAAATAGTAATATATAACTTCGTTAGTTTTATTAATATTAAAAAAAGGGGGCACTATAGGTTTTTTAAATTCTTAAATATAATAAAATACTAAATCTAGTACTCTATACTACTTAGCCTTTTTTTTTATAATAATTATTAGTAATCTATTTAGTTAAGTAGTATAATACCGAACTTATAGTTATAAATAAGGAGTCGTAGGTTCGAATCCCGCCGTAGGTATTTATGTTCCTAATTATAAACTTCTATAAGGTATAGTTAGGAATATTAATTTTTAATTAGCCCGGCCCTGGATTTTCCTTTTTCCGGGCGATCTCATATTTAATTAAATACGTTAAATATAGGGCCTCACGATATATAATTATTTAACTTACTTAAATTTCCTATATTTAACTATTTATTTAACTTATTTATTTAATTAATTTGAATAGGTATGTGCGCTATTTGCGTCCTGTTTCATCGAGTCGAACGTCGTATCTATAACAAGCACATGTGGGCCAAGTCCGATTAGAAAGTGTAATAAATCAACAGTGCATCCCCACTGAATATTAGATTCTGCTTCATCACGACGATCACTATTTTGCTGCGTCGATGGGGCTCCAAAAGGGTGCCAACGGGAGGAGCTGAATGCAAGCTTTGATTTGCCAGCCGAAATTCAAGCTTCAAAGCCCTCGATTCATACTCCGACGACCAAAAGGCGGGGCTGAAGGGCTGTAGCCGACGGGTTTAAGGATAAGCCATGGCCAAGCTGTGCCAAGTATGCACGATCATCGGCGCTTGAGGCTGATGAGCCAGCTCTGCAGAAGTTTATTCGTTCTAGTCTCTGGGTTAATAACCATTCCGAGATGTACAGCAGCCCCAAAGAACATTGAAGTCGAGTGGTCACGGATGCCTTGCTATTTCTTCAGCTGTAGCAGCTGATATGAGACATGAACAAGGAAACTGTCACGTAACAGGGATAGTGACCGCATCCCACGAAGTGCCCGTCACGTGCTGAATCACGTGTCTACGTCAGACATCGTGTATATAGACCTTTTCCTTTTGTCTATCTCTACGTTAATAGGTTAAGCCACTTTTACCACACTCCGTATGCCCATTGCTGCGTGCCATAACTCGTGACAGAAACCGACACCTACAGGGTTGGGAAGAATCTGCAGGATGCAATTTAAGCACGGTCATTGCTTGGCGGCTTCTGTACTATTGAGAGTGAGTATTAACAGCTGATTCATCTGATGAGAGCGCAGCTGTGCATGAGCCAGACAGTGCGGGAAAAACGGCTTTCTTGTCTTATTCAATCTTCTCGACAAGGTGACAAGTTGCAGATGCTTGTGATATACATCGCGTCTGTCACGATCGCGCTTTGTCGGCAAAGTGGAATGGAACTGGGAATGTTTCGTCGCCATCGTCCCAAATCCAGCTCTTCTTTCCAACGAACCACTCCGACAAAACAGTCTGGCCTGACCTTCACATACTGACAGATAAGGAATATGGAATGCGGAAGTCCCATGGACGGACGTTGCTCCTGGGACGATCCCATCACCGGCACAACCACTTCCCGATTCGTCGCAGTTGGAGGGGCGCGAGGAAATTGAGTGGATGGACACAGGAGCGGGCAGGAAAGTAAGAGGTTTCACGGGTAAAAGAGAAAGGCCTGCTTCTTCGTCCCAAGCAGCATTCCGCATGGCGAGTCGTTTCGTTGAAAATGACTTACATGCGACTTTGGGGCAAAGGAGGGAGGCCCCATCCGCCATGCCGCCGCCGCATGTAAGTGGGGATATTACGAGACAGCTGAATCGTAAAGCGCTGAGTCGTGTTGACAGCTGAGAATGCACCCGTAGCGAGCTGAGGAGGTAGTTCGTCATACTGGCCTGTCTTATAGATGATCTCAATGGCCCCGCGCTAACCTGCACAGTAGATCTTACAATGATCGAGTAAGGGGAAATACAAGTGCATACCTCCAAGACGCCAAGACCCCCCGCAACGGGAAGGACCGTTAAGCTACAGGTAACGGGGGAAAGGCAAACAAGCGAAACAACTGCCAGTTCCCCATGTCTAGTGCTGTTTCCACGAAACCTCACCATTGCCGCGAGATGACAAACTGTTGGACGCAGAGATGGGAGAAAAGAATCGATACAGCGGAACTGTGGCATTCCGAATAAGGATAAGGGACGATTCCCTTAAAAAAGTGGGAAAGACAAAAGCCGCCAGTGGGTGGGTGAGGAAAGCGAAGCGCGCCTCACAGATTCTGTCATTATCTTGGTCAAAAGTTGAGTCAAAGCCGGGGTGCCCTGGTCGGACGCAGCATACATCTGATTGAAAGTCAAGCTCTTGCAAAGACAAGGCCGGATCGGCCATGTTGGCCGTGCGCCACTGGGATTCTTCTTCAGTCGCGACATGGCTGTGACAGTGGTGATAACTCAAATAGCCCGTTCGCTGAGCCAGTAGGCGGCCCGAGGTGGGCGAGAGATGAGAAAGAGAAGACTTGCGTCTCCACATCGCCGTGCCCGCGAGTACGCCGGCAGGAGGGAGAAAAGTCAAGACGAAGAAGAGGTCCAAGAGCCGCCCTCGTCTTGGCACAAGGAAATCCTCGTATGGTACGCCGAGGAAAGGTGCCGTCCTATGAGAGCGAGGCTTTTAGGCTGTCTTCCATTCATATTTCCAAGCTCCCGGGCGCACGGAGCCTCAATATCTCCAAGTAAGAGATGTTGGCCCGGGCTTGGCCTCTTTATTCAGTGGCAGCGACAGCAAGCGGACTGTGGATCTTAATCGGACGCGCGTGTGTCCGCTCGATGCTGCGATGCGAAGCTTTCGAATCCAGGGCTTGATCAGTCATGGTCATCCTGGCAGAAGCTTGTCAGTTCTTCTCATGGCCCACTGGTCCCCACGTGGAGCTCATATACTAGTACATAATGAAACGGCGCCACTTGCCTGTTTCTTGAAGGATAAGAGAGTTGGTGTGTTCTCCGTGTACGACGCCTCATGTTCAGTCGATCTTATAAGATCCAACGTTCCGCGCTGTCAGATACATCGGACATGTGCTAACTGTCCATGACATGAAGGTGTCGCTGCCGCTCTCGCAACCGACATCCACATCGGAACATCGAATATGGCCGTAGTGCCACCACAAGGATGTGAGCACTGTTCAAGAAGCCAGATCAAAGAGCTGGGCTCTGTGGCCAGAGCTGCCAATCAGGCGTACTTGACAAGATCCGAGTTGGATACGACGCTGTTGGTCCTCAATATCCGCGCCGACGATACCGCCCAAGCTGAGAATATTCAAACGGTCTTATGGACACTAGTCGTTCTCTCAGCAGTGTTTCTTGGATTGAGGATATACTGCAAGATATCCTACACGTATACAAAGATCCGAATCGAGGACATTATCCTGGTTGCCTCCTGGGTAAGAACTCTCATAACTTGAAGAGTCTCGTCACTATTCCAGTGTTGACAGTTGCTGCATAGCTGGTCCTAGCATCAGATGCCGCCCTCAATGAGTTCATCATCAAATCCCGATTCGGCCGACCCGACTTCCCTATTACCGTCGACAACATTACAGTATTAGCTATCGTCGGTCTTTCTTCCATCACGTGCTCTTTTGTCGGTCAAGTCTGGAGCAAGACTGCGTTCGCTATATCGCTATTACGAATGTGCAATGGGTGGAAAAAGGCCTTTGTGTGGTTTTCCATCATTTCCATGAACGTTCTCTTTGCATTTTCTTCCTTGTCGTTTTGGGTTGGGTGTGTACCGTTGGAGAAGAGATGGAAGCCATTCGCGGAGGGAACCTGCTACGATCTCAAGTGGGTTGTTTCATTCGGAATATTCGTTAGTGGTAAGATAATGTCCAACATGTTCTACCATAGTCTTCCTGAGCTGTGCTAAGTCTTGCCAGTATACTCTGGCCTCCTCGACATCGCCTTATCAATCATCCCATGGCTCATTCTTATGCGGCCCAGGCCGGCCGAGGAGTCATCTGGTCTTACGTTGAGCAGGAAGGAGAAGATCGGTGTATCTGTGGCTTTGAGTATGGGAATGTTGTAAGTTTCTCACTCCGATGAAGACATACCATTGATTTCTAACGCACTTGAATAGGGCCGGAATAGCGGCGTTTGTCAAAGCATCATATATGCGCTCAGTACATGATACCACTGGTGATTTTTCTCGTAAGTAAAGACCCTTATCATAGAATTGGTATTCGTCTAATGCAAGTTACAGATGGGGGAGCAGAGTTGGCCGTTTGGGCCGGGGCTGAGACAGCCATTACGATCATGGCATCGACTATTCCCGTATTGCGTGTTCTGCTGCGTGACACAGCAATCAAGACTAAGTATCTTCCCGAAGCTATCAAAATGAGGGTTCGGAGCACTGTTAGGAGGTCGGAGAGAGCATCAGAAAGACCTGTGGCGCAACCTGAGGAAGACAAAATTCCTATTGTCTCGTCAGGCGCCTCAATGTCTACTGCTGGTGCCTCTTCCACATCATCGGGCTCAACTATGGACTCACAGAAGACATTGATATCCAAAACACCGGATATCCGGAAGAAATGAGACCCTAAGCGGTCAGACGGAAGCGCGATAGCTTAGCCGGTTGCTGAGATTTATGATTTGACGAGACAACATACACGAATGGGCCATTCAGATGATATCAAGATAGTGCTAATGAACAAGGACCACTCAGTTCTTGGTGAACCGTGAGAGTATTGATCTTAGTGTTTCAACTGCACAAACTCTCAAGGTTCTATTTCTACTCGTGCCCAATCGGCTTACCCTGAGACTGCCACGCTATCGGAGCAGAAGCAGCTACCAATGGCGCCGTTGCACCGCCCTCTCTAGGATCCTCAAGGATGAAGTTCATTGGGAACCCGATATCAAACTCCTTGAAGCTCTCAATCTTCTTGATCTGCTCCCCAGTGAGATGAATGCTCAAGGCCTTGATATTATCTTGCAAGTGTTCCACCTTGCGACCACCAACAATCGGGAAAACGTAGCGCGCCTTTTGCATAACGTACGCCAAGGCAATCTGTTGAATGCTCTCAATGCCATGCTCCTTGGCAACTTCCTCAAGAACCTCGCTGGCCTTGCGTTGATCCTCGGATTGATCCCCTCCAAACATGGCACGCAGGCCCTCGCCAGCCTTCTTGCGCTCCTCGAGCTGCTTCTTAGACTGCAGCTTACCGCCGCCGAGGACGTCCCAGGGGCAGAGGGCCATGCCAAAGTGGCGAGCCATGGGGATGATGTCCCGCTCCATGTCGCGGATGAGAACGTTCCAGCGACCCTGGTAGACGGAGAACTGGGTCTTCCCATGCGCCTTGGCGTAGGTGTTCGCAGCGGAAACGACCCAAGCGGGTGTATCAGAAACGCCGAGATACAGGACCTTACCCTGCTCGACCAGAATGTGGAGCGAGTCCATCAGCTCCTCGACAGAGGTCGTCCAATCCCACCAGTGGATGTAGAGCAGGTCAATGTAGTCCGTCTGCAGCTTTCTGAGGGAATCCCGGACCGAGAGGTGCAGCGATTTCTTGTGGTTGCCAGAATAATTGACACATTTTCCGGGTCCGAGCGCTTGTTTGCGGTACTGCGTCGTGAACTTGGTTGCAATGAACATGGTGTCCCGGTTCCTCCTGTCGGTCATCCATTCTCCTAGAATCACCTCGGACTCCTCGTTCTGGTAGTTGTTGGCGGTGTCGATGAAGTTGCCGCCGGCATCGACAAATGCGTCGAGAAGCTTGAAAGAGTCCTCCTTTTCCATGGAACCCATGAACGACGACCACGCAGAGCCGATGGACATTGCACCCAGGCAGAGGGGGGAAACCCTGACACCTGCGGTGGTGGACAGAACGCGGTATCGACCGAGCTCAGTTTTGGGCTCGGGAGCCGGCGCGAAGAGGGTTTGAAGGCCGGACATCGTGAGATGAGTTCAAACTGTGGGGTATGGCAAGAGGTACTTGATGGTGAGGTTTTGGTTGAGCTAACAATGGTACGATGGACTAGTGCCTTTTCTTGTGTTGGATGGAATTGTGCAATGGGACAAACTGAACTGCGTTGAAAATGCTCGCCTTTATACCAACCTTTGCCATGTGAAGCCACCCGTGGAGCAGCTCCAAGCGGTGAGTAGAAACTCTGCAACCCGGGTATAGGAACAAAGTCCGAGAACGCATGCAGGGTTTCATTGCCAAGCGGCAAGAATCAAACTGTCCACCATCGGGGCCGCTTGTGCCCCGTGCTTTCACCATGACGTTGGAACACTTTCTGGACTTCGACGATGAAATCCTGGAAATGGGCAGATGCGGGTCGATATTCGTCCGCAGGTACTGCGGATCTTGGGATGCAACGCGGCACTCCGCGGGGCCCAGTTGCAGACTACCTAGCGTGGATCGCCATCCCCCCAGACCCGGGGCCCACTTCGGACCCGGAAGCGAGCAGGTGGAAAGGTCTTAGTAGTTAATCGATCTCGAGCTAGGCGCTGTGAGACATTACAAGCCTGCCATCAGGGTGGCAATATAGCGACGACTTAATGCGTACGTGTAAAGCGCGGATAAGCATAGTGTCAAAGTTCCAATATTCTTGGAAACTTACTCGATCCCATGAGCCTCAATACTCAACTAGATGCACGAAGATTCTTAGATATTCTCCGTCGGCAACTGAGATGGAAGATCAAGTAAAATTCCATGATGATCCATGACACTGGGCAACATGGGTAGCCCCAGCGGGTTCTCGGAGTCCGTCAACGTTGATGGGGAGAGAGTTGCCCATACCAATCATCGGACTTAACGGCCGTAAGATTTGGCAGTCCGTTGCGATGGGTCTTCTCAACAGAGCTGGGGCTGCGAGCTGCCAGCATGCCTTTTTCCGAGCTTCAAATTCTAGACATAGGTAACTCAGTACTAATGGCTTGGACCGAGATCAGTCAGGTTCTTGTGAAGCCATTTGAGATCACATATCATGGTCGATACGTTCTGATGACAAAGGCTGTACAACAGACTATCGAGATGGCTTCACTTACTAGTCGTTTTACAACAGTCGAGCATGAGGTGGTAACTTATGACCTCTTCTATTGGTATCAAGCTAGTTTAGCTTCATGCGAGTTGCTTATGCCCCTGATTTGTAGGTTTCAGTCCCCAGCAGACTAGCCCGCTGACGTTTGCGGAGAAGCCGTCGGACTTAAGCCGTCCGTTCACCGGGTCAACGACGTCTCTAGGAGAACCACAAACTCTTCTACAGTTTTGGGTGAAATACAACATTGCCACGTGGAGTAATTTTCAGAACATCGATCAATTTCAATGAGGGCCACGCCGGGCCCCGATGTAGCTCTTTACCTACCGCCAACTCATTATCCGATGAGATCGTATGAAGTTTGCTCTACCACGACACCAGGATGACCAATAAGCACAGCTCTGCTCAAGCATAAAATCCCGCGGGGTTCTGAACCATTAAACCCATCCACGCCTTCTCGTCCTCCACCCAGCTTCTCAAGTTTTGGATGATCCGGGCGTCGTCAATCTCTCTAAACTCTTCCACCGCCTCCAAGCCTCGATTCACACGATCTTTACCCTCCCCAGTATGAGGCCAGTCGCTGCCCCAAACCAAGCGATGCGGAACCGCCTCAACCAAGGCCTTGACAATTGGCTCCATATCATCGCAACCGGATTCCGTCCTATCAGATAGTCGATAGAATCCCGAAAGCTTGACAATGGCCTTTGAGGCTCTTGCGAGTTTAACAAGAGCTTCGAAGCCGGGCTGCTTCGTGGTATCGTCCAGGCTGCTTGTTGCCGCGTTGAGCTGCAATTTGGATAGAGCTAGCATACCGCCGACGTGGTCTGCAATAACTTGAACTGGGAGGGCGACTATTGTGTCATACAAGTCTGTTTCGTCCTTTAGTCTTTGCTCTACCTCGGATTCCAGCTAGAAGTGAGTCTCACCTTCCCACATAGCAGGAGCGCAAAATAGCTGAATCTTCCAGCCCGGGAGGTATTGAATCCTCGAAGCGGTCTGCAAAATAGTGTCCTTAAGTGCGTTGAGATCTGTCGACTTGCCATCTGCTTGCTTGTTGATTCTCAACCCGCGAACGCCCGCATCATGCAGTTCCATGAGATTTGCGTCAGAAATCTTCTCAATGTCCACCACGGCGATACCCCGGACGATGCGGCTGCCACCGTCGCGCACGCTTTTCATCGAACGCAAAAGCACTGTATTATCGCTTCCGTACGGCGATGGTTGAACAAGGACGATGTTGAGAGGTGTTGCCCGGGTTAGACTGGAACTGAAATCCAAGAGCTGTTGTGCCGTCGCCCGAGCGGGCGTGTACGATCTGCCGGGCGCAAAGGGCCCTATTGATGCGTCGAACACATGGACGTGAGTATCCCAACTATCCGGCGAGAGGTTCGACCTTCCAAACCGGAAGTATCAGCCACGCGCGTAGAGTTACGTTGCGAAGTTATTTTGAAATCACTTACCGAGCAGTAGTGAACTTGGAAGACTCCATTTTTCACTCGTTGCGTCAGTCAGGATGGACTTTCGATCCTGGGGTCTCTAACTTTTCCGAGTTGCGCGAGCTTTTTTCTCGGAATCCTTCTTGAAAGATCGCAAGCCATGGGATTCCCCGCACCGGCACAGGGTCGGACCAGCAAATGCGTTGTTGGTACCGCGCGGTGAAATCCCGTGGTTGCCTTTCGGCGTTACTCCGCAGTCCGCCCCACTTATGTTCGGGCTACTCCGGCTAAGCCCCGGGTTTCTACTCGGGATGAACGAGCCAGTCGGCTGCTGTCACTTTTCGAATGGTATTGCCTTCCAATTCCACAAAAAGAAAGGTCGCTCGGTAAGCTTCGAAAGCTCAGAGTCGGCGAGACGAAATCCCTCTCGAAGAGGGATAATAACCCAGTGAAGGCTTCTTGAAACCTGGCTTGCCGCGCGCCTTGAACCAATATCAATTCCAAAATGCAAAATGGGGACTTGAATGAGCAGGATGTTGAAGTGATTGGATGTTATGACCACGCGACAGACTGCTTGATGCCCTGCGAGCTGAGTGGGACTTTAGAACCGATGTTTTTGGTGTTTTCTGGTCGTTAGAGAAGCTCCCTCTCACAGCCTTTCGTTCGTCCGTCATCTTCGCCCCCGATGACTTGTCCAAAATATGTGGGCACAGAGTGCGTCTGTTGGCAGCTTTTCAAGCTGAAGAGTCTCACAGGTGGCTGAACTCATCGATGGAAGTATTCCCGAATTGTTCCACTGCCAAACGGGTGCGGGGAACCTTTTGGTCAAAGACGGTGGACGTCAAGTAGCTCTGAAACCCGCTTCAGTCCAACGGCCTCGCTAGACACGGTAACAGTTTAGTCCAGTTCACCTCAGAGTGTAGGAGGCCGTTAGTTTTCATGCGTCGCCAACTACCTAGGTAAGAATGCTAGCGGCTATGCGGCAACAGCAGATTCAACCACACACATATCAACCAAAGGCTAGAATCTTGTTGCGTGGTCCCTCACTAGAACTGACATCTTCCTCCCTCATCCTCTGCCCTGTTCGTCCCCCAAATCAGGGATGTCCCCTGGCCCTACCCTGCAAAATCCAGCTGAGTCGGCGTTCTGGACTCCTGAAAGAGTCTAAGAGATCGCCGCATAGTTGCATCCCGCAGGACCTGATGTCATATCGATCGCAGTGCGGGGCTCGCCGCTGTGGCCCCCCGTTGTACAGTCAGCCCCCAATTGGCACCGGGTATTTGCTGCGTGGGAAGAGTAGCCACAGAGCTCTCCCAGCTCTTCCCCCGCGAACGACGTGCTGCCCGCCTATGAAACCCTGTTTCTCATCCACCAACGCGCCGTGCGGCCAAGACGGCTGACGTCACACTCGGTGCATCAAAGCAGGAAAATTCCAAGATTCGGCCAGCAAAGTGAATGAAGCACTGGGAAAACTCTGGGACATGGACGTCAACGTCTGTCGTCTGCGCAGGGACCGCGTGACTGAAGCACAGAGAACGACGTATGATGCATGCCCCCTTTCTCATCGCCTTTAGTAGCCTGCGTCCCCGTCTTAGTGCTATGATTCCGTAGCTTCCACACCCACTTACACCAACCACTACTCTCACCCACACACACAGCGAGCAAACGAGTTGACGAGTTCACGATTATCCGGAGCATATCATAGCGGCATCTAGCGATTCCAAAAGGGATACCAATATCCATAACAACTGAAGAACAAGACAACCAACCCAACCAATCCAACCAACCAAAATGCCTTCCGTCCTAGGTCTTACAACAGACCCCTCCCCCCACGGTCCAGGCGCCGAGCAGAAGCAAAAGAAGAAGAAGCCCCAATTCTCCGGCATCGCCGACGACGCAAACCTCGAAGGCAAACAACTAGCCCGCCGCGAAAAGAAGCCCGAAGAAGTCGGCTCTCCCGACGGCGTCGAAAAGAAGAAGAAGAAGAAGTCGAGCAAATCCAAGAAGGAGAAGAAGGAGTCGAGCGGTCCCAAGCAAATGCGCCACTACGACACCGACGAAGAAGACGACTCGGAAGAAGAAGGACCCCTCAACACGATCAAGCTCCGCAACCACGCAAAGGCAATCGAGATGGAGACGCTCCTCTGGGGCGCCCTCTGCCACAAGCCCAAGAGCGCCCTGAAGTACATTGGCAAAGGCGCCATCATGTGCAACCCGCTCCTCTTTGGCGACGCCGAGGTCTACTCGGAGCGCTCTGAGCCCACCCTTAAGGAGATGCTCAAGGAACACGCCGACCCGCCCATGAGCTTCAAGATGCACAAGCCCCACGTCTGCGAGGTCGGCCTCATGGCCATGTCCATCTGCTGCGACGTCACCATCTTCCGCATGAATGACAACAACGAGCTCGAGGCCGAGGAGTGTCAGATCTCGTCTAGCTGGCGGCAAGTGGCGAGCGGAGACTGGGAGATGGCGAGCTCCATGGCCGGATGGCAGGAGTAGAGAGGTCTACTGTGTCTTATTTTCTAGAACCAAGCGAGCAGGTGATGGAAGGCGTAACTGCGGTTGTTGTACTATTTCGTTTGTTTTCCTCTTTCCAATTCATACCTGTACGGCGTCGATGTGTAACAATTCTATCTTCATTGTAGTGTACTACAGTCTGCATGAAATGATTATCTGCATTGTTCGACGTACCATCCAGTCCCTTCTCGGCCACTCCCAGTCCCCTCAATCGTGAGACTTATTCCCCAAATTGCCATTTGCCGGAATGGTACCAAGATTGAGTACTCTTTTCATCCGTCTCTACTTTCCCAATATTTTCTATCCTTCTATTTTACTTCAGCCCTTGCCCGAGTTGTGACTTTTGAAATCGTTCTTTGGAACTCTGACGGCCCAGTACAAAGCCGCCGCCGTAGCGACATTGAATACGCAGAATACCCAAATGAAACCAAAGTCGCGCCACCTGTTGTCGAAGCTCATGTTCATGCTCGACAAGAACGCATTCGTATCGGCCATGCCGCAGTACTGGCAAGCGTTCGTGCCGGCGTCCACCAAGTAGCCGCCCTTCTCCAGTATATACGCAGCCATGTACTCACCACAGGTGCCATTAGCGGGTGCGGCGAACTCCAGCAGCTCAGAAGCGCTGCATGCCACCGGTGCATTGGCGAGGCCGACGCTGAGGAAACCCTCTACAATATAGGTGAACGGGTTGACGCGATACATGAAGATCCAGAAACCCGGCAATTCATTCGGGCCAGCCAATACACTTTTGCCATCGTCAGTTTTTTTCGATCAAATTTCTCAAGTCACCCCGAGTAGGACAAATTGTGGCAACTCAATATTGGGATGCACTTACCCGCAGAAAGCAAACATGAGAATGAAAAGCAAATTCATGATCCCACCCGCAACCTCGGCGCTGCCAAGACCAGCAATCATAAGATGCGCAAACGTGCTCGAGAACAAAAAGAAGACCCAGCAGATGAGAAAAAGCGTCATGCCGCGCGAGTGAACGGAATCTGTCCATTCGGCGTTGCGATCGAGTCTCATGGGATAAAACCAGAACAGGAACGAGAAGATGGCCATGATCTAGCCGCCCAATTGTTAGTATAGAGTTTGGCGTCAGGCAAGGGCTTTGCGTTGCCTGTGATGTTCACTTACAGAGTTCCAAAACATCTCGACGATGACATTAGCACCCATAAATGCCATCCAAGAATACGATTTTGCCGGCCGCTCGCGGGCTTCGTACATGGTACGCTGAGAGACAAAGACCGGCATGATCTGCTGCACCATCTGGCTGAAGATGAAGAGAAAGATGTAAACGCCAAACATCTGATTCCGGAGACCGCGTTCGGTATTGTTACCGCCGAGGAGCGTAAGCCCAATGAACAAGGCCTGTCCGCGTCAGTCAGCTTTCTTGTGGCGTACTCGACTCAATGCTCTGCAAATAGCGCTTACCGAACCGAACGTCAAGATGGACTTAGAAAAGATATACGAAGGACTGCGCCAGTACTGCTGGAAGACTCGTCTCGTCACCTGTCGTATCTGCACACCAAAACCTGCAGCGAACTCCGCGTACGTAGATGCATCATGATCTGCTGTTGTAGATGTGGCCCCTTTCTCGTCTGTATGTGATAATAACCTTGCAAGCTCAGTCTGAACGGCCTGGTATTCGTTGCTTTGCCTCCATACGGCAGGCCAGTCGATATCGGTATGCGCCTTCGGTGCTGCCCCAATCACCTCCAGCATGTACCCGGCAGGGTTGGATCCAGGTTGGTAGGCTGGAGCTCCGTGCCGGCTGAGATAATCGATGAGAATGTGTGAGTTCTTGCCAATGTCGCCGAAGTATACCGTCCGTCCACCTCTGGCAAGCAACAACAACCGATCGAACCTCTGGAATAGCGATGCCGAAGGTTGATGTATTGTACAGAGAATCGCTTGCCCATTCCTCGTCAGCTTCTCCATCAAATCACAGATTGACCACGATGTCTGACTGTCGAGACCCGATGTTGGTTCGTCCAGGAAAAGCAGCAGCTGTGGTCGGGCAGCTAGCTCTACTCCAATGGTCAAACGTTTACGTTGTTCAACGTTAAGCCCCTCGCCCAGGTCCCCAATTACAGCCTCTGCATACTCCTGCATGCCGAGGAGATCAATCACTGTGTCCACGTAGGCCAACTTCTCTTCTCGGCTGTACCGCTTAGGTTGTCGTAGTAGAGCACTGAAACTCAACGCTTCTCTTACGGTCGCTGTGTGGAGATGAAGGTCCTGCTGTGTGACGTATCCCGTCTTGCGTTGGAACGAAGAGTCTCGTAGCTGCCCGTCGACGAGCATCTCTCCACTAACAACACCCATGGTGACACGACTGGCCAGAACATCTAAAAGGCTCGTCTTACCAGCTCCCGAAACTCCCTGTGATGATACGTATGTTAGCCACGTCTGGCAGCCAATCAGGAATAAGGCAGGAACCCACCATCAGTGCTGTCAACGTCCCGGGCTTCACCCAGCCGTCACAGTGATCAAGGATCCTGCGGGCCTCGCCTTTGACTTGCACATCGTAGCAGACGTCGTTCCAATGAAACACAGACGTTTGCTTCGCGAGGTCTGAGTTGTCGCTGTCGTCATCTACCTGTATCGTTGGCTGCGACGGGTTTCCTCCCAAAGTCTCGATATCATCATGACCTTTGTTGGCACTCTTCAGTGCCCTACGCTTGAAAAGCAACACTTCACCCTTGGATCTCTCAGATGAGACCAGCTCGACGGCGACAAGATAGAGAGACATGAAGAAGATGGTGATGGCAACCAAGATGCCAAAATTTCTCCAGCGATGACCGGCCAGGAACCCATAGACGACTCGAAGGTGCTCTTCACCATTTACGGAATTGGAACCCGGCATCGCTCCACCAATATCACAGACACGTTCATCCAATGTAGCAGTCGCGTAACCGGGTCCTGTCGGGACAAATTGCGAGCAGGTGAAATTCCGTCCAACGAATTCGTTTAGTGCGAGACCTTCTTGCGCGTAGAAGACGGGGTTGATCCAGCGAATCCATCCAATCCAGTCGCTAAGGTATGACTGAGGCATAGCAAAGCCGCTGAACAGCATCAGTGCCAGCAGGATGATAGCTGAGGGCGCCAGAGCTTGCGAGGTCGTCTTGGTAACGGAGCCGAGGAATCGAAAGATCATGGACATGGAGACTGTGATAGTGAAAGAGAACAATAGGAAGAAGAAAAAAGGCCCGGCTGACTCGCGCCGTAAATTCGTCATAAAATAGATTGGCACATTGATAAACAACGCGTTGATCATCTTGTACGGTAAGTCGACGAGCATTGCGGCAACGGCCTCAGCACTTGGATGATAGAGTGCGTATCTGGCATGCTTCTCGATGATCTTTCTCTTTCCATAGAGCGTGAGAATCTCCATAATGCTACCCATAGCATTGATGAGAATGGTGTAGAATATCAGAAGATTACGGTTGTAGAGACTGGAAGAGTTTGGTGCCAAGTTGTAGAAGATGCTAGAGATAATGAGAGATTCGAAGAAATTGGTCGTCAACATTGTGATGGTCATCCACGGCTCGCTAATCAGTAGTTTGAAGCTGCGCCACAGATTGAGGCTGATTTGCTGCACGTAGGACAACGTATATGGTGACGAAGATCGCTGCGCTTTGGACTGATGCGCTCGTCGAGTAGCCGAAAACTTCTTGTGCGTATCTCCGCCAAAAGGGTACTGCTGCTCGAACGAATCGATCTCCTCCAACAGGTTTCGGCGGTGCTGGCTATCTTTCCAAGCTTGAGCAAACTCTTCAGGACTCCGCGGCGGTGTTCGGCCTTTCCACTCGGGTTGCACAATTCTCTCGGAAGAGCTTGTCATTGAAGTCAGGAAGTCGGCAGTGGTCTTCTGCTCCGGACACAGGAAACCAAGATTTTCGAAATAGGCTTTCGCATCGGTGGATTTCCCGAAGAAGATCTGGCGACCTTCGTAAAGGACGATGACTTTGTCAAAAAGCTGTCCATATGATGAGTAACGAAACATCCAGCGGCGAAAATAAGCATTTAGCGATCAAAGCAAGAATGGCAGAGCAGGGGAACAAGAGATAAAACTTACTTCATAGGCTTCCTGGGGTGCTTGGTAAATGGCCACAGAGGAGCTGCAACCGAAAACGTCTGCCTGCATGCGGAGGGTTCGACAGAACTCGATTGCATTGGCAGAATCGAGACCTCGCGTGCTATTGTCCCAGCATTGAAGAGGAGAATAGCTCAAGACGGCCTCCGCGATACTGACCCTCTTCCGCTCGCCTCCGCTGACCCCTACGAAGATTTAGTCTAGGTTGCCTTAGAGTTATCAAAGACGCGAGCTCCTCACCACGGACAAAGTCGTCTCCAACCCGCGTTTCCTTCGTGTGTGAGATACCCAAAAGTGCCATGACGACGTCACGAAGGTGCTCCGCGTACTGGTGCTCAGAGATTCCATGCGGAAGTTCCATATTCTGGGGGCACCGTGCGCGAGCTGCAAAGTAGAGGGTTTCCCCGGCAGTTAGGTAGGGAAAGTGATGGTCGAATTCTGCAGTGTAGATTGCTTCTCCTTTGAACGATGTTTTCATCTCTTTCGGGGAGATGCCTTGATAGTTAATGGTTGCTCCATCAGCGATATAGAAACCGTGGGTCTCGCCAGCGATAGTCTTGAGCAACGTTGTACAGCCAGAGCCGGGTGGACCAAGCACCGCAAGCATCTCTCCACTTTGAATGACGCCTTCCAAGTCGTGCAAAATGTCGATGCGCTGCTTCTTTCCTGAGGACGATAACCAGGAAATTAAGGCGGCAGCCTCCAAAAAGAAGTTGCCAACAGTCTTCTGATAGTCCGTAGTCGTTCCCAAGCCATAGACTTGCAGATCCTTAAAAGCAAGACCCACCGTATTGGGTGCATTTCCGAGAAGAGCATTGGTCTGGAGCCTATAGAAAGCTGCGGCCCATCTTCGAGCGTCGAATTTGTCGCTCTTTGGATCGAGTGTGGCGTCGGATGGCTCAGGAAATAGGTTATGGCCTCCTCCATGAGACGCCGAGGTTAGGCGCCTAGCCAAGTCATGGACTTCTTCCTCAGCTTCTTCGGCATCTAATAGGATCGGGACGCTTCCGATGCCGTCGAATGTGGATGCATGGGGTTCATTCGCATGAGGACCGGGGTCCAAGATCGCGGGTGCCGGCATTTTGCAACTATTCTCGGTGCCGGTGGGAGGCAGACTTTGGGACCACTCGCGTAAGCTCTACACCGTAAGACTTATGGTTGGGAGATGTAATTCGGGCTGAATCTTAGTCAGAGTAGATGTGTAGGAAAGATGGAAAAGTGGACCGTGAAGTGAATCTCTACTATTGACATCCCCAAGTTAAATCATCAAGGAGGTGCCCGGGTCTTTGTATCGTCGACATTGAACAAGTTCTCTTGTCTCGTGGAAAGAAAAATAGAGAGAGTTTCCATGACTGTGTTTGAAATTCGAATTGAGTTCCATCCGCAATTGTGTGTTGGTGGAGAAGATGCAGGTTGTGTTCTCGGAAAGTGCGAAATGCCTTTGGACGTCGTCGATCCGGAAGGCGTTCCGGCGAACCGACCATGGCCGGGAAAGAGCGCGCTGAAGACGGTGCCGCACTTTCGGAAAATGCGAAAGACCGATTAGGTGGGTCTGGAGGGCCCATCTTCCACTCAGAGACGAGAACCGCGGCACGTCACAGCTGCCAAGGATGGGAAGAGCGCCGTAGGCGGTCCCAATTGGGGCAAGGTCAATTCGACGAAGCCAAGCTCGTGGCAGTCCGCGGTCACTGTGTCGTTTCTTCCGAGAAACATGTCCGAACATGCGCCAAGTTCCACACCGTTCATGACTCTGAAGTGAGATCGTGTGTGGAGAACCCTACCTAGGCTACACTGGCTTGCAGTTTTGAGGCCCGTAGGGCGCTGGCGCGTGTCATCCGGTTTCCCCCCATCTTCGACAACAAAAGCTGATCGGTGCGTCCGTATGCACTGAGACCCTTGGATACTCCGAGCCAGTTGCGGCTCTGTCATTTGTATTCCCTTATCCAAAACCCATCTGGAATCACAGCCTCGGCATTCCACGCGCTGTAGATTCGGGACCTTGGTGCCCATGGAGCGGCGAGAAGTTGTGGTTTTGAACGGCCTTTCGGTAAGCCCGCATTTTCCATCAAATTCAATTCGAGTATCCCAAGCCCTGCCCGCTTCAAGGTCCTCATCAGGCGATTCTTTGAAGCGTACACCCTAGCATAGCTGGGAGCTCTTATGGGTCTGATGGCATGAAACTTACATTTCATTGGTAGTGTACGAATTGTCGCAGCAAAAAGGTACGTTGTGCTGTCAGTCCCCTTGCAACTTGTGCCATGCTTATACCCTCCCAGCTTAGATGTAGTCGTGACACACCCATTTGTGAGCGATGTAGTACATTAGACCTGTCATGCCAGTACCCTCAGAGAAGGCCTAGGAAACGTACCAAGAGAGAGGCCGATCACCCAAGGTGAGCCTAACTTCAAGCTATCATCAAATTCAGGCCATTTCAGAAAAGCACATGACTGATACCCCAACCCCCAGGAGCACTGACAATGCTACTCTGTCACTCATCCTTGACCGTTTAGAACGTATTGAGAATAATCGTCCAGCGTCAAGTGCCAACCCTACCGCTTCAGGATCATATCATCGACAAGCTTCTGACGAGTCTGGCTCCCCAGAGCCCTACTCACCCCGAGCCCGGGATCGATCGAGCCACTCGGCTTCACCTCCAAGTCCACCATCTAGGGCCGATGCTAGGAACACACCCTATCACGAGCGGGACATATTACCATCTCTTAGGCCCCATGGATCTGAAGGCTCGCGCCATCCCGCTGTGCTAGACGTTGCTGCAACTCTTGGTGACACGTTCGATCGTGTGCGAGAGCAAAGACTTCGACGTACCATGGGTCACAACACCATGGCAACCGAGGGTATTGACATTTCTCTCGAGAAGGCACGAACCTGGATTCACAGTAAGAATTATACGAACTCAGTGCCTCCGCGACACTGACAGTCATGTTAGATTACTTCACCTACAGTCCCACTGAGACATTTCTCAGCCTCGTGGATAGGAAAACTGTCGAATTAATACCAGATATGCTCTTGATGAGGCATGTCACCATCGACCCCTGCATCCTTATCATTTACTATGTCATTCTGTGGCGGGGATGCTACATCCTGAACACGAGGTCATACCACAGCCCTGACGGCAGATACGCGCGGAAGCTCTACCTGTGCTGTCTTAGGACTATGCCATGCTGGCAGAAGGAAGCCACCGGTTCGATCACTGATTTTATTGCTGCTATCTTCATGGTATACCCCTCTATCACCTCCTTGTACTCGTCTTACGTGCCACGGATACCGTCACTAAGCAGATCTACAGACCGGCATTGCAGCAGAGTCTTATGACTTCGAAATGAGTCTAGAACTGCACCAATTGGCTTGCGAGTACGCCAAAGGACTCCAGATGCACAGTCTCGACAGTAATGACTACTTTGTGGCCACCGGTTGTCCCAGCACTGACGAAGACCGCAAGGGCATGTGGGAGCTCATTCAAACGGACCTCTTCTACCACTTGATCTATAACAAGCCGGCGACTCTATATCCAAGCCTCGATAAGTGGCAGGTAAATTTACCATGGCTATCACTCGACTTACCCCCGCAGGAAGGTGCTCAGGTTTCGACGATATCGTTTCTCTTTCGCAGCCGACTCGCGTTCATTCTGATCCGCTTCTTCCAAACGCTTGAAGGACTCGAGAACGAGTCAGAAGCTGTCGCGGCCATCGAGCCTCTGTGCCACGAGATAGAAGTACTATTTGATGAATGGGGAATCGTAAGTCGACCTCACAACCTGCAGCACTGCTCTATCCGATGGGGTTCGAGTCTATTAACACCGCTACAGGAAGACTGGATCGGACGATCAGGCGACAACCACATGGATCTGTGGATGTTGGCAGGCCTGGTTCTAACCGGCTACACCTCCATCATTTTTATGCTGCGGAAAGCTACTCTCCTAAACTCAAACTGCCCTGTACCAGTCTGCACCGACAACAACGTGCCCAGGACGGACTTCTCAACCCGAGCCTCGCGTCGAATCCTCAACCTGACGTATAATATGCTCCATATCTGGAAGTTCCCCGCGGCGGAGGCAATCTCGTACATCCTTGGCGCCTACCGAGCGCACACCGCCTATGCCCATCTGGCGAGCAACGCCATGAATGCCCCCAGCCCCGGCGACGTGATTGAGGATCTGCATTTGCTGGACCGCGTCGCCCAAGGTATCGAGACTGCGACACAGCAGGAAAGCGATTTTCTTCCGTTGGCACGGGAGATGAAGAGGATCAATGCTCAAGTCAAGGAAAGGGTCAATGGCACTACGAGTGCACGGAATGCTTGATTCCATATCTAAAAGTTTTCGCAACACCTTAACCAACTTGGCGATTCAGATATTAGACACGTTCAGCTTGGCTATACCACAACATTGGACTTCTGTACATTATCTACACAGCCCCTTCAGCTTTCGAGCAATACGTCGGTTTGGGCTGTGTCCTTGTGATGATTGGCCCATGTAGCTTATCGCACCTTCGCTGACTGCAAGTCAGAACAACCTCTTTAGTGGCTAATTTAATTCTTCGCCATCGAAACTTTCTCACCGGTCTACTCAAACGGGAAGACTGTAAGAGGGTGTCATGCAGAATATGAAGTCATGTGCTGTCGCCGGCAGCTCGCGTGTAATCTGCCCGCAACTGAACGAGACCATCATCACAGCCTCGTCTTTGAAGCCTTCATAGATATTGTCCCGCCGTCTCCTCTAATCGCTCGTCTGATTCTCGTCCCTATGCAGTAGAACCTATCCTCAGGAGATTCTCTTCTCACACAGGACAGAATGACTAGCATAGCCAACACTATGACCCGTGCCACCTATCAAGCGGCTTCTTTGAGTCCAAGGACTTCAGCAAACCTTTCATCCAACACTGCATACAGCGTTTCATTGGCAGACAGCGAAGATGAAGAACCTCATGTACCCGTCGAAACTCGCAGTGCAAACAATACCACAGGGCCAGAACATGTCGAAATGCTTCCAGCAGCAGAGAAGGGTAGCAGCAAAGTAAAACTAAAGGGCCGTCGGAGATCCTCGGGTAGAGTCGTCTGGCAGATGATAGCTTTCTACGTACTAGGTATGGGTGGCCTTTCTACCTGAATAAGCGGCGCAACCACAGCTACTTCAATGCTGACAAGTCTCCGGTCTACCAGCTTTGGGATTTATGGCCACTCACATGGCCTTCTTCATCCTTTTGGACGGTCAGCCTGTTGTAATGTCTGGCTTCAGTCAGAACTTACAGGCTGCTCTAGCTAACTTTCTTGCCATCGCCGTCGAGATTTGTCTTCTCAGTGGCATCGCAGTAGCTTACGACCAGACTCTGTGCCGACTCCTCCGTCGCAAAGCACTCAGAGCATACACAATCGATAAGCTTGTAACCCTGGTTCTGAGTCCGTGGAACTTGTTCCGGTCGGATCTTTTGACTAGCGCACCCGAGCTCTGGTTGATCGCGTTTCTCTGCTTCATGATCCCAGTTACTGTCGTCTTCCCGCCTGGTGCGCTGACAGTTGAGTTTGAAAATGCGGTGTTGCCGGTCACTTTGACGAATGTGCCGACACTGGATATCAGTGACTGGGGAAACGGGAGTGCCAGAGACTTTATGCGGCTCTCGTTGATGGAGCCTGATAACGATCTTGTCTACGTGTTAGTATATAATCCACCATGACCAAATCTTAACTAGCTGATTGGATCTATGATACTTTAGAGATGAGATACGACCAAACTTGAGACAAACTGCCTCCCTTGTCATCAGTCTTGGCGAGCCGGTACATTTTGCTTCGCCTTGCAGTGGTCCTTGTACCTACAACTTGGTCTTTGATGGACCGAAGTTCGATTGCAATCAACCGAAGCCAACAAAGCAGAAATACCCAACCCTAAATCCCTGCACTCGAGACGTTTTCTACACCGAAAACGGGGCATACTCGAACCAATCCTTCGTGTACAACAACACTCTTGTCATAACTTGGGATACAATAAAGGGCGGGCAGTGCGTTCCGGATGGTCGCAGAACAATGGATTGCACAATGGAGCTTGCTACCTACAAATTTACTATTTCTGACTCTCAAAATGGCACCCGCGAGATTGAGACTGAGATCCTCAAAACTTCACCGATATGGACGGACGAAGCACCGGTCCAGAAAGAATTCGCAAAGTACTTTTTCGATTACAGATACGAAACAGCTTATGACTCGCCCATAAATCAGCAAGAGCTCACGAGAAACTTCACACGTGCCCAAGCATTTGCTATCAGGAAAGCTGCCGTAGATGCCATGGTCGGCGGTGTATTTCTATGTAAGTGAGGACGCGACCAAATCAGTCTACCTGTTTCTAATGCGTCAAAGACCGAGATGAAAGATATGGTGTCGAACTACCATGGATTAAGCCTGGACCTGGCTCCCTTGCCGCAGGAAGCCCTTACATTGGACTCGAGGATAAGTTCAACCCAACCCTTGATATCAGCCCCTGTCGGATCGGAAGTCCAATTCGACCGCGGCATACAGTCGATCAACGCAGGGGCCAATTAGGGGCCCTATTTAGGATTATCGTAGCCAGCCCAACCTGCGGTTAGAACCTCCTTTTTCTACTACGTAAAAATTCATATAGTTAAATTAATCTCTTTATTAACCTACGGTTCGAACTAATTCCCCTATAAGAGGGAAACCTATACTAATTAGTAATTAAATTCTACTATTATAGATTAGTAAAGTATCTTACTACGTAAAAAAAACAACCTCTTAATACCGTATAGAATAAGAAATTCGTACTAATTAACCTCACGGAAATAATAAAAAAAGAGGTAATTCTTAAATACTGCACGGAATCGAGTAATCGTAGTCCTTTATTACCTATAAGAAATTAACGTCTACTATATTAAACTACGTTAATTAATAAAACTGCTTAAGTAACTAGTATTTCGCTATTACCTTAAGTAGCTTTTTTACTAAATAACTTTACTACAGCTAGCCTATAATTAAAAATTAACTAGCTAAATTAGTAAAAAGAATTACTAAAAAACAATAATTACCTAACTATAATTAGGCTATAAAAAAAACTACTTAAAAAGATATAAAATAGGGTACCGAGGGGCCGTAAAAGGAAAATCTCTAAAGTATCTAACCTTACTAAATACGAGCAATAAGTAGTATTTTTAATAAGTCCTTAAGGCCCGTAATCTTATAAAAAAGAGGGAGCTTAACTTTGCTAACCGTACTTAATAACCTATATAGCTCCTCTATAAGCCGCCTAGTATTTATATTTAACTATTTTTATAAAATACTACCCTAGAGGAGGTAGGTTAAAAAAAGAAGCTATTTAGAAGTTATAAAAAGTACGAGGCTTAAGAGGTTAAAAATATATAAAATAATAGAAATTAATAACTAATAAAGATTATAAAATAAATTACTATATCTTCTTATAGTAATATAAACGTCTACTATTATTATTAAAAAAAGGGGGCTATTAAAACCTACCTTTTTATTTTAAATAAAAAAGAGGTCTTAGTAAGTATAATAACTAGCGATCTAAAAGAATAATAATAATTACTAAAAATAATAAAAACGAGAGTAGTAGTAAGATAGTAAAAAGAAGTAGGAATTTCTTAAACCCTAATAAATTTGTTAAATAGTAAAAGCACGGGCTTATTATAATTAATACGCAAATTAAATATATCCTTATTAAGATTAAACACGCTAGCGACTACTAATATAAGCATAAGCTAGAGCACGACCCTTAGTAAGTTAGTATAAAAAAAAAAAAAAACCTAATCTTAAATAAAATCCCGATCCCTTATAAATAAATAAATATTAACCTGAACTATTAAAGAACGTAAATATATAAGATCGTAAATTAACCTAACGGTAAGTAAATTAACGTAGTATTAATTTATTTAACTAAGGTTTATAAAAAAAAGGGGCTATAGGGGCAACCCCTATTTTATAAAATCGTAAACGACCTTAGCTATTAGCTAAACGAATAGTTTATAAGCGCAAGCCTAGGAATTATAAAAGTAGTTAATAAATTCTTCTACGAGCGAGGGGTATTATTAACGTAGTTATAATTATAAGAGCTATACAAAATCCTAGTAATAACGATTATAAAAGAGGAATTTATATTATAAAACTAAGTATAAATTAATAAGGCGTATAATTACTTTAATAAATTTAAAAAAAGGGTAAATAATATAAATTTCCTCCCTATAATTACTAATAATAATTTATTATTATAAAAGAATATATGAAAATAAAATATAGTACTAGAAGTATAATAATTAATAATTTTACTTATTTCGATCTATAGCTTATCGCTATTACTAATCTAGAATTCGGTACTAATCGGCTAATAAAAAAGGAGGTAAACGACCCGGAGTTACTAATAGTACGTAGTAACGTAAAGATCGTATATAAATACTAAAAATCTAATAATAAATACAAAGTAATTTATAAACCTTAAAAAGATCTTTTTAAAAGAGAAATTATACTCTAGAGGGAAATATAAGGTCTTATAAAAAACCCTAATAATATTTTATAATTATTATAAAAAAGTTAGGATTAGAGAATACTAGTACTATTTAATAATTAATATCGTACTTATAAGCAAAATATCTAATTACTACTACGAAGTAGTACGTAATCTCGATTAAAACAACTTTTTTAGTATTATTAACGTAATCCGAAGCTGCTTCGAGACCTATAATAAGAATCTAGAGCTCTTATCCGAGCTATAAGTAATTTTTTTTATATTTATAGCTAGGATAATAAAAGGTAAATTATAAATAAAAATCCTTAAAGAGCTTATTAATTAAATTAATAAGCTAGTAAAAATCTAGCTAAATAAGGGGACTAATAAACGGAAAGTTAGATATTTTTATACTATAATTTAATATAAATTAAAAATAAAAATAACCTTATACTAAGTACTTAAAGACTACGAGACGCTCTACTCGAGGCTAAGATTTAGTTTTAATATTAAAATAAGAATACTATACTAAATCTACTTCTAAGCGTACGACGGCCCTTATTAATAGTACTAAGTTAATCGAACGTATAATAAAAAAAAGAAAAAAGCTAAGTATAGTAATCGCTAATAAGGAAGCTTAGATTTATTAAATAAGTAAAAATTTAACCCGCGAGTAAAGTATTATAAAAAATAATATTTTATTTATAAAAAAAATAGATATTAGTTAAGTAACTACTCTAAAAAAGAACGTACTAAATCGTATAAATAGTATTAAAAGTCGAGGGTAGTAGAAAGTAAAACTAGCCCTAATTAATTTAACTAATTCCTTATAATATATAAAGGTATATCTAGAGGTACAGAACCTAGTATAAGTAACTAAATTAATAGCCTAAAGTATCCGCTAAGAAACTCGGAAAATAAGGAAGACCTTATACCCTATACTAATAAATTAGATTATAATAAAATTAATAATATTAACTACTCTTTTTTTACCCCGTTAACTTCTAGAAGATATATAAAAATAAATAAGTAAAAGGTAGTAGAACCTCTTAATAAGCAGGCTTTTATTTATAAATAGTAAGGGAAAGTCCCCTAGATAACGGGTATAGAGAGAGGTAAAGGGGGTAAATTATAATCCGGCCTACTAAATCTAATAATACTAGATTTACCTCTCTTAATACTTAAAAAGAAATTAGGTACTAAGTAATTATAATAATAGCTAAGGGGGTCCTTTTTATACTACCTAAATTACTTAAATACTAAGCTCGTATAAGCATTTTATATAAATAAAAAGTATAGCCTAAAAACTTTCTAAAAAATTATCCTAAATACTAGAGTATCGCAATAGTTAATAAAAAGAAAAGGGCAATTCTAAGCGCTATAAAAAATTATATTAATAACGCTTAATATGTTAATAATAAGTATTATAAGGATTAGCTTCGGCCTAAGCAAGGAAATCGTTACCCTAAGTATAATAAAAATAGAAACGCACTTCGGAACAATAACCTTCTATATTTTACCTATTAATACCCTATTTTTATTATATCTAAAAAACATAGATCGACTAGGTATTATATTTAATAATATAAAAAACAGAATCTCTAGTAATAAGCACTTCGAAATAGTTAAACGATAATAGGGGCACACGTTTATAAGGCTTAATAACGACTTAAAATTAATTTATTACCTAATAGAAAATAAGCTTTAATAACTATACTAGAGGTTTAGCTACCCATTAGTTACGAAGCTATATAACCTCCTAAAGCGATTAGATAATAATAATATTAAAATAAGGGCACTAAAGTAGTTAATCAAAATATACTACTAATACTAAATAAATACACAGAGCTTACGTAGGTTTAAATTTAAATTACGTAATAAGCTTAATTTTAATTAAGAAATTATCGTTAATATCTTCTATTTAAATAACTAGCTAGTCCTATACGTAATTAACGAAGCTATATCCTTTTAAATAGAGTAATTCCTCTAGGATCTATAAATAATAATAGTATAGGCAGCCCTATAAAAAAACTAAATCGACACATACTAAGGACCGCTAAACGGCATTAGAACCGACGCTAGTACTAGCTTTAAATTAATAAAATTTAAAAAGAATACGACGGCCTATAGTATATAGCTAAAAATCGTACTTATTAAAGCGTACTATAGTATTAAAAAAGTAAAAAGGGCATACTAATAACTAAAAAAAGTATTTAGGATTTTTAAAAAAAAGAATTAAAATTCTACTAATAACGAATACCTCTAAACGGCACTTAAATACTATAATAACACTATAGGGCCCAACGGACTTATATTAACGCTTCTCGTATTTAGAGTATATCTAAGAACGACCTTAGCCTCGCTACCGTTACTAAATATAAGCTAACGAGCCTAAATAATTAAAAAAATAATATAAGTATTACGTAAAGTAAGCATAAAAAAGTAAGTTAATAAAGTAATTATTATACGTAATAAGCCCGATATAAGGGGTAATTTAGATATATTACTAAATTTAGATATACGAGTATAGTATAAAATTACTTAATAATAGGCTAGGCTATATAAATTAATCTTTATTAATAAGCGCTCTTACGTAGTTATAAGGGATTATAACTAACCCCTCGAGATATTAATTACGGTAGTAAGACTATATTATATAAATCTTAGTAAGGTAATTTCTAACTTATAAAAAAAAGAAGAGCTAGGGGAAACTATATAACCCATAATAAAAGTATAAGAAATTATCCTTAATAAAATCGTTATAATAATACTAATAAATAACGAGAAAAAGGAAATCGCTAAAAGGGTACTAATACTACTAGCAAGACGTTACGAAAAACCACAATAGTAAGCACTAATATAACAATTTATTACTAGTAATAAAGTAATTAACACCTTTTATATAATAAAAAAGAAAGCCGATTTCGAGCTAATAATTAAACTACGTAAAAAAAGTATAATTATAACTACTAAAAAGCTATATAAAGAATTAGATCTAATTAAAATAAATACTCTTTATAATCGAGGGGTCTATTAATTTATCCTCTACGACCTAGAGAAGTATATAAACCTCTATATATTTAAATCGTAAATAGTTCGTAAGATTAAAGGGAAAAAAACACTATAGCTGTATAAGAAGTTTAAATATATAATTTAGGGGTATAGTAATATTAAAAAAGCGACGCTACTCACATAATCGCCTATAGTATAGCGCTATAACTAACGATTAATAATAGTACTAATAGCATTACTATAAAAAAAGGGGTACGAGATTTAGAACCGTAATATTACCTAGGTATATACCTAATTAGCCACAGGGCTTATAAAGAAAATCCTAGCCTATTTACTAAAAAAAATAGCTAGTAAATACCTAAAAAGCACGATTATTAAAGTACTTAAGTTACTATATAGGCTCGTAAAATCGGGTACTTATTAATAGGCTACATATTACGATTTTTATATTAATTAATTATTAATAGTTATATTTACGTACGACCCGTGCCTACTAGTTTCTAAGTATATAAGTAACTAATTTAAAATTATTAAAATATAGACCGACGATATATTAAGCCTATTTAATATTAATTTTATAAAAAAAGAGAATAAAGAGCTCTAAAAAACGGGCTTTGTAATAAAACTAAAAGAGGTCCTTATAATAAATACCCCCCTAGTATTTAATAATAGGATTCTTATAATCGAGGGAGAAACCGTCGTCTTTTAGTAAAAGGGGTAAGGTAAGAAAATTAACCTTATTAATTTAAATATAATTAATATTAAAAAGCGATATAAGGCTAAGCTTGCGCGAGGGGTATTTATTTTTTTTATTCTGCCTTTATTAGCTACTCGGGCAGTTCTTAGTATTATTTATATAGTATTAATATATAATATTAATAAATACTCCTACTATCTTAATAAACTATTTTTTTTAAATTTTTTACCTTTTTAACTTTTCTTTTTATAAAGTTTATAACTACGGATTATTAATAATAATATTAGGCGCCCAACACTACCACCTTATAAGCTGCCCACTTAGCTAAGTTTACTACCCTCTAGGTAACTATAGCTTATAATAGTAGTATTAGAGATACCCTCGTTACCGTTATTAAAAATAATATCGACCTTACGATATCTACCCTAGTACATTTAACTTTAACTTATATACGTATACACATTCGTTACCTCGTTTCCTTTATTAAAATCGAAAAACGCTTCCCTTACTATTTATTATTATTACCCTATTACTATTACTATTAAATCGTCTACCTACTCTTAAATATATACTATTAAAATACTAAGATACCTAGTTATTATTAACCCCTAGGGATACCTTAAGGGCTAAAAGTTCGATCCTATAAGTATTATACTAAAGGACCCCGAACTATAGCAAGGTCGTTTTAAAAAATACGGATTAAATACCGTTAACTTAAAAATCCGAAATACGTATATTAACATAAGTATTACTATTATTAGTACTTAACTTATATAATATAGCCTTAATAAAATACTTAATCGATTATAAAACATAATTAATACCCTAGTATCGTAATAATAAAATAAGAAGTTTAGAAAGACTAAAAAAGATATTTTAAAGTTATTAAATAAGTTAGAAAATAAGAGGTAGGTTTTAGTTATTTAGAAAGCTATTAATATATTACGTTATTAGTAACGGGATGAGCTATGTTAATAGTTAGTAACGGTTACGGCCGGCTATAGTTAGTTATAAAGTTTTATTAAAGTACGTAATAAAGACACTCGATATTGACCCTAATAGACCAGCTTGCCCGTAAAGGCGAAGATAGCCCCTAATGAGGCGGACCGGACCCCAAAGGGGCGCGAGGGGTATATATTATAAATATATACTAGCCTAAGGTAATTTTTAACTACGCTAGAGTAGCACAAGCTATAAAACTAAACGAATAAAACGTCGAGGTACTTAATAAGTAGCTTAAGTAGTAGTACTTAAATCTTAATTAAGGTCTCGTCTATTACTTAATTAACCTCGTGGCTAATAAGCTCTACGTATTTATAAATAGCTTATTTATAAATAATAAAAACCTTACTTTATAATTAAAGTATATTATTATTCTCGCTAACGAGAGTATAGGTAAGAGTAAATTTATAATCTATAATAATATAATCTATTATTTATTAACTAAAAATAAGTAAGTAATAAGAAGTATATTAGTATTAAAAGTTTATAGTATAGTTAACGGCGTTAACCTCGCCTATGCAATTTTAATAATACTAAAAAGAATTACTAATTAACTTAGCCTTTTACTAATCTTAATAATTATCTATACGAATTCCTACTCGCTATATAAATATCTTATTAAATTAGGAACTATAAAAAAAAGAGGCTTATAATTAATATTATAGTCCTTAAGTAATTATATAAAAAGCGTAAGATCCTCGAGATCCGTTAAATTAATAATAATAATAACCTCGCTAACGCTTTTATAAAAGTAGTACTTAATAAGAGGTTAAAATAATTTATAAATAGTAAAAAAGTTAATATATAAATAAAAAGATAGGTTATATAAAAAGAATAGAAAAAAAGAGGAAAAAGAAACGACTTAGTAAATGGGCCTAAGGTCGAATTATACTTCTAATTATAATAATTAAATCGATAAAAAAAAAAGAAAGTTAATATTAAATTAGAAGTCTAATTTAACTACGGTATATAGTTAATTAATATAAGGGCTAATTAGGGGCCCTATTTAGGATTATCGTAGCTAGCCTAACCTGCGGTTAGAACCTCCTTTTTTTATTATATAAAAATTTATATAGTTAAATTAATCTCTTCGTCAACCCACGGTTCGAACTAATTCCCCTGTAAGAGGGAAACCTACAGCCCCTAATCAATCGAGAGATATCTATAGGATGTCGTGGTCTCCACCGTGTCGTTAAATCAAATGTCGGCTGGACCTCTATGGGTCAACAGTCAGCCTGTTGAGGCACTCGCCGGTGCAAACATCTACAGCTTCAGCGAGCCGTGGCAATTCTATGCCCCGTATGTTTCGTGCCTGGTAGTCACGCTGACAGTGTACATCCTTGGGTGGAGGGCATTACACCGAAACGGATGTTCGGCTGGAAATAGTTTCCTTCAGTTCGTGGTAACGACCAGCACGAGCAGCAGGCTACATGAACTTGGGAAATCTTGCGGTATCGGGGGAAGCGAGAGTTTCTCGAAAGAGTTGAAAGATGTTAAGCTCCGTTTCGGCATTAAGCGGACGACGAGTGATGTAGAATCAGGTGATGGGGATGAACGGGTGGTTGTCCTCGGGACTGAGTCTGAGATTGAGTCGCTTCGGGCTTGACATCTCAGACCTCACCGCGACGTAAGCGCTTTTCCCACATGATCAGGTTGGAGTTCACTCGCGAGATAGAATTTGCTCTATACTTTAGCTCGGGTGGGCCTCCGACGTCAAGACACCAAGAACCTTATTCATTGGATGATCCCATCACAACTCACGACAGACGAGCTTATCAACATCCACTGCTCTTTCGGACATGTTGCGGAAAGCCAAATCTGTGATAGTGGGATAACTCAGTCACCTGTGTGATGCTCTGTAATGTCGCATTCACGAACTTCCAATTTGACTTCCTGTGTCCATTTCTTAAACCTCCAGTCGCAGAGCCTATTTTCAGTTTGTTGAGGTATCTTTCATCATTTGTTTTTGGGCAAGGATATCCTGCCAGCAGCTCCCGCTATTCTGCCCCCAAGTGTAACTACGGCCGCCACACGACCGCCGGTCTCGGGCACATATATAAACTAGGCTCTACGTAGTTAGTATTTAAATAGGTTAGGCTAATTAGAGGCTATTAATTAACGTATAGTTAATTAATTATTTTAATAAAAAGTATAATAATTAACGAATTAGCCTAATTAACTATCTAATTAACTATTTAATTACTCCGTATAGTCTATAGCCCGTAATTTAATAACTTCTTTTACTTTAGCCTCGTACGTATTAAAATTACGTATAATCTCGAGGCCTCGTTAAGTAGCCTCGTTAAGTACTAGCCTTAGGTAAGCTAGAGAAGCGCTAGTTATAAAATAAGTAGTCGTACTTTACATAGTTATATTCTTTATAATTAACGGTATATTAATAAATAAAAGAATTATTAACTTCGTAATTATTCTCTTTTTATAATATATTAATATTAAGAATAGCTTTAATTAGTAGTAGTAGTAGCGGTAATAACGGCGAGGTCAACGAAGTACTAGTTATAAGTAGGTAAGTAGGTAGGTAGGTGGGTGGGTGGGTAGGTGGGTGGGTATGGGCCTCCGGGCTCGGAGGTAGGGCCTGCCGCAGCCACACTTGGGGGTAGAAAAGCGGGAGCTGCTGGTAGGATATCCTCGCCCTTATTTTTTTTATTCTGCCTTTGCTAGCTGATCGGGCGGTTCTCGGTATCATTTACACAGTATTAATACACAGTATTAATAGATATTCCCACTATCTCGATAGACTATTTTTTTAAAATTTTCTACCTTTTTAACTTTCTCTCCTATAAAGTTCATAACTACGGATTATTAACGGCGATATTGGGCGCCCGACACCACTATCTTGTGAGCCTTAAGAAGCTAGTACCCATACCCATACACATAGTATAATATTATTATATAATTAGTAAAAAGACTTAGTACCGTATTAGGGGCATAGTTTAGACTTAGAGGAATTAAGTATTAATTACTACTATTTTTAATAGTACTTAGAGGCGGATCGGAGGGTAATTCTAACGCCCTTCGGTTTATTAAGTCGTTATTAAATCTTTTACTTTTTATTCTTATTATTTATTAATAAAATAGTTCTTTTTTTAAAATATTTACTAACGGAGAGATCGGACGGCTATTACTTATCTAAGGAGTATTATTATAATTATAATTATGACGTAAGATTATTATATATTATATAAGATATTATTAAACTATATTATATTACGTATTTTAAAGATTATAAAAGGCCGGATTAGGAAATATAAGTAAATAGAACCCTAATATACGTACTAAGTACGTTATTTACGTATAAAGATTAATACTAAATCTTATAATAAACCGAGGAGCTAGTAAGAGCCTTATATACTTTATAAATGATAATAATATTACGAGAGAAAAAAGACTTAAATAAGAATCCTGCTATTTAAAAGGAACGTAAAAAATAAAAACGAGAAGCGAATATATTTAAATAATTAATATCCCTAAAGTTATAAAAAATATAAAAAAACGGGTCGAGGGAAATATATATCGCTACGGATATTACGAAATAATAAGAGCGTTAGTACTTATATAGTAAGATATTAGAATGGGGTAGGGTAATTAGTCCTAGTAGTTCTTTCTAAAAGCTAATTAAGTATAGGGATTATAAAAAAGCTAATTAGAAAAAGATATAAAGAGAAGGGCCCCGATTAGAAATAAGAGCTTAGTAATACGGATTTTTATTTTAAAAATATATATACCTTTTTAGGATCGAACTAGAGCTTTTTTAATAATTTATTTTAAGCGCAATAATATAGGATAATTAAGAACCCTACCTTTTTAATCTAGCTAATACTACCTTTTTTCTTTAATTATAACTCCGTTAATTAAGGCCGTGTTAACCCGATTAAAGGAGGTATCTTATATTACTTTTATAAGTATTAGTAGTTCTTCCTAAGTACCGTACTGCGAGAGTCCTTTATACCCTATACCTTTTTAATATAGTTAGTAAAATATTACTCTATTTACTAACCCTCGAGGACGAAATTCTTTTACCCTTACGATTTTTTATTTTAATAAAATCTTTTATTACTTAAGCCCTAATAAAGCTTACCTAGGGACGTTTATATTACTAATCGCTACCTACGGTTTTTAAAAATTCGCAATTTTTAATTTTAATAATAAAAGCTATAGATATTAATTATATTACGTAAAATAAGCTTTAGATATTTAAAAGGAGCTAGAGCTAGAGATAAGTTTACGGACTTACCTATTTTAAAAACGTTATACTTTTTTTATTTTAGTATTTCTTATTTAGTAATAAAAGGTATTTTAAAAAAACGCTAAGTAAACTTAGTAATCTTATTAATATAATAAATAGGGACTTACTAAATAAAAAACAATATGGACCGTAATAAATACTAAGCTACGTTATTTAATTAATAAGTTATAATAATATAAGAAAGAGGTAAACAACCTAAGTAGAAAATACTAAATTAGGATACGATATAGCTTATTTTAAAGCCCTCTTAAAAAAGAGGGAACCTCTCCTTTTTATTTATAAATTATTATAATTAAAAAGGCCCTAAAGTAATATTTAGAACCAAATAATTTAAACCTTAAATAATTAAAGAAACTTATACTTCCTTTTAAAAATACTAACTTACTCTAGAGAACTTTTTATTATAATATAAAGTTTTATTTAATAATTTTAGTATTCTATCTAAGCGAGAAGGCTTACGAGGATAAAATAAAGTCGAACTCTTAACGATATTAATAATATTTGAAAGATAATAATAGCTATGCTAATAGTAAGATATTTACTAAACTTTTTTTTACTAATATCCAATACGATAGGATAGTAAGACATAGTAAACCCTACTTCCTTAGATTCCTTAAATATTATACTTTTAATATAATAATTTTCGGAGCTAAGAGTATACGACCCTACTTTATTATTATTAAATATATTAAGCCCTATTATTTTTACTTTAAGTACTCTTATTAGACATATAGTTATACGTCTAAAACCTTATTATATTATAAATATATTTTTTATTTCTTAAGGTCTAACTTTTATTAATTATAACCGCGGTATATTAATAAAGGGATACCTAGACCTAGTCGAAATTTAAGTAGATAGACTAGGAATTAAGGATCTAGTTAAAGTAGACTAATATAGAATCCTAATTTTTAGGACAAGACTTTAATATAATATAAAAGATTAGTTTAGTAAGCAAAATAAAGATAATAAATAAGAATAGTTAAAAATTAAAAAGGCTTTTAAGAAACGCTTTAAAGAGCCTAATAATATAGTAAAGAATATTAAAATAGTTTAGGACGGATTATTATTTATTTCAAAAAACGGAGAGATAATCTTTACTTTTTTATAATAAGTAACTAAAATTTAAAAAAGACTACTAGAAGTATACTAATAAGGGTTTAACTAACGTATATATTTTTAAATCCCTAATAAAGAGAAGAATATCGTTTTTTAATAAAGAGTTTTGGATAGACTTATTTATAAGAAGTTAATAACGACTATAGAGTACTCTAATATATTTTTATAAAAATAAAAAACTATTATCGAGCTTTATATAAACCCCGGTAGGCGTTTATTAAATATAAATAAGGACTTAAATATTAATAAAAAAGTAAGCTTAATAATAAAGATAGTAAAAATACTCGGAGAAAGAAATAAGTAATATTACGAGCTAATTCGAGAGACTATATATACTTTTAATATATAAATAATATAATAATAAGCAAGTTTATTATAATAATAAATACTACTTATAAAATAATAAAATAAACCCGAGCGTAATACTAATATACTAAGATATTTTAATTATTATAAATAGGGATATATCGGGCTAAACTACTTAGAACCTCGTAACCCCATAATATAAAAAAAGAATAAGGCTAATTAAGAAGAGAATAAGGTCGAGTACTTAAAAAAGAGGTAAGAGGAACTAAAAAATAAGCTAGAGATTACTAACTTTATAATACCCCTAATATTAATAATATATAAAATAAAAAAGACCGATTAATAAATTATAAATAACTTTATTATAAATATTTTTATAAACTTATTAACTAGTACTATCCCGTTAGGATATTAATAACTAAGTGAAGCGGGTATGCTTTTAAATTATAATATAACTACGACTTAGAGAAAAAACGATATTAGTCCCTAATATAACGTAGTTTTATAAGAGTAAGAGAATAATAAAAAAGAAGTATATATAATAAAAAGAACCTAAGAGAATAACGTAAATAAAAATAGTACTACTCGCCCTCCTAAAAAAGTACGTTAAGTTTTAAAATAAGAAAATGAAAAAATACTTTAATAATACGTAAGAGAGGTAATATACTATATAAAAATAAAATAGAGTAATAGGGGAGGATAGTTTACTAAAAGAGATTTTAACGGGGACTAATAGAATAAAGACCCTAAGGGAAAGTAAAAATAGACCTTAAACTATAATAATAATTAGCGTTATATTAAAATAAGTAGGGAAAAATAGCAGCCGAGAACCCTTTTCTTAATTAGAGCTATAACGAAATATAATATTGTAAATTTTAATTTTAAATAAGTATTTAAGGATATAATAATTAATAGATTAGTTCTATAACTTTTACAAATAAGTCCTATAGCGAGAGTAGAGGCTACTTTTTTAATATAGGTTAACCTTTTTAAAATAAAAGAGAAGAAGAGGAGTAATATTAAGTAAGTCTAAGAAACTAACTATTATTTATATCAAATAGGTTGAATATTAAACTTAATATATAATATAAATAATAGGTACTTAAGGAGTAATAATAAAGTTTTTTTTAAGAATATAGCTTTTAGCTTAGAAAATAGCGTACCCTTAAGTCTTAGTTTTGTTAATAGAATTATTAAGTATTATAAAGTCTTAAGTATCTTATTAAACTTAGGCTCTATAATTAACATAATTAACGTAATATTCGTAATAAAATATTATCTCCCGCGAGTTAAGATATAAAAACTAATAATAATTTATATAATTAATAACTAAGTAATACTAATTAACGAATACTATATTATAAGACTTGTTGTAAGTAATATCCTAATATATATATAAGCTATTATTATCGGATACTTAAACGAATAAGACTTATTTTTTAAAAAGTAATAGTATTACTATATTTTAATAATAGTTAATTATAAAGCTAAGAAAATAACTGTTTAATGTAAAAAGGGCTTAGTAACTACGATCCTTATTAAACTATTTCCGAACTTAATAAAGTTTTAAAAATATTATAAATATTACTATCCGGGCTAGGGGAGCGACTTAGAAAATAATATATCTAATACTAATAATAATAATAATATTATAAAGGACTTAGAAAAGCTCTTAGTAGAGGTATATACCGAGGTCCGATAATTACGTTACTACGATATAAGAAATACCTAAGCCCCCGGAATAACTAGTAAGAAGGGGGTAATTATTACTATTATACTAAAGCGGAGAGTCTATCGAGACAGTGGGAGTATCCATTGATACTGTGTATTAATACCGTGTAAATGGTACCGAGAATCGCCCGAGCAACCAGCAAAGGCAGAATATAAAAACAAATACTAAAGCGGAGTCTAATAATAAAAAGCATTAATAATAATATAAAATATTACTATTATCCTATATTCTATTTAAATATTCATATAAAAAGATAGGATACTTATTAAATAATAGTAATATAACTATCGGATCGAAATAATTTATAATAGAACATACTTACGTACTTATATTAAAATATTAATATTATATATTATATATTACGGAGGGACGCGCGGTGCGCATTATAACGAAAATTATAGAGGAATCAGGAAAAGACGGCTCCCTTAGAACTATATATTACTACGAAAGCATAGAGCATTATTAAGAAAAGGGGATTAGGGTAAAGTTTATTACAAAAAAAAACCTATATATATATTTAAAATAGGAAAAGGTAAATATAATATAGAGTTAATTAGAGCGACGATAATAAGTAATAGTAGTTAGTATTAAGGGTAAATATAACTCCCTAATAGTAATATTAAAATAAATATATAATACTAAAGAAAAAGAAAATATTGAGGAAGAAAGCGATATTAGACCCGATACTAAGGATAAATATAGTAATAATACTAATATAACGTAGTATTTCTTATAGAAAGATACGGACCCCGAAACGATTATAAAAATACTATTATTAATAACGAATAGAAATAATAAAAATAATCGTATTAAGGTAGATAAAGCTCTAGTTAAGAAGTAAATATTTATAAGCCCCGAGACTTATATAAAAAAAACCGATTTTCTAGGGGTACCCCTTAAAATCCCGATTTTTTTAATACTTTTTACGTACTATTTTAAGCCCCGTAATATAAAATAGATTTATAGTTTAAAGTATTTAATATTATAATCAGGGTAATAATAAATATTAATAAGAAGAAGAACTTAGTAAAGCGACTATGTTTTATTTATAAATATTACTTTATTAAAATACTAATAGAGATTAAAAAATAATATTAGTAAAGTACGTTATTAATCTCTTCCTAGGGGTACGAGCGAAAATACGTAAATAACTTAAGTATAACCGTATTAAGAAGTAATTCGTAATAATAGTATTTTTAAATATAGAGGAGGTAGGTATTATTTAAAGGCCTAATAATAAATTAAAATAGATTACGAATACCCTATTCTATAAAAAGGTAGCTAAGCCGGGAGTTCTAAGGATTATTTACGACTTTAGGCTTATTAACGAAGTATTAATTTAATCCGTATACCCTTATTATAATATAGAGACTAATATAGACTCTATTTTTTATAAGTAACCGAGAGTTTATTTATAGACGGACGTATCTAACGGACTCTAGGGCATTTTAGTCCGTAAAAAAGATTAATATAAGATTTTAGTTCCCCCCGACGGAGCAATCCGCCGGGGCCGTACCGTATATTACGTATTAGGGAAAACTAAGTATATTGCGCTCTATACCTAATTACTAATTAAAACTCCTAACCTTCTACCGCCCGCTTATAGGGCGAGCTTTACTTACTCTAATATATATAGGACCTCTTAGTACTAACCTATATAAGTAGCTAGGTCTAACATAATCCCTTTTTATATAAGTATTATTATTACCCAGGGGGTCCTATAAGAGCTATTTAAAATACTAGCTTATTACCCTAACCCTATATACCTCTAGCCCGTTTATTATAATTATTATAATTAAGTTAGTATCGATATACTAAATCTTAATATCCGTACTAATTTAGCTATTTACGGCGCTTATAATATTACTTAGCTAAATTCCGTATTATTAAAAAGTATTTTATTACTCCTCGAGTATATTTATATTAGTTATAATAGTTATAGTATTAAGCTAGCTAAAGAAGGCGCCTAGCTTAAGAGGGGTAAACTTATTAACGTATATCTTTAGCTTACTAATTACTAACTATATACTAAAAGTAAAGTAAGTTCTTATCGAAATAGTAGTTTATATATTAATAAGTTTATTTAGTAGATTTATTTAGTAAATTTATTTAGTAAATTTGTTTAGTAAATTTATTTAGTTTAAATAGAGAGTAGCTTTAGGTAATATTAAAAGCGATAAGGATAAAAAGAATCTTTGCGAGCTCTAAGTAGTAAATATTAGCCTATTTAGCCCTTTTTTTTTAGAAACTTCTATATTATTATTAAAGTTCAAAACCTCTGCGGTTAAAAAAGGCTACTTCTGACTATTACGGCCGATTATTATAGCTAATTATTATCGCTAACCTCTACTATTAACCTTTCTAGCCGGCGCTACTACGTAAGTATATGGCTTAGCCTATTATTAATAAGTAGCTAAAGAGGGTAGCTTACCTATCCCGAATTAAATAGCGGTTTTCGTTTCGAAATTACTATATTACGTTAAGTACGTACTTAGGATATATTACGCGTATTATATAGTTAAAAAGTGTACTATATTATATAATTTCCCTTAAAAGCGTAATCCCGTTAAGGTCGATCTTTTGTACCTATAAAGCCGGAAAAAAACCACTACATAAGATTTTAGTTATTAGTCCTAATGATATATAAGAATATAAAAGAATACTATAGGGATTAAAAAGCGCGCGTTTAACTTATATACGTTTTGAAAACTTAGTTTTTAAATATTATAATATTAACGGATATTATTTCCCCTCTATTATAAGATTCTTATTATATTTACTAATATTAATATTTATTTTTATAAATAATTATAACTTTACGAGCGAGACCTTTAAAAAACACTTTTATTTCTTATACTATTATTACTTCTTACGTATCGTATAAGTACTAATTCCTTTAAATAAAAGTAAGATATACCTATTTAACAATTACGTAATATTTATAGGGTTCGAGATTTATACTAATAAGATTAGACCTTTAGAAAAATATTATAATAAATTTATAATATAAAAAAAATAGTTTAAAATACGCCCCCTCGGATATAAAAAGAGATACGAGGCTTATTATACTTAATACTATTCGTACGTAAGTATATCCTAGGGCAAGTAAACTTAGAAACTATTATTAAGAGGGTATTTTTTAAGGATATTTCTAAGACTACGGGCATAGGAAAGAGGAGTATATAAAGAGAATAGGTTAAGTAAGAGATACCCTTATAAGGACTAAAATAGGTAAAAGTATTAAATAAAATATATAATATAGTTTAAAATAATACAACTTATAAAATAAGCTTTAAAACTTAGTTTAATATTATAATAAACACGAGCGATCATACTATAAAAGTAGTCCTATTATTTGTTTTTATGTTCTGCCTTTGCTGGCTGCTCGGGCGGTTCTCGATATCGTTTACACGGTATTAATACACGGTATCAGTGGATACTCACACTGTCTCGCTAAACTGATTTTTTCTTTTAGATTTTCTACCTTTCTAACTTTCCCTCCTGCAAAGTTCACAACCACGGAGTAGTCCTATTATAATTCCTAAATAATACCGAAATCTAAACTAAGATTACTAACTATAACTTTAATCAAGCTATAATTATTATATAAATAAGCTTTAGATTATTAAATTAGGAGAGGCATTATTTAGTCTTAAAAAGAAATTTTAGTAATTATACGGGTATTAATAAAATATTAATAGTTTACTAAAGCTAGTTTATACTTAATACTTATTTATATTAATTAATAGTTAATTAAGTAGAGTATACGAAATTAGAGAGAGATTTATAAAAAGCTTATAAAATAGATTAAAATACTCTCGGAGTACGACGTAGAATATATATATTAACCGAATATTACGAAAGTTATTAAAGTAATAAATAGACTAAGTAGACTATTAGAATAGGGTGGGGCGATCAGTCCTAGTAGTTCTTTTCTAAAGCTAATTAAGTATAAGGATTATAAAAGAGCTAATTAGAAAAAAATATAAAAAAAGGGCCCCGATTAAAAATTAGAACTTACGAGCGCGGATTTTTATTTAAAATATATATATACTTTTTAGAATCGAACCAGAGCCTTTTTAATAATTTACTTTTAAATATAATAATATAAAATAATTAGGAACTTTACCTTTCTAATCTAGCTAATACTACCTTTTTTCTTTAGTTATAACTCTATTAATTAAGGCCGTATTAACCCGATTAAAAGAGGTATCTTATATTACTTTTATAAGTATTAATAGTTTTTTTAAAATACCGTATTACGAAAGTCCCTTATACCCTATACCTTTTTAATAGTCTCCCCTTCTAAAAATCCCTTCTTTTTTTAGATAAAAAAATAAGTAAAAAAAAGCCTAACTCGATCGGAAATACTTTAAATAATTAATTAGGGAAAGTAATATAATAATTAAGACGAATACGAGCAGTAAGACTCTAATTTAAAAAAAAATAACTAAATAATTAAGATATAAAAACGAAAATATATAAAAAAGGGTTTTTTATTTAATAAAAAGGGGATATAATAGACCTTAATAAGCGAACGAGATAAATAAATAAAAAAAAACGCGGATACTTAGGACCGGATCGGGCCTAAATATAAACGCTATAATAATATAATAAAATAAACGACGAGTTAAGATTTAAACTAATAAAATACCCTAACGGGTATAACTAGTTATTTAACTAGACTATTCTTTATTAATTAATATAGCCCAGAGACTTAATAATAAACCTATTTAAAAGTGCGGATATATTAAACTAAGGGCGCTTATAAAACTAGCTTTTAATTAAACTTATTAATAATTTTAATTAGTATTATTATAGGCCTAATATAATATCTAAATAAAACTCTAATTATATACTTAATAAGGATTAAAAAGAACGACCTAAATTACGTTAATTAAAATAATAGCTACGCTCTAGTTATTAAAACGGCTCCTTTCTTCTCTTTTTAAACTTTATTTAAAATAAATAGACTAATATAAAATTATTAAAGTTATAAATAAAATCGACGAACTATATTTTTAATAATTTTAAACTATAAATATAGATAATTAATACGTTATTTTCGCTACTATTAACGCCCCTTAGGACGTTTAATTATACGAACTTAACCTTTTTATTTTAAATAAACTATTTACTAAACTAGTTTTTATAGCTTATTAAAACCCGTAGGCCGCGGAGTTATTTAATAATAAAAAGGCTACTCTTTTTAATATATCTACTTACTAATTTAATTAAAAAAAGCTAGTTATAGCTTAGATTAGAATAGATATTTTAATTAATACTTTTTTAAATACTATTATTACTTAGATCTAAATAACTACGCTTTAAACTAAGGGTTTTATAATTCTTTAGCTTAATTTAATAAAAAATATAAGTTTTTATAAAATACTATTCTTTAGTTAAGAGGGGACTATAGTTTTTAAAAACGATAATATTATAAACTTTTTAAAAAAGTTCGAGGACTAGTACGAAATTAATAAGGTCTTAGACTAATTTAAAAATAAGCTTATTACGTATACTATAAGAGGAGATTATTAAACTCTAGTTAAAAACGTAATTAGAGGACTACCCTAGGCCTAAGCTAAGGATTTTTTTTAAAAAAAGTATAAAAAATAGGATACTAACTACTTTTTAAATAAAAAAGAGTAGATTAAAATAGTTATTAAGGGACTACTTATCTCGTTTTTTAATTTAAACTCTACTTAAGTACTATTTACTAAAATTAATAATATAATTACTTTTATAAAATAATAAGACCTCTATATTATAACTAATAAGAGCCTAATTAAGGCCGTATATAAATAGTTCTATATTAATATTATAAAAGAAATAGTAAAAAAAGTCGGGGTCTTTTTAAATAGCTTTATTAAATTAATAAAGTACGCGAGGTTTAAAATAAAACTTCTTAATATAATCGTATATAAAAAAGAATATAGCCTATTTTTAATAAATAATTAAAATTAACTTAAAACCTTATTACGACCCCCTACTCCTTAAGTACGTAATAATACTTAGTATTAATATTTAAATTATTAATAAACTCGCTAGCTAATAATAAAGGCCTAGGTTACCTAAGTAACTATTATTAATATTACTAATTCTAACTTAACTAATAAAATAAATAAACTAAAGATTTATTAAAATAATATTTACTCTTAAAGTCCTACTTATATATTTAATATAAGCGCTACGCGTCTTAATTAGCCCCTAATTATAAAACTTAAAAATCGCTACTAATACTACTAGAGTTAATACTACCGAATTATTAGGGATTACGATTAGTATACTCTTAATAAGGACGCTTATTTTATTATTTTAGCTTAGGGAGCTTAGTACTACGAAAAGCGTAATAGTTATAAGCTTATAAACGATATTCCCTTTATTATAATTAAAAATAAAAAAAAGTATATAATTACTAATCGCGTTACCCTTTTTTTTTATAATAAATATATTAACTAAAGAAAATACTAAGCTTTTAGCTAAGTAGATTCTAAACTATTAAATCGGACTATTTTAATAAACTATACTTATACTCTCCTTAGCTAATTTTATAAATATAGTTAAATACGTTTATATAGTACGACCTAACTTAGGCTACTATGCTTAAATAAACGTTTATACTATTTATAAAAAAAGACTATTTAAGAATCGTACCTTAATAACTAAACTATATTTCAAAAAGATATATAAGATTAATAACCTAAGCTAGCCTTTATAACTTAAAAAAAAACGGTTTCTTTTTTTTTAATTAAAAAAGAGAAATTATAAAAATTAATAATAATAACGAGGTTTTTAAAATAGTAAAAAACGTAATTTTTATATTTACCTCTAGGCCCTAGCTTATTAAAATCCTAATTAGTATCCTTAATATTAGTATTTAAAAAACTTAAAAACCTCTTTTTTATAAAACTTAGAAAATAATAATTATATATTAAACTTACGAACTTAACCTTAGGGTCGAAGCTAAAAAGCTAATAAAAAAGAGGTTCGAGGCCCCGATCTCGCTTTTTATAAACTTTTTATAAATAATTATATTAAAATATACTATAATAATAGTGATTTTAATACGTAATTAAAAATATTCTAATATTAATAAAATCCTATTAAAAGCTCTAAAGTCCTTAATTAACTTAGTAAAAAATAGGTAATAATAAAAGGATATTAAGGACTTTCTTAATAAATATAACGAGAACTTCTTTTTAAAGCCGAGCTATATAACTAAAATTAGTAAAGTTAGAGGCGCTAATCCGATTTCTAAGTTCCTAACTTCCGTAATCTCGAACGCTTATTTATAATTAGAAATTTAAATATTAAGTATAAATTAAGATAATAAGGGTTTAATAATCGTTACTATCCTAGATACTAGGGCGTAAGTCAATATCCTCTCGAAATAATATATTAAAAAAGCTAGTATTTTTTATATAATAATACAGCTTTAAATATAGATATTTAAGTACAATTTAACTAACTAAATAATTTTCAATAGTTTTTATTTTATAAATATATAAATTAATAAGTTTAAAATAACTACTTATTTTTTTATTAAGGACGAGCGAGAGACGTCCGATCCGTTATTATTAAGTCTCTTATTTATATTAAATATTAAGCTATTTTTTAAATATAATAAGTTAATAATTACTATTTTAATCTATATTAAAAACGTAAGGCTAAGGATCTTAATAAGGATAATTAAAACGAACGGTTTTTAAAATATAAAAGATATTTTACCTTAGCTTAAGTAGTATATAAAGATAGGTTTTTAAATTAAAAAACTAAATATTAATAATATAATTAGAAATACTATTAGTTTTAATAACCCCTATTCGGAATTTAAATTAAAAAAAGACGAGCGTATTATAACGGTCTTAGATTAGAACTAAGCTAATTAAATTATAATTATAATCGCGCTTTATATAATTTAGCCTTAGATTATATAAATTAAGAGAGTAATAGTAACCGCTCGGGGTAAGGCTAAAAATAAACTAAACGGATTAGCTAATTAAAACGATTTACGTTTTTTAATAAAAATACTTACTTCTTAATAAGAGGAGTTATATATTAAATAACGAATTATAAAACTAAAATAAAAAGTATTAAAATAGTATAAAATAGTTAAAAAAAGCTTTTTATAAGATTCCTTATGTTATTAAAACTAATATAATATATAAAAAAAAGATTAAAAGGTTTAGTTAGTTAATAATACGCTCTTTAATAAATCGATACTTAATAGCGATCCTTATTAAAAACTTAAAAAACTCGAGGAGGTTAGAAATAAGCTATGAGATTAATTAGGCCCTTATAAGGATATTATTATACCTAAGTTCTTAAATATAAAACTAAGCTTTAGATTAACGAACGACCGATTCTAAGCTATTTTTAAAAATTATAACTATTTTTCTTTTTATAAATAAAATCTTTTTAAGTAAATACTTTTTAATTAAAAAAAAGTACTAGTATAAAACTTTTTTAAATATAGCTATCTCGACCCTATAGTCGTACTATTATAATTAATTAAAACTATATTTTATAAGGCTTAGTAAGTAAAGGGTATCCCGATCCTAAAGGCTTTATTATTAAAAGCTTTTAAAGTAATTTAAAAACGTATTATTTAGGGTATTATTAAAGAGAGCTATATTATATATTAGAACCCCTAGTTCTTAATAATAAAAAAGAACGGCGGTCTTTAGTTAATTAACTTAGTAATTAAAATTAATACTATTACTTTTTAAAATACTTAGTAACTACTTAATACTAACGAGTTCTAAGAGGAATTTATTATAAATTAGCTTATCTCCTTCTTAAATTTCTTTTTTAATTATAATTAGGTCTTTTTAAATAAAAAGAGCTACGATTTAATAACTTTTTTAATTCTACTCGGGCTATATAAATACTATACCCTCTTAATAAGAATGATAAATTTAATAGCTTAGTTTTATTAAATTATAACTTATATTCTCTACGACTTAATTTTAAAATACTATAGTACTTTTATTAATAATATTATAATTAAAGGCCTGCGATCTTATTATAATAATAAGTACTTAACTAACTATCCTAGGATCCGGCGATTTATTTATAAATACTTTTAAAATATTAATTAAGTTTTAGTTAATATCGAGCTAACTAGTTATACTATTCCGGAGTAAAGTCGTAATAGTACTAGCTATTTGTAGTTATTATAAGCTATTTTTATAGTATAAAAAGGAGACGGCTTAATTAAGCTAAAGTCCTTAAGATTTTTAAATAAATAAAATACTTAAACGTCTTAAAAATTAAATCGTTTCTTAGTATTATTACTTTTTATTACTATTAGATTGAGTAATTTTTTTATAATAGCCCTATTATACTCCTTACTTAATAAGAACTAATTTTTTAAATAGGGAGTATTATAAATTAAGGTTATAAAAACGCTTAAAAAAGCGATTATTATAGCTCTTATTTTAGTTTTATTAAACTATAGTACTAAGGCTAAACGGATTATTTTTATAATAAACTCTAATATTAAAAAATAAGATAGTATACTTAGTTAAATTATTAATAATAAGTATATTATTATTTAATATAAGAGCGGGATATAGCGCGGGCTAGAGCTTAATTATAACTTTAAAAAGCTCGAAATACGAGGTATATTAATAAGCCTAAAGCGTCTTTATAATTATCTATTTAGGGTTAACTTCTTATTAAAAACTAATACCTAAGTCCTAGTTATTTAGATTAATAATATAATAAATAACCTATTATTAATAATAATAACGCGCTAGCTCTTTTAAATTAGACTTTTTAATTTTAAAATTAAGTATATTAATAAGAAAAGAAATACTATAGTAAATAGTTTTTTTAAAAAAAACCCCTAACTAATCTAACTTAGTTAAAATAGAGCTTAACGAGGATATTAAGGACTTTATTAACGTACGAGTCCTATAAATACGAGTTATAAAAAACTTTTTTATTATAATATATAGTTATAATAATACTATTATTACTTAGATATAGGAAATAGATATTCTAATTAATATACTAGTACTAAATAAATAATAATCAGATCTCTTAAAATAAATTACCTATTTTTTTTTATTTTAAAGAGGCTAGCTAGTATACTTTTTAATTAGTTTATATATTTTAAATAAATAGTAATACGATTTATTATATAAAATAAACTTTAATTTTAATAAGGGACGAAGACTTATCCTTAACTTATTTAAGTAATTAACGACGAGCGCCGCTAAGTAGACCTTATTAATAAAGTATATAATAAATCTAGGTATAGGGGACAAGAAGTTATATATTTCTATTTTATAAAATAATATTACTAGCTAAGGATATACGCTTAGACCTAGGAACTAATTACGACTTACGAGGCTTATTAAAAAGCTAAATTATAATACTTTAATAACCCTTATATATTTATAATTCTAATTTATAAACCTTTTTTAAAAATCTATTTAAATACTTAGTATATAAGTAAATAAAAAGTTATTAAGGCGTATTATAAGTTTATAAAATACTTAAAAGCGCGGATTATAACGAACGCTATTTTAAAAAATATTATAAAGTTTGTTTAGGAAAATATTATTTATTATTATAGGATCTATAGTACTCTAATTATTAACGAGGGACAAGAGAATATAAGCGCTATAACGTAGCTTAATTAATAATATAATACTTAATAAAAAGTTATATTAGTTTATAACCCTTATACTAATAGGCTTTTTAAAAAGGGTTATTAACTTATTACGTATATACTTCGTATTTAATTAGATTAAAAAAAGAAAAATATTAAACTTATACTTATTACGGCCCTTTTTATAAATAAAATAACTATTAAAGTATTATTAAGTTATATACTATTCTATTTTATTTATAATCGTTATATAACGACCCCGATTAAAAAAAGGACAGTAACTTAAAAAGTACTCGATTAGGAAAATATATATATAACGGATTAAGAAGTTTAAGCTTAATTACGAGCTTTTATTTTTTTTAATAAATAACTAAAAACTATAACTAATAAAGTCGCTTAATACCGAGCTTAAATCCGTAATTAGTTTAACTCCTCGTACTTTTTTTAATTAATAAAGTTATAAACTAACGATTTAGTTCTCGTTTTTAATATTTAATAAAAGATTAATATATTAATTTTTAAAAAACTTAATTATTATTAATAAGGACCTTTTTATATTTACTTAGCCGTTCTAAATAAATTATTATATTAACTAGAGACGCTTATTAATAACTTAATTATAAAGGCTATTTATATAAGTAATTAACTTAAGAAGTTCTTAAAGTCTTTAAAAGGCCTCTATTTAGTACTTAATAAGACTAATCTTTATAATAACTTTATTTCTAACTTAAATAACCTCTTATTTTTATAAAATAATATAACCGACGCCGTAGTCTTATTTTTTAATTATAATAATAATATAATAAACTCTAGGGATAAGGATACTTAACTACTTATTAAATAAACCTAATTATAAGTAAAAGCTTTTTAAAAAAAAAATTACCCCTTATTACTACCGATCCCTAATATAAGCTACGAGTTTTATTTATTAAGATATATTTATAAAAATATTACTAAGTTTTATTAATTTTTTAGTTATCTTTTTACTTAGATCCGGAATAAAGATATAAGGGGATAATAAGAAGAGAAAAATTATTTTTTAGTTATTATAATTAAAAAACCCTACGACCTTATTTACTAATTATATAATTATATTAAAAAACCCCTATTCCTTTTTTTAAATATTTAAGCTTAGTTCTCTATCTAATCGAGCCCGCTTAGTATTTAACTTAGCTTATATAACCTCCTACTCTACTTATTTTATTTTAATATATTAATAACTCTTACGAATTATAAATATATAGTTTTTAATAAAGTACGTTAAAAAGGCGTCCTTAAGAACGGAATTATACTTATCTTCCTTAGTTTTAGTAATATTAATTTAGTTAAAAACTATATAAACTAAAGTTTTAATTTTTTTAATATTAATTAGGATTAGAAACGCTACCCTACTACTACTTATTATATAATAATAATAATAGCCTTGCTTAGGGACGGCTCTGGACTAACTAATAGCCTACTAATTATTACTCTTTTTAAAATAGTATTTCTTATTTTCGGAGTATATATAATTACTATATCGATCGTTAAAGTAATTTAAAAAAGAAACGTACTCGAAGTAAGGGACTATTTTTTTAATTAGTTTTTTAGTATTAGAACTAATATATTTTTAAAAAGACTACGTATAATAGTTATAAAGTATAGTATTTTAAACGCTATGAGCTTAGATAAATAAAAAATTAATAATAAGAGTTCGTTTACTTAATTACTAAGATAAAGGGCTAAAGTAACTAACGTAGTTATAATTAATAAAAACCCGACGACTTTATAAAAATAATCTACTTATAATACCCGGATTATAAACGTACTTCTTAATAACGTTCTAATTCGTAGTTAACTACTAAAACTTCTAAGTTATTTTTTTTAGTATACTTATTAATCTAAGGATTTATAATATAAAATTCGGTATAAAGCTCTCTAGCTAATTTAAAAAGAGTTAACTAACTAATAATTTTAAAGATTTAAAAAAGAAGAACGTTAAATTAGAATAAGGATTAAAAAGATTAAATAAAATAGCGTTTATTATAGTTTACTTTTTATTAACTTTTTAAAACTTATAATCCTAAGTCTTTTAAAAATAGACCTTTTTAAAAATAAAAAAGGAATATTACTAAGGCCGGATATTATAATAAGTAGTTTTAATAACCTAATACGCGTTATTAATAACTAAAGTATTAGATATAATAAATAAGTAAATTATATAGCTAAAAGAAAAAAAGAGACTAAGTAAAAAAAAAAAATATTTATAATTAAGAAGCTATTATTTAAAAAAAGAAAATAAAAAGGAATAGAGGAATCGGGGGAGGGCCTTTATATACCCCCCCTTAGCCCCGGAGTATTAAAAAAAAAGTACTATAAGCCTCTTAGCTAATTAACGCTAAATTATAACTATTATATAAAAAGAAAAAGGAGTAAATTATAAGATCGGGGCCTTCTTATTATTCATAATATAGCGCTTTTTTTTTAATTAGTAAAGGCCGCCCTTATAATTAGTATAAAAGAGGTAGCTTTTTACTTAGCTACTTAACTTTTCCTTTTTCTCTTTATAACTACTTCCCTATAACTATTATTAATTAAACCTCTTCTAATTTTTACTTTTTAATTTATTATATAAATACTAACCTAGCTATTTATAATAACCTCTTTACTTTCTATTTCTCTTTTTAAACTAAATAACAAAAAGGACGTAGTACGAATTTAGGGTCCGATTATAATAAAAAACCTTAAAAACGATATTAAATACTAACTAGAAAAGTAAAATTTAAATAAATATATTATTTTTAATAAAACTAACCCTAGGACTATAATAAATACTAAGAACTCTTAGTTCGTTAATTTTAATATAAATTACTAATATAAAGTATATATTAACTATTACTTAAACCTAGTACTTAAACTAACTAGTTTCTTTTAAATAATCCTAACCCCTCGTAAATGCGACTATTTTAATTAACTTAGTATAAGAGACGTACTTCCTTTTTTTAATTAATACCTCGAGGCTTTTAAGGGTTTAAAAAACTAAAAAACTTAGATGAATTAAACCTATTATAAAGTAATAAAGATCCTAACTAATTATTATAACTTTTAAAAATACTTATTATATAAAGACTAGATTCGAAAATACGAGATTAGATCCGTAATAAAAGTTATAATACGAGACCTTATTTTAATATATAATATAATTATAATTAAAGAGGGATAAAAGAGTATTTTTAAACTAAATAAAACCCCTACCCTAAACCTTTAAACTTAAGAGATTATATAAAAAATTAGGACTTTAGTATACTTAATAATTTTCTTTTTTTATATTAATAATCCGGGTTATTTTATATAAATAATTATTAACTAGCGGGATAGTATAGTTTATTAGTACGATCTAAAGTAAGCTTTTAAGTATTTAAAGAGGATATTTATTAATAATATCTAAGTACTAAAGGCCTTTTATAGCTAAATTAATACGCCTCTTTATATTTAATAACTAATTAATATAAGCGTTTACGTAGTCCCTATAATATAATAACTAAAAAAATAGGAATATAATTTATACGTACTTAAATAGTTTCGTAATACGGTCCGATATAGCTAGCTTAACTTAACTTATAATATATATTAAATAATTTATAAATACTTTAAACTATTTAATAATAAGCTCTGCGCAGCTTAGATTTAATAAATTAGTTATAAGTTTTAATATAATAGTTATTACTTTTTTAATATAATAAGACCTTTTTTAAAAAGGTTTTTTAAAAAAATAATATACGATTGGGACTTTAAAAATAGGCCCTTTATTAACTTAAATAATTTTAACTATACTATAACTAATACTCCTAAGGCGCTAACTTTTTAAAAGTCCGGTTCTTATTTACTTAATCTTAGATTTACTAACTAAAATATAAGAATTTATAACTTATATAATTATAGTTATTATACTCTTATTAATCTTATATATTTTTAAAAAACGGATAAATAACTAAAAACCTTAAGTAAGAGCTTATTATTTTTAAAAAGTTATTCTTTCCGTTTTAATTTTTAAAAATACTAAAAAATACCCGAGGATCCGTAATAAGTAGCGACTTTAATTAAACTCTATAGGTAATTAAATTAATAAAAGCTACTAACTAGCGTTTAGACACTATTATTAATAATTAACTTATATACTTAATTAATACCCCTAAGACCTGTTAAGTTACGAAGTTTTTATTAAATATATCGCTACTTAAGTTATTATTACGCCTTAGCCCAGCTCTTAATAAAGCTAGTCTAAGTAATTAGGGAAGTAGTTTTTTTAATACTCTAATTAGGGGTAGGGATAGCCCTATTATAAAAATTTTAATTAAATACTAAGGGTTTAGTTAAAATAAAAGGCCGTTAAACGCACGCTCTTTAACTATAATCGGGCTATATAAAAAATAATAAACGCTAGTATTAAGAGTTAGCTAAGTTTTATTAAGATCTCTTATAGTATTATAATATATATAAAAATAAAGCTAATATTAATAAGAATATAAAAGAATAATAAGTCGATTAGTACGACGACCCGATTATAAAAATTATATATATAACTCTAGTTTATACTCTTTAAATATTATTATTAATAAAAAAAACTAAAAAGAATTAGGTTAATAAAAGTTAGGATTAGGAAACTATTAAGGAGGAATAGAATAAGAACTAAGCGAAATTAGTAAAAAAAAAGTAATAAAAATAAAAGAAATAAAAAAAGCGATTATAAAGAGGAAGAATAAGTAGAGGGCTTAATATAACTAACTATATATAATAATTAAGACTAATTTAAAATAATTTCTTTTTATAAAAAATTAAAAAAAAAGAAATTAGGAGACGATTAGAATAGGGTAGGGCGATTAGTTCTAATAGTTCTTTTTTAAAGCTAATTAAGTATAGAAATTATAAAAAAAGCTAATTAAAAAAATATAAAAAAAGGGCCCCGATTAGAAATTAAAGCTTATTAGCGCGGATTTATATTTAAGATATATATACTTTTTAAGATCGAACTAGAGCCTTTTTAATAATTTATTTTTAAATATAATAATATAAAATAATTAAGAACTTTATTTTTCCGATCTAGCTAATACTACTTTCTTTTCTTAGTTATAATTCCGTTAATTAAGGCCGTATTAACCCGATTAAAGGAAGTATTTTATATTACTTTTATAAGTATTAGTAATTCTTTTAAAGTACCGTACTACGAGAGTCCCTTATACCCTATACTTTTTTAATATATTACTTATAAATAGATAGCTAAATAGAGCGGACCTATTAAATATTAGAAAAGTATCTAAGGATTTATACTAAGGGCTTACTAAATAAGTAAGTAATATAGCTAGAAGAGACTAAGTTCGTATATAATAATAACTAGTACTTAACTATAAAAGTATCCCTATATATAGCGTTATATAGCTACTATTTTAAGTACGTTAAATATATACCTAACTATAAGGCCACGGTTTAGAGGGTCCGGGAAAGGGTCTAGAAGATTAGGGAAATCAGGGCCTAGGCTACGCGGGCCTAGGCACAAGCCTCTAAGAGCTAAATAGCTTATTATAATAAAAAATATACTCTAAAAGAGTTTAATTATAAAGAGGTCGTCGGCTTATTAATAAAGAATATATAATTTAAAAATAATAAACTAGTACTTAAATATATTAAAATAGTAATAGCTAAAAAAGTATATAAATAGGCCTACTAAGTTTAATTACTAAAGTAGTATTAGAAAATATATAACGTTTTTTTAGTTTCTTAGCTCGAGCTATAGAGGAATTATAGAATAATTAATAACTAAACAGCAAATCTTTTAGAACTAAAAAATAAATAAAATATTTAAGAAGTCGAGGAGATCGTTATAAAGTAAAATAAAAGAAAAGATTTATAATACCTCGTTAAATAGGCTAGGTAGCTTACTAAATATAATATATAAGAACCTCTTAAATATCTTAATAGCGTAGTAAAAGTAGTTAAAAAATTCGAACGTTATAAAAAAAGAATATATATAAAATAGGATGATAAGTATTAAGTTCGTAACAAAAAGTTACTAAAAATAATTTAGTTAATAATACTTTATAGAACCCTTTTATTTAGTATAGCGCAATTTTTAAAAAAGAAATATAGTATCTCGACCCTTAGTAATACGTTACTAAGAGATCGCTAAGACCTAGTTATATTAAAGGAGTAACCTACGTAATATTAGTAATAGTAGTAGCGGTTCTAGCGTACGTTTTTAAAGTATAATAATTAGTAGCGGTATTATACTTAGTAAGAGAGAGGTAGGCGGGCTTAGTATACGTACTTAGCTAACTACCCCTAGTAAGGCCGTTAACCTTATTAATATTATAATAAATAAGAGAGAGGTAGTCGAAGTTATGCAAAGCGTTATATATAATAATAATAGCGGTTTATAGAGCGTTCGCTATAGGGTCGCTACTAAGAGCTATAGTAAGAGCTATAGTAAGAGCTATAATAAGAGCTATAATAAGAACTATAATAAGAACTATAATAAAAAGTAAAATAGGGGGCGGAGTACTAGTATCGTTACTAATAGGTTAGTAAGGAGGAGCGTCCTCCGAGTTACTGCTCTTATTATTATTAATCTAAGGGGCCTTAGTAATATTAATATTTATAAAAAACTTATTAACGGCGAACTCCTCGTTATAATAAGTAGCTTTAGCCTCGGTTAGAGTAATAGCTTTATTAAGTTTTTATAAAGCTTTTACTTAGAATAGAAAAAGCAGAATACTAGCTATATTAAGATTTATAATAACGTAGCTAAGGGCTAAAAAAGGCTCGTTTATAAAAAAGAGAATATCGTAAGTAGGGGTTAGCGAGTTATTAATAATAAAATAGCGATACTTATTATAATACTAACTAAGAGAATTTTTTAAATTACTACCGGGCCCCTTAGACTTAACTTCTTTATATTATAAATCCTTAAACTTAGTATTAAAAAAGTTCTCCTCGTTTTTATTATTAGGGACATAGTTAATAATAAGAGCACGCTTTTTAATAAAAGTTTATATCTTAGGACTATAAGAAATAAGGAGAGCGCTATAAATAATAATAATATAAGTAAGTATATTATTTATTAAGTACTTAGTAACGTACTTATAAAAAGCGGAAAAACTCGGGAACTTAGTAATACGTATAATAGTTATACCCTAGGGAGTTACTTTATAATACTAAAGTAAAATATCGAAGTTATTTTATAAAATAACTATATGATTATTATTACGAAAGTAAACTAGCTAAAAATAGCTAAGGTAGGAGATAATCTTAGCCTTATTATTAATATTAAAAATATTAACTTAAAAAAAGAAAAATTTACGTTAGTAAAAAGAAATAATCGCTAAATAATTACTAATAACTTACCGTAATTAAAATTAATAAGCTTAAATACTTACGATTAGTTATAAGCTCTTAGAGAGTAGCCTATTTAAAGTAGACCTTTTTATTACTTATTAATAAGTTAGTAATATAAGTAGCAACCTTCTCTTACGTACTAATAATATAACTAAAGGCATAAAGAACGCGATTACGCTTATAAGAGTTAAGGTTACTTTACTCCTTAGTATAGCGGAACTTTATAAGAGTATTCTAAGTAAGCTAAGTAGTGCTATAAAGCTCCTTAAGAAGCTAAAATAATATTATTAGCTTAATATTTAGTAATAGATTAGTAAGGACTTAATAACTTATAATAAAACACTTCTTCTTATTAACTTAATAAATAATATACTTTATAATATAAGTACTAGCGATATAAACGAGCTTATTAATATCGTAATATATACTAAATAAGTAGTATATATAGGGAGTACTACTACGGAGACCGCGGAAGCCCTTCTTAGGGTCGTACTTAATATTAAATATATCTTAGATATATAAAATAGTAGATATTTTAATAAATACTTAGCGATAGTATAATAAAAAGATCGTAATTAAAAAACGATATAAAAACTAGGATATTATAAAAGGAAAAGTATACTTATATAAGAAAGAATTCGTAAAATAGTTACTAAGTAGAGGAGGGAAGAGAAAAATAAATACGTAACTAGTAATAGGGAAAAATCTTTTACCGCACTCGATGGCCTAGTAATAATAATAACCGCGAGGTTAAGTAGGTTTTTATATATTATAATAGTTAAAATACTTTATTACTAATACGTACTATTGACTTAGTAACCGGTCGGCGCGCCGTTACTAAATAATAATAATAAAATAGCTACTAAATAATAAGATAAGAGCAATACCTTATTTTTAAATAAAAAAGGATATTATTAACGCCTTAAGGAAGCTATTATAAATAACGACGTTAATAACTTTATTATTAACGTTAAAAAAGGTATTACGTAACGACTTTAGGGGCTAAAGTTACGTAAGGGGGGAGTAATTATAATAAATTTAGAGTACGACTTAGTAATAGGATGTCGATAACTTAGCGACCTATATACGGATCATACTACGAAGAACTTTCTTAAAAACAGAGCCCATACGAAGGACTTTATAAGCTTTAGTCTTATAATATACCTATACTTATATTATAATCCTACTAATTAAGTGCTCATAGCCCAATCTCTTATACTTACCCTCTATTATCCTAGTTATAAATATAAAAATAATTACTTATAGCTTAAATAAAAGCTCTAAATTCTTATTATAAGTTTTAAAATAGCTTCGGATTACGTTAATAATACTAAAAAAGTCGTTCCGATCGATATTACGTACTACTTTATAATAATAATTAGAGGCCTTATTTATAAGTACGATATTAATTACTAAATAATACTAGTATTCTCTAATCCCGACTTTTTTATAATAGTTATAAAATATTATTAGGGTATTTTATAAGACCTCGTATTTCCCTTTAGAGTATAATTTCTTTCTAAAAAGATCTTCTTAAAGTCTATAAATTACCTCGTATTTATTAATATATTTTTAATATCTAAGTACGATTCCTAGGTTATTACGTACTATTAATAGCTTTATATAATATACCCCCTTTCTTATTAACTAATTAGTACCGAGTTTTATATTAATAATAATAACGAGCTATTTATTTATATATTCTGCCTTTGCTGGCTGCTCGGGCGGTTCTCGGTATTATTTACACAGTATTAATACACGGTATCAGTGGATACCCCCACTGTCTCGATAGACTCTAAGGTTATTTATAATTTTATAAAATAGGGGTTACCCCTATAGCCCCTTTCTCTCGTAAACCTCGGTTAAATAGATTAATATTATATCGATTTATTTTCTATTAAGTTAATTTATAGTCCTATATATCTATATCCCTTAATAATCTAGGTTAATATTTATTTATTTATAAGGGATTAGGATTCTATTTAAAATCGGGGTTTTTTTTACCCTAACTTACTAGGGGTTATAGTCTAGCTTATGCCCGTATTAATAGTTATTAGCGTATTTAACCTTAATAAAAATATATTTAATTTATACGTTAGTTATAATAAGCCCGTGCTTTTACTACTTAACGAATTTATTAAGGTCTAAGTAATCCTTACTTCCTCTCGTTTTCTTATTACTACTCTCGTTTTTACTATTTTTAATAATTATTATTACCTCTCTTAATTACTAAATATCGTTCTTATTATAATTCTCTCTTTTACTTTATATAAAAAAGTAGCCTTTAATAATCCCTTTTTTAATAATAATAATAAACTATAATATTACTATAAAAAGACGTAGTAATTAGTCTCGGGATCTTTATTAGTTACTAATAATATAAAAAAGAGCCCCTCGATAGCCTCTAAAAGATCTCTTTTTCTTTTTAAATAATTACCCTTTTAATAAGAGGGCGCTAGGACGTTTAAAATAACTGCTTTATTTTTTTAATAAGAGGTCTCTTAATATCCGTAATACCTAGCGCTTATAGCTCGATATTAATAGGACCTCTAAATCCCCTCTTTTTTTATTAAATCGTCCCTTATATAGTATTTTTAAGCCCTTTGGGGTCCGGTCCGCCTCATTAGGAGCTATCTTCGCCTTCACGGGCAAGCTAGTCTATTAGGGTTAATATTAAGTATTTTTATTACGTACTTTAACAAAACTTTATAACTAACTATAGCTAGCCGTAGCCGTTATTAAATATTAATAACCCCGCTATAATATATTAATCACCCTCCGAATAGCTAAAAACTACCCCCTACTTTTTACTTTTTTTAATAATACTAGCTTTTTCTTTTTAATCCTTCTTAATTAACTCCTATATAGCGATTTTAAAGTATTAATAATACTTAGGAGTCGGTTAGGCATTTCGAGGCTATTATATTCTATAAATTAGGTACTAATAATAATAATACTTATATTAATATACGTATTTTAGATCTTTAAGTTAACGGTATTTAATCCGTATTCTTTATAACGACCTTATTATAGTTCGGGGTCCTTTAGTATAATACTTATAAAATCGAACTTCTAGCCCTTAAGGTATCCCTAGGGGTCGATAATAACTAGGCGTCTTAGTATTTTAATAGTATATATTTAAAAATAAGTAGACGATTTAATAATAATAGTAATAGGGTAATAGTAATAAATAATAAGGGAAGTAGCGTTTTTTAACTTTAATAAAGAAAACGAAGTAATAAATATATATATATATATATACGAGTTAAAATTAAAAATATATATTAATAAGGTCGGTATTATTTTTAATAACGGTAACGAGAGTATTTTTAATACTATACTATTATAAGCTATTATTACTTAGAGGGTAGTAGACTTAGCTAAGTAGGCGCAGGCTTATAAAGTAGTAGCGTTAAGCGCCTAATATTGCCGTTAACAATCCGTAGTTATAAAGTTTATAAGAGGGAAAGTTAAAAAGGTAGAAAATTTAAAAAAATAGTCTATTGAGATAGTAGGAGTATTTATTAATACTGTGTATTAATACTGTGTAAATAGTACTGAGAATTGCCCGAGTAACTAATAAAGGCAGAATATAAAAACAAATAGTATTCTTAAGTGATACCTAGGGGGTAGTTAAGGGGATTACGAGGAAATTATTTAAATTAAGAGCCTTAAAATTAAATCCGTAAGGTCTTAGTAATAATAGACCCTCTTATATACTTTTTTTTTTAGTTTTATAACTCTTATATATATCTTACTATACTTATTAAGAAGTTAGTATTATAGTTAGGGATCCTTTTCTTAAATCGCGCTATATTTTTTATACCGTACTTTTAAACTCGTTTATCGTACTATTCGATTAAGTAAGTAGTTATTAAGTAAGTATTTCTTTTTACTAATTTAACTAGTTAATTTTTTTTTAATTACGGGCCGGCTATAAGAAAGGTTATATAATAAAAACGCTACTTAAAATAATAATAAAAAACTAATTACCCCTTTGGGGTCCGGTCCGCCTCATTAGGGGCCATCTTCGCCTTTATAGGCAAGCTGGTCTATTAGGGTTAATATTAAGTATCTTTATTACGTACTTTAATAAAACTTTATAACTAATTATAACCGGCCGTAGCCGTTATTAATTATTAATATAGCTTATCCCGTTATTAGTAACGTAATATATTAATAGCCTTCTAAATAATTAAAACCTATTTCTTATTTTCTAACTTATTTAATAACTCTAAAATATCCTTTTTAATCTCTCTAAACCTTTTATTTTATTATTATAATACTAAGGTATTAATTATACTCTATAATTAATTAAGTATTTTATTAAAGCTATATTATATAAGTTAAGTATTAATAATAATAATACTTATATTAATATACGTATTTCAGATCTTTAAGTTAATAATATTTAATCCGTATTCCTTAAGACGACTTTATTATAGTTCGGGGTCCTTTAGTATAATATTTATAAGATTAAACTTCTGGCCCTTAAGGTATCCCTAGGGGTTAATAATAACTAAGCGTCTCGGTATTTTAATAGTATATATTTAAAAATAAGTAGATAATTTAATAGCAATAGTAATAGGGTAATAGTAATAAATAATAAGAGAAGCGTTTTTTAACTTTAATAAAGGAAACGAGGTAACGAATATGTATACGTATACGAGTTAAAGTTAAAATAGGGCAGATATCGTAAAATTAATATTATTCTTAACGACGGTAACGAGGGTATTTCTAATACTATTATTATAAGCTATAGTTACCTAGAGGGTAATAAACTTAGCTAAGTAAGCGGCTTATAAAGTAATAGCATTAAGTACTTAATATCGTTATTAATAATCCGTAGTTATAAACTTTATAAGAGGGAAAGTTAAAAAGTTAGAAAATCTAAAAAAAATAGTTTAGCGAGATAGTATAAGTATTTACTAATACTATGTATTAATACTATATAAATAATACTAAGAACCGCCCGAGTAGCTAGCAAAGGCAGAATAAAAAATAAAAAAACTAATTACTTAAGTAGTTCCGTTAATTAGCGTATTTTAATATAATAAACGTCGACCTCTCGTTAATAATAAGAGTTTATAATTATTCGATTCCGTACGGCTTTTAAAAATCGTTTCCTTTTTTATTTATAATTTTATAAAGTTAATTAGTATAAATCTCCTATCTTATATAGTATTAAAAAGTCGTCTTTTTTACGTAGCGAGATACTTTATTAATTTATAATAATAGAATTTAATTACTAATTAATATTAATATTCTTATTATAGGGTAGTTAGTTCGAACTAAGGGTTAATAAAGAGGTTAATTAAACTATATAATAATATCTGCGTATATGAAAAAAGGAGGTTCTAACCGTAGGTTAAGTAGGCTATGAATATCGTAAATAGGGGCTGTAGTTGGTCCCTGCGCTGGCTGCCGTAAGCCGAGGTCGAATTGGACTTCCAATCCGACAGTAATAAACAGACATGAACCAGGGTATCTGTGTCCGGACCGGCGTGGATCGGCCAAGCATCACTTCACGCCCTATCTTAGCAAAAGGGAGCACGCGAAGGTGACCTGCCGACCACCAGTGCAAGTCGACGCTTTTCTACGGCTACGCGTGGCTTTCAGCGGAACTCCTGAGCGGAGGTGGGTGGAATGTCGAAAGCAAACGAGCTCCGGCGCCACGGCCAAGACTTTTTTTTCTCTCGTTGGTTTTTCTGTCGACGGTCCCTCTCCTCTCCACCCCCAAATCAAATTTCTCGGAGCCCCATGCCCGACCCTTCACCCTCGTCCTCGCGCTCCTCCGCCGAGCCTCTCGGCAAGGCTCGGCGCGGCACGGCATTCGCCGTGGCGGACCAATGGGCGGAGGCCGCGGTCGTACCAACGTCGCCCGAGAGTCATGTCTGACGGATGCCAACCGGGGCGCAACCACCCTGGGCACCTTGGTAACGAGCCTTGGTTTTCTTGGACGCGCCGAATCCTTTTGCTCTCCGTGGAGCTTTTTGTTAGCTGACAACGCGATTGCAAACTGGAGGCCGAGTTTAGGCCTTTGACAGAGCTGTCATTGACAATTGTCAAGATGGGGAGACGACGAGACCCACGGTTTGTGGGGTGAACCTGGAATGGAAGCTCGAGAGAGAGCTTCGAGCTGGATCAGTCGAAGTGTCTGCGACAACGCTACAAGTGGTCAGTTGAGGTTGCAACGATGCGAGCCAGGTATGAGTGAGGCTCTTTGCACCATACCACTGAAGGCATCTGATACTCAATGATACTCACGCAAACAACCTTCTCACCGTTCGATGAATAACACCAGCAAAGCCCCATCGTTACCGCCAAGTTGTGTTTCCAGCCAATACCCAGACGACCATCCCGACATGACAAACTGACTCGGCCAGTCAAGCTTCATTGTCCTATCTCTTGTCGTCCGGTACCCTCCCTTTGGGCGATCCAGAAAAGTTCTCCTGGCCAGCCCACTCTTCCAATTCGACCTTGCCTCTGCCAATGCTGCGTCGCAGTTTTCCACCCCATAGCATCTCAGTCACGCACGCACCTGTACGTCTGACTTCCTTCTCGTTCTCCAAGGTCCTACGCCGGTGGCCAGTCGCCGAACCCTTTGCACGGTCGTGTGTAGGAGACTTGCAGTCTTAATCCAGACCTGCGGATTGACCAAGACACTAAGACCCATCTCTCCTTCGTCGACGCGCGACTGGTGGGTAACGCGGGGATGGAATGGATCCTCTTACACCTTCCTTTCGTGTGAAAGATGCCAACAGCTGTGCCCTCCCCCAGTTCTGATATCCTTCTTGGCGGGTGAGAGATACGCGTGCCCTATCTCGTCCTTGGTGAAATCCCCAACCTGATGGCCTGGCGCACCCTCCAGTCCCCAGCGGAATCGCTCACGCGAGCTTCCTCTTATTCGGCCCCTATCCAAGATGTGGCCGATTAGAGCTTTGGCATCGTAGGCTAGCCAGCCCCTGCTCGCCACACTGATAGACAAGACTCTCGGTGCAACCCAGGTTCAGCTTGACCCACGAGCCGGGTGTTCTTCACGTATATATCCCTCGCTCGAGCCGCCGATCAGGGTCGATGGAACTTCTTCTCTCGTCCTTCTTCCTCTCAGCGTGGTAGCGATCTTGGTACGGCTCGTTGTCCAGTATCTTGTGACTCCGTCTCCAGGCAACCCCGTTGTTTCGCCAACATCTAGACACATTACCTCCGTCCACAAGGCAGCTCAAGATGGAGAAGTCAGAGTATGGCACGGCCGACAAGGCGGTCCGAGAGAACTCAAACTCCTCGATGGATCAGGTCCAGCACCAGACCTCCATCACATCGGAGGTGTCGGTCCACGAGAAGAAACCGTGGTGGCACCCGGTCATCGAGCCTGGTTCCGCCGTCCAGATCATCATTGCCGCCGCCATCGCCGTCGGTATCGGTTTGGGCGTCAAGACTGCGCACCCAGATATCCCCGCAGCCGCCACGACCATTCTCATCATCCCCGGTAACCTGTGGTTGCGGTCTCTGAAAGCCGTGGGTATGCTGTGCGGCTGCATCAGACACGTTGAGCGTTGGAGCTAACAATAAATCAGTCCTGCCCCTCATCGTGACAGCAATGGTCCTCGCCGTCCAAAAGCTCAAGGAAATCTCCCACGGCGGTGCCAAGCTCGCAAAGTGGACAATCGGCTACTACGTCATCACAACCATCGTAGCCATTGTCCACTCCATCATCATGACCTCCCAAGTTTGGGCTCGCCTCATGACAGTCGCCTCGGCAGAGTCCATCGCCACAGACAGCATGTCCGCGAAAGACCAGGAGTCCTACGAGGAGAGGAAAGATCAAGACATTCCTGCTACCGTCACCGAGCTCTTCAACTCCCTCATCCCAGCCAACGTCGTCGACGCCCTCGCCTCTGATCACCTCCTCGCCGTGCTCGTCAGCGCAGTCGTGATTGGCTACCTCATCGACAACCGCGACGGCCAATCCTCCCTCATCAAGGCGGCGCGCGAGGTCGAGGCCCTCATTATGATCATCATTACCTTCCTCATCAAGCTCGCCCCCATCGGTGTCTTCTTCCTGATTCTGCCAAACATGTTCAAACTCGACATTAACGATATCGGCGTGAACCTCGGCATCCTCATGGGCGGCGCCATCAGCTCAATGTTCTTGCACCTCTTCATCATTCTCCCCCTTATCTTCTTCGCCTTCACCCGCCAGAACCCATACACCCTCTGGTTCAAGTGCTCGCCCGCCTGGTTGACGGCGTGGGGAACCGCGTCCTCGGCAGCGACCCTCGCCGTCACCATGAAGTGCTGCCGTCAGACGCTCAAGGTCCCCGAGACGGTCACCAAGTTCGCCGTGCCCCTGGGTTGTCTCGTGAACATGGACGGAACCGCTATTTACTTCCCGATTGTAGTGGTTTTCCTCGCTCAGACCCAGGGTCATGTCCTTAACGCGGCCGACTACATCATCATCCTGTTGCTGTCGACTCTGGCTTCCATCGGCACCACCCCAATCCCGAGCTCCTCCCTCGTTTTGACGGTTATGATCTCATCGAGCGTGGGTATTCCCCCGAGCGGAATGTACGGTGTTGTCGTAGCCATCGACTGGTTCATCGATCGATTCCGCACTGCCACCAACGTTAGCGGCGACTTGTTCGCTGCTGTGATTGTCACCAAGATGACTGGAATTACCGATCCTGTCGACGGCTCTGAAGTTGTTGAGGAAGAAGTCAGGCACAATGATGAGCGCGTCTAAGTTACCTGCGTGTAGAAAGTGTATGTGTAAAACAAGGAATACAATCGAATGAATATCACTCTAGCTGAAACTTGCAAAGCATCGAGCCACGATGAATGCACCAGAGTAGCCTTTCTGTGACTCGTGTTTTCTTTCGTGGCATGGTCGGTATATAAAGCCAATGATCCCTGCTAAAATTGGGTTGCCGATGCCCGGTATCGCGCGGCCAAAGAGTTGCAAGGCCGCATCAAAACGAAGACAGCTTGATGGCCCTACGCCGAGCCGATTAAGAGGCATCTTGCTGACTGGGGATGACAGGCCATCTATTCGAGTGCTTCCCTTGGCGGACCGGGGTGTTGGACGGCAAGTTTTCAACTTGCCGATGAAAGTATTATTCATGTGAGTGAGCTTGGAGCCTCAAATCATTGCTCTGATATTCAACTCGAAGCGCCTCGCTAAAACCAGACATCTCACAAAAGTTCGCTATGCAAAACGCTCCAGGTCCGCTCTGAAACGAATAAGAGCTAAAAGCAAAAGCACAAGCTTACCCAGAAATGCAACTCTCGATACCCTCACTACCAGCCCATCTTCCTCCTTTTAGCCTTATCATGCCAAGCCCTTACCTTGCTCTCCTTCTCTGCCGTCTCGATCCTCAACCACCCATAATCATCGTCAAACCCAAGCCCCTCGTTCGCAGCGTACTCCTCACGCGTACGCTTCCGGCTCTCAAGATGCCCCTTTGACCGATACTTCACGCCATCGGCCCCACCCGTCCGGGCCCTCCACTGCGTCCGAAGAAGCGGCGGATCCGCCTGGCCAGCTGGGGGATTCTCGGTCCTCCAGGTTTTTATGACGGTTATGGTGGGACACATCACCCCATACCTGTCCGTGTCCGTGTTAGCTTCGTAAGTGAGCAACATGTCGTGATATGACCGGTTTTGCAGGTTACGGGGTGGCTGTGCTTCAAAATACCGACCTCGAATCTGCGCCCCGGTTACAGGGTCCAGGATGTTTCTGCAGATGCTTATTGGCTTCATCTCCAACTGCTGGTCGTCGGTGATGCTGCTACGCCCGTCGGTCGTGGACCAGGCGCCCACCCATTTCTTACTGCCCTCATGGTACTTAGCCCCCGGCCACCACGGCATCGGTGGCCAGCGCTCCCACATCTTGTAAGGTCGCGTGCCGATGTAATGCCCGCCTCTCACCGCTGACGGCAGTTCGGGACTTACTCGCGTGACGGGCTGAAAATACCTTAGCTTAGAGTCAGTAACGAGGAGAATCTGCTCTCTCTTTTGGTTGTCGGGGTCCAGAATATACCCCTCCCGGGGTATACTTCCATACACTCTCATCTTGAAGACTTGTCTTCCTTCCTCCAGCCAAAGGTTTGCATAAGGTTCTTCTGGTGGGGGTGAATTTTCGCTGGGTGTTCTCTCTCGTGCGATCGCTTCATTATTGGACTGAGTACCCGAAGGACCTGGCTGGCCGTTTCGCTCTGGAGAGGCCTCGCGGCTGGAAGGAAACGTCGTTACCGGGTCTGACGGTTCACGGGGCTTGTCAGGGCGCGTAAAGGTAATCACCTCGGTGCCAAAGTAGTCCGCGATGAGGTAGAGCATCTCGTGGTACGCGGACTCCTTGGGTAGGCCAGCGTCCCGCTCGTTTCTGTTGAGGCAGCGTATGAGATCTAGAGGGCCCCATTCCTTGATTTTGTCCTTGGACACGTTCGTAGCCGAGTCCGCGAGGAGTTGACAGTACATCCGGAAACGGGGTGAAGCGGGGTCCGATAGCTGGGAATGAAACCAGGTGGCCAGTCTGCCCTTGATAGTCTTGGCGAGATCACACCGGTTGTGGACAAGGACGCTGTAAGAGTTAGAACGGGTTCTCAGTAATGACGGTCTGGGGCGAAACAAAAGAATAAGTGTGGGAGAGGGGGGGACTTACGAGAGAGAATACCACAAACTATCCTCGCCCTTCGGCACAGGGCTCGCGAAGAAGGTGTATGGGAGGAGCTCCTCCTCACTGTCTCCCTCTTTCTGTGGAATGATGCCGTATAACTCCGGATCTTTACCCTTCCCCTTTGGACTTCTAGCTTTTCCTTGCGTATTGCTGCTCTCCTCTTGCTCGGCGGCATCCTCTCCCTGCTCCTCGGTATTCTTATCCCGCATTTCTGCGTCTTCTTCCTGCTCTCCACTTTCTTCTTCCTCCTCCTCATCATTTTCTCCCTCATCGTTCTCGTCATCCGTCTCGACCTCGTGAAACTCAGGATCGTTGCCCTTATATCGGAAATTCGTCCTAGCCTGAAACCCATAACAAGCAACAAGATCTTGCCATTCCTCAGCCTCCTTTTCTCGCGCATCCCGAACCATGTTTTTCGTCGCCATCCACGTCTTACCCATCTTCCGATGATCTCGCGCCCGATCGTTCCTCTCCTTCTGTCTATCAGGCCCATACGTCGCATCGAAAATAGTCTTCGTCGCAGGAGTAGGCACATTCTGATCCCAGTTGGCAATCGTCAAGTCAACCGGCGCATCGTCACAAGTACCATTAGGCTTCCAGTGGCTGATCCACGTATTTTCAAATATCTGCCAATCTTCGTGCCCGGGCCGCCGGATCCCGGAAATTGTGTGGATGGCTGACCGGACCCGTCTGCTAGCCTCGAGGAACCGCCGGTGGCCGACGGACCCGAGCTGGAACTCGAAACTTTCCTCATAGATTTTGGCAATCAAACGGTTGCACCAGTGCACGAACTCGTGAGCCGGCGGCCGGACTGCCGGTATGGCGGCGTCTCTGCTGTGTAAGCCTAGAATCTTGTATGCGAGATCCACGTCCCCGTCGTCTGGGGCGCACCCGAGAATCACTCCAATCTTGGGATATGCTGTGGCCCCTGTCGGTGCGACCCACTGTTGAGGAGCGGCGGCGGCAGCCATCCTGTCAAATGTGTCTTGGTGATGCGGTGTTCGTGTAAGATACGGTGTAAATTGTAATCGGCTGAGAGAACCTTGTGGGAGCTCGTCGAATCGGCTGTATGAGGATGTCTAGATGTTCGTTGAAACCTCTAGTATTGACAGTGTTCTTCTTCACAGTCCTATTGATTGCCGGGAATCAATCTTTCTACGTTGGAATTGTGTAATGACCTCGATTTTCGATGTGTTTTCGTCGTTCTTGCTCTCGTTCAAGTAGGAATCATACAGCCTGCCTGTACTGCAAGCACCGAACATCTTTGCCCCTAGGTCCAAAGAGACCTTACAGAACTGTGAAAGAAGATATTGTATTCTGAGGCAAAGGAGGGAAAGATCAAGCTAACAATGATGGCTTAAGAGTATTGTGCTACTGATGAAAGCCGTTCCAGAGTCCTCAAAGGCTTCAAGAACAACAAGGTTATAGACACAAGGAGATCACATCCAAGCAAGGCTGGTCCGTCACCTGACTTATTATACCCTCGGTTAGAGCAATACCAATGAAAGGAAATGAATAAATCAGCATTGTGCGAGGTAGCATTAAATACAGTGTAGGGCACTTGACGATGTCCAGACTTAGAGACAGCACAATGTTGGGCAGAGAAAATCGCAAAGTTGAAGACTCACGCCACACTATGCACATGACCTTAGAGAGTCCCTAAAGGTAAACAAGAGCACCATATGTATTCAGAAAAAAAAGATACCTCTAAGGTGCCTCTATCCCAAGCACGCCATGCATGCAGAACCCTTTGCAAAGCCCCATCTTGTTCTCTTCCAGTCCCAAGAGTAAAGTGCCCAAAAGATGTCAAGAAACTCCGTCTTCAAGTTCGCTCCGTTGTCACCACGACCATCATCCGGTGCCATCCCCGTCGGATCTCTTCTCACCAAAAGGTGGCAATCGGCGTCCCTGGGCAGTAGTATGCTACGCCGCCGCGCTCCGAGGATCCTCCCATGTTCCCTTTCATCCATCGAAGAAACCAATAAAAAGAACCACTCGTCATAACCCAGCGTCCGAGGATGAATGCTAGGTCGGCAAAGGGCCCCCAGGCCAAGGGTGACAAAAGCACAAAAAACTCCTCAAAGACACCCCCTTCTTCACAAAGGAGGCTTCGGGTATTGTGTAATGCTCGTACAATATTCCTCCACAACCCAACCCCTCCACACAAGTTCTTCCTCTGTCTCTCTCTACCGGCGTTCCGGGCCCTCCCACTTTCTCTTCGCGCCTCCGCCGCCACCACCAGTCTCATAGCTTAGGTCAACGCTCCAAAGCGAATCCCAAACCACGCTCTTCTTCGTCGGACTCTCGACGCTGACCACGCTCCTCTGACGCTGCAGCCTCAAGGGTGATCGAGCTTTCTGACCGAAATCAGTGAGAAGGCGGTTAAACCTCGGATGGGGAGGGAGAGAAAGAGACACAGAGAGAGAAACGGGGGAGGCTTTTTCTTGCTGGTCTAGGGGCCAACGAGAGAATCGATCATGTTCCGTACCTCGGGCGACCTGGGTCTATCGGCCTGACCCTCTTCCGCAAGCGGGCTCGATGCCTGCCCTACCTGTCCCGACTGCTCGTGTCCATTCGTCGGCGGTCCCACTTGTCCTTCTTCAGGGTGGTTCGTCTCGGTCGGCGTATCCGGAGCGACTGCGCGAAGAGAATTTGTCTCGCTGCCCAAAGCGTTACCCTTGAGGAGTGCCGCACCGCCGCCACCTACAGCAAAGGGGAGAGCCCGTTTCGAGTTGGAACTGCTCCGACGGCTCTCTAGGCTCTTGCTAAGCGCCTTGCTAACGCCTTCGATGCTATGGGTGTTGGCGCGCTGCTTGTCCTTGCCATTTGTCTGCGCGTGTGTGTGCATGTCCGCCATAGCCTCGACATTGTTCGTTGCGATGGTAGACTTGCCCAGCCCAGGCGTTGCGGGCGCGCCGGGCTTGTCCTCGTGCGCATCAATCAGGTACCACCGCAGACCATCGGAAAGCTGGAAGGGGTTATCGTCCTCTTCGCCATTAACCGAGTCGGTATCGGGGAGTTGCTTATGCATGCTTTTTGAAAGATCCACGACGCGCTCCTGTACCCTTGTGATGCGAGCCACGAGCCACTCGCGGGATCGCAGACGATGGGCATCTGTCTCCCGCAGAAAGTAGTGAGGAAAGCCAACATTGAAAGCAGCCCATGCGCCAGCCGTCTGGTTTCGGGTGGGCAGAAACAAAGCGAGGTCGCCTTCTTTGAAGTGTTTGAAGGCAATCTTCTCGTGCGAGTCCCGCTGAAGGGTGTGCGCCTTCTCCCTGTACGCGCGCGCGTCTCGCTGGAGTTTCCGGGCAAGGTGCTCAACATCCTTGACACGCTTGTAGACCGTCTCAGCAAACAAATCCATGTCGAACGTGCCCAGCCGTGTCATGAAAGCCTCGTATTTCTCGGTCTCTGCGTCGGCATCATTGCTATTCATCCAGTACAGCAACTCAAGGTCGGTGCTATCGGCCAGAGTGCGACTGGTGAGTATGCCGGAGCGGCGAATCGTGGACTGACTAGGATCAGACGAGTCGTTTGCGGCGTGATATTGGCTCATGGTGCCCCTCTCGGACCTAGGAACCTTTTGGATTGTCATGGTCGCGTCCTGCCGAGTGACTGAGAAGCCCAGTCGCTCCAAAAGCCGGCACAATCTGTCGTTCTGAGAGTAAAGACGCTGTGTCAAATCCTTAGTCTTCTCAGATCTAGACTCAAAGTGACCAAGCACAGCTGAGAGCTTAGACTGAGACTTCTCCATCTTCTCCTTGTAGAGTCGCAACTCTTCCTCGAGGCTGCCGACTTGGGATTGTCTGGAGGCAAGCTCCTCGGCGATAGAACTGATTCGTCCTTCTTCCTCGTCGAGCTTCTTCCTCAGGCTCTCCGAGCCCGTCTCGCCATCGGCAATCTTGGCACGAAGCTGATCAAGCTGCTCTCGGCCCTCGGCGGCCTCCTTTTCAAGAGCAGTCACACGAGCCTTCTCTCCCTCCAGATTTTCCTTCAGGTGCCGGGACTTGTCTTCTTCGGAAGTAAGTTTGTTCTTCGTTTCAGAGATTGTGGCCTTCAGGTTCTTGATCTGCTCGTCAGCTTGTTCCAGATCGGCCTTGAGAATTGACCGGTCGCTCTCGAGGGTCTTCATATTAGCGGTAACATCAGTAGCCCGGTAGATGAGTGCGTCGATGAGATCGTTGAGGTCCTCGGTAGTGTCATCGTTCGGCGACAGCTGGTCGTGAACATCGCGTAGCGCCTTCATTTGTGTCTCAGCCATCTCTTGCGTAGTGCCCAGTACCTTGGCAAGCTTTTTGGCCTCGTCGTTGGTGGTCTGCAGCTGCTTGTCGAGAGACTCATTTTGTTCCCTTTGGAGTCGTGCCTCGTTGCGTAGGAAGTCGACTTGGCCCTGAGTCTTGAGGGCCTCATCCTTCTGTTCTTTCTGTAGCCTTTCGACCTCAGCCTCTAGCTCGTGCATTCGCTCAATGTAGGTAGCCTTTTCGTTTTCTCTCGACTCGCCAAAATTCTCAATCTCATCTTCGGTGTCTTCGATACGGGCCTTGAGTCCCTTGATCTCGTTCTCCAGGGACTTGCGCTCTTCGACAAATTCCCGCTGCAGGGCCTCCATGTTCTCGAGAAGCTCCTTCTTAGTGGAGTTGGCCTCTTCCATTCGGTCCTTGACGTCGTCGTGCGCTGTAGCCCGGACGCTGAGGTCCTTTTCGAACGCCGCCGATTTCTTTTTCTCGGCATGGAGCTCGCTTTCAAGGTGCTGTATTCTTTGCTGGACCTCATCATCGTTGGATGATTGACGCTGATCCAGTTCGCTCTCTAATTGCTGCACTCGCTTCGCCAAAGCCTCTGATTGATCAGATGCCCGACGAGCATTCAGTTCACCTTCGAGCTGTTGTATCCTCTGCAAAAGCGCTTCTGAGTTTCCTGTAGAGCGTCGATGGTCATCAACTGTCGCTGTCGACCTGACGGAGTTGGTCGAATCATTCCTCTCGTGTCCGAACAAGCCCCCAATACCAGGTCGAGAAGCTGCGCTTTGTCTGTGAAGCAAGTCTTCCAATCTTCGTACACGGCTCTCCGCCGTTTTCAACTTGCTCTCGAGCTTCGACTTGTCGTCTTGGAGGCTGCGCAGTAATTCATCATCGCCACGGATCATCAAGCCACTTCGTCCAAGGGCGGCTTCATGGACACTACCATTCTTGAAGGCCTTCAACCTCTTCGACTGCTGCTTCGTAGGGCTGCTCAACTCATTCACAAGCTTCATCACATCCTCAATGATATCCACTTCGGCTTGTTGCTTCTGGAGGTGCTCCAGGAATTCTTCCAGGTCCCGCTTGACCATGCTGGGCCATGTCTCCTCTTCGCCGAGCAAGTTGACCTCGAGCCCAAGTACGTTTGCCTCAGTCTTGTCTGATCCGTACATGCTGCCGACCATCTTGTGCCACTTCCTCCGTCTCTTTGACTCCTCGTCCTGGAACAGTGCCATCTCGTTGGCCAGTGTCGACGAATCCGTCTTGATCTTGTCGGACCACTCCCGGCGCCGAACGGCTTCGGAGACGAAAGAGGCGTACATGTACGGGAGCTGGTGAATGAGACGCAAATAGTCAAAGGTCGTCATGTCGTCCTCGGCTTGGTTCAAGACATTAATCTGATTTTTAACGCTGCTGTGTAATGTGGTGATCTCGGTGATGTTGCGCATAAAACTAATTGAATCGGCCGATATGGCGTTCCGTGCCTGCGTGACATAGAGCAGCATATCATCCATCTCCGCGGAGCGTTTCTTCAAGCTTGGAATGAGGCGTGACGTGTGGTTCTCCGCCGTCCGCGAGGCTTGAAGGACGTTGGGCTGCGTATCCTGGTACTCCAAGACGACGTGGTAATCAGTCTCTATCTTCTTGGCCACGGCTTCGACATCCTGGAGCAACTGCTGCGCCTCGCCACTATGCGACAGCGCCGAACGACCAACAAGGCTGTCAAAGTCCCCTATCAGCTGCTCAAGTCCGCCATACATCATTTTCGCGGCCTTCTCCAGATCCGTCGCCTTGGTGGTGAACTTTTTCAAGGATGTCGGCGCCAACCGTCCAGACTTCTTCGCAGTGTCGATCTCGATCAGGTCTTCCAGCGTCGTCGTCTTCTTCTTGAGGTCCCTGGAGGTCATGAAACGCACCATGGCAGCAGAGATGGGCACACTGCGCGCCACGGTGAGGTAGTGCTCCCAGTTCTCGGCAAGCTGCTCGTACTCGCCCAGCGCAGGTTCTACCCATTTTTTGAGCTCGGCGTACTTGGGTTCAATCTGTTTCACACTGATCTCCAGATTGGCCACGGCTGCATCGAGGCATTTGACCATGACGTCCATTTCGCCATACCGCTCCTGAATCTCGGCCGTCATACGTGCCGAGTCATCGACGATGCCACGGGCCCATGCCTGGCGCTCCTTGTAGAGGGCCTGCCATTCTGATAGAACACGAATATTGCCTATGTAGTTGGGGGCGTTCGGAACAGCATATCGCTTAGGAAGGGGGAGCTCGGACTTTGGAGACGAGGCGACGTTGGGAGAGTTTGGTTGCGATATTCGAATATCGTAGATGTAGATCTCGGTCTGCGCCAGCAGGTCAGCTTCAAGGTCTCTCTCTCTCTCTGACCCGTAAATAGGAGGGGCGTCGTACCTCCTGGTGAAGAGTCTGCAGCTTGACACTCCGACCTTGGGCAGTCAAAGCAACAACCTGGTGCGCCGGAATCGACGTATGCCTTGCGATCCAGGCTTTGAGGTCATCGAGCCTGCGAATGAAGCTGTCAGTCCGCTTTCTCTCGGTCTCACAAGGAGGCAAAACCTGACATACGCAGAAAACTGTGTCGTGTCCACCTGCAGACGCTGGCCCGTATGGGCTATCAACACCTGCGTCGCCATCCCCGGAACATCTCCGAAGAGAAGAAGAGCTGCGACAGCCTAGCCTGCAGTCCGGTCTTTGCAGCAATAGTTTCAAGGGTTTGGCGTAGGTAGCTATGTGTTAAAGTCGACAAAGGCCGTCGCCCGGTAAAATCGTACGATACGCGCGCGCAAGGAAATCGCTGTCGTCGTTTGACTCGTTGCCGTCGTCTTCGTCGTCGTTGCAAAGGATCCGAGAGAAAGACAGAAGTATGCACGAACGTCGGTTGTTGCAAAAGCGCAAAGGCGGTTCGTTCGCCAGGTTCCAAGACGTGACCGCTGAGGCGCCCTACAGAGCTCGTGCAGGCTGCAAACCCACTAAAAACCTTTGGGAGGCATAGCGTGACGCCGCCTCGTGATGCCTTGAGTCATTTGATTGGACAGTCATACGGCACCAGCCACCGATAAGATAACGGCTCCAGGGATGGGGCTGACACCCATGGAATGGAAGACATGCCGCGCCGCACCCGCCACAACTTTCATGCTCAGTTCCTACCTTACTCCACCATCCATCCGGATCCGAAGCCAAAAGCCGCCGAGTTTCCGTGAGTTCGGGGGTTTTTGAATGCGATTCTGAGTGAGAGTCGCGCGTCGCGTCCGGAGGGCGGAGCGGTGACATCTCGGACACCGGGCTCATCCCATACAAACCTGAATTTCTGCCATCTGATGGTAGAAGTCATTTTCGACCATGGATGAGCTACCAAATCGAAGCCTTTCGACAGCAAACAAAGCCGATCAAGTGCCCACCCTTTTACTTTCCAATGACGAGCAGCGCGTCCTTGCTCTTTACGATGAGCTTCGCGACCTCGAGATCAAGGTCGCCCTGGTGAAGGCACAACAGAGCCATGTCTCAGGTACACACTTCCCATATCAAGACGACCGACAGTAAAAGTCCGCATTGCTAACGGGTACAGATAGACTCAACAACACCAAGCACAGAAGAAAATGTGAGAAAGGCTCAGCAGGACGCGTCGACGGCGCGTGCGGGATGGCTTCTGAGGAACAATATCACGGATAGTGTCATGACGGCCAACCCCATCCTCAAAGCTGTCCATGGGAGCACACAGTCAACGCCCATCGAAACGTACGTCCATTCTTGATTCTGTGGTCACAAAATCACTATCATTTTATCCATGATTAAACTATGACCTCTAAACTTTGGTATCTGAGTGCTAACAGGAAGCAGTGACCTCCTACCACACATCCGCTCCCGCGACAACGTCTCTGTCGCCCTCGCCAACAAATCAGAAGACATCCGCAGCCTCATCAAGCAGCTGACTGAGGTGGAAGCCGAGAGCCTACGAGTCGGCCGGAAAAACGTGGAGCTCACAGCCGAGATCCTCAGGCTTACTGAGGATGCGGAAAAGAGAAATGCGGGCGAGACTGACGACCCCGCCGTGCAGGCGGAGATAGCCAGACTTGAAGCCGAGATGAAGGCGAGCATACGGCGGTGGAAAGTTATGAAAGGCACCGCCAGCGCTGTGGTCGTTGGCAGCGGCGTAGACTGGTCCAGAGATGAAGCGCTGCGCGAGGTAGTACTGGACCCCGAAGATGACGAATAGTGAAAAGTTTGCTAGACCTTGGAGATCAGAAGCTCACATTGGCCCACGATACGCATGGGGCAGGGTGGACAGAGGCACCTGAGCGCCGTGGGGAGCTGCGGGCAGCCGCCTAGAATCCAGGTATGGACATACTCAGGCTCGCAGGCCCATCTTATCATGACCACATCATCTCAGGAATCAGGACTATGAGATGGTGCCAATTACAATGGCGTATCGCCACCGGTTTGAGGGGCTCGTCAAATGGAGTGGACCGAAACCCAAGACCTCAGTACGTCGGAACGTTCGCTTCAACCCGCCCTACGCAGCTTGTATGCAGGTACGGACCTCCAGAGGCTCGGTCAAGTCGTGACCGCGGTCTAGGTCGTCGGGCCATACGGTTGGCATTACCAGATCATGGTGCTCGCCCTGCCCTGCGCATGATCGATTTGCTGTTGCTCATAGTAGCGTATCCGTACGGCACGGCATCGGCACCTGAGGGCACCACCCGAAGGCATTTTTTGGTTTTCAAGCTCACCTTCGGCCCCTGCCGGCTCACGAAACTGGACAGGGCTTAGCGGCACCTCGGACGCTATGACCACGGTGATGTCGAATCACGTGGGTGAGCTTGGCTCCGAGATCTGCTCCTGTGGCCAATGCTTGAGCTTGATCAGCTGCTCTGTCTACCTACCTTATGTAGCTGGATCGCTGGAAACTATGAGATAGCAAAGAATAAAAATTGTCTGATGAAACGCGTTTCAATATCTTCAAGAGGACCCGTAAAACGTCACGGGGCTTGATAAAGCAGTTGTAGTGAGCTCATCCTCTTCCGTTATGGTGACTTTCGCGCGCAAAGTGACAAGACTCGAGAGCTCCCAGACGCCGTGAACAGCTTAAGCGTCGCGATGAACCACGCGTTTCGCGTTTCCATTACATACCCTGTGACCATAGAAGAATCATGCCTTTTAGATTAGATAATCAACGTCACTCAAGGTCCGTCTAGAAGAGGGAAGAGGGAAGGGAAAATGGGACTGAAAGTTGGGGGGAGCTTTGCACTCCCCGTCAGTCAAGCTCTGTGTCTGCTGCGACAGATCAGCCAGGAGGCCCAGGAGGAGTGGAGCATGGGCTCGCGTTGAACTACACAGTCTACACTGCACCTCAGTCTCCGACTCTCCATGTACCTCTCGTGTGCAGGTCCTAGGCGTGAGCAGCAAGAGTGTTTGGCTTGGGAGGGGGTGTGTGTGGTGTGTGGGAGAGAGTGATTGAGTGAGAAAGTGGGAGAGCCTTCAGTCAGGGAGGGCCAATTTTTGCCGAGGGACCATCAGGTACAGCACAGTATCAGCAAAACAAAGGCAACCAGACCAGCGAAATTGCCTGGCTCCGTGTATCCGCTGCAAGTCGTCGGTACTTTGCGCACTTTGTTCGCCAGCCCGTTACCACCGCCTTCCCAGTGCTAGCCCAGCCAAACAGGGAACAAGCGGGCAAAAGCAAAATGGCTGGGCCCGGCGGCCCTGACTGGAATGGTGAAATGGTGCGGCAACGCCCTCCTGCTGGAGTCCTGGGCAGACACGGCTTGTCTGGCTCATGGGCAAAACGCGCTGCTGGCTTGCCAATTTGCAGAGGAGACCTGCATTGGGCGTCTTGGGTGCGCGTTGGGTGCATTGGAGCGGGGGACCGTATCGATTGTCGTTGCAGGCATTATCCAGTCTGATGCCTCGAGGTACACGAGACGCCCGCACACTTTGTGCGCACGACGAAGTATTCCACCCTTCTTTGACGCCGGGAGCGTTGCACCGCCTGGCTGCTGCCCGCTTCGTGGTGTGTCGGTGTTAGAAGACGTAGAACAGAGACGAGATAGACACGCCGCTCGCCGTCGGTCTCCGGTCGCCATGCAATCGTCAAGCTCCGCAAATAGTAACGCAGCTCTTTCTCCGTTACTTAACGTGAAGCTTACGGCAGGTATCATGCTCAAGCAAACCAGATGTCGTGCTCTGTACGGAGTAGACTCGCTTTGAGCATAGGATGTGTTGAACCTAGCTGATCGCTAAATAGTACCTACCAGTAAGCCCTTCGTCGATCACCTGGCGGCGGAGGGTAACTTGGAACAGTATGTACTGCGCAACCACGCATCCGCTGCAGAAGCAGGTTGCTCTAGGAGTGTCCAACAATAGACACTACGGAGGCGGATGGATGATGTAGGAATCGATGGCAGAGGGGAGGCTGGGGAGGTCCCAAGTGTACCGTGAGCTGCGGCATGAGGAGTGATTGGGCGCATTCGCCCAAGCTGATTCCGGAGTCGGTGGACCGCGTTTGGGGTACTTTGGGCCAAGTAGCGGTACAAGACAATCTCGTATGACGGTACATGGGGCGTATGCATGAATCAAGTACCCAGATTCCGTTTCGGCCAGCCTGAATGCCATCCCCATCAGTCAGTCATCATGACTTCCGGTCGTTCCAATGTCACATCTCCCTGAGCAACAGCGTGAGGTGCTTCGCATCACGCCTCGTCACCCGATGCTGAGTTTACGCCTCCGTGCACACCAGCCGACGGTGTGCCCCTGACTGCCAGGAGATCACAGTTTAGCTCGGTTTTTTGGATGAGGTCGATTCTTAGTAATACGATGAGTGGATGCTTCGATAGCGAGTGGTCTAGAGGCGCCCCAGTCAGTTGCTGTAAGCTCCTATGGGCTCAGGGGCTCTCCAAGTCACGTCGAAAGCTGGTGGGTGGCTTCACGCCGGAACTCAGCTAAATGGTGTTGCAATCTGTGCCGCATATGAAAGCCACCATGGGGTCTGCCGTACTGTGTATGTATCTTGTCTGACCGCGTGGACCAGCAACCCAGGGCGAGCCGGACACGGAGCGTTTGTCGAGAACTCTGAGCCGACGGTGCCTATAGACTTTGGTGCGTTTTGGAGGCGATGTCCTTGGGTGTTGATAGGACAAGCCACTTTGAAGAGGGGAATGCCGCAAAGTGTGTCGAGTGGTGTTTTAGTGTGGATGAAATTGCGCAGCGATGTTCAGGAAGCACAATCACTTACACAGTGTGTGAGAGTGTGTAAGCCAACTTGTTCCTCCATTCTCCAAACATTGAATCCTCCACCACACCACAGGTGCTCCATCGATTTCCCAATATCCATAATCCAGCCGGCCGAGCCTTGTTGTCTTGGTAAACAGCCGAAAGTTGCGAAGGCTTGTCAGCGGAAGACGCTAAGGAGACAACGTCGCGAACATGAGGTCACTAACACCCACAGCCCCAGCAAAGTGCAAGTGATGGACATGTTAGTGTGTCCGAGGTATAGCTTGTCTGCCATGGCGAAGATTTGCTTTGATGGCGAAGGAAGTGATGTCGTCCCATAGACCTAATTCAAATCGTGCAGACCTCGAATTCCACGGAGAGTTGGCGAAAAGAAGCTTCAACTGCTGTGATCGACCATCCGACATGCTGTACCGAGCAGATGCATCTACCTAATGGAAGAGTCGCCAAGGTGTAAGGGATCTTACTGCCTTGAATTGGAAATGTCGAGGCAACGTTGGCTATTGGACTTCCGTCTTCCCCGTACGGCGTGTTCGGTCTTCAATGTCTGACCGATGTACCTACGGCATGTCTAGCGAACGGGCCCTTGCCATTCAACAGGCGGTAGGGAGGATCGGAAGTATCTTAGCGCTCATGAAGATGACGAAGAAGTGCCTGGTCCAGGCCAAGTGCAGTCGGACGGAGTAGGTGTGCCACTGCACGTCTCTGCGATCTGGGAGTACGAATAGGTACACAAGGTCGTCTCCCTTAGGCTGTCAATGCCTAGTGGTATCGCATCACTGTCGTATGAAGGATGGTATAAGTAGCATGGTATGCTAGGCTAATGGTGCATGCGCGGAACCATCCTCGAATGGATGGGTGATGGCTGGTGTTGAAGAAAGAGGCCGTGGATCCAAATGATAGTTGTCGATAGCATGGGGGTGTAAATGGATGGTAACATGGGATTCGTAAGAAGCTGAAGCTTGACGAGCCAGTATTCGGTCTCTCACTGCTGGGAACGAAAGCAGTCAGAAGTAGAGGGGGAGGGACTGGGAATGGCAACTTGGGCGAGACTGAAGACTGGAGAAGTCGGTTGATGGACGAGAGATGGTCCGTGTGGACAGTGACAGGAGGAAGGGAAGGTGGGGTAAGGTAAGGTAAGGTGGACGGAAAGGAAAGCACGAGATGCTTCAAAAGGAACCTAAGACTGGAAGAGGGAGCGAAGCAAAAGCAGGAGCAGGCACAGGACTCAACCGCACCTCACCTCAGACATTGGCGAAAGAGCCGGCACGTAGCCGTACGTAGCAAGCGGAGAAAGAAGGCGCGACGGCTTTAAAGTACACAGTGCGAAAAGATGATATAAAACCCAGGTACAAAGCGGATGTACAGTACTTCGGTGCGGAGTTTTGCGTGCGCTTTGTACCTGTACAGTACCGCATAATAATAGCAGCGGCACACCAAGAGCAAGGACTGTCCGAGGATGGAGTGATTGAAATGGATGGGAAGCGGGCGACAAGCTGGACCAGACCCGAGGGGTTGAGACGAGGGACGGAAGGCAAAAGAAGAGCACCGCAGGATGGGCCAGATCCTGCTTCTTTTCCCTGCTTCTGTTACCTGGCCAGGTACGGTTTTGGCTACGGCCACGACCACCTGGACGGATACCTTACATAGTACACCTGAAGCTAAGGCCATTGGCGCCTGCCTTGCAAGATGCTGCTGGATACGCAGTAGGTAATATGTCGCTCCTTCCTTCTCCATCGCGTCGCCAGCACGTTCGCAACTTCTGATCGCGCATTGTCCACACCTAACTTGGTCTGTTCTGGTTCCGCAGTTTGATTTATTGCCATGGACTTCAATAAACAGGCGAATAGGTTGCGTGCGGACGCACTTGCATACTAAGGTGAAGTATCCGTAAGGTAGGGAGGTATCTTTCCGTACTGATCCAGGTACTGTGGTACTTTCGAGCATGTATCCGTAGCTGGCCGCTTCAAGGTGTGTGTAGTCGTTGTCCCCTGGCAGATGCGACGAGCAGGAAGGGGGTAGGCAGACTCAAGGTGTGAAAGGAACGTGAGGTACTTTGCACGGCAGTCTCTGGTGCAAGGTACCTTTACCTTGTGGGTGGGCGCGGACTGTAACTAGGAGGGACTTGGACTTCCACGTAGGAGGGGGGGGATGATGGGGAAGAGAAGGATGGGGAAAGAAGGGTCAAGCTGGACTCTGGAGCAAAAGGCAAGAGAAGGGAAGGGTGCGTACGTCGACTGTCAGGGAGGGAAGGCGCGCCCACACCCTTTCCCTTCTCATCGCGCCTTCCCCCTCTCTTGCCTCTCTCCTCTTTTGCGCCCTTCGCCTGGTGGGCGGGTGCCCGGTGTGCCCAGTACCAGGCCAATGCCGCCAGTTACCACCCAGTGACAAGTGTTGCCAATGCCAGTGCGCAGACGTCTTTTTTTTTTTCTTGCCCGTCGTCTGGTTTGGTACGGATACCTGCCCAGCCTACCCAGACACCCATCCCCTCCTAGCCATTCAGCGTGCAGCAGCAAGCCCAGGCACAGGCGAGGAAGCGACGGGAGGGAAAGCGAAAGTGACAAGCGTCCGCACCTGCGCAGGCCAAAAAAAAAAGATAATTTGGAGTGATCCAAGGAGAAAGAGGAGGAGAGCCCGTCCACGGTGACCCCCCTTCCTTCCTCAGTTCTCCCAGTCTCTCACTCAGTCTCGCACACGGTACGAAGTACCACCCCCAGTCCACTCGCCCAGTCGCCAGTCGCAGTCAGTCCTGGCCCCGTCCCAGACTTCCCAGCAAAAACAAGTGCACCCAGGCGCGTTGCTCCCGCACAATCACTCCCCCCATAGTAAAAAGGCTGCTTGGCCCTCCCCCCATACATTTCCCTCCCTCTTCTTCTCCCATACAAATCTCCCACCCCAATCCTCCTCTCTTACAATCCGCACTCTCACAATACCACACTTTACTGCCTTCGCACTCAACCCCGTGAGTACCTGCTGCCCATATACCATTGCCCACTTGCACCATCAACCACCGCAACATACACGCGCAACATCATCCTCATCTATTTTCACTGTCGCTACAATTTCGATCACTCTGCCTCGATTTGCAACTCAGAAATCGCTTTTTAACAAGTCGATATCGTGGGTGCGATCCGTTGTTGAGCTTCGAACTTTGGCGTGCACCTCTTCGTCTCTTACACGCTCGTCCATCAACCAGCTTCAACCATAGAGCTTTCTAGCTAACAAGAGCTTGACGCGTCCAGATCACCACATCAACACCTCTCTTTCCACCTCTCAAAAACCTCCTCAGGTATGCTTTACGATCCCTCTTGGACGACTTTGAGCTTCAAATTGCAATTACCTCGCGTTACCGAGCGCAATTGCACTTGCGACTCAACCACCCACACACCCTGGTTCTCGCTGCACCGCGGTCCTCTTGCACTATGGCTTTCCGGCATAACGGCGCGGCGGCTTTGCCGTCAGTCGTCATGTCACGCCGATTCCATCACATCCTTCACCCTTGGCTCTTCGTCATACCATCACATTCATCTCGACATTAAAGCAGCTTGACTGACCATATTCAAGATACCAAAATGCCTAAGGCCGCGACCAAGCGAGGTGCCGCTAAGGACACCAAGAAGCGCGCGAAGAAGGGTACGTTGCCAAATAGATCCTTACTTGTCTTGAGCCGTTGTGAAATTTGGGCAAGTTTGACGTACAGAGAGGTTGGGCCTGAAGGGAGTCTCAATAAGATTCCACTGGGCCACGCCTCGGACGACTTTTGACTTGCCCACTTTGCGCTGCGCCTATCTAGACCAGTTATCTTGCCATGAACATGTAGCTAACATGCTATTCAGACCCCAACGCCCCCAAGCGTGGCCTTTCCGCCTACATGTTCTTCGCCAACGAGCAGCGCGAGAACGTTCGTGAGGAGAACCCCGGTATTTCCTTCGGACAGGTCGGCAAGATCCTCGGTGAGCGCTGGAAGGCCCTCAACGAGAAGCAGCGCGGTCCCTATGAGGCCAAGGCTGCCACCGACAAGAAGCGCTACGAGGACGAGAAGCAGGCATACAACGTAAGACACCTCCAAACCCCCACTCCATCTGGCCGTGTTGTGCTGAAGCTAATTAGTCACTCTAAAGGCCGAACAAGAGGAGGATGAGTCCTCTTGATTGCTGTCTTTCTGCTGCTTCTCAGTCCGAACGGGTGGCGTGGAGTTAGTTTTTGCGCACATCTTTCGGACTTTCCTTGTAACTTTGGGCTCGGCGGTGTATGATGGTATTGAAATGGGTTGCTTTTCTCGTTATTCAGGATCGGCAGGAAGGCGGATTTGAGGCAGGCGAAGCTCTCACGCCGCCCCGCGTCAATAGCAGAGCTGGTCATGCCGCCCGTCGCGGAATGAAACTGTCCACGATTGGGACACAATGACATTTGACGGCTCACACATTGACAAACATACATAACTACCTTTTTGTTCCATCGCAATGTGAGTGAATGTTACAGTGAAGGTGTGTATGGATGGGTGATGCGCCAATCATGGTAGTATGGTGTTTCTGCCCTTGTTCTCAAGGGTCCTTCCCCAGGTCCAGGGATCTGGGTTGATGGGGCTTAGTTTTGTCCAGCCACTCAAGGGTCTCTATCACTGTGACCCCGTCGTGTCATGGGATTTAGTAAGGCACAGCGACTCGATTGCCATGTTCCGCTAATGCAGATTTGCCTGAAGCCGGTTGGGGATCATATAGACCCGACGGCCAAAGAATGACCAGCTTGAGTGGCCCATGGCCTTGGAGACCTTTCCCTTCTGAGCTGAAGCCGCTTCCGCGATTGCGATTCGAGGTGAGTCGGTGGACCTCCGGGGAGGCGGTGAGTCGGTGAAGATAGGCCACGGCTGAACATCGGATTTCAGACCTCGAATAAGTGGGGATAAGGTATCTCCATTTCATTCCATCTACCTTACCTAAGGTATCCATAGGTGCTCTGGCAGGATGGAAGTGAAGGAGGTACGTATCCTGTCTGGGGACGTACCTAGGTACCTTACCTCAAGCTGTCTGCCTCCAATCACGGATTCCAATGACAGAAGGATCTCTCAGTCTCAGCACCTCCTCAATCCTCATGCCTTACCCTTCAAGGCCGCTGTTTCCCTCCCGATGATCAGACACGGCATGCAGGTGCGAGCCTGGGGAGTTGATGTTGGATGCCTGAGCAGGATGAAACAAGGCTGCTTCTTTCACCCGCCCGAAAGCGTTGGATGTGCTCGTGTACAAACTCATAAAAGGAGCCCATGGCCGCAACAATAGACACTTCGGGCGCCGGCTCCTTCAAACTTCGAATACTAACCAGCCATGTCGAAAACAACCTTCCCGGTCATCCACCACACTCTGCTAGCCTCACCTACAGCACTGCTACCCACAGACTGTCTGTACTTTGGCACCAATGTATGAGTCTTCGCCGTTCCAGAAACCAAGGACAGCTACCTGTTCTCATCGTCATGGGCTACAGTGAAGGGCAGGCGATTATATCAATGAACACCATGTATCCCTGGCCTTCGCAGCCAGATTTAGTCTATCGAACTCCACCACCAAGTATTGACAATTCGCATATCGGGCCAGTGGTTTTTCGTCGCATGAGATGAACCAGCGAATGTTCTGCAGCTACTTCTCCCAGGATCTCTCGAGGCTGGGCCCTCCAAAGCCTGCCTGCATTGTGCAGAAACGAAGCGATCACGTCCATACTTAGCCTCCATCTCACCCACCGCAGATTTACTTGCCAAAGATTTCTCTTGGCTAGGCATGTGGCCCGCCGTTGGGGAATGTCTACTCGGAATTCTTGATACTTCACATCACTTCACATGCTCTACACAGCTGATGCCTGTCAGTTCTATCTCCTCGGTATGCCTCTTCGCACATTTCGTTCGCTACCATCATCACCCACCTTCGTATCGATCTATCGATGGTATTCTGTCGAGCGCGAGAGACAAGCTGCTCTTCGCAGCAGTGCGTCCGAGCATTTCCAAAGACTTCCATTTCCTCAGATGACCTAGGTGCATCATCGCACGACCGATCAATTACCTCGACAGTGTACTTTGTATGATTACATTACTGAAATGGTCGCCTAGTCGTCGCAATCTGTATCTCGATGCCAATGTTTTCTTACGTTCCCCCGGGTCTATGGTGGAAAGGCTTGTAAGGAGAGTTCGTCTGCATTACTTATGCAAGTGCTCACAACCTGGACCTCCACCCCACCGGCTCCGGGCCGGCCTCATTCGTCCGTTGATCCAGGTCGAGCGTTCCTAATGCATGCAGAGGAAAGCATACATGCCCATGGGGCCATCCCCAGCTGTCGTGGCATGCTCTGGCTAGTCGGTGGTCGGATCAATATGTGGTGAGCCCACACTCCCTTCTCTGAGAGCAATCTGACCTACATACGCTCCTCTTTGCCGTTACGGCCCCAGGCCCTCCTTGCGATATCTTGGGTAGCGGTTGCTAGAATCGACCAGATTGCATCGTTTGGCCTGAACCTGTTGACACAAGGATCGTTCACTCGGTTTGGTAGTTCGAGGTTTGAGGCGAGCAATACCTCGTTGTTTTTGACACACCTTGGGCCTGGCTGGAGACAGACAAGGAAAGACTTGACGTATCTCTCACGAAGAAAAGAACACAACATAGCCAACGTCCAGCGAATTGTGCACGCTCTCGTCCTCCTCAAAATCATAGCTGATCATTGCACGAAGACAACGAAATTCAGACACGTCAGACGCAAGCACCTGGTGTCTGGGCGTGTGCTGCCAACACAGAACAAGAGCGATCTGGATCATTGGGTTTGAAGTCAGGCGGGGTGGTGGCGTGTGTTTCCGTGCTGGCCGTTGAAATCGAGACCTGCAGCTCCGAATCGCTGTTGCAGCCGCTTCCCGTCCAGTAAGTGGTTGCGAGTGTAGCGACCACGTTACCGCTGCATATTTGAGATTACCATGCTAAGCCCATGAAGCAAGCCATCTCTTTGTCCCTTTTCTCTTATCGGCACAATTGACTGTGGTCGATCTTGGTCGATATATCGTCAAAAGCCGTATGAGGCATTCGCAACGGTTTCGACCTTCCCTCCAACTTGATCACCACAGATCAACCAAACTCCTACAAGGCCGAGGATTGCACGGCGAGAGTCTCCCGGATAGAAGAGGTGAGGGCGCCGCGGGAACCCTACGACTCTAACGGTTAGGTCTGGGTCGTTGGACGATGAAATCCTGAGACGCAGACGTTCCTAGTTCGGCTCGGTCCGTCAGTGTTGGTCTGGGAAATGGAGCAGGGCATTCAGAGAATCGACTACCGCCTCCTTCAAGGCTGCTGCCTCGAAGCTGAGCGCGCCGACATTCTATCGGTGAGCCTTGAAGGGCTCCGCATGGCTCTTCCTGAGGCTTATGGGGGCACCATCACCAGTCTTGTTGACGAGATACGGAGGTCTGCGAGGAAGCTGAGAGACTTGGCGGACCGATCGCAGATGCATTTCACCAGGGTACCAGTTTTGCTCAACTACCTCGACGTCATACTTCCGTGTTATTCCAAGACACTTCGCGACATGACCGACTTTTACGAAGATCGAACCGTAAGCAAGGATATGCGATGGCGAAGGATGTACCACAAGATGACACAGGAGGCCAGTGGCCTGCCATTACCTCAGCGGTTCATGCTTTACAACTGCTTTTTAGAGTCTCTCCGACACCTTCTCATGAGGCGCGCTAGCAACTCTCCTTCGATCTTGGAGATGACGTACTAATAGCCACATAGGTCGACACTCTTTGACCTAAATGGCCTAGAGACGCTTCGAACTAGGATAATCAAGTTGAGAGAAGCAAGAGGACTCCGTATGTTCGTTCAGAGGCAAAGTAGCAGCAGGTTGACTGACACATACTATGAAGCTACGCCAACAACCCAAATCGGGCCTGTCCTTCGACCAGAGGTTATGCTCAGACCAACACCTCAGGATCCGGTACGTGTTGTTGTTATGGGAAAGGCAACTTAGCTGATGAACCCTCTTTCCCAAGACATTACACTGGGCAGAGCAGATCTTCTCTCTTCCGCTCACCTCCCGAACGGCTTTGAAGCACATCAGACCATCGACAGCTTATGGTCCTTTCCAAACGTGGGGACAACTGAATATTCCCAAACAGGTCAAGATGCTGTTCAGAAGGTACATGTGCTCGCAAATCATAGCTTGACGAAGTTTTTCTGACGCCAGAACTAAGACCGTTCGACGAGGATCGCCTTGCGTTGATGACCTATCTAAATCATGTCAACCAGACCCCCTACTTTCTCCTCCGGACATATCATTTGGGGGGCCAGTGGTTCTCACTACTTGGTACCCACGAAATCTTCATGAGGCGGGAGGGCAGCGCCTTACTACTGGACCGATACAGTCATTCGCAGATGGGCGTCAAACTATGGGCATCTCTCTACTTCAAGACCTGGGAGGGTCTGTTCACCCTCGTCCGACTTGTCGTTTGACCATCCGCTGATGTTTCCCAGAATTGGTCTTATTCCACTGCACGTTCGTCTCTCTCAAGGCTCGAAATATCTTGACGAGCAGAATGAGTCCAAGGGAGTTCAAGCTCGGTAGTGAATCCCGACTGTTCCAGGCGTGCGTGATCCACCCAGTATTGCACCTCCGGCCATGACACCATAGCTAACACCTTTTACCGCAGCCAAATCCGTGATGATGGCTTCAAGCATTCTCTCATCGTCTACCGCGACCTTGTCACCCAAGGTCTTCGTCTCCAAGCTTCAGTGTGGGATGGCGAACTCAAGAATTGTCCAGTTTGGACCGCTTTCGGTAAGATCCTGCTACACCATCTTCCATCCTCACTCTGGCTCACATTCCGGTTTCTTTCGGGCTTGAGACTGACAAAACACGATAATCTCAGTCACCCACCAATCCGCCTCTCCGACCTGGCTCGTACGCAAATCAGATCACCGCATCTGGCTCAAAGACGTCCAGCTTTACGTCTTTTGCCAACAGTACCATCAGCAGAATCAGAGGAAAGGATCCTCCGCCGGCGCCTTTGAGATCGACTTTGTATCCGATATGGGCGCGACGCGGTTCATTGAGGAAATACAGTCGCAGGCGGATCCCTCCGAGGCATCTACAGACGCCATGGAAGCCATCGAGGACGCCAAATGACTTGCAACCGGTGATGAGCTTCCTCGAGGCAAGGCAAGGGTATATATATATATATCCACTCCGACTCCGGACCAATATGGAGCCTCCCTTCACCGACACCTTCCACCCCCAGGACACTGCCACTCACCGTTTTGCGGGGCACATACCTCGACAGATTTGCGGGACTCGAAGAGTAGGTGAGCAGACATGCACCTACTCCAGTCCGGCATCTTACTCGCCCAGCCCCTGTCTCCTCCACGTCTTCCCAAGGAGACACGCGCGTCTCCAATTCTTTCCACGACTTTTTACGGCAGTCTTGTTTTCCTCCCCTTTTCAGCCTGGACAATGTCAAACGCAGCTTCAATGTATCGCAGAGGATAAGCGAGCGGATGTTTTGTATCTCGGAGGAAATACCCCGGAAGATTGCTCTGAGGGGTACCTTTCTTGCCCAGTTCCGTATGCGTTCCATTGCGTTTCTTGATTCCTCTTTCTCTTTGTCTAATGACTTGACGACCTTTATGATCGAGATTGATGATTACGCGGCACAAAAAATTCACACGTTGAAAACAGCCCAGAGAAGGGGTCAGGGAGGGCACCGTCAAGCAAAAGACTATTGTGTGATTAGGTCAATTGATTCAATTTATGCAAATCGTGTACCATCGTGACATCGTCCACAGCAACCTTGGTGCTGGCCTATCTTCTACTTCTCTATACTGAAGCGTTACTTTTTTTTTTTTGAAAAACTCCCCTCCTTATCCCCCTTTGTCCAAGTGCGACGCAATCATGCAACAATGCACTTAGGTCTTGACATCGGGCTCGTCACGGCCAATGAACTCCTTGAACTTGAGAAGCTCGGTGGCCATCTGGATCTCGGGCTTGAGGAAGTCCTGGGCATCCAGGTCGTACGTCTTGGGGTCGGAGCTGTGCTGCTCGAGGTAGAGACGGATAGTGGCGCCGGACGAGCCAGTGCCGGAGAGACGGACAATGATGCGGCTGCCCGAGGAGAAGGTGGCGTACAGACCCTGGTTGGAGGAGACGGAGCCGTCGAGATCGGTGTAGGAGAAGTTGCCAGCGCCGGTGACGGTGCGGTCTGTCAAAGTTAGTCTCATTTCATTCTTAAGGGTTCTGATGGGCATTTTGTATGTAGACTTACCTCCAACCTTGCTGCCGATGAAGTTGGGGTCGGCGACGAGGTCCTTCAGAACACCAACAACCTTGTTGGCACCCTCGCTGTCGACATCCTCGTAGTCGTAACGGGTGAAGAAGGTACGGCCGTACTCGGTCCAGAAGTCCTGCTGGATCTTCTTGATGGAGGGAGTGACGCCAGGGTTCTGCTCGCCGATACCGGCGATGATGTTCAACCAGGCGACGACAGCCCAGAGACCATCCTTCTCACGGATGTGGTTGCTGCCAGTGCCGAAGGACTCCTCACCGCAGATGGAGAGCTTGTCGGCATCGAAGAGGGCACAGAAGAACTTCCAGCCGGTAGGGACCTCGTAGCAGTTCAGGCCCTGCTTCTTGGCAACCAGGTCGACGGCACCGGAAGTAGGCATGGAGCGGGCCAGGCCGTAAACACCCTGCTTCTTGAAGTAGGGGATGAGGTTGGCGTGGTGGGCGATGATGGCCAGAGAGTCACCGGGGGAGACGAAGGCGTTGGCACCGTAGATCATGTTGCGGTCTCCATCACCGTCGGAGGCAGCACCGAAGGGGATGTTGTTCTTGTCAACGACCTCGACGAGAGAGTGGGCGTAGGTCAGGTTGGGGTCGGGGTGACCGCCGTTGAAGTCGGGGCTGGGAATGCAGTTCTGGGTGGCGCCCTTGAGGCCGAGCTCCTTCTCGAAGATGGCGGTTCCATAAGGACCAGTGACACCGTGAAGGCCGTCAAAGAGGACCTTGAAGTCGGGGTTTGACTGGAAGAACTTCTTGATGAGGTCGAAGTCGAAGATGTCCTTGAGCATCTCGATGTAGTCGACAGTGCTGTCGACAACCTCGACCTCGAGAGAGCCGTAGGTCTTGGTGCCGATGGTGGAGATGTCGACATCGGGGATGTTGGCGATCTTGTAGGAGGTGAGGGTCTTGGAGGCCTCGTAGATCTTGTTGGTGACTGACTCGGGGGCAGGGCCACCGTTGGCAAGGTTGTACTTGATACCGAAGTCGTTCTTGGGACCTGGTTGGGTTCATCGTTTAGCTGGCGAGTGTGATTTGGAGGGTATGTGTAGAGATCTTACCGCCGGGGTTGTGGCTGGCAGTCAGGAGAATACCACCAGTGGCCTTGCGCTTGCGGATGACATGGCTGGCAGCGGGAGTGGATAGAATGCCGTCCTGGCCGATGAGGAGCTTCTTGACACCGTAGGCGGCACCAATCTTGGCAATCAATTGGACGACCTCGGGGTTCCAGAAACGACCATCACCACCGATGACGAGGAAAGAACCTAGAGAGGCGGTCTGTCAGTTTCCTGGGGCGATTGCCAAGACCGAAAGCTGAGATGGCTTTGCTATTTACCCTCGACGCCCTCGGGAATGGACAGGAGAATGCTCGTGACAAAGGCCTCGCTGTAGTGAGCCTGCTGGAAGACGGTGACCTTCTTGCGAAGACCAGAACTGTGAAATGGCTAGTCAGTGATGGGGTTGCTGAGTGAGGGTGCATCGCGCGATTGGCAGCTATGGCGGGGTAGCAACAAAAAGTTGGACTCGACATGTTTGGGGACGATAACAGCGAGGGGTTTGTTTCTGTTAGGGGAGAAATGACGTACGTGCCGGGCTTCTGGTCCTGGAAAGGCTTGAACTCGACAGTCTGGACGTCCATGATGCTGTATAGTTCGAGTAGTGATGGTATTGAGGGGGAGAGTTGTCTAGGTTGTAGAAGAGGAAAAGGAGAATGTTGGGAATGGAGCTGCAATTATTAGTGTCTCTGTCTCGCCTTTGCCTGGGTTCTTTCTTCCGTCTCTCATGCGAACCGGCGTTGGCGTAGGTACGGGAGGTGGGACCGGGGAGTGGTGGGCATTGGGCAAGGGGCCTAGAAAGCTTTCATTGGGAACTTGGTGCGGTGAGAGACTAAGGTATCCGTAGGCCACTGGAAATACCTTAGGTAGCTAATGTGGGCAGAATACGACGCATTGGGGCACCTCAGTGAATGGGAGATGGCACACGATAGGCTCGGATTGGACCTTTTTTTTTTTTTTTAAGTGAATAACGCCCCTCCAACCTCGTACACATTGGTGAAGGTACCTTTCATTCCGCCAAAGCTGTGGCCACCACCTCATGGTGGGGGGTTTGCTTGGCCAGTGATATCATCCTGAGCCTCGACGTGGGCGGGGTCACCGCACAATGAAGGAGGGGCAGCTCTGGGAGAGCCCCTCACTTCCAGGGGCCCAACACAGGGGATCTTCCCGGCGAATCATCGTGAGGTGCTGGTGGGTGTGATTATTATTCGCACGGCTTGAAGTGCGCGGTTGGCCAGCATTCAGCAGTGCGTAGGATACTGCGTACTGTCTTCAAACGACCCCGCTACCCTTGCAGTCAACTATCGATTCAACTATTTACATTAGCTACCAGGCAATCTTAGGTAAGGCAGGTGAGGCACCTCAAGATATCTCACTCATCCCAGTGCTTCATCAAATTAGAAGAATCGAGCTTGACTCTCTGGATAGTACAATCTACAACAGGTTGTCTGCCCAAGCATCGTCCTCATCCCGTTCACTGACCGGCGTGTCCTGCGCGCTGGCCTGCCCTCTCCACGTCCGGCCAAAAATCGCTTCTCTGTAGTACTTGGCTTCAGCAATGCTCTCGAGAATATCTTCCTTGGCCTGGTGAAGTCCCTGCTTGGCTGGGGCACCGTCCGCGACCTGCGGCGGGCACCAACGTCTTGCTGCCTCCTTGAGCGAGCTGACATCGAGAATGCGATGGTGTAAATGGTCAACCACCTTGCGGTAGGGCGGCTTGTTGAGGAACGATCGGTCCGCGTGTACACTGTTACCCGCCAGCAGCGCCGTCTTCTTCTGCGGGATGTGCTTCTTGATGTAAGCGAGCAGATCGTCGGCAGCCTGCTCAGGTGTCGTCGTCGACTTGATGACCGCCGCTGTGAGGCCGCTGTCGCCGTGTGTCTTGGTGCACCATTCGTCCATCTGCGCCATGCGTTGTTCCGTCTGGTGCACCACGCAGCCCCAGCCCTCGGGGTCAACGACTTGCAGGTTCCCGGTGGTGATGATGCAGAAAATCTCGATAATCTCCTCCTTGTCCGGATCTAGTCCAGTCATCTGGGGATGTGTTAGTCAGTCTTGGGTTAAGAGTGGCATGCCTAAGCTTGGGGTGCATACCTCGCAGTCAACCCAGACCAAGGGGCCGTCAGATGCAGACTGCATCTTCGGGGCGGGAGCTTTGTTTTTGAGGGAGTTGAGAAGATCCATGGTTCAGGCGGGAATGATGTTGATATTGATTCTAACTCTTGTCAACTTGAGTTGCACTCCGTCAACAGCATGATCTTCTTTTGGGCGTGCTAAGCTTGACTGAGCCACAACTTCACCAGAGTTGAGTACAAGGTGGGGTGCAAGCTGCAGCATCCCAGCTGTGGCTTCCAATTAGGTATTGAATGGAAGGAGGACCAAGATGCACGGAGTACCATGCGATCCTAGCAGTGCCAGCCGGGCGTTCTCAATGCTTCCTTTCGTTCCATGGCCACCACCTATGTACATAGTAGGTACTCACTGCTATTGCTATTGCTAGTGGGAACTTCTCCGGGCATGTTTTCTACCAGCGTATAATTTCATACGAAGTTGTGAAGATGGTTCAGGTAAACCCTGGGAATACAGGATGCATCAGCAAAGTACCTGGCATATCAAGGCTCCTACTATTGCTGCCCACTCCAATTGCCCGGGCAGGGACGTCTCACCGCCAGAACTGCCCGCAGAGAAGGATGCCCCACGTCGGTACCTAGAGGAGGAAATTCAACCGACAGCCGCTGATAAGATAAGTAAACTGCCAAGAACCAAGGCAAGTACCCCGGACCACGATTCAAATAAACCATCATTCATTGGACCTGCCCTTCTACATGGACCCCACTTTCCATGTTGGAGCCAGTACTCCAAGTAACATAAACCTCCTTCTTTCACCTGACTGACTTCTGTTCATTGACAACATCCCTCATACCCTATTTACCAAAAGACAGCGTGTTTTCCGAGTTTCTCGGAGAATATAACTTTGTCAAAAGAGAAAGAAAAACTTCAACACAGGGTTCTCCTGTAACCGACAGATCACACTTCAACGATAACGACCACGACATGTCGTCCGTCAAGAAGTCGGGTTCGCCCGTCGCGGTCCCTGAAGATGCAACTCCAGTGCCACCTCAGAAACCTCCCATGTCTGTTTCGCCACCTCGCATTCTCGTCATCGGAGCTGGCTCTCGCGGACAAGCATATGCTCATGCTAACGAGACCTCTTGCAACGGTATCGTGGCTGCTGTCGCTGAACCCATCACCTACAAGCGTCAAAGCTTCGGTCGAACATTCGTTTGGGGCTCCAACACTCCCCAAGAAGGGCAACAGTTTGCCGACTGGACCGAGTTCGTAACATACGAGACACGCCGCCGAGAGAGAGAAGCTGCTGGTGAAGATGTACCGCCTGGCGTTGATGCCGCCTTCATTTGTGTTCTTGACGAAATGCATCGCGACGTCCTCGTCGGACTTGCTCCTCTGGGACTGCACGTCATGTGCGAGAAACCCCTCGCCACGTCTCTTACCGATTGTCTCGACATGTATCAGGCTATGAAGCCTCCTGCTGGTCAGGAGCCCAAGAACGTCTTCTCTATCGGCCATGTACTTCGTTACAGCCCACACAATATGCTGCTTCGCAAACTCTTGCTCGAAGACCGTGTCATTGGCGATATCCTCAAGATTGTGCACACCGAGCCGGTCGGTTGGTGGCATTTTACCCACTCGTATGTGCGTGGCAACTGGCGGAACGAAAAGACTACGGCACCAAGTCTATTGACAAAGAGCTGCCACGACATTGATCTCCTCCTTTGGCTTCTGAGCGCACCAGTAAAGGCTGGAACAGGCACTCCTCATCTACCGTCCACTGTCTCGTCAAGTGGTTCGCTCCACCTCTTTAGGAAAGGTCGCAAGCCCGCCGCCGCTGGAAATGCAACAAATTGTATGTCGTGTCCTCTAGGTGATTCAGGCTGCAAATTCTCGGCCAAGAATATCTATCTCGGCCAGGATCTGAAAGGTCTCGCTTCTGGCAACACCGATTGGCCAGTCAGCATTGTAATGCCGGAGATTGAAGATTTCCCGATATCTGAGCGAAGCAAAGTCCTGGCATCAAAGCTTGCTGAAGATTATGATGATTCCACCCCCAAAGACGTCGTCGCTTCGCGGAACTGGTTCGGTCGTTGTGTCTTCGACGCGGACAACAATGTCTGTGATGACCAGACTGTCACCATCACCTGGGACGATGCCACAGACGGCACCCCAGAGTCAACCAAACAATCCAAATCAGCAACTCTGCACATGGTCGCACAAACAAAAAAGATTTGCGAGAGGTACACCCATATTTATGGTATTGATGGCGAGATCTATGCCGACGCCCGTACAATCACCATAGAGGACTTCAACACGGGTGCCACCCAATCATTCCACCCAACCCTCGAAGACGCCGGCCACGGCGGTGGGGACAAAGGTCTCGCACGTCAATTCATACTGGCGGTGGACAAAGTCAAGAACCACGGCTGGACGCCGGAGAAAGCGCAGAATGAATTCATCGGCTGCTCACTTGAGGAGGTAATTCGCTCCCATGCGATGGTATTCGCGGCAGAGGAAGCGCGGACAGGGAAGAAGGTGATCGACTGGCAGAAATGGTGGTCACAAAAGGTTGCCAACACGACAAGTGATTAAAGGCAAAGCCAGTTTACCTTCGGCGCGTCAGTCTGCGGTAGGGGAGGCATCGGCAGCGGGCGGTCGGTCACAGCCCCGAATGGCATCATTTACATGGCAATCGGAGTCAACTCCGGTCCTTGATTGTTGGGTTCATACTGTCTCTTCGTTGTCGGGGACGCAAAGCCGACGGATTCTCCCCGGTTCTCTTAGCTTGCGAAACCATTTCGATTTCAATTGCTAGCCCCGTGAGCTACGCCTCAGTGCGAGATATGTTACGGTGTAGAAGGGGTCGTCTGCCGAGGCAGTCCCTTGTCGTTCACCTCCAAGTCTCCACCGTCACTGCACCCAACATATCTCGTCTGATATTCAGATTGTGGTAGCGTCGAATTTCCACGTTGTCCGATCTGGTCTGACCAACAACATCGTACTGATCTTTGGAACGACGATCGGCACTGGCCTACTATTGGCTTAAGCGGTCTTTGAGACGCATCTTGACAGACAAGAGCCGCTTTTACCGAAGCTTTCTCTCACTGATCCTATTGCCTTTACAAAATCCGGGCCAGCCCGACGGCAGCTCCCCGTGTACCTTCTCTGAAGATGAGGAAGTAAATTGAATCTTTCGTACTTTACCCGGCGGTACAGTCCGCGCTAGACTTTCCTCACGTTGCCGTTCTGTCTATCGACGGATCAACTTCGTGCCACATCTCGCCGATCCACGACAAGCTTTCTGGTAGGAGCTTCTTTTGACTTCGCACAACACGAGGAACCTAGCAAATGTCGCCATTGAGACTTGGAATAAAGGCCAGCAAGCTCGTGGCCGCCTCTCCACAAATGCCTTTTCATTATTCCTGGGGAGATTGCTCCCCGGCGGCCAATTTCCCCGACAGCCTTTGATAGTGCTCGCCATACTTGTGGACCGACGATCTTGCGGTGATCGCGATTCCTTGACTGTCAAATGCACATCGCGGTCTTCCACGACGAGACTGGTCAAAGTCGACTGCCCGATTACAGCTGCTCTCCCCGACGGTCGATTTCCCCGACAGCGAAGATACACATGCCCGTTCCCTGGTGATCCCTAACCGCCGACTGAGACGTTAGTGTCGCGGTCTATCGCTGCCAGACTATTCAAAGCCGACGTTCCGATCTCCTATGTCTTCCCGGCGGTCAACGTCCCCGTTCCAACGACAATGATACGTTTGGGGCAGTCGGGGGGTTCCCGAAAGTTGATTCATCAAGGTTGAGTACGCTCACCTTGGCCTCCGTCAGGCGGTGCATACATGCATGCATACATTCGGCCTTGCCGGAGTTGGTCCCGAGTCCGACATCCCCGCTTGTCGCGGAGCCGTTGCGAAGATTTTTCTGGAACACGGGGCACCAAAGCGGACAACTCCCCGTTTTTCAGATCAATGTCGGACCGGCGTGCGTGTGACCGCAGGACCCGAAACACCAGCGCGAGCTGAAGCCGCAAGTTGCATGTACTAGGATACGAAATGCCCGCCAACCTCGGGCTATGAGCGATTGCGAGGTATGATTTGATGTTTACACGATCAAGAATCATCGGCCGAGGGAGTTTTCAACTTCGAGGTCTCAGCTCAAAGCCATACACAGTACACTAGGTTGACTTGATGCAGAGAATGCCGCAAGTCCAGCGAGGCTAGTGACCGTTGAGCGGACAGTGTTTCTTTGGCAATCCGCAATCGGCCGGATACCGCGGGGTTTCCATACGTACTCGACGCCAAGCGTAGGCAATATAAATTCAAACTCAATTGAGCACTATCTTCAACAAATGCCCCCAGAATCGATCCACAAGGTCACTCAATGCAAGCGGTCAGCTCCCGAGGCTTGCAACGACAGTGCTTAGTGATCCTCGTCACGGTGCCGAGTCAGATGAATGCAGTGAGCAATCGCAAGCCAAGCTTCGTTTCACTACGAGCTCCCCCTCTTCACTGGCGAGCTCATCCTTGTCGCTTACCCGTGTTTGTTGAGACAGATAGATACCTGCCAACCTATCGTGGCAGTACTTTTTGCCGCACTTCGGAGTGGATTCTGCGCCTATCTGTCTGCATGGTTCGGAGGATGGGACTCGCAGGACTGCCTTTCACTCGTACGGACGTAAGACATCGCCCATACAGCAGAAGTGGCGTTACCGCGTCGGCACTGCCAGGAGAACCTTTTTTTTTTTTTTTTTGGCAGGATTTCCCAACCACCGTGCCTCCGTCACCAACTTCTGACCACTTGGGTTCAAGCCAGGACGAGGACTGCGCATAGTCGATGCAGCCGCGCCCGGCTGGGGTGGCACTGGCACCCCACCGAATGCCGCGTTTAATTCTCACCAAACCTTATAACGCAGCAAGACAGGTGGAAACATGCAGGCTGGCTGGCAGGATTGCCGCTTCCTGCGTCAGGTGAGGGACAACACTGTTTTTCCTAAGGCAATGCCAGCTGGCTAGGTACTTTTTCCTACTAGCAAGTGGCCTTTTCATCTCTTCCCTCGGCGAGCCGCGAGACACCCCCAAGTCTGTGCGCCAAGGCCAACGGCCGTGACAGCACACCTTCTTAAAGGGACCTTTCATCCCCTCTTCTTACCCCCCCAATCGCATCTTTCAAAGAACGAATCATGCTTTGACAGAAGATACAATCCATCGGACGACTCCCCGCCCACACTTGTCTCGTTCAACGAAGAAGAAGAAAAAACGAGAGGCCTTTAAAAGAAGACACCGCAAAGTAGTCAACTACAAACTCCCACCAGTTAGCTATACTTGGTTGCTCGCCCCCCCATCATCTGTCAGGCTTGTCAGACCCGTCATCGAACCTTGGCACCTCAGCCGTCTGTTCACACTTTCATCGCACATACTTCGCAACGTCTAAGCAAAGATGTCGTCGTCCGGAGCTCCTCCCGCCGCCTCCGTATCCGAAGACTGCCCCTTCGGCCCCGTATCCCGGCATATCACAACCCACGACGCCAACGGCCGCGCCGTCTTCTCCGACGCGTTCCCCGTACAAGTCACGCCGGACCCGCTGAAGAACATGTACTTCCACACCTGCTACACAACTTCCGAGTCACCCGTCACAATGGACGACGAAAAGGACCTGGCAGCCTACGCGCCCAACCACCCGCGCATGCCGTCCCTGCACCTCCCCTCGGGCTCCGTCCTGCGGGTGGTAGACTTTGGTCCGCAGACAGGGCCGATGATGCACCGCACCGAGTCGTGCGACTACGGCATCGTGCTCAAGGGCGAGGTGGAGTGTTACCTGGACGACGGGGCGAAGCGGACGCTGAAGGAAGGGGAGATCATGATTCAGAGGGGCACGATGCACGGGTGGAAGAATGCGACGGATCAGTGGGCGCGGGTGATTTTCTGTCTGCAGCCTGCGGAGCCGGTGAGAGTTGCGGGCAAGGTGATGGAGGACGATATCCCGTTTATGAAGGTTTCACCCGAGAGGCAGGCGGATTATGAAAAGTTTATGGCGGAGCAGGCTGCGAAGAAGAAGACTGAGGAGAAGATTTGAGTCTCGCGAGATCTGAGGGGCTTATTGCTTAACCAGGGGAGAAAGTATTGAGAGAAGGTGACATACGTCGCGGGGAAGGCAACGGGTTTATTGCATGGAAGCCGGAGCAGATTCTGAGGGATTATGAGTTACGCTTCACGTCTCGTCAACAAAGGTCGAGGCATAGCTGGTCGTGCCGAGTGTATCTAAGTACCAGCATTATGTTACAACTCATTCATATGCCATATGCCTCATCCCTCGTCTAAGTACCTTATTATCGAAGAAAGCTAATTCTTTTTGAGTTATAAGTACAAGAATATAGTTTTAATAAAATAGTATAGTACCTACTTAGTACTTAAATTAAAATACTTTTTTAAGCTTATTATAAAAGAAAATAAATTATATTATTAACTATTTATTATTAAGGTTTATAAGTAGCGCTATAGTTTTAATTATAATAACTTCGCTCGTAATAAGTGAAAAATCTAATTATAAATCCTTTAAAAACCTCTTTTTAAGAGCTATAAAAGCCTCTAAATGTAGTAGTTTTTTTCCGGCTTTATAGGCGTAAAAGACCAACCTTAACGGGATTACGTTTTTAAGGGAAATTATATAATATAGTATACTTTTTAACTATATAATATACGTAATGTGCCCTAAGCACGTGCTTAACGTAATATAGTGATTTCGATACGAAAACTACTATATAATTCGGGATAGGTAAGCTACCCTACTACTTATTAATAATAGGCTAAGTAATATATTTACGCAGTAGCGCCGGCCGGAAAGGTTAATAATAGAGGTTGGCCGTAAAGGTTAGAGGCGGCCTTCCTTAACCACAAAGGTTCTAAACTTTAATAATAACGTAGAGGTTTTTAAAAAAAGGGCTAAAAGGGCTAATATTTAGCTACTCTTTTACTATACTAGAGCTCGTAAAAATTCTTTTTATCCTTATTACTTTTAATATTACCTAAAACTACTCTCTATTTAAACTAAATAAATTTACTAAATAAACTTATTAAATAAACTTATTAAATAAACTTATTAAATAAACTTATTAATATATAAACTATTACTCGTTAAGAACCTACTCTAAAAATACCCCTCGATAGGTCCCCCCCTCTAGGGCTTAATAGATTCTTAGGCCCCCTCGATACCCTAGTTACTATAGCTAATATAAGTATACTTAAGGAGTAACGTAGTACTTTTTAATAGTATAAAATCTAGCTAAGTAATAATACGAACGCCGTAAATAGCTAGGCTAGTACGGACGTTAAGATCTAATATATTAATACTAGTTTAGAAATTATATTTTATAGAGCTAAAAATCTTTTTAATATAGGCTATATTATAGACGTAAGGGAATATATAAGGGGTCCCTTAACCCTTAATAAAAAGAAGTATATAATATAAGATCTAGCTACTTACGCGGGCTAGTACTAGGAGGTCTTATATACGTTAGAGTAGGTATAGCTCGCCCTCTAGACAGCTAGAAGCGGCAGAAGGTCGGGAGCTGTTTTGATTAGTAGTTAGGTATAGAGCGCAATATACCTAGTTTTCTCTAATACGTAATACATAGTACGGCCCCGGCGGATTACTCAGTTAGGGGGAAGAGCCTCTAAATATACTAAGTTAAAATACTTATTAAAATATTAATAACTAAACTAATTTTATAATAATAATTTTAATAAAAAACCTAGTAAATAACGTTAAAATCCTTACTAATATTAAGTACGATTTATAAAGCGTAGTAACGTAATTATAAAGTATCATTAATATTAATAAGATAGATAGGGCTATATTAATATAGCGCCTTAGCTTTTTTTATAACTTAAGGATTATTATTTTAAATAGTATTAAAAGTTTATTAAAAAGCTTTTTTAAATACTTTAATATATTTATTATTATTTTTATAATAATAAGACTCCCGGCGCCTATATATAAGAATAAGTTACTTATTTTTAAATAATAATACTAACTTATTAATAAGCTATTAAAATTACGATTTTAGCGATTTTTTAATAAGGGAGAGGGTAGAATTGAGGAAAGGAGAAAAGGATAAATAAGAAAAGGGTTGAGGTTAAATAGTGCGGAATTCGAGGGCAGGGTAGCGTCTACATGTACTGCGGCAATCCTCTAGTAATGCAAAACGATGGAGTTAAACAGTGGCCTCATCCCTCGTCGCCTTGGTATACGGGGAATATCTCTTGTTTGATACCATCACCCAAGCCCATGGGAGGGATCTTGGATTGTTGCAACATCCCTGTACCCCGTGTAAGTGATGCCGGCGGACCACTTTTTCATGTGTGCCGAGGTGTCTTTCGCCAGAAAAGGCTTCCTTCTTACCGCTAGATCATATGAAAATTTCACTATCCCGTTGCTCATGGTTGGATCTAATTGAAGATCGCGAGGTTACGGCCAGAGGAGCAAGATACTCCAGCGTGGCACAGTGCATGTGGCTGGTGCTGATTGTAGCATCATCGGCGGTCCGTGATGGGGTCATACTTTCTTCTTGTCAGACTTGCTATTTCTTATGACGCTCTGTCCCCGGGAAAAGAAACGAAAACACACAGAAGAAAGGAGATGTTGGAGACTGATCACGATAATGGAGGAAAGCCACCTTTCGACGACTTTGTGAGATTTTGGCGGCAAGGAAGCCTTCAAGTTGCATGCTCGGAGAGGTAGATTTCAATCTATTGGTCGATGGCTAGCTTATCTAAGCACACTGAGCTGCTCCGAGCTGTTCCTGTCCGAGACCTAAGCTTGGCACCCTTGGTGCCTTCTCTTGCAGGTGGCACGGAATAATACCAGGTACTTACTTTGGAATCCTCGAAAGCCGGGAGGAAAACCAATATTCTGGGGCATTCGCACTATTTTCCGGAGTTTGATGAACTGCGGTTTATTCTACTCCCAACGATATGGTGATAGAAAGAGACGCGCACCTCCAGCTATTGAGATAAACCCCCCACTTGCCATAAGTTGTCCAGACCTGAGGTGGCCCTTGCCCCCACCTCGTCGAGGAACCTGAGGTATCCACTACCCCGAACGCAGCACCCCTGATCCACCCCGAGAAAGTGGGCCCAGCCACCGGGGTTCACCAAAAGAAAAAATAAAAAACGAAAATTTCGACATGCGCCGCTATCGTCTACATCTCATCCTCCTTCTCATCCTCCAGCCTCATCTCACAACGTAATAATCATCCCCCCTTTTAATTCCCACCTCAACTCATCTGATCTTCAGCGAAAATCTCAGCGATCATCCCATCTATCGTCTAAACCCTCACATCACTTCACTTTTCCCTCAACGAACACATACACCTCTCACACCATGCCTCGCCGCGCCGCCCCAGAACCAAAGCCCCGCAAACCGCAATACTCCCCCGAAAAGCGCGCCCGCATCGCCGTCCTCTCGGAGCTCGGCATGTCCCTCAAAGAGATCTCCATCAAGGAGGAAGTCCCCGTCTCCTCCATCAAGGGCATCGTCACGCGCTACCGCCTCCAGCAGGCGGGCCGCGACCGGCCCCGTCCGGGCCGCCCCCGTATCCTGTCCGATCGGGACGTCAAGACGCTCCTGCGCGTGCTGCAGGAGAAGCCGGCCTGCTCGTACGCCGAGCTGAAGCGCGACGCGGGCGTGACGTGCGCGACCAAGACGCTGGTGCGGTATTTGCAGATGGAGGGGTTGAAGCCGACGAAGCCGCCTGCGGGGGATTCCGAGGAGGAGGCGGAGAGGATGAGGGTTTTGGTTGAGGAGGGGGAAGGGGAGGAGGTGTGAGATGACTTGGAGTTCAACTTCGCCATGGCAATGGTGGCGGAGAGATCTACGCATGTCAAGCCTGTGGACAGCAGGCTTGCAATTACGGATTTTCATCTGGTACAGATTGGCTTGATTGTGAGTTTCCTCTCATCTCAGAGTTGAGGTCAGCGCTAATTTTGTAGATAACGACGACCATCATTCGGGAGAGAGGCAACGGAAGAGCTCGTTCTCGATGGGAAGGTGATTCTTGGAATCACAGCCTCGGCTCCTGTTTGTGAGCCTTTCAAACAGGCTCGAGAGAACCGTAACCCCAGCATGGCTGCAACATTTGCACCGCTTTCTATCAACAGGAATGTATCAACTGGACGGCGCTTGGTTTTCATTAGAGAGAGGCCTGATGGTTTCCATCAGAAACTTGCCGCAACAGACGGTGACTCACACTGAGGCGTGCTACATTACGGCGTAGCCAAGTAGTCTTATGCAGCGGGAAGGAAAAACCACCACACGTCGTGGTGTATGGGGTACGTTAGATAGATAGAAAGGATGATTATGATATCACGCAGCAATGAAGCACAATGCGGAGTGTAATGTATCTATCATATGGTGCGAGGTTCAGCAAGCGGGGGATTGGCTCTGCCGATAGTGGACTTCAGGGGGGAACAAGGGCAATTACAAGGGACATCGCCAACGACTTCAAAGCTTTCAATTATCAATGGGCTGTCACGTAACGCAACCACTTTTCAGAAAAAAAGAGAGGCTTACTCACCGGTCACCCATCACTCTGTCCAAATGCTTCAAATAAGCCCCAGTACCACAACTCCCATCTTCACCCTCCCTCCCCTGACGAACCAACAAGCCTTCCCCCTCGGCCCGAACCCTCCACGCATCCCAATCAACATCCACAACTCTCCGATCAATAAACACCAGCCTCCCGCCCTCCCCCAACGCCGGCGCGAAGACCTTGACCCAATTCACCTCCCCGTCGACCTCATCCTGCTCGTCCGTCCCCCACTCACACACTTGTGACCTACTGTACCTCTCCCCCGTCCTCAACCCCGCGACGACAAGACACCGAAGCCGAAGACACCCCATCGTCACCGCGGCACGCCGGATCGCGTCTTGGAGGAACCCGCCACCACTACCGCTCGCATACGTCCGCAAATCTAAAAAGAGCGTCTCGAGCCGCGTCATGGCGGTCCAGTCCACCGCAATAAACTCCTCATCAGGAAGTCCCCGTTCGACGACGAAGGCCATCTCGCATCGGAAGTCGGTCACGGCATTGCGGCGCAGCCGGAGCTGGAGCCAGGGATCGCAGGGGACGCTGTTGAACATTAGGTGACGGGGCAACGACAACGACGACGTATCCGACTTTGCCGAGGCCGGGGCTGCTGCTCCTGTAGCACGAGAATAGTCTGCATCCCGCCCGTGACCGCGACCAGCTTCACGAAAGACGAGCGCCCCGGAAGCCATGCACCTACCTACCCCGTCGTCGTGCCCCCTCGGCCAAACCTGCTCAAAGACTCTCAGCCCGTTCCGTCCGAGGTCGCGCAGAGCCCAGTCCATCGCGGCCGGGAACCTCCTGCCGAGCTCTTCCTCCAGCAGCAGTGCGCCGTCTTGGGGATGCTGCTCGTGGGAACCGTCTACCCGCCTCATCAACGGAAAGGAAGCATGATCCCCGTCCCCGTGCCGCACCCCGGACTCGTACTTACCTCGAACGCTGCCGCCGCCGCTGCCCTTGGTGTAGACGTCGATCCGCTGAAGGTCGTAGATCTCGTTGACGGGGTCCGCGGCGCGGGCGCAGACGGCCCAGTCTGGGACGAAGAGGGATAAGATGCAGGGGCTGCTACTTACCGCGAGGTAGTCGTAGAGGATGTGCTTTTGGAGTTCGAGCGGTAGGAATGCGAGACGGTCGAGGATGGTTGGTGGGTCTTGGCATTGTGCTTGTCGGAAATCCATGGTCGTAGGCATGGGAGGATGAGGGAGCATATGTCGAAGGGATTTGTACGGATGGAGGTCCTTGTATGATACCTGTTAGTGTTCTGCCGCCAAGGAACTTTTCGAATGTCGGCTGGAATTGAGTACCGAGAACTTGAGATTTGCAAGGATGGCAGGACTGAAGATGCCCTTTTAATAGATAACTTGACGTTGTATTGCGGAACGGGCCTTGGGCCACAATCTGTTTTCCTTTGTTTTCGTTCAATTTCTCGACAACGATGTTCCAGTCTGCGAACAATGGCATTGTCGTACGAAGGCCGCCAGGCCTCAAGACCTGGAACATTGTAGTAGATACGAGATCAAATGTTCTACTTCTAGGGATGGTTTATCAGCGGTTGAAGACCATCGGGCCTTGATCCAGCATCTGGTCCAACCGCTGGGGAGCCTGCATATGATGGCCTTCTCAACAGCAATGTTTCCAGATTGTGAGCAAATTTCTAGGACGACGTCTCACTCAGTCAACATGTTTGAAAAGTTGCCAGCCACTTCTTCTGCCTCGATCACTGACGACTAGACTGTCAGAACTCTTTTCATCATGAAAAGGGCCGTTGGTTTGTAATCCTCCCAGCCAGACGAATCAAAGTCCCGACCGAGTCCACTGGCAAAAGGGTGGTAAAAGATTCGGGCCCAGTGTTCGAGGGGATGGTATTGAAATGGTCTCTCGAAAGGATGAGTGAAACTACAGCTCCTGTGGTGTTTTCCCGTCATCTTCGAGATTTCCATTCAAAATCCACTATCTTCGGCTATCCTGAATCAAATTCTGGCAATGGTATTCGTGTACCTCCGTCCTGTTGCAGCCATATCCATTATCCCGTCTTCTACATTGAAGTAGAAAAAAAAAAAAGACAACATGTTTAGCCGGAGGCTGTTTAAAGGAACCGAGACTCAGATGCAGCATCCCCAGCTCGACCAAACCTTATTAGTCAAACAACACAATCTCACATCAGGCCAAGTCGTCTTGATTATATTCAAACACTCAATAGCTTTGTTCCTGACGAGAATCATATTTTGTCTACTCAATAACTTCCCACTATCTTACCCACTAAGGACTTATGCCTTAATTCTCGCGTTCCACAATCTCAAAGCCATCCTCTGACTCAACCCGCTTCTTCTCGCGAGAGTATTCATCATGTTCAACCCAAGCATACTCCGACGACGTATCTAAGACATCGGCAACACCTACCTTTCAATCAGTCTCTCACACCCCTCTCACTCAATCGTAATTCTAGGGCGAGCTGTGCTGATACTCGAACTACGACGCCCGCGCCGCAGACTCACCTTGCTCATCCACATCACCGCCTGCCTTCTCCTCCGATGTGTATTCCGGGTATGTCTCACCTGCTGTAGGCATATCTCCGGCTACCTTCGCAAATGTGTCGGGTGTAGTTGTCTTGGTCTTCTCACCAGCCTCAGGTGCCTTGCACTCGAGCTCGAAAGCATCACTGCCACTCGACGAATCCCAACCCTCTCCGCCCCTATACTCACCACCGTGAGCATCGTCCCAGCCCCCGAACGCGACTCCGGGGTACCGATGCCCACCGCCACTCTCTACATCAGGCATCTCGTAGTCGTCGAATCCAGGCACCGGGTATCCCATCCCGTCTCCAAAAGCATTCTCAGACCCTTCGAGAGCGCCAAGATTGGCGCACTCCCACCACGCAGCCTCCCCCTGCTGTAACCTGTCCTCGCAGAATCTCGCTTCGGTGATCAGGCCCAGATCGATCAACAAGTCAACCACGTCGTACTGAGCGCCCTCCTCTTCCTGGGCCCACGCCAGCAGCCGCATCATACACATAAACTCCGTCGGCTCGGCATCACGGCTCCATTCGAGTAGGCGACAGCAGATGCGAGCCCAGGTCGCAATCCACTCCACATCCAGAGAGCCCGCCGCCTCGCGGAACTCAATCGTATGGTCTTTCGTGGGGTACGTCGTCCGTGTGCCGTTTCCATCCTGCGGGGCGAGATGTTCGAGAGAGTAGAAATCATAGGCTTTGAACTTGTAGTTGATATGCTTGGGGAGAAAGGCAGGCGTCATCAACTGCCCAACCTGTGCGACCGTCATGTCAGCACCGAGGAGATCTCTGACGCCAGACATGACGTCCCATCGAGACGGCTGGTTGACTTCCACACATTCGATACTTCCTCCTTGGCCTAGGATGTACCCGTCCAAGAAGTCGGGATCTCCGCGGATATCTTTTCGCATCGTTCCGGGAACACGAGCGTAGCGTCTCTTGATTGGGGGAGGTCGAGGCCGTGGTGGGATTACGCCCTTGGTTACAGAGCTGCGGTAGTTCTTCGGCATTGGTACAGGAGCTTCGTATCTAAGTGGAGGAAACCCAAATGGCGAGGTTGAGCGAGCTTCGGATCTCTTTGGGTCCCTGACTTCGGGAATGGCCGGTCGATGCTGCCATGGTTCGTGGCCTGTCAGAAGGGCCTCATCGTCTTCTTGATCTAAGTTCAACTCGCGAATCATCGTCTCTGAGGTCGTGTCCACCTCAACTGAATCGCCAAGCCAGCGGTCTCTTCCCAGAACTTTCATCTTCTTCAAATCCCGTGGGGCAATGTCTTTGTCAATAGTCGCACCTGCAGGGCCTTTGCCCTGTCCCAGCGGTGTAGCTTCGTTCACTCGAGCAGACTGGCTGTAGGCGAGGGTGGCGCGCCAAGGAGGATGAAGTCGACTAATAAGAGGGTCGGCAGCCCATAAGAGGGCAGCGAAATGCCGTAAAGTTCTTGCGTCGATTCTTTGCGTCGGTCCTACACCCACATGAACGTGGAATCCACAGCTAGGATTCACTCGGCATCGGAAGTTAGTAGTGATTACACTTACCGCCAGACGAACCATGTCAAAAGACATATTCATGTTGTACATAGCCGGTGATATCATTTCGACGCGCTGCCAGCGGTACCCGTCGACGTGGTCAGCCTTGAGAGAGATGTCTGTCTTTAGCTGGAACGCGTCAATGGCCTTTTTACTCTGCCTGCTCTGCACAGAGCCGGACACACCGCATTGACCCTGGCCATAAACCGGCAACCCAGCTTTAGCTAAGGCGTCACCAATGCTGTGGAACACAAAGTCCTCGTCCCAATCGTACGCCGTATGCGGAAGGCCGTGCTTATCGATCCCATCATCCGGGGGAACTACGACAAGAGGCTGTAGTTCATGCCTGATGGCATGGTCGGGGTCTGTTTCCCCCTCGCGCACGAAGGCAACGAAGAACTCGAGTTCTACGCCAAATGACACTCGCGGAGGTGTGGTTTGTATTTGGCGTTTGGTCATGGTGGATTTGGGTGTATGTTGTGAAGTCAGTTGGTGAAATGTACAATGTGGTGCTTGTGGGTGCGATCAGTCAATGATGCAAATTGGGACGAATGAATGATATGAGGTAGGTATGTGTTGCGAAGAGCTGAACTGCTGTCATACAGGCGGCAGTGAGTTGGAATATATATCGTAGTTTCCCTCAATAGCAGTATTCACTATGAAACCATTCCGATATAGAGACAAAAGGAATGGTCTTTAGCAATTCCGTGGAACAGAAAGCTGATAAAACAATGGGGACAAGGGATGTTTGACCGCTTTCAGGACCTTTCCTATTGGCGTTGACAAAGACATGTGTTAGTGAAGATTTGCAAGCTTGGGACGATGCGGCATACCTCAAAGAAGGCCAATGGGAGACTGTCACAAGCCCATTGTCGGCCATAATGGTCGGCCATAATGGTGATAGGCCGGTAGTCAACGCTCAAAGCAGAGGGGACAGGGAATTGGGGGGAATCAATTCTTCATTTCTTTTGACGTCGTCTGGACCGTCTTTCAATCATGCCTAAAACGCGAAATGCAGAGCAAAAGCAACATGGGGTGACATCACCCGTCCCTGTAACGCACTGACTCCTCCTAGAACTTCAAAATGCCATACGGGTGGGAATATCCATCGTCTCCATCGCATAATTCCACGTATTCCTCGTCAAAAAAGATTAGGGAGCCGCGTGGTAAGCACGCAGACCGGGTAGTAGGGAAGGTGATTACAGAGAAGCGAAATACCGCTCAAAGCCCGCGATTGTCAATCATGTCGCCGCATGAAGCAATCGCGGCTCGCAGTTTACCACAGCCTAATAGAGTGCAGAATCAATCTAAAGCATGTAGGCGAGGAGACCAATGGCAGCGACAGCAGCAGCGTTGCCGACGTGGGCGGGGTTCGCAGTAGGAACAGCCCAGGCGGAAGAGCTAGAGCTGGAGGCGGCGGGAGTAGTAGCGGCGGTATTAGTTCCTGTGGGAGCGCTGGTAGCAGAGGCGGTGGTGGTGGTAGAAACACCAGAAGCCTGGTCGGCCTGGGCGTTAATGGTACCGCACTGGGACTTGATGGTGTCGGTGCAGTTGGTCTGGCCGCGAGCGTCACCAACGTTGGCTGTGATGCAGTCCTCGAAGGCCTTCTCGCAGATGAAGGTGGGCATGGTCTGCTCGTAGTACTCAAGGCCGGGGGCAGAGCCGTTGGGGCAGAGGCAAGAGTAGACAAGGGTGGTCTATTGAGTAAGAGTTAGCCATGATGCCCACGAGCGTCGGCCTCTTTGAATTCGGGCCGGGGTGATCAACAAGCAACTAGTGCTCCTGGTCTAGCATAGGAAAAAAGAGGAGAACTTACAGAATCGCAGTCGTTGGTGGTGGGGTTAGGCTCGCAAAGGACCTTGCAAGTGTTGCGCTCGGCGACACACCAGCTGGCTGTGGAAGGAAAAAAGAATTAGTCAATGCTCAGTGGCTGTAATCATACGGCAAAGCCGGATTGCCGAAGATGATGGCATGATTCTCCCGGTTGACTTACCTCTCTGGTTCACGGAGACAGTAGCAACGTTGATATCGGCAGCAGTGTAGACCTTGCGCTGGGCAGAGACGGCAGTGAGGGCCGAGAGGGCCACGATGGCGAGGGAAGTACGCATGTTGTCTGTTGGTGATGTGTAGAGGTAGTGGAAATTGTGGTTGGTTGAAGTTGTTGAATGGAGACGGGAGAGAACGTCTGACAATCAATCAAGCGATATTCAGTTCCAAAGTATCGTCGGCGGGGTGAAGATGTTTAGCCTGGATGTGCTTGCTGGTGATGTTTGACGGAGTGTGGACGGGGAAAAGAGAAGAGGTGAGGTCAAAACAGATGGGCGACGCGGGCAGCGATGTGGTTTTATTATGAGGCAAGAGTGCAGCAACAGCAGCAACAGCAACAAGAGCGGCAGGTACCTCGGGGTGTGTGTGAGTGGTTCTTTCCTACGCTTGTCTCTCTGGTCGCACTTGCCTTGAATGCGGTAAGCTCAATGGGGGGAGCGGGAAAAAAGTGTGAGGAGTCCAGGTATGAGTGCAGGTGCCAGTGGACAGTTACAAGGGTGGCTGGTGGAACAGCAGAAACCGCACCTTCCCTCTTGCGATCATCAGAAAGACAGGCAACGCATGGTTTGATTGCGCGGTACCTGTCCGGCCGACCGCGTCTTTTTTTTTTTCTCTCTCCCGGTCTCTCTCTCACACATTTTTCCCTCTCTTAGCACCTACCTACCTGACCTCACACGTGCGGCCTTGCCCTCGCTTTCCCTTCTCTTTCCACTAAGGTAGGGACACGATGCCCACGTCCGCCCAGCAGCAATTGCACCGGCTCGTCCGTGTTGGGCACAATACAAGGGTACCACTTACATGACAGTCGCAAGTCGCCGGGCTTGGCCCGTTCTTCCCTCACACAAACTGGAAGGCCTGCAAAGACGGGTACGTACTGGCGGATACAGACGTGTGGCTGGGGTCCACCCATCGCAAATGTCGGGTCACAGTGGGGGAGAGGGGAAACCCAACCAGGAACATATGCACATCCTCCAGTGCAGCCGCCGTATCTCCGTCGAGAAAAGTCCAATCGAGGTTGCCGTTGCGGACTCGGGTTGAATCACGATGGAATTCTCGTGATGAGGTCAGAACTGAGAAACGACATCGTCACCGAGAGCGTGCGTGAGCGTCAGCGAATTCGCACAGACAGTCCGCGGCTTTGCTGTTATCGGCAGGGGCGGGTCCTCGACCGACTGGCCGGGGAGGTACGTACCGCACATGGCCTTAATCGAGATAGGAACGCTACAAGGTTGCGCATGGCGGGAATTGGATGTGTACCTACGTATCTTCGCTGTGCAGATAATCAAAGCGCATCTTCTCGAGCAGAAGCTAAGACAGTGCCATCCCGCGAAGTGGTGGTGGTTTAATTCTTCTTCTACTTCCCACAGCGCAATTTCTGATACACTTGATCCCAATCTCACAATAACATCGTCAATTGTCAAGTGCCGCAACGGTGGATGCTCATATGAGGGGGGTACTGCGTAGCTAAGCAGGCATAGGGCTGCCCTGTCAGTGGCACCTGGTCCCTGTCGCCTCAGACTTTGGAGACTGAAACTTTCAGCGACCCTCGTGATGGCCTCATCCGCGTCGTCGCATCTTTTCCGCTTTCATTCCATAATTAATACAGACATGGCCCGGTAGTTTGCCTGTGCCACCGCGGCTTATGCCATGCCACCGGCTAGGCTGTGTGTTCACTCATACATGCACACTCCAGGATTCACCGGGAACAACATAATTCTTCCCGCCGAACCTTTGGCTAGGTCAGTCTCTCATTACAGTTCAGTGAGAGATGCTGCCTGACTAAGGAAAGTAATGGGAACGGCTACTGTCAGTCGCGACAGGACAGGCATGGCACGCCGCACGCGAGATTTCATTGACCAGGCGATGGTCGCAGCGCCAAGTGCTATTACAGTCGCATTCCTTGCGGTGCCTGTCTCATAACAAAACAGAGAGAAGCAAAATGAGATAGCGAGAGGTAGAGAGGCACAGAGGGAAAAAATTGCCCCCCTCCCTCCGCCGGCGTCTCCTTCAGATTTCAGATTTCGCAGGGCCCGGGCTTTTCATCTCGGTCTAACGTTACCCAACACAGGTCCACCTTCCGCTCCTCTATTACTAGGTACTTGACCAGGTACGAATCGTGACTGAGGTCTGGTGTTCTTTCCCTCAACTTCCTCGAGAGTTCCTCCGCTCCTCGGTCTACAGAAACAACACCAGTCCCAAACGGTGTTAGAACGGCAGGAACACTAGCCACTGATATGCAGCTTGGCTGTTGCCGTGGTCCGGGAGACTCGCAGGTTCCATCTCCATTCTTGTGTGGGGGCAAGGGTATCTATTGCCAATCAATTCAACGCAACGCACTTTGCTCCGGGCGCCGTCCCATTTGCTGCTTCTTCTTCGCCCTCGGTCTCTGGCTTCTCCTCGTCACTGTCATCCACTGCACAACCTACCGATGCCACAGATTCATTGATTTTCCGATGGTTCTTTCATTGCCGGCAGACGTAGAATATTTCCCGGCGGCATCTCTAGAGACCACTCTCGATTACACGGATTGCATCGTCAATCGCCAATTCACCAAAGTGGCAGCTATTATGGTGTACCAAAAAGACGTCTCATCTTCCGAAACGAAACTGGCCTTTACCCGCCCCTTCTCACATCGCATCGCGTCGCCCTCTTCTTGGCGTCGCTGAATTGCCGCCCTGTTCACTGATTCCCTGCCTCACTCTTGTACCATGTTCTGTTTCTGTTTGCGAACCTCCTTACCTTCCAAACACCCCTTTTTTTTTTCCCTGTGAACAGACGCAAAGTATCGAATGGTGGTACAGCAGACGCCATGAGCCTTCACAAGCCGACATCTCAGCATCATGATCAACCACCTGAACCTCTCCACAGAGCACTCACCTTAGTGTCCGGTTGAGCCCGGCCCCATATCGAGAAACCCTGTCCTGCTGGCCTTACAAATGCCTGCTGCAACGGATCTTTTTTTTTTTTTTTCTCGTGGAGCAACCTATGGAGCAGCCCGGCGCATGCGGATGTTCGTGCCCAAAGCTCCAGCGCCGTTGGACGCCAGCCAACAATCACGGCACAAAGAGGCCGCCTCGCCAACTCCAATGTCGATTTTGGGCGGATGAAAAAGACAATGAGTCTCTCAAATCGGCAACGCGGCCAGTCCACGCACGCTCTTGCAGTAGCACTAACCCGAAGTAACACCTGGCACCTGTGGCACTGGCAGACCATGGTGAGCTACCTCTCACAATCCTGGGCGCTGAGCTACCACGAGCTCGCTGGCCAATCATTGCAGTCAATTGCTTGCCCAGCTTTCTAGTGATCGTCATCAACAGTGACACTAGTTATCTACACTAGCCATCTGCACCAAACGCCTGGGGTACCGGTATGCGGGAGGGGCTGCTACCAACCCGCCTGAAGCAGAGCTTGCTATCGGATGCAAAAGTCGACTAGGTATTGTCTCGCACGGCAACGTTCATCCGCTTTCGATATGTTCCAGTTTCCAACAGGTGACGGTTGGGCAGCAGAAACGGTCTCTTGTTCAATTCAGAGTACATTGGTGATTCACTCATGGCCAGTACCATAGGTATTGTCTTCCAGCCAACCGCAAACATTCTGCATGTGTCTGTCGCACCGGCTATGACCAGCCAACCGTCACTTACATCGGACCATCTGCAGCGTCTGTTCGGCCATGCAGATTCTCCGCCTCGTCCAGCTGCATCCATCTCATCACACCCTCCCGTCCTTCGCCAGCCACCCGCGAACCAAGTTTGCGCATTTCTTGAGGCGTCGCCAGAAACTGCTCGCAAAGTTGGCCTAGACCTGCAAGAGGCTGCCGATACGAACTTTGCTTGTCTGTACCCGCTGGCACGACCCCGCCACCAAGCTTACGAACGCATCGCCCAGCCAGCGTCTTTGCCGCCAGCCCTCAGTCTATGGCTTCATCTTCTGTTGAGTGGCTTGGCTTGTTGAGCTGCCTCAGCAATGTTTTCCTCCGTCTAGAAAGTCAATGGATCGGCTTCTGAGGGAGGCCCTCCTAGCGTGCGTTGAAGCTTTTAACGGACTTAATCGAAGAACGATGTTATGCCTAAGCATGGGATTTACGGGATTCCCATCACAAGAACCCCAAGAAGTGATTTTCGGAGCGCCATGCAGCTGCCCCCCAGCGCCGCCAACTTGGCAAGCCGGGGTTGTGGGGGCCGGACGAGGATCCAGGTTCCGGATCTCCGTGCCGTGTCAAGACGTCACCTGTCATCCTGTCGACAAGCGTGTGCCACTTACATGGTCAACACCCGAAGCTTGGATCAAGACACTGCCAAGCTATTGCCGATGACGGGAAGCTGCATGATTCTTCAAGAGCTACAACTTTTTCCTTTGTACGGCGCCAGCAAAACCTGGATACTCCACTCTCTTGGATTCGCCGCCGAAGATGAAATCTGAACTCCTTCGACATGCACCAAAAGGGGTCTCCAGCAGTCGACCGCCGGCTGAAGTTTGTGACCTCATGCTCGCCTCGCAACAGGCTCGACTCCAACTTCAAGAACATCCTTGACGATGCCCTTCTCGCTTCTGACTTTCTCGCCTCCGCTCTTCACCCACTTATTCCATGCGCCGAGCTGCATACACAGTCCCTCCATGGTCGTGCACTTGGCCTGGTATCCCAATCCGCCCTCCTCTGGTCGTCGTCGAGCGTCGGCATCGTTGATAATAGCATTGATGGCACCTGCCACGGAAGCGGGCTGCAGCATGTACAACGGCAATCCGGGTTCCGAGAAGATATTCTGCAACGCTGGCACCTTCCAAAGCGACAAGCAATAGGCCTCTATACAATGAGCCAAGAGCAGCAAAATCAGTGGCGGCGGGTATTGCACGTGAAAGGGTGTCACGCTGACCGACTGCACGAGTGTGTAAAAGTCCTTGAAAACCGGAGGCGGTCCTCCATCTGTGACAAGGAATGGGCGGGCAGCCACTTTGTGCGCGTAAGGGCCGAGCAGGGCTGCTTCGTACTGCAGATGTGCCAGAGCCACGTTGGCCCCATGGACCCAGTTCTGCATAAAGGGCGCTGTGAAGGTAGGGAAACTGGCCATGCGTACTGTCGCTCCAACCAGATAATCGTCCTTGTGGCCGTAAATGGCATTTCCTGGCCGGATGGCGCCGGTGCGAAAGCCCCCTGCCTGCGTGGGATCTTGTGGCACCTTGTTCGCGCTGCAGACGAGTCGCTCGGCTTCGGCCTTGCTTCTGGCATAGTTGGCGAAGAACTCTTCGTGAGGACGCATCGGCTTCTTGAAGTCTACTTCATCAAGGACCTGGAAGAAGTTCGTCGGCCACCGACTCCACGGAGCGTTGAAGAATTTGGTGGGTTTCAAGGCCACACTACAAGACGAGGTAAAGACGAGAACATCTGCTCCCGAAGTCTTAGCTGCGGCAAGAACATGGGCGGTTCCCCTAGTGTTGACGAGGGAGCAACGTTCGTAGACCAGCTGGCTACGCTCTGAGGGACGAATGACTGCGGCGGTATGGAATACGGTCAATGGAAGATGTGCTACCGACTGTGGCCACGATCTACCAAATGCGGCAGAGGTTGCTGATTCAGAAGAAATGTCGGCTTGAGCGAAATCAACTCTAGATATCGGACCCTCACTCATGTCGTCGCGGCCAGGCTTACGGAAGTCAATGATTCGAATAGCCTCTGGCGGATGGCCGCGCGCAATGAGCTGAATAGCCAGCTGCCCTCCTACCAGGCCTGTTCCATACCATGGTCAGTAGCGATACGTGACGGGTTTCGCAGAATACTTGCCAGAGCCTCCAACAATGATGTACCGACGATCCAATTTCGGCGGTAAGTGCGGAGTCCAGTCAACGGGCTGTTTCTCCATACGCTCAAAGGTACGCTTGATTTTCTCTGGCGTCCATCGATCCGGCGACACCCGCAGAGCCTCAGGATGGATCGTTGACATGGCACGGTTGATCTTCCAAAAATATGCCAGCAAAGCCGCCAGGAAGCCGAAGGCGACCCTCGCCGTCCAAGATTCCAGCACCATGTTGATCAATATCCACCAGTTTCCCTCCGTCCTAGGATTCGGAGCTCCCGTGTCGAACGACTGCTACTGTGAAGTCGGCGCGCTGCAACTCTCTGAACTACACAGATGACGATTTTAGGTGCAGTTGGAGAAGAAAGCTTGTTGTTCCATGACGCAACGCTAAAGGAGGGGGGAGCTGGGAGGCTTTTTATGCCAGATTCCCTTTTCAAGACGCGCTCCTTGCCCGTCGCATCTGAAATTCGAGCCGATCAATGCGCTAAACGCTTTTCTCATGGAAGTCCCAGGGCTTCCCCACCTCGCCGGTCCTTGCGCCGAAATGCCATTTTGCAGTACCGGGGTTCAGTCTGAACTGCTCGGAGCTGGAGTTCGCAGCAGCCGATGCCCCCCATCAGGTGCACGAAGATCGAGAGAGTCAGCGGTCAGCATCTTGAGAAAGATGTCCTTAGCCAACCAATTATTTGGCAACGGCACAGAAAGGCTTCGGGGCTTTCAAAAGTTCCGAATCTGGATATCTCTTATTCGTATTCTAACCGAGTTGTGTGGGCGTTTGACAAGTGGCCCCCATACTAGAGAATCCCGGCACCGCTGCTGCTCCAACTTGAACCCGCTGAGGAGAGGGCGGGGCCTGAAGCTACCGTTCGGCACGTAGACTTTCGTCCGGGGCGACCCGAAACCCAACGTGGGGTGCACCGGCGTCGCGCGGTCCCGCGTGGTTCGACCTATTGCTCCCAGTCCCAACTTCCCAAGTCCCAAACTGGGAATCGTAGGGAAGCTGAAGCCCTCCACGGGGCTCTTTGCTGCCCTGCTAATGGGCAATATGGGCGCTAATTGGTTCCAGGCATCTGTACGTTTTCGCCCTCCTCTGTCAGCTTGTTCCCCGCATAGGCAATTTCGTGCTACGCGAAAGACCTGCATCATAACGTGCGCGCGGCGCACGGGAGTGGGCGCTCTGTCAGCACCTTATTGCGCCTCGTTGACGATCCATGCCATGAGTTCATGTTCGTCATCGATGCTATGGCCTATTTCGGTCATGTGGCACGCTAGATTGGATGATTCTTTGATGGGGAAGCAGTTTGAGGCTCTTTCTCGAAGAATGATTATCGAAAGCGATGTTTCGGGCCAGAGTCTGGATCTGAGTGCGTATGTATGTGCATTTATGGGTGCTCACCTGAGTATGTTGCTGCTTAGTATAAGAAGAAGAAGGAAAACAGAAAGGGATAGGAAGGGAGGGGAAATACTGACCGTATAATTCACGCCCCTGCCCGGAATTGAACAGCGCGCCCCTCAGTCAGCCCGAACTCTGACTTCATAGGAGTATTTGTTTTTATTTTGACCATCCGACCACCTCGCACACAGCTTGACCTGACCTCGCCGACCTAGACGGGCGCTGCTGTGCTGGTGACGGGAGTGGGATTGAGGGGGGTATATATCATCGGGTGCCTGAGGTAAGGTAGGTCAAGGAAGGAAGGAAGTAGGGACGTGAAGATCTGAAGGAGCGAGTTCAGTCCCGACCACGCAGGCCGGGCTTGTTGTTTTGGATCACCTCAATCTTCATGCTCTTGGTTAGACCAACAAACACATATATGTGGATAGTCGACATTCACAAGCTTCATGCATGTTGATGGCACAGGCGAGGCTGTCCATTGAATGTCAAATTCAGGCACCATTTCTATTGGTTGAGCAATTTGAACCAGAACATCTCGGTATGGAGTTACGACGGAACGTATCCAGATTCATTTACTCTGGAGACTTGTCAATGGCTACCAGAACTAGGCCTACTAAGCACATCGAACTGTTGCCTCTCGCTTGTTACGTTCTAGGAGAAGGGGAAATCGATGATCAAACCGAGTGTCTAAGAGGGAATGCAACTCTCATCTGTCAAACGACGTACGCAGCGATAAACTCCTACTTGATTTCCGACATGGTCACCTTGGTCCACATGTTCTCCTCCACAAAGATGTTATAACTATACGAATCCCACGGCCTCACCGGATCCGCAAGCTCAAAATCAAAGTTGCGCATAAGCTAACCGCGCAAACGTCAGCATTTCGTATCCCTAGTCGATGACAGCCCTAGTCTAGTCGCTGTGAACTTACCTCGAAGAAAGCCTTATACAGCTCCATAAACGCCACCGGTTTACCCGCACACATATACCGCCCGTACCCAAACGCCATCTCCACGTCGCGCTCCATGCTCAGCCTGGCCGCGTCGTCGTCGACCTCGAGAAACCGCTCCGGCCGGAAGAGTTCCGCGTCGGGGCCGAAGAGCAAGGGGGATTTGAGGAGGCCGGGAGCGTTCATGCCGATGGCGGTGCCGCCCGGGATGAACTTGCCGTCGACGGTGTCGCCTTGGGGCGGGACGGTCTTGGGGTAGAGGCCTGTTGCTGGGGCGCGGATTCGGATGCCTTCGTAGATTAGGGCCTGTAAGGGTTTAGTATCGTCATGTACTGAGTATGTATCGCATGTCGGATGGGGGAGGGGGAGGGGGGGATAGGGGGTGATACGCACGCGTAGGAACGGGATCCTGCTGGCTTGGTCAAAGGTAATCGGAGTCGAGACACCAGAGGCGACGGCGTCCCGAATGACGGCCTTGAATTTGTGGTAGATCCTGGGGTTGCACATTAGATGCAGCATTGTGACACGGATCACGGAGGCGGTAGTGTCCGAGCCGGCGACGAGGGCGAAGAGGCCTTCGGCTTCGCATTCTTGCTGCGTCATGCCGTTCTTGATCCACGATCCCTGGTCGAATTCGTCAGTACCATCTCCTAGGGCAAAAAGCAGAGTTCGTAAAATGTAGATGGACGTACCAACATGTCCTTCTGAGGCTTCGAGGTGGATTTGAACCTCTCTCCGACGTACTTCTCAGCAATCCTGTCACCCCGTTAGTCGCAACTCCTATGGTATGAACGGCTTCCGCGATGAAAGACGATACTCACCCCATCATCTGCCCAAGCCCAATCTCATCAGTCGTCCTTGGCCCAAGCCACCTCAGAAACAACTTTGAAAACCGAATCGTCCGGATCCACGGGGTATCCAACGTGATCGCAATCAACGGCCAATTATCCCTCATCTGCTTGATAAACCCAAACACATCCGCATCAGCCTCCAAGTGCCCAAACGGCTTCCCGAAGGCGGCGGCGGTGATCACATCCATGGTAAGATACGCCGGCAAGACTCCCATGTCCACCAACTTTCCTCTCCCTCCTCGTCCCCCATCACCACCGCCGCTGACACCCCCATCATACGCACACCTCTCCCTCAAAAGCCTGACCAAACTCACAACCTGCACATCAACGCTCGGCTCCAGCAAGTCCACCTCCCGCCCCGCATACGCCGCCGCCGTCTTAGCCTTCATCCGATCATGTTCCCCTCTGTCGAGCGTGGTGAACATGGTCTCCTGGTAGGGGTTGAACCGGCTGGAGAAGTACCACGAGTCTTTACCGTAGTCGCCGCGGACGGCGTTGATGCGGCGGAGGACGGCGGGGTCGTCTGTGAGGAGCTCGTTGGGGCCGACGCGGACGAGGCGGGAGGTGTTGAGGGCGCGGTAGATTTCTTCTTGGCGGGCGGAGCGGGCGATGAGGAAGAGCGGGAGGTAGGAGAAGGTGGATAAGGGGGAGTGGGCTGGGATGTGGCGGAGGCGGTGCCATGTGAGGAGGGAGGTGAGGGTGTAGTAGAGGGTTAGGAGGGCGAGGAAGAGGGCGGTATATTGGAGGGGAGAGAGGTCGAGGGATGCGAGGTTCGGGATGGCCATGTTGGGCGGTTTGTCTCTTGACGTCGCTGGATGTTGAGCTGTTCTACGTCGGGGTCTTGGATTTTCACCACCTGAAAGTCGCGGTCTCGCGAGAGAAGAAGGGTGTTTTGTACCATTTTCACACTTTTGCCGTATCCTCCAAAGTTTACGGAGTTCAGTTGTGATTGTCACGCTTATATGGAGGTGTCAGCACCACGTCGTACCGCAGTTACCTATGGCGGCCTCGAAGATGTCGATCTACCGGGGTTTTTTAACATTCGTCCACAGGGTCTAAAATGTGGTGGAAATAGCTCTCGTGTCATTCGATATCGTATTATGTCGGCCCCGCTACCGGCAGCTCAGCGCCCGTTTTATGTAGCACTTGATTAGGTGGTGAGAGTTGCATGCATTTTACGGGACGTGCAGTATTGATGAGGGGATACGCCATTGCGGCATGTAAGACCTATGAGATGGCAAGAGCCGAGAATGACCCGGTTCAGGTGTGGCCCTTCCGTTGAAATTTAAGAGATCATTCTGGAACTGACTACGGTCTTTAAAGGGACTTTGGTCGAGAACGATGGATATCACAAGTCTGGACGTGGGCTAGTTCAAGCTGGACAGCAGACAGCATCTGACAAGGGTGCTAGGATCTGTCGCAATTACCATTTAAGAAAGGTAATGGGACTCTTTTCGCTTTCCACTTCCACTTTCTTCCAAGGGCTAGTCTTGCCACTTTGGCATAGAAGGCATTTGTTTCTCAAGTACCAGGCAGATGCTGGCTCTGGCTTTCGTTGTTTTCGACCCATCTAATTGGTTTTCTGCGGAGCTAAGGCATGTAGCCTGCGACGAGAGAGTTCCGAAGGCCCGGAGCTCTTCGGAACCATCTAGCACTGGTGGCTCCTATGGTTGACATTCCGTCTACTAAAGTCACAAGAAACGAGGACCAATCTCGTTCTTTCCAGGCGACAATAGCAGATTAGCGATTGATAGGCGTAGTGAGGGGCCTCGCATCTCCCAAGGCTGGGTCTGGACGTGATATGGTACCACTGCAGAAAGGTAAGAAAATTATACATGAGGTCGAAATTAGAGTTTACAAGCAGAAGCTCTGTCACGATCAACTAGGTGATCCCTCCCCGACCCCAGCTGGCTACTGCCAAAAGGCACGCAGTCTAGGCTGCCTCAAAGTCGTTGATGGAAGATACTCTCACGTTGCCGAAGGGTCAGGAACAGATAGCAGAACAAGCTGTGACCGTTTAGAAGGAGGAACATTGACGTGGCGTTGAAGGAAAAAGGAAATGCCGTAAAGCATAAGATGAGAATGAACTTGATAGGACCAAGGTTGTACAAATTTGCCTAGGAAGGCTGTTTTTGAAACCAGGAATCTTGCCATTTACCACTCTCTTGAAGGTGGAAACGAGTACGCTATGAACATGCGCCTCTAAACCATTGTACTCGTAACTTGAAGAATGTAACACAACGAGATGGATTATGTCAAGTCGCAGCTAGCGTAAAGCAGTTTTGACACCTAACCCATGAACTATAAGGTAATGTTGCCCCCAACTGCGTATCCTTGCTCGAGGCTAAGTTAGTCTCTACCTTGGAGTGGGCAATTCGGGAACCAACCCGTTCCTACCAGAAGAGTTATTCTTTGAGCTGTGACGAACTTGAATACCCTTGACAATCTATTGATTACTTTGAACTTGAGTTCTTTGATCCGCCTTGTCGTCTAAATTGTTGTAGGGCTGGCTACCTTGGACAAGGAGAAGTTGTTGACGTCGGACGACAAACGGAAGCGGAGAGTGGGGCCGGATCTGGCTCGGCCCCTCTGAAGATCGCTCGGATGTCACCGACTACGAGGATATGCCTTCGAACGACGTCGAGTCAACTTGGCTGTTTGAATTAGAGAAGAAGAATCCAGGGTATAGCCGTGCTAGAGCCTCAAAGTTGTTGAACCACCAGCCTTCCCAAAGTGCTCTCGGATTTTTTTTCTCATCAAAGGCACTACGAATCTGGCAAGATCTTCGCCTGCTGTTCCCGAAAGTCAATGCCTTGGACCCCGGATGCCCCGCACAGACCATTTGTGTCAAGAAGGAAGAGAAGATGTGGCAGCTGATGAGTGAGCGGTGAGGATACTGAATGCAATTGAAGCCTTAGACATGTCTGTTTCTGCCTTGATAGCCAGGTGAAGAAGGAAAGAATATTTCCGAGCTTGATATCCCGTCATATATCGCAGCTGTTGCCGTGTGAAGGGCCGGTAAATGGTGATGGCAGGTGGCAGTGTGCGGGTATCTTCATGCACCCCTGAACGTCGTCCAATAGACAAAAGGGAAAGTCGCTTGGGCCATGTAGCGGTGAGAGTGTCACCGGTACTTGATTGGCTCAGAGGACCCCCGCAATCATCTTGGTACTGGAAACCCAACACACCAACAGCTGTTAGAGCACTAAAGCTAGCAGTGAAAGGCAGGCGCTAAGCCTAGTGAAGAAGGGGGGGGGGAATACCCTTTGCCTTGAAGCCTATCGCGCCACTGGTCGGCCTTGTTGATTGTGCCCCGCCTTGCCCACAACAAGTGACCCTCCAATCCAAACCTCTGAAAACCATCACCAACACCTTCCTCCCCCCCTAGCTCTTCCGAACCTCACCTCTGCGCTGCGCGCGTGAAAATATTCCCTTTTCCCATTCATTCCACTTTGCGTCGCAGCTATTCCCAAGTTTCATTGAGCCACATTACACAATGAAGGGCGAGGTATGTTCAATGTCATTCAGTCTCCTTTTATCTTCTGATCTCTACTCCAAATCCTCCATATCACAGCTTCCCGCGGGATCGTGGGTTGCTTGCTGGCTGCTCGCTACTCTCCCCCATTTTCCCGTACCGAGGCGACCCCTGAAATCTAGCCTACCTTACCTAGCTGTCCCATCCATCCTGACCTCGGTGTGTGGCCCCAATACTGACGGCGATATCTCTAGATTCTTCACCTTCATCTCGGTCAGGCCGGTACCCAGCTGGGTAACTCTGCCTGGGAGCTGTACGTTGACCTCCAATCTCATATCCTCCCGATCCAAACGCGAAATCCGGTGAAACTGACCGCCCAACGCGCAGCTACCTCCTCGAGCACGGCCTCGGCTCCGATGGTCGTCCTGACCCCAGCGCCAAGGACGTCGTCGACGGCGGTTCCTACGAGACCTTCTTCACCGAGACGAGCGGAGGAAAATACGTTCCTCGCTCCCTCTTCGTCGATCTCGACCCCTCTCCCATCGACGAGATCCGAACTGGCGGCTACCGTCAGCTCTTCCACCCTGAGCTGTTGATCAGCGGCAAGGAGGACGCTGCCAACAACTACGCTCGTGGTCACTACACCATCGGCAAGGAGATGGTCGACAATGTCATTGACCGTGTTCGCCGCGTCGCTGGTCCGTACCCCTTTTGATGCCTTTCGGCCCGCCGGCCACGTCGAAACTAACCAATACCTCTTATAGACAACTGCCACTCCCTCCAGGGTTTCCTGATCTTCCACTCCTTCGGCGGTGGTACCGGTTCTGGATTCGGTGCCCTCCTCCTCGAGCGCCTCTCCACAGAGTACGGCAAGAAGTCGAAGCTTGAGTTCGCCGTCTACCCCGCCCCTCGCGTCTCGACTGCCGTCGTTGAGCCCTACAACGCCGTCCTGTCTACCCACAGCACCATTGAGAACTCGGACTGCACTTTCCTCGTCGACAACGAGGCTGTCTACGACATCTGCCGCCGCAACCTCGACATTCCCCGTCCCGGTTACGAGCACCTCAACCGCCTGATCGCCCAGGTTGTCTCCTCCATCACCTCCTCCCTCCGTTTCGATGGTGCCCTCAACGTCGATCTCAACGAGTTCCAGACCAACTTGGTCCCCTACCCTCGTATTCACTACCCCTTGATCAGCTACGCTCCCGTCATCTCTGCCAACAAGAGCTCTCACGAGAGTTTCAAGGTCCAGGAGCTCACCTTCCAGTGTATGTCTTTATCGTCTGCCAGCAAAATGTGAATACGAACGAGCGCTAATCCATCACAGGCTTCGAGCCCAACAACCAGATGGTCGTCTGCGACCCCCGCAACGGAAAGTACATGGCTGTTGCCCTTCTGTACCGTGGCGACGTCGTCCCCCGCGACTGCAACGCCGCCATTGCTGCCCTCAAGGCCAAGTCCTCCTTCAACCTGGTCGAGTGGTGCCCTACCGGTTTCAAGCTCGGAATCAACTACCAGAAGCCCATGGCCGTTCCCGCCGCCGCTGGCGATGGTGGTCTCGCCTCTGTCGACCGCTCCGTCTCCATGTTGTCCAACACCACCGCCATCGCCGAGGCCTGGTCGAGACTGGACCACAAGTTCGATCTCATGTACAGCAAGCGTGCCTTCGTCCACTGGTACGTCGGTGAGGGTATGGAGGAGGGTGAGTTCAGCGAGGCCCGTGAGGATCTTGCTGCACTTGAGAAGGATTACGAGGAGGTTGCTGCCGACTCGTACGAGGGTGAGGAGGACGATGCCGAGTACTAAGCCGACATCGGAGACCGTCCCGTTTTTTTGTTTCGCGGTATATCGGTTGCTGCAACGAACAATGACGAACCCGGCAGCCTTGGACGAAAACTGAATTGCATGAAAAAAAGTTTGTTCTTTTGGCGGCCGTCGGGATGTCGGTTCGGTAGACTTTAGTTCTCGTTCTCGTTCTCGCCGGACGGGCATGGACGCACAAGGCACTGGATTAACCCATAACCCAACGAATGGATATTTCGGCGTCAAGCTCGAGTTGTAATAGATGAGACCAAGTCACTTTCTTCTTTCACAAGTACATACGTGGTACCTTCTGACTTGTCTGACGAGAGCCTCTTGGGGGATTGAAACTAGTCACTTGTAAATCGACGTATTCTTCCAAATTAATTTGCATGTTGTGATTCGGTGCTGTGATTGCAGAGTGTAACGTACATATGTGCTATTGGTAGCAAAACAATACTTGATGTGGGAATCGAGGGTTGCTCTGTAAGTCACAGATGTATCAATGTGCTTTGTATAATGCTCATTAATTTGTACGCCTTTTCCCGACGCTTCCATCCGTCTACTTTTGGTATTTCGTGTAACTACCTCAATACAAGTAGGTCACCCCACCCCCTCCGCAAATTGTTAGATTCATTTTTGCTTCTTCTTCCACTCCGCAGCTCTCTTGGCACCACGGCCCGTAGGCTTGCTCTTCTTGACGCCGCCCTTGGTCAGGGGCTTACTCCGCTTGTTGAACTTGAGATCCTTTGGCCTGCCGTCCTTGGCACTGGCGCGGCGGCCCTCAAAAATAAAGTCCTCGGGCTTCTTCATCTCATCCTTGGGGATGGCGCCGGAGCCGTTGCCAGGGGCGCGCGGCTTCCTATCTTCGAATTCTCGGCCTCTGCGCTGCTCGCGGCGGGCTCCTTGACGGCCCAGGAGACGGCCGGAGCGGCCGGCGAGGGACTGCTGCTCGGGGGTGATCTTGGCCTTGTACTTTGTGCTGCCGGGGGCTCCGCGTGAAGCGCCTGCTTGGGCGGCTCTGGCCTTGTTGGTGCGCTCCATGGCGAGGGCGGTCTTGTGGGGGGCCTTTGCGCGGGTTACGCGCATGATGCGGGGGAGCATCGGGGGGTACTTCTTGCCGTCTAGGAGGAGGGCTGATTCTACGTGGTTACCGTCCTGTGGATATTTGGTTAGCAATGTTTCTCCCACTACGTCGCAATATTTGAAGGCAACTTACGTAGAACTGGACGTAGGCGAAACCCTTGCCCACTCTCGTCTTGGGATCGCGAACGACGCGCACATTCTCGACCTTGCCGGCGTGCTTGCCAAACGTCCTCCAGAGACCCTCCTCAATGTCGGCCGGCACTTTGGTGCGCTTCTTCTGCACCGTCTCGCCCTCCTCGTTGGTGGCGAGGATGGTCTCGTCGTCGATGAAGCCGAGGTTGCCGACGAAGACGCAGCGGCGGTGGTCCGTCGGAGCGGGGTGAGCGACGCTGTCGACGCGCAGGTGGCGGTCGAGGACGATGGTGCCGTTGAGCTCGGCGCAGACCTTGCGCGCGGCGGCGGGCGTGGAGAAGACGACGTAGGCGTTTGCGGACTTGGTCGTCTCGTTCATGAGGGACTTTGTGATGTAGGCTGCGCGCTTGGGGAGGCCGCCGCCGGAGAAGGCGATGGAGCGGAAGCGGATGGACTCGATCTTTTGCGGGGGCTTGGCGTCCTTGTCGAGGACGCTGGTGAGGTGGGCTTCGAGGGCGCGCTTGGCCGTCTTGTTGTCGATGGCTTCGGAGGCGACGTTGGAGAGGAAGACTGTGCGGCTTGCCTTTTCGAGCTCCGTGTCCTTTGTCTTGGCCTTGCTCTCGGCTGCGACGGATTCGTGGACGGGGACGGCGTCATCGTCAGACTCCTCCTGCTCTTCTTCTTCTTCCTCTTCCTCCTCCTCATCCTCCTCGCCTTCACCCGCACTCTCGCCCTCGGAAGATGTTTCCGAGGCAGCCTCTTCCTCCTCTTCCGTATCCTTGGACTCCTTCTTGCTGCGCTTCTCAGCATGGATCTCCCTCTCCTCTGCCTCGGCGAGCTTGCTCAGGTATTTGCCCTCGATGTCGTCCTCTACTCTCTTGCGCTTGCGCTCCTTCTTGGGCTTTGCAGCTGGTTCTGACACTTCCTCCTCCTCTGAATCGGCAATATGCTCGAGGTCAATCTCTTCATCGCTACCAAGCTCAGACAGCTCCTCGTCGTCGGCATCAGGTAGTTCCTCATCGTCGTCGGAAGCCTCTGGAGCGGCCTTCGCCTTCGGTGGCGGCGCTTCGGAGTACCTTGACTTTTCTGGGGCCTTCACAGGTCCTGCCTGAATTTTGTTAGAATTTTCTTGGCTGCATTGGTCGACTTTTGCAGAAAACGACTTACACTGGATGCGAAGAGGGCATCGAGAGTGGGGTCAATGGCCTTGCTTGAGGCCGTAAGTTTAGAACTATTCAGAAAGCAATTAGTCTTAAAAATGTGCCATGACATTGGGAGTGAACTCACCTTTTCCCCATTGGTGCGACAGATATATGACTTGTTTTGCTGAGTATCTATGTTCTGCAACGGGTCTGCTGTAGATGCACCGATCCGCCCCAGGTCGCTGCCGCGACAAGAAAAAAAAATCAAGCTCTCTGTACCACTTGGCCTGCGCTCCAGCGCGATAAGAGATTTCGGAGGTGGAGTGCGCCGATAAGAAACGGAACAACCGTGGATTGGTGCAAAACGTCAGAAGACCGCTATTTGCCGAGGACAAGTGCCCCGTGCCCGCTGTTGTGCCAGTTCTCACCGCTTTCGCTCGTTGCTAAGACTTGGTTCTGCCGACCGATGCTGGTTCCGCTGGGGGGGGGCGGAGAAAGGCACAGAGCACAGAGAGAGAGGGAGCAGGTGAGCGCATCTCTCATGGAGCGGCAGGTCACTAACGCTTCTCTCTCATCCCCGAAAACCCACCACAACACCACCACTTTGCGCTCGCCCACCTCTGCATTCGGGACCAGACAGTCACACGCGTTGATGCTTCTCTTCAACTCCTTTCTTTCGAACCTTGATTTTAGCACGCACTCGCTTCCCTCCTCACGACAGCGACCCGCCCGCTCCTCCAACCCACCGCTGTCGCTGCCGCTGGTGCTTGTCCCTCCGCGCCCCGTCTTCGTTCCCACGAAAACTCGTCTACCCGAATTGCACTGCTCCACGACGCAACCAATCTCCAAAACACCCGATTTGTTATCCCAAACCGCGGTATCGACTCAATTTTTCAATGGCAGCTACGGCGTCCGCGCCGCCTGCCCTCTCTCCAGGGCAGGCGACGCTCGATCATGACGATAGCAACATCTCCAGCCCGCTGAGCGACGTCGAGGACAAGGACGGCGGTGAATCTCTTGATGGGATGCAGCTGGAACACACTCGGCCAGACCATGACGAGGCGCTTGACTCTGACAGCAATCTATCAGAGGCAAATGATACCGAAGCGGAGACTGAGCGTCTCTACGACACCCCGCAGGCACAGCGCCACAAGGACGTCGTTGTCAATCAGTTCAACGACGGCCAGGTCTACGAACGGACTCCTAGCAAGCTTCAAAAGACGTTTTCTGTCGACGGCCACGACGATGGCGACGACGACAGTCTTTCCGACCGCGACGACGTGTCAATGACCTCTAGTCACGGTGACTTGGGCTCGCCAACCAAGCCCAAGAAGTCGACCGAGCTCCCAACCACCGAAGACGACCCTGAGAATACCGATAGCAAGAAAAGGAAGCGGTCGCCGGTCGCGGAATCTTCCGAGCCAGGCCAGCCCGCCAGGAAGCGCACCGGTTCCGTCGTGCCCCAGGAGCAGGATCAGCACAAGACTGACGTGGAAATGCATGACGACGAGGCCCCGTCCACAAACTCACATACTGGTGATCACTCGGCGACCGAGGAAAGCGTTTTGGAACTTCCCCACAGCAAGCGTGGCCCTTCGCGCGATGGTCACAGCCCGATCAAGGATTCACAAATCACAAAAAAGGTTACCCGCAATGGGAGCAGAAGGAAAGGTCACGCTGTCGAGGCTCACGAAAACGAAGGGCACGAGGGCGACGCCCGAGACGATAGTCGTGGTGACGACGACTCGGGGCCTCACGGCGACGACCAGGCTGACCACGAAGGTGACGACGAGGCAGAGGCGACCAGGAATGACGAAGAATGTAGGTGGCTTGCGACCCATCCATGTTTCGAAGCCTTGCTGACAAAATGCAACAGTTGAAAGAAAACGTGCTGCGGTTGAGGAATGGACTGATCTCGAAGAGAAATTTGTCGTCTTCCGCGAGCGGTGAGTCTTTCCGAGAAGAAGCATTAGCTTTCTCAGCGACTAACGCAGCTTTCACAGTTTGTACAAGGATCGCCTCGAGCGCCTCGAGCATGAAGAACATTCACTGCAAGCCGAGCCGCCGACACATCCCGAATACTTAAACATGAAGCAATGTCTGGACGAAAGGCTCGAAAAGAGGCTTCGAAATATTGAAAAAGAATACGAGCTCTCGGTTGAGGCCCTTGAGAGATTGGCAGTGGCGCGCCGTGCCCAGATTTGGAATCAATTCTACCAAGGCTCTCGGGAAAAGCGCTCAAAGATGCTCGAAGATCTCAACAAGGAGTGGTACGAGACCCAGAATGCTAGGCGAAGCGCACACAGCATTCCGGACTACGGCCTCCTCTTCCCCACGAACCCTGCACAGCGCACAAGGAATGCCGTGGCATACAACTCGGAGGTCTCGTTTTTGGCCGGTCTCGCTAAGCATGAGGGCTTCCCCGCGGTGCCGGCCATGAGGGGCGCGAGTGGCTCAGAGATCGAGGACGACCTGGAGCAAATGAAGGTTAGTGAATCGCAGGATTCTTTGGGTGGAAAACACATTACTGACTCCTACCAGCGCAACACGAAACCTCGTCAGCGTTCAATAATGCAGCCCATTGACGATTATCAAGCAGTCGCTTTCGGATCTAACCTCGGCCCCGCCGGGGAGCAATTTATCAAAGATACTCCATGGGCCAACCCGAACCACATTGCGCACAAGATCAACACAGGACCTGCAGCAGCCGGTGCTCGATTGAGCAGTCCAATGCAGGGAGGTAAAGCAGCAGCAGGCCCGTCCAACCAACAACCGATACCAGCCGTGACGAACGGCCATGTCGTGCCGCAGGCGTCGCCGCCAATGAACCGATTTATTTCTGCTTCTCCCGAGATGGTCAGAACAGCCAATGTTTTGACACAGAGCGCCCAGATGAAGCGCGCAGGCAGCCGCACATCAAAAGCTGCGAAAAACACAGCTCCCAAACAAGAGCCAGTGTCGGCGATGGCTAGTTAGGACGGCATCAATGGACGGCCAACGGCGTTTTCGAGGCTTACTGCTCTGTTATGATACCCCACGACGGCTTGGGCAGCTCGCCCCTTTTTCTTTCCTTAAACTAGTTGTGCTTGCACTGGCGCGTTGTTTCAACGGGCATGTTCATTCTGCCCCCCCGTATAGAGGGTGTCAAAACTTATGGGTGTCTACAAGATGGGAGGAACGGACAGGTTTTACGGAGCTGCATTTGCATTGAATGGACGGGTCTGATCCTGTAATGAGAGATGCACAGAGTTATTAATTGGGGATTTCTTGTTATTTTCTTTGATATTGATGCCACAGGCGAAAAGAGCGACATGAGTGAGACTCGCAGATATATACTATACAATGCATATGCTCCCACGCATACTGATATACTCCCCGTTATTTTTTATTCCTAGGGATTATGAATCCCATCCTGCGCTTAAACTCGTACATCACATGTCTCCTTCTACCGTCGCTCTCCTCTCTCTAACGGCCCTAGTTGGACTTTGCTGGCTGCCTCGGGGCGTCAGGAACCTTGACATCTTCAAACTCGTCTTGACCGACCGCCTTGATCGTGTACCAATCTGTTTGTTTTCCCAAAGAACTGTGTCAGCTATCTTGCTTGGTGATTCCGCAACGGTGCCTGTCTACGCGAAAGGGGGGGGGGGTTGTTTCGCCACATACACACTGCGCCGACGAAGCACCACAGTCCGGCACCGACGGCGAGGTTCTTTGCGAGGTAGGGCTTGCGCGCTCTGATCAGGGCGGGTCCTTGACGGAGGTTGCGATCGTAGTAGGAGGACTTTTGGGGGCTGTCGTTTCCTGCTTGTCAGACCACTTGCTCACTCTGGCGGCGGCGGCGTCGGTGGAGGGGACGGGCGACGGATGGGGGAGTTGACGCACATCGCCATTGTGACCAAATTCTGAGGTTCTATCTTTCGTTGGATTCGGTAATCAGGGGTTCGTGAGGTTGGTTCAGACCCTTGGGAAAGGGGGAGGGGTGGTCGATCGTGGGTTTGCGCCGTGGATTCGGGAAATTCAATGGTCGGTTCGGGGCCCTTGTCGCAAACGCCGTGGTTCGAACTTCTGGAAATTCCAATAGGCGCGTCCCAGCCCGGCATTGATTGCCTCGACGCTGATTGGTATCGATAAGGCGGAGAAAGTGCGGCAGAACTGATAGTGACGTGGAGACTTGCGCGACAAGCTTGGGTGGGGACAGACATTCCGTCGCCGCCTTTGCAGGAGAGAAAAGACATCTTCACACTCAAGGTAAGCAAGGTACCTGGCCCAGTTAAAGAAGAGGTACATTTCGTAAAACTGAGATCTTCACGTTCATCTTGGAACTATGTTACTCGACGGAAATACGCATGCTGCAATAGTGTGCTAGACAAATATACATTTATATGAAGAAAGAGAGAAAAGACAAAATGCCTTCATTGGAAGCACTGAGGCTTAGACTCATGGTACCTACGTATGGGAAGCTGGTTTTGAAGCTGCATCTTTCTCGTAGCTTTTGGGCCCTGCGACCTCAAGCTCAAAGCTCCAGCCGGTATTTAGGTTAGTTAGGCGCATTGAAAACATCCTTGATCATTACATCACGGCAGGCGTTTCCAATTTTTCGTCACGAATGCCGATTGGCATCATTCAATTGAGAACGCACCACCGCGGTAAAGGTTCTCTTTAATTTGAACAAGCGATACTGAGTCCAGTGTCCGTGGATAGAAGTGAGGTAAGGTACCGTGCGTGCCTTCCATGCCCGATGAGGAGGGTCCACAGCTCCCTGAAGGCTCTAGGGCAGCCGATGCGCTAACCCAAAACAGCCAGGAGCCGTCGACACGCCCCGTCATAACCCGCGTCGCTTGTCACGCAGGTCCGTCGACGTCGGCAGGTGCTTGCTGCCTCTTCTTGCACCCGCAGGAAATACATCAGACTTTTGGAGCAAGGCAAACAGAGGAATCGCATCGACGGGTAGCCGATACGAATCGCCGGGAAATTTCCTCATCGCACATCTCGCTTTCGCCATCCATCCCGACGAATTACTCGACTCTTGACGATTGCGACTGTGTGTTTATCGGCGCGTTGGAGAATGGTGATCTGGAAAAGCTTGAGCCCTCCATATTTCGACGAGTCGCGACAGCTGCTGCCCTCGTGATACCCAAGTTGTCTTCCAACTTGCCCGAGATTCGATATCCAACAACACTTTTACGTTTCATCGACTTTCACATTATTTCTCCATCTGCCTAAAATCATTCAGACTTCAAGCGTCTTCGCCATCGCTTGCTGCAATCATGGCGGCTCCCTCCCCGCAGGTGTCTGTGAGCGACCAGATTCGCCAACTAAACGACGCCAGGAAGCTCGTTCTCGGTGACGTTAAGTACTACCCGACGGTCGTCAAAAGCATCCTACCAATCGTCGGCCCCACAGCGGGCGTCGAACTGCGCAGATGGGGCGCCGATTTCCTCGCTGAAGCCTTCGCGACGCCAGCCCTCCCCGGAAGCGAGAAGGAGACGATGCAGCTGTTTGTGCTGGACACTCTACAGACGATGGTCGAGACCCCCAACGAGGACGCCCACGTCCTGCGAAGCGCTATTCAGACGGCAGCCAGCATCTATCCCTTTGCGCTGCGATGGATGTGAGTGCGCATCTACTTCTTCGGCATGCTCTGGCTGCGTTGCGTGCATCGGAGGCTAATTGAATCGGTAGCATCAATAACTCGTACGACACATTTACATGGGAACGGATGGTCGCGATAAAGCAGAGGATTCTTCGAATTTGGGACGATGCCGAATCCACGGTGCGGATATGCTGTATCAAGTTTGCCCAGCGAGTTGTTCTAGCACAGTCGGCGGCGAACCCCAACGAACCGAGAGTACGATGAACCCAAGAGTATGCATTAGTGTTCTTACTGACTTAAGGTCTAGCGTGGCGATTCCCTTGACATATCACTCGACAAGATCCCGCCAAACCACCAGACGTTGGATGCTAGGACGCTCGACGCCGAAGGGGCTGGTTTACTGGACAGGATACTGAGCATACTGCAGGAGAACAGCAGGTAAGGATTGCAAGCGAGAGCGGGAAGGGTCCGACGATAGCTAACCGCAGCACCATGATGATAGTGATGTGTTGCTCGTTGATGCCACTTTGAACTGCCTGTCCATCTTGATCCGCAGTCGCCCGGGCACTGCCAATAGGATCCTCAATGCCGTTCTCAACTTCAACCCGTTGAAGCTTGCAAACTCGCCAATGACCCCTAGAACTCGTGTAATGGTTAAGTCCATGGAGAAAACTACTCGAATGCTCTTGATACATCTGGCCAAACGGTATATCCTTAGTCCCATGTGCACCATTCTGCTTGTTTCATCGCTAACCATTGTAACGAAGCGATCCTCATAATCCCATGGCTCAACGGATTCAACAGCACGTGGAGAGAATGATGCGCATGAGACACGAGATCTTTGATGAATCTGGCCGGAAACGTGCCCTCGAGGCACAGCAGCAACAAGAGGGTATAGACGCCAAACGCCAGCGGATAGCACCTCAAATTGCGACAACGCCGCAGATACAAATCACGCCACTACCGCCAGGCCCTCACAGTCTAGGCGACGTCTTTACTCTTACTGGAAGCGAGGGACTGAAAGCGTTTGACGTGGGCACTTTGCCTACAGCTTTGGCTGCCAAGATCAGCATCACCACGCTCCTTCGGACAGACGCCCAACTGCTCGCGAAAGCTGTCGAGGTAGGTCTGAGTCGATATATGCAGGGCGTGACCTTTACTAACTCTTTGCAGGGTATCCGAGGACGACTCAATGTGCTCGCTGCCCAACCCCCACCACAAATCGATCCCGAAACCGTTCCTCTTGGCGTAGAAGAGGACGACGATGAATACGAGCCAGATTTCTACGCCGCCGAGGACAACGAACAGATCCTCAACAAGCTTGACAGCGACCCTGTAACCAAACCAGATGACGGTGATCTCGGTCTGAGGACGTTTAGACTACCACCTCCACCAGCACTTACGCCTGAGTTGGCACTCAGTGCGGGCCAAGGCTCTGTGATGTCGCTTTTCCAGTTCGTCAAGACGTTAGAGGACCCTGCGAAAAAGTCAAAGTCTGGCATCAACCGATTGGCTGCCAGCACCAACGACCGAGAATCTTGGATCGCCATTATTACGCGCTTGGCCAGCCGTTCGTCGGCCGGCTTGGAGGGCGGTGTAAAGGACGAGGCCGCTGGCCGTCTAGCTCTCGGTGACAGTATCCGGGAGTCACTGTATACCTACGTCCTCGAGGACTTCCGCCGCCGTATCGATGTTGCCATCACATGGCTACATGAAGAATGGTACAACGATCAGCTGCAGAAGAAGCAGGATGGAGGCCACCCTCTGCACTACGAGAAATGGGCTCTGAAGTTGATCGACGGCTTCTCTCAGTACCTCAATGCGCAAGACAAGGTCATTACTCGGTTCTTGGGCGAGATTCCCGAGCTCAGCCCTGCCATCTTATCACGCGTCAAGTTGATGTGTCGGGATCCGTTGGTTGTGCCCCTGGCGTTGACAAGTCTGTTGTACCTGGTCATGATGCGGCCGCCGGCCAAAGACTTGGCTCTGGATACAGTGCAAGATATATGGACAGAGTGTATGTGCTGTCCTTCGCTACGCGTGTCATTAACGATGCTAATTTTGTGTACAGACGAGGACGCACGGCCTCTGGCGGCAAAATACTTGGTAAAATTCCGGCCGACCTGGTTAGAATCGGCGAAGGCAGCTGCAGAGGCTGGAACAGCACCAGCGACGAACAACACGACGGCTATCACAACATAGGATGACCATGATCAAGGCCGATCTCAAGCGACTGCATAGACCGTTCAAAGACGGCATTGAAAGCGGAATGGTTTTGCGAGGACGGATGATTTGATAGCCGCGGAAACCCAAACGAATACCCAAGGAAAAACTGGAGCGAATCGGGCAGCAATTGGTCTTCGGAGCCCGCTGACATGAAGAGATGGAGAGAAAGCAGAGAAGGCATAAAAAGACAACAGGAGAATGCCACGGAAGCAAATCGGCGTGAGCATAGCATGGCATGGCATGGGTCTGGCGTTCGATCGGGGACTCGAAACCATGGTAAGTGTACGGATAAACTGTATACATGTAAAATCAAGGGCCATCAGAGGCCCGGAAAGCAAAGTCTGTTAAACCAGTTGATGTGTTCTTGAGGTGGTGACAGCCGGATACCTTCCTCTTGATCTTGTCATTCATACACGAGAAAATAGTGCAGGCTGCCTGGCCTAGCCTGCCCGTCCCCCTCCTGGCAAATAACCACAAGTATACCTAGCACCAAACAAGAAAACGGATACGAGAGAGAAAAAAACATACAACACCAGGTATTCGCTGATCGTCACCGACTCAACTACTAATCTGGCCCTCATCAGCTTGTCTATGGGAGAGCGGACGGGATCCCGAGTTCTCTGATGGGTGTGGTCGTATGTGTCTATGTTGGAGAGGTGAATCCATTATATACCTTGGGTTGAGGCGTGTCCTGAAGCCATACGCATACGACACCCCCGCGGGTCGCATGTATGACGGGCGGGAATGCGGCAGGCGACGGGCTGGAGCTGACGAAGCTCTCGGACACTGAGTGACGGATTCTTCCCGGGGGAAAGATGGAAGGAAGGAGGGGGCATGGACGGCCTCGGTCCCTCAGGTCTGACGTTAGCGTCGGTCGGTCTAGGGGGTTCCGGGGGAAGTTTTGGTATGGCAGTACGGGGGGTTGGAGATGTTTTGCCCGGTGGTTGTCCGGTTTGGGCGGGCTTGGCGCAGTGTGTCATTTTATGTGATGTTGAAGGGTACGTAGACCGGAGAAACAGATACTGTTGAGCTATTCTGGGAGGAGGGAAGAGAGACGGGAGGGGAGTGGAATTTCGTTAGTATCACGAGCTTCGAGGTACGGTTAGCGACTTCGATTGGTCCAACCTAAGTAGGATCTTGGTAGGTCCTCGAGCAATGTCTACTGTTTCGGATAACGATGTCAATGTTGCGAGGTGCATAGATTGAAGATGTATGTGTGTGTATGTGTGTGCGTGTGTGTGTGGTCGTTCTCGCATACAAGCTGCCGTGAGAAAGCCAATTGCCCCGAGGTGTGAACTAATCATCAAGACGGCGGATTGTGGATGGAGGCCGAACACCTGACGAAGCCCTCTTGCCGAGTTGAGACGGTATCTGTCGTCTTCCGTGTGTTCTTCCCGCTGCAGGCTCAAGTAGTCTTTCGGGATGAGTATGGCGGGGGGCGCAGTTTCAAGATGGGATGAGGGTTATGGGAGAAGGATAAAGTTGATAAGCCTTGCGCTCAAGTAATGGGTTCCTTGAACGGTGCACATCTCGAACCCGATTGCGTCTGTGTAGTACTTGTCTAGGCGGTTGTTCTGCGTCATGTGCTCCAGGATGCTTGACTCGCCGCTTAGGATGGTTGGTAGGGTTAAATTGTCGCCCACTGCTCGCGAA